>CAWUFW010011624.1:0-600025 GCA_963921515.1 Calotriton arnoldi
GGCACATTACGATACCCGGCGTAAATAAATCCGCCAGGCATGGAAGCGGCAAAAATCCGCCCGCACACACCGCCTGAACACCGACCACGCCATTATGAGTACACAAACTGAAAACCGCCATCGGCGAAAAATCATACTAAAATACCGCCCGCCATCGTCCGAGTCGGAGTCAAACCGCCCGCCACGGACGGAAACACGCACGACAACACAAAACCGCCCGCCCACACGGCCGACACACCGCACGTGAAATTACGATCGCCACCGCCATGAGCGCGGAAAAACAACAAATATACCGCCCGCCAGCGCAAACAACGCCGATGAGAATCGACACGGCAGAAGCCATGGCGCCCACGTACCTGCACAGAAACCATCCGCACACAAAACCAATAGCACACAACATGGCCAACAAGTCCACACAGCAAGGCACGCACAAATACACAAGCACAGGACACATCCCGAAAACACCCCCCGGACAAACAAAAAATACAAAGGCCAGAACCCCAGACACAACACACCTGAAAACAACAGACCATGAGGACACACCCACATAGGTGAGTACAAAAGCAGCACTCCCACAGACCACAACCCCTTGCTACATTGCAAACCAGAGAGGAGAGGAGAGGACACAGTGACACAGCAAGGACAGCAGCACACCACAGAAACGCACACATCACAACCACCACCACCACCACCACCAAACACCGGCACCACAAACCCCTGCACATTACACAACACACACCGCACCAGCACCACAAACACCATGGCACCACAAAGGATGCCCAAGTTCACGCCCATGGAGCTGACGGTCATGGTCGACGAGATCATCAAGGTGTACCCACAAATCTATGGGAACATGGTCCAGCACACACCACTAGCCACCAGAAACAGAATGTGGACCCGGATCGTAGACCAGGTCAATGCAGTCGGGACCCTGCCCAGGAACAGAACCGAGATAAACAAACGTTGGAATGACGTAAAGAGCCTGGTCAAGAAGAAGGAGGGCAAAAACAGAGAGCTGGCTGCCGTCACTGGCGGAGGGAATCCCGCGCTCTTTAAGACCTTCAAAGCGTGGGAGGAGAAGGTGCGAGTCGTAATACATCCGGAGATCCTCGCCGGATTAGCAGGGGGAGTGGAGGCTGGTAAGTACAAACTAATGTATACCAGCACACCGCTATGTACACACATGCGCAACCACCATGCCACAGCTCCCAGGGACAAACACCCCCATGTCCAGCACACAATACACAACACATCACACGCACATGCAACAGACACTACCACACACAGGCCAAACCGAACAACTGTAAGATGCGTGGGGACATGTGTACACTAAGCCAGCCACGTAACCACCAACAGGTCCCCAAATATGCCAGAAGCGCCACAACGAGCACCCACCACACCCATGTGTCCGCCACAGCTGCACTAACTGACAAGTAACAGGTAAGTGGCAGGAACACAAAGTGCAGTGGGTCGGAAGGGGACAACTGAAGTACAACACCCACCAGGCCCCCACTCCCACAGACCAGCAAGGTGGAGCACTCCCCACACCCATGTGTCAGGCACAGCTGCACCAACCGACAAGTAACAGGTAAGTGGCAGGAACACAAAGTGCAGTGGGTGGGACGGTGGACAGCCCGAAGTACAACACACACCAGTCCCCAGTCCCACAGCACAGCAAGGAGGAGCATCCCCACACCCCACACCCACGTGTCAGCCACCGCAGTGCACAACGACAGCCGAAAGGCAGACATCACGGTCCACAGCAATCGGTGTCAGTGGGTGTACAGCCACCCCCACGACCCACTACACCCCCACCCCCACAGACCTGCAACATGGAGCACCCCCCGCTAAGAGCCATGTGGCATCCAGTACAGTGCACGCACGAACAACTTGCAGGTGGGAAACTGGACAGGGCTGGATTACTGGAGGCATGAGGACCATAACACCACCAACACATGGGACATGTCACGTAGCACACGAACACGCAGCACCGCCCACCGTCACGAACAAGTGAACAATGTGCACACGGACATGAACAGCAGACTCACACCCCACATGACCCATCACAGACATAGCAACACCCAAGGAGCCACGTCTGCATGCACAAGCCACACTGAATATAGTCCCACACGGCAGCCACTGTGCAACTCATCACACACAACCGAAACACCATTGAAGTCCTGTCCATGTAGCCCCTACTGCCTGTCAACCACACACCCCACAACTACGCCTATGTAAGACAAACAACACTAGACGCAACAGAGCGGAACAACAGAAATGCACACGAACACCACTGAACCCATCAAACACACAGACACACCATGCACATACAACATACCATCCATCCCATCCGTCAGCCCCAGTCTCATGAAAGGCATGTCATCCGCACAGCTGCCACACATACAGCAGTCACGCTAAGACACATGCCCATGACCAACCATGTGCCAGAAGTCAATTAAGCGCACGACACACTGTGAGCAACAACACACAACATGGGCCACACCCCCCCGAGCACTGCAGTGATGCACATGGCACAGGGCAGCACGCCACACCAAGGAGATGGGACAACTGCAATACGTTGGCTGGCACACAACTATCACTCACTCATAACGATGCGTCCAATGCCATGTCCAGTAACCACAACAGACAGCAAATATGCAGGGCATGTCAGGCATGCACACACCTCAGACCATGCACTGTCATGCTGCCACAACACATGTCACGTTCGGCACCCATGGCTCACAGCATGTACCCCAAAAGCATATACCCTCCCAAATGCGAATCTGGGGCATGGCCCCCATGTTGCCATATGCGTTCCTAAAGCGTTCCATTTGAACCCCAAAAGCATATTCCATCCCAAATGCGAATCTGGGGCATGGCCCCCATGTTGCCATATGCGTTCCTAAGCGTTCCATTTGAACCCCAAAAGCATATTCCATCCCAAATGCGAATCTGGGGCATGGCCCCCATGTTGCCATATGCGTTCCTAAGCGTTCCATTTGAACCCCAAAAGCATATTCCATCCCAAATGCGAATCTGGGGCATGGCCCCCATGTTGCCATATGCGTTCCTAAGCGTTCCATTTGAACCCCAAAAGCATATTCCATCCCAAATGCGAATCTGGGGCATGGCCCCCATGTTGCCATATGCGTTCCTAAGCGTTCCATTTGAACTCCAAAAGCAAAGTACAAACCAGACCCAGGATGGGCCAGGAGCCCGCATACACCAGAGTCACAATGAGTAGGGGCAAAGCAACACACCCATCGGCATGGCCAATCCGTCCCATGCCACATGTGCACAGCACACAGTCCCATTGCCTAGCACACACAACTACAGATGCCACAGCCACACACTCGCCTCCGGGAAACCCATGTACGAGATTGCACGAACTGCCAATGTCAGACGACTAATACATACTTCGCCAGGTGCAACACAATAGCAAATCTCATTCTCTCCACAGGTGACGAACTGCTGGACGCTGGGGATGGAGACAGCAGCCAGCACAGCCAGCCTACAAGCCCCCAACGAGGACACACGGATCTGGAGGATCTGTCCACCTCTTCGGACACGGACCACCAAGCTGGCCCATCTGGCGTGGCAGGGCCCTGCCGCTCCCCAGGACCCCTCCTACCCACCAACCCATCATCCAGGGATGCTGAACAGTCCCAGTCCCCTGCTGCCACTGTCGTTGCGGCCACACCCACGGTCATTGCGGCCACTACCACTGCCGCAACCGCCACCATCGCCGCACCGACCACCACCGCCTCCACCACCACCACGTCTTCGCTGGCACCAGCCCCAGCGCAGGTGGTGGCCCGGCCGACTGGATCCACCCTGGGAGCCACAGCGAGGACCGTGGTGAGCAATGTGGCTAGTGGGCAGGCCGGTGGCAGCAGGACTGGTAGGAGGAGCAGGGTCAGGAAACGCCAGCCTCCCCTGGGAGCCATGCCCTGCCTCAAATGGCCAGAGTCCTTGGGGCCTATGAAGAGGCCCAAGGACAATGGGCCAGGTCTGCTACTGACACGCGGGAGGTGCTGGGGGTGCTGAGGTCCATGGACGCCCATATGGGCCAATTCGTGTCCCGTATGGACCAACTCGTGGACCTCATGGGCCAGCTGGTGGTGGCGGTGGGGTCACAGGCAAGGCCAGCAACACCACCTCCGCCACCACCTGCTAGGGCGCAGGGTCGGCCAGCAGTGTCCACTTCCCCTGCGTCCACAGCCAGTGAGCACACCTCACCCACCACCAGCAGGTCGCCACCACACACCCCCTCCCAAACGTGGAAGGGGCCGTCCGAAGAGGAAACAGATCTCCCGGGAGGACTTCGCACGCTCCAGTCGCAAGTGAGGCAGCCAGCCAGCCTTCCGCCAGCCTTCCTTGACCAGCCACTGCATTGACTTGCTCTACGATCCCACTCCACACAGCCATCTGGATGGCATGTGTGTGTTGGACTATGGACATAGAACCAGTGGGTACACCCTGATCATCACGCAGCCATGACCGACAGCTCATTGTCACTGCACGCACCACTTTTGTCATCACCTTACACACAATCACATGTCACAGTTTGTAATAAATGCACCTTTTTCACTAACTGCTGTTTGTGCCCTGTGTCTTATTTGTACGGAATACAACGGCCACCTTGGGCGGAAAGGCACCTGATGCGTGGCATGGTATTTGAATCCGGAGGGCCTGTAGGGACCTAGGGGTGGGAGACAGAACAGGAGCACATTCAATGAGTGTGTCACACACCCATCACACAGTACATGTCAACAACTACAAGCAATGTACACACATCGCACAGAGCAATAGGGCACAATACCACAGCCACCAACAGTGGCATACTACCCTGGCCATGGAGCGTTGACACACTGCACGCAGTGAACATACAGCCACCCTGACACAGCACACACACACCTGCATAGATACAGACACATCATCCGTCGTACATGGACACTCACCGTCAAGTGAAGTAGCGGGCGATGAGCTGCTGGCGCACATTCCCAGCTTCCTCCTCTCCGCTGTCCACCTCACTCGAGGCTGTCCTGGTCTGCGGGCTGGGGCCCTGGTTGATCTCCGTCATCCACAATGAGGGGGATCTGCTTCCGAATGGCCAGATTGTGCAGCATGCAGCACGCCACCACTATCTGGCACACCTTCTGTGGGGAGTACGCCAGTGCACCCCGGTGCGGTCCAGGCACCTGAACCTGGACTTGAGGAGGCCAAAGGTACGCTCGACCACACGTCTGGTCCTCCCATGTGCCTCATTGTATCGATCGTCTGCTGGGGTGCGAGGATTCCTCAATGGACTGAGCAGCCATGCCCCATTCGGATACGCAGAGTCACCTGGGTGTGAGGGACACAGAGAACCGTTGCTATTCCAACTGGACAGGGGACAGCATCGCACAACCAGCACGCTACACCACTCCACATACTCACCGACAATACAGCCACGATCCTGTTGCAGATTGGCCATCAGTCGTGGCAAGATGCTGTTGCGCATTATGTGTGCGTCATGGGCCGAGCCTGGAAACTTTGCACACACGTGGGTGATCACCATGTCCGCAAGGCACACCACTTGCACATTCAGGGAGTGCGTGTGCTTCCTGTTGCGGTACAGGTGCTCAGTGGCCTGTGGTGGAACAAGGCCAACATGAGTGCAGTCAATGGCTCCCACGACGTGTGGGATTCTGCCAAGGGCATAGAATGCACCCTTCACTGCCGCCAATTCACGAGCCCTGGGGAATCTGATGTACCTGTTCCGGTACAGCATCATGGCTGCCAGTACATCCCTCAGCACCTTGCTGAACATGGGCTGGGACATCCCTCCTCCACTGCCCACTGTGTGCTGGAATGACCCAGTGGCGAAGAAATGCATGGCGGCCATCACCTTAGCCGTGGGGGTGACAGCAGTCGGATACACCCTGCGGGGACGGAGATGGGGCTCTAACATGGCACACAGTCGATGCAGAGTTGGCCTGTCCAGCCGAAACTTCCTAATAACCTCTGTATCGTCCATGTCCGCCAGCAATTGGTATGGGCGGTCAATGTTCGGTCTCCGCCTGGGTTAAATGACAGAGGACACATGTCAAAGCAACACGGCACATAGCAATTTCGCATACACATCACTGACATGACTGAGCAAGCACATGAGCCACAGCCCAGCTGTCAAGCTGGGACGAGCACGGCCACAATACACTTACACAGGTCTCCCAACAATGGCAATGGCAAGTGAGACATACCACTGCCATGTGCATGCACATGGGGATCTAGGCCCCAATGACTTGCGGGGCGTGCTGATGGGGACTGACTGCATATTCGTCAAGCGGCAACGCCACGGCAACATGAGTGTCTGCTGAGCATGGTACTGCTTCCGAGGCTGGATGAGTATGGCACACGACGACGACGATGTGGGCACGGGCTGAGCGGCCAATACAAGTGGGACCTGTGGCACGAGGGGATATGAGACAGTAGTAGGTGTCAGCACTGCACCCTATGTACAGCACTGTACGGATCACAGCTCCCGAAACATTGACTGGTGTCCACATTGACAGCCCCATGCCAAGACGGCTGTGTGCTTGCAGTCACACGTCACAGGTGAGAGGTTACATTGCACGTGCCAGGTGGCAGTCGTACATAGTGGGAGCTGGCATGTGTGTGCATGTGTCTCCTGTTCAGGATCCACCAGATGGGCGCTGACTCTGTACTGACCATTGGACACAGCATGTTCCGTGGAAGGCTTGTGTGTGTGGGATGGTGGCACTGGATGTGCCTCCGTTGGGTGGGGGCCATGCACAGGGCGGGTACGTCGATGATTGCGCATTGTTGGTCACGGTGGGTGCACCAGCTAAGATGTGTTGCCCTGTGTTCAATTCCTATGTCCGCATGATGATGGACTGTGGATGTGGGCAGACTACACATTGGTCGATGTGCTGTCTATATGCATGTGCCTTCACACCAGGCACAGCTGCCCCTGCACATGTGACCCCTGCTGGACTCGCTGCTGGGTCTGTGGAGCTGATGCACCTTCTGCGCGTGGGGCGGACAGCTCTCCTCACTTCCCTCATTGCGCATGTCATGTCTTTGCCGCAGGTGACATGGATCATGGAGGGCCCACATGTACGCGTGGGTAGGCTACACATGATTGTTCACTGGTCGCCACCCCCAGTCAGTGTTTCGAATGGGAAGGTTGTCGTGCTGGTGGTATGTTCGATGTGGCGGATGGGCGGGCCTAGGTGCGGGCTTACATTCCGGACATGGGGGGTAGTTGGATTGGCGACTAGTTGCAGTACACACGGGACACGTCTCTTCCTTTCCACATCTGGGTCATCCCTTGTACTAACTGACAGTGATACAGTCATCTTCGCCCCAGCCCTCATGTCCTCCCCTCGCCCCCCAATATGCATGCTCACCTGCGAGGCTAGCGCTTGCACAGGCAGCCCCAAGCTCGCACCAGAGAGGGCAAGGAGTGTATGTGTGGGTCCAGTTGCACGAGTGGGCTGTCTCAGGGTATGATGTGTGGCGGGACACCGTCCACCTGCGTGGTGCCCCAAATGGAGACCCGGCCTGCATGGACTATGCATCACAGTCTTCGCCTTCCGGATCCGCCACCTGCGACACCCAGTGGCTGTGGCTGCCCTTGCGGCCATGCCGCGTCCGTCTGTGGCTGATGGCCCACACATTCACTCTTTGGCCTCTCTGGGGAGGGCTCAGGGGTGGTGGCGCACGCGCTTGCACTTAGTCGCAATGGCATGTGGCGTGGTTGGTATGATGGGCAATGGATGGGATGGTGCGAGCCACCTCCCGTGACGTCAGTGCTGCTCGTGCTGTGGTGCGTCCCCCTACACTTCCATTTGACTTTTGCCATGCTGGACGTTGAGGTTCTATTGCCTGCGTGATATGAGCAGGAGGAGCGCGAGGAGACCTCTCACACACCATGCTCCACTGCCATCCCGTGCCCTGTATCGCCTGTGCGGATTGACTATGTTGGGGTTACACCTGGTCGACTGGGGCTGTGTGTGCCTTGTCAAGGGGCATGGCGGGCGCACAACAGGATCCAGCTCGTCCACAGAGGGTGGGCTGAGGTGCGCCTGGTACCGCTTTGTACGTGTGCCCGGCTGCTGTGCACACACGTGTTCACTCCCCCCGACAGGTGTCCTCTCACAATGCCCAGGGAAGCGGTGGTGTAATGTTCATGAGCCCTCCCAACACGGCGTGCTCCAACTTGGCATGTGCGCATCTACCCGTCGCACCCACCCACCTGAGCACTGCGTCCATACGACTTCACACGACACATGTGTGTCTTCCACAGTAGTGCTACTCATTTGCGTTGACATCCAATACCAGTGGACTACATGGTCATGTCACGACTGCCGTGTACTTCACATACTCTCATCCTCTCTCATTCGTACTTGTGAAATGAGTCAGCGGAGACAGTTCTGGTTTCAAACATTATATTGAGTCTTCTGTCCTCTGTGATGCAGTATAGTGGACACTACTGGCAGCGGAATACATATTGAGGATATACTGAGCATGATTACAAATGGGATAGGGTGTGGGGTTACATCTGCTTGGCCAAGGCTGTGCTAATGTACATTTACGTATAGCTGCGGAGCTGCGGACTTTGACACAGACGGTATACATGTAGCCTACCAGACCGCTCGGCATCATGGGCACAGTCCATCTCAGTTCCATGTGACAGGTTTGCTGCGGTTGTTCCTCATGCACGCGTGCATGTGAGATGACATCAGGGCATGTGCTTGCGTGCATGCAGCGGCGTGCCACTTGTTGTTGCACTGTGGTGGTTACTGGACATGTCACAGTCACTGGGGTCGTGTTGTTGTTGTATGCACTTGTCGTCCATGCAAAGGTCCTGGTATGGGATTCCCGGGGCGGGGGTGGGAGGGGTGCAGCACCCACAGACTCCAGGCGACCTATTCATGTCCACTGAGCGGTGTGTGTGTCCATGTGCGCTGGATCCATGTCGTGTCCTGGTTGTTCGTGCAGTTCCGTCCATGTGGGTGCGATGCACAGAGCCCATGCCACTGCCTCCCACGATGCATGCGGTGTTCCTGGATGTGATGGGGAACAGTGTGCATGTCCCGGTCATATCCGATGTCATGGCGATGTCGTTGATGGTGTGGTTACAGTTGCCGGTCGTTTGGTATGGCTGTTGTGGTGGTGACTGGCCAGTCCGTGCGGAAGCTGAGCATGGGTGCGGGGTTGGACTTCATAGGTCACTCGGGAACCTGCGTTGTGGTCCGACGTATTTACAGGTTGTCAGGTATGCGATGCCGTCCAGCAGGGCTTCCATGTCATTGGTGGTGTACATGTTTGCCAGCCAATGAAGCGGATGGTGGCTGTCAAGGTGTTGTTCGTAGGTTGTCCCTTGGAGGACCATGATGGGGCATGCTGGGTGACATTCGATGTAGCTGTTCTCGATGATCCGTCGTGTGGAGGCACAGTGGTTCCATTTCAGTGCGCGTGCGATGTTGGCCACATACGCCATGCCCCCATAGGCAGAGCAGGCCCTGTCGTGTGCGTCCAGAGGGAGGAGTAGTGGTAGCAGGTCCGCCTTCAGACATGCCGGGTTGGAGAGGCATATCTCGACGGGATGCTGGTAGGGACACCTCCGACAGTAGAAGACGGGCATGACGCAGCTGAACAATGTGATGCGGTAAGTCAGTCGGTAACTTACGTTCAGCAGGGACAGGAGATCGCATCCCAATGTATGTATCGTGCTGGTTTGGTACAGCTTGAGCTCTTCGGCGTAGTTGGGTAGGTGTGTTGCGGTTGCCATTTCGCAGCGGTGCGTTGTGGTGGCGTGCTCCGGCTGTGTGTGCAGTCTGCAATGTGCACGCTCCGAGGTTGCTGTGAGCTCTGTGTAGTCGTAGGGAGACAGGACTTGTGTTCTGTTGGCTTGTTTGGAGGACACGGGCCCTCTTCCCACATGCTTCTCAGACAGTTCAAGGTCAGTGCTGTGTGACTCCTTCCAATTAACTTGCATGTGGCCGACATGGGGGAGTGTTTTCTTCTTTCTTCCCCGTCCGTTGTGTGCTTCTGTGATATGCGCTATCTGCCGTGTGGTCGGTCTCCTCGGCATGCCTGTGTTGGTCTATTCTTGGACAATGGCTGTATTCACCGGCTTCTGTCGTAGGGTTGTGGTTTCGGAGTTGGAATGGAAGGTCATTCAGTGCTGTCTGCTCTCCCTTGTGTGGGCGGCAGGCTGCCTTTCCGCTCTGCGTTGGGCCTTGTGTGTGGATGTAATTCTTGGGCCACCTGTTGTCGGTCCCCGGGCTCTTTGGTGTTCCGTTTCATGTGTCTTGTTCATATGTGCAGGGTGGTATGGGTTTTTCAGTGTGGTACTGGCGTTCCTCTTCCCGAAGGGGCCCTGCTTCTCCTAGTTGGTGTTGCCGCCGCTGTGTGCTTCGCCATGTTTGTTACACTGGGGTGTGTCCTGCTGTTGCGTGACTTCACTGACATGTGTGCGTCGGTTGTGTGGCGTTGGGTGTTGTCCGTGAATTGGGCGTTGGGGACATGTCTGTGGCCGGCCTGTCACGTGTCATGTGCGTTCGGGGTGGGGCTGATGTGTGTGCTGCTTGGTTGTGTCCCTGTGTCTGTGTGCGACGCATACATGGCGCTGCGGTTGGCCTCTGCGTTGTGCGCATGTGTGGCGGCGTCATCGGCGCTTTGGGGCCGTGACGGGGTGGTTGGTTCCTAGTCCCAGGTGGTGTGTACACATGTGTTCCGCGATGTTAGGATTTGGCCTGTGTGTCATATGTGGATGCAATGGTGGATGTGTAGTGTGCACGCGCTGGTGGGGGTTGTCCGCTTTTTCCGCCCTTGCACTGTGTGCGCTGTTTGCGTGCACTTGTTGTGTGTGTGCCTACCTGCGTCTCCGCGGTACGTTGCGTCCTTGGTGGTGCATCAGCAGAAGCATGGGAAGGGCCTGCAGTGCTGGATTCATGCCCGGGTGCCGCTTCTTCGTTGTCCGTGCTCTGCGTCCGTGTTTCCGCCTCTCTTTCACGTGCGGTGTCTCTTTGCCGTGGGAGCCGTTTGTTTGCGGCATCGTAATTTATGCGCCGGGCGGGACGTGTTTCGTCGGACGGTGTGTGTCAGTTGTGCTGCGCCGCTACGTGTGCGGGCGCACTTTGATGGCGGACGGTGTTGCTGGCTTGCCGGCGGTGTTTGGCCTGCTTTTCGCATCGTAATTGGGTGGGCGTGTGGACTGCTGCGTGCCGGCGGTAACTGGTGGTTTTTGCATCCGCCAGCACGGCGGTAGTGCTTCCGCCCGCCATCGTAATGGGCCCCTAAGGGTCCTTATTTAGAGTTTGGCAGACGGTTTACATAATGTTGCCATGATGCAATACTTTACTCCTGCCATGGCGAGGGTACTCCACAGCCGAATTTAAATATGTCAGCTGGCCCAATGGACAGGTCTCGCATGCATGACATTAACAATCATTAGAGTGGTTCTTAGTGTACTTCCTATGGATTATTTTGTAGGATCAGTGGAGTGGGCACTCCATTGCTGTTGCTCTAAATCCTGACCTAAAATGCATATTGTTATACTGGGGCAGTTACGCTCAACACCAAATGTAAAAAGACTAATTAGTAGAACCAAAACTTCAATGTTTACTATTCCTTCAAAATAAACTCAGAAAACTGTGCAACCCTAACAGACACACTCAAAAAGCCCATGTATACCCCTAGAAATGTCTTCGTTGGGTGCTGTGCAGTTGGTGGGTGTATCTGAAGGGAGTTGAATGCCTGTCTCTGCGGTATTTTCTTGTTGTCTTTTGGCTTTGCAAGAGTGTTTGGAACAAAAGTAAGTGCAGACATGGGCCTTTTGAGGGTGTCTATTGGAGGTGCAACGTTTTCTTAGTGTATTTTGAGTGAATCACATGGGCATTACTAGTATATTTATTTCTATTGTGGGTTGTGCCTGTGGTTGTAAGGAATTTGTTGTTGTGTTCTGAGAGTTCTGGAACTGTTGTGAATGTGTCTGGAGTGGTTTTGTGGGTATCTGGTCGCACAACTTTGTCTGAGCTATGCTCTGTGTGTGAGGGTTTCTTGACTGTGCAATAGAGATGGTTTGATTGTGTCTGAGGGTGTTTTGAGTGAGTTTACAGCACTTTCTAGGTGTCTTAGAGATTTGTTGGCCATTTAGGGGGCAAAAGTGGCTGTCTGGGTTCTTGTGCAGTTGGTGGATGTATCTGAAAAGAGCTGTTGGGAGTTCTGTTGTTGTCTTTGGGTGCCTTCAATGTGACTGTGTTCATAGTAACAATGCATAGTAGTATTTTGATTATGTTTGTTCGCATTATGAGGGTGCTCCTTGACCAACCTCGTACTCCTGCGTCAAAGATGCCACGTCTATATTAGGCACATTAGGAACTCCAAAGCAGCGTTCCTTCTAAATCAACACAACCCCAAAATCATCAGAAATCAAACCACCTGCAAAATTGATCCTGCTTCCTCAAATAATAAAGCATCCCCTAATTTTGAAACGTTTGCCTCCTTTTTCACAGAGAACAGGTCATTAATCACCAACAACATCCAGACCACACTCAGTCTTCTACCACCCCAACCTCTCCAACTCCCCCCACAATGGACCAGGAAGCTCACCCATATTTCTACATTCTCACCCAAAAATGATGCCTCCTGGTCTCGCTTCATAACCCTTGATGAGATTGGCACTCTGAATCTTCTGACCTCCTTGAAATATTCTAACTACTTCATTGATCCCCTCTCCTCTAAACTCCTTAATGAGTCCATTCACCTTATACTCCCTCTGTGGACTAAGATAATTAATGCCTCTCTCTCCCAGGGCTTCCTGCCTGACTGCCTCAAAATAGGTCAGGTCAGCTCCATCCTAAAAAAAACAAACTCAGACCAGTCCGATCCCAACAACTACCACCCCATCTCCAACATCCCTACTCTGGCCAAACTCCTAGAAAAATGTGTGCACTTTCAGCTCCTCAATCATTTTGAACAATTACAACTCCTCGACCAGTGTCAGTCTGGCTTCGATTGGGCCACAGCACTGAAACGGAAATGAGTACTTTATACCTTTGTAGCAATATCCAATTCAAGTCATATTGTTAAAAACCATAATTGTTTGAAATATACCTTATGAAAACAAATGTACTTTTTCATTCCAACCAATATCACTAACATTAGCTCCACCTATGGTGTTTAATTTTTCTCTTACAATTTTTGACTAACAAAGTTATGCTATGGTTCTTTTTGGCAGCTTTAATTTGACTCTCCATCACGTTTTGTTTGATTTGTCTGTCTTAATTCAGAATCTTTAGTCAATTCACTCCCCCCTTTTTTACGACCAAGTTGAGATGGCCGCCGTTGTCTTTTGGGCTAGCACATGAATTTTTAATCTTACGTATTCCAGTGAGTCCCTTTTCATTTTTTTGACTGAGTTAATATGGCTGCCATCGTCACTCTTGTCCAACATAACGGCATAGCTTTCTGTACATTGACGTTTTGCGGCGTGCTTTTCAACTTTACTCTTTATCGACACTAAAAATAACCAGGCAAGACTTTTATAATTATTTCTAATTTGGTTACTAATCCTTCCTTATATATGGTTTTGACTAGACCAATATAGCGGATAGTGTTCAAGAAAGATATCGGGCTCCCATATCTTCAATTTAGAATAGCCCGGAAGTATTTATACTCTTCCGCCAGGCGACTTTTCCCTTCAATTCGATCCTATAAGTGAGGACGACAATGAAGATGCTGGCAACTTATGATTAAGTAAGTGTTAGTTTGAGTGTGATTTGTCACAATACCCGCAAGGACGGTAGCGGTATAGTTCAATTTCTGTTTATATTTATTTTTCAGTGCAAGAGTTGCCTTTTAACTCAACCGACATACCGCCTGTGACACTAAAGATAAACAATACTACGTTACAAGCGGTTACTACCATTGGGTTGCTACCAATTTAAGCCCAGTAAGCTTACATGAACTAGGCGTGGGTCGGACGACCTCGCAGGAATACTATATTTAATTAATTAGCTTCCATACGTGGATTGTCTGTCAAGAGTGTCAACGTTATGTTACCTTCACTCAGTTATTTCCCTTACCGTCAGCATAGGATATTTTCCTTCAGCAACTAATGATATAGCTGTCTGTGCATATACTCAATATCCAACTTACATGCCTCCAGAAACCGTGAGGCAGGCAGTTTTATTTCTCATAATATGACAATTTGAGTTAACGCAATGGAGAAGGTTTCCTTTCTCTTGTTATAGACTTTAGGAGAATTCTTTATCCCCCTCCCATTTTTTGTTTAATTGCCTCCGCTAATTTGGTTTATGATCCAGCACTCGTTCTGGGGTCAGAGCAGTGCATGATAAATTAAGTAAAGCCCTCATTAAATCAATTTTTGACGATGTTGTTTATGACTCAGCAGAGTCAGTGCCAGTGTGATCATCAACATGAAGTTGGCATTTTTTCCTCAGATCTTTTGGAGCGCCACTGTCTGTCTGTTGGCTACAGTTCTGTACGGTCGTGGAATACACAGCCAGGTCTCTTACTACCTAGTAAGTCCACGAGAAGTTTTGCTTAGTTCCAGTTGGTGCAGGTGATACAGCTTTCCTTAGTTTTGGATGTTATTTCTACTCCACATTGATTATTTTCCTCTTTTTCCACATTCCGGGTGTATTACTTTCTTCTCTTAAGATATCTTTTATTGATCTGCAATTATCTGGATTGTTCTATTCATATAGGGGTCATCAATACACACAAGAATCTTCGTCCTGATGATGGTCTTATAGATGTCTTCACAGCAAAGACCGAAATGTCGACATTTTGACCCATTTTCTCTCCTCTTTAAACAATCTGTCAGGAATTGTTCATTGTATTGTCAATGATGTCATACCTGTTAAATAATTTGTGAAATGAGCAAGGGCATTAGTGTGTCATGTTAAAAGATCTATATAAATGTGTCTACTTCAGTCACCTTTGCTCTCACGTGATTTACAATCTGTACCCTTTTTATAATTTTTTTTAATAAATTTAAACCTGATTAAGTATACACCCGTGTTGAATTGTATATATCTGTCGAATTTTGCTCATTTTTCTGTGTTTTATTTCGCTGAATAATTATCCATTCAGTTTGACATTGGTTGTGAAGAAGCACTATTTAGGGCTCTAGATAATTTATTTTTTGAAATTATAAATAACTTAGATCTCAAAAAGAATCCCCTGAGGGCATCTTTACCTTAACTTTTAGAAAGTTGGCATTTTTCTGTCCCAACCATTTGGTATCTGCTGCCTGTTCCTGGGTCACATGACATGGGGTTGTTGGCATTTGGTCTTTGTGTGTATATCCCAGGCAGTGAGACAAAGGGAAGCTTGATGTTGAGGAAAGGGAGCTGTCACCTACCACACTTGCACATTACCAAGGCCCTGCCTAAGAACTTTCACAAATGGGTTTGATAATAGTCTTTTGTGACTTCAGACAATTTGGGGCCAGGGCAAGGAGGCAGGGAATTCCAAGCACCTCTCGGGGGTGGGAACCTCTCGATGTTTCTCCTACTTCAAAGTGGGCATCAGGTGTAAACATTGGACCCTAGAGCCCAACTCTTCAGATCATGCCTGGACCAGTGGACTTTGCCAGGAAGACGGACTGTCCAGCTGTGAAGTCTGCCCTACTGACCTGCTTTGCTGCCCAAGGACTGCTGTTGCTGCACCAGTCCTGATGTGAGCTGTCCTACTATAACCAACCTGCATGTGTGTCCCAGGACTCCAAGATCTCCAAGGGTCAGTCGGCTGACCTCCTGTTCTCAAGCCACAGGGACACAACAAGCTTCTCTGCAGCATGCATCCTCAACATAGGTCCACGCATCACCTTAACAGGTCTGCAAGATTGATCCAGCACAATGAATTTTTACACCAAAAACTGGCCCAGTGCCTCACAGCTCCTCACAGCTCACAAGCAGTACCACGTATTGTCTCAGTGTCTGCGCCAGCCCGAGCCAGAGTGATGCATCACGATGCCGAGAACCAGCCCATCTTGATGCAGCTCTGCGCATCTTGACGCAAGTCCTCACTAGACCCAGTGGCTACACTTCAAAAAAACTTCAAACTTCAGTGGCTACACCAGCACCGGCCTAGCGTGAGACACCTCAACCTCAGCGTTGATTCATTGCTATGCAAGTCTTTGCAAGCCGCAGAGGCCTCCTCGACGACAACACCAGACGTTCCATCGCAAGTTCCTGTTGATGGTCACTGACTTTGCTGCATGAAGCAACTTGGTGCACGGCTTCACATTGCATGCTCTGCATTGATGATTTCTCGACGTCGGCCCGCGCAACTCAACACAAGGAATTTGCTTCACTACACAATCAGGATTTAAGGTACTCTTGTTCAGGAGGCCTAACTGAGTCCCCATAATTGGCCCACACCCCATTGCGGTCAGCCTGAATTTGTGACTTTGTCTTGGTCTGACGGGACCAAATAACCACAGTTGGTGTTTTGTAATTTTTGGCACTATATGCACTGAAAACTTTAAAACTGCATATCTCCTTTTCTACTGATTGGATTTGTGTTGTTTTGGACCCAAATTATTTATTACATTTTAGTCTAAATTTCTAACGTGGTGTGGAGTTTTTCTTTTTATTTCTGTTTGAAATGTTCCACACATACTTTACACATTGCCTCTAAGTTAAGCCTGACTGCTCTGTGCCAAGCTACAAGAGGGTTGAGCACAGGTTAATTTGGGGTTTGCTTGTGACCTTCGCCTAATAGAAAATTGTGGTTGGTGCTTGGGTAGGGTTTGTGACTGGCATAAATACACTTCTTCTGACAATGACTTGCAATTTCCTCTAGGGGGTAACTTTAATATTAGAAAGCTGGATTTCTTGAGGCAAAATATGAATGAGAGGAAACAGTTACATTAACCTACACAGTTTGAGGCATTGAATAAATGGGATTGAATGGCCACAGAGATGGAGAGAAAGAAAATGAAGAAGCAGTGAATGGTTCATTTAGACAATGGTTGGAAGATAAGTAGGTTCATCAGAAGGGGAGAGGATGTAGCCTTACAGCTAGCGCGGTCAACCTCGAAGCTGGGGAACTGGGTTCGAGTCTCAGCAAAGACGCTCAACATCCTGTGATTCTGGAAAAATCACTTAATCTCCCCATGCCTAACAAAAAAAAAATATGAATGTGTCCATCTGTAATGAAACTGGTGCTCATGTAAAGCGCTCTAATACCTGATGTCTTGGGGCTAGTTCGCGCCATATAAAACTCTAAAAAGGAAGAGATGTTAGAAAGAGGGTGTGAAAGTTTTGCCTGCAATAGTTAAGGAAACAACAAACAAAAAGAAAACAGATGAGGGAGACAGAGAAAAGAAAAGGCGTGAACAAGATTCAGATGAGGAGGATCATCTTTTAAATGACTTTTTGAATTCCAGACCTCCTTCATATACAGATGGGACTCAGAGATAGTTGCAGGGGCCCACGGTACCTGATATGGGTCCAGCGGGAGAAGGTACGAATGTACAGGCACAGGGATTGACTGTGCTTGCAGTTGTGGGTGCATCAGTGAGTTTCTCACCTGAGAATCATTTGGCAGCTTGGCCAAGTACTCACACAGACACTAGTGTTGTCTCTCCAGTTTCAGATGACATGTCTACTGCTGTTTCTGCTGAGCCTCATGAAGAGACAGATATTAATGATGAGCTTTTTAACACTGAATCAGCAGAAATTCTACATGAGCATTGAATAAAGTAGGTTGATGACATACAATGGAGATGAAATGAGATGTTTGATGAGAAAAGCAGTGAGGTGTCCAAATGAAGCACATGATAAGCTTGAGGAATTGCCTGATGAATGCAAAGTCATTATTGGTAGAATGAGGAATTTGCAGAGAAATTACAAAATGGATTTGACCAATGATGAAATAAAAGTGTTGGACTTGGTGACTTTGCAAGCTCACATTAAAGATCTAGTTGAAAAGATGAAGGAAGGAAGGATTTGAAGAAGTACAGAGAAAGGTAGAAGAGGGTTACTGCAAAAAGGAAAGCTACATAGTCAGGAAAAAAAACGAAGGGGTATGTTAGTGATTCCAAATTGAAGGCAGTTTTAGGATTTCATTTGACAGAACTACATGGAGGGAATTATGTGTGTGTGCCTTGGACGAGAGATGATCTTTACTCTTTTACAGTGAATTTTCCAAAATTGCGAGAGGAACCTGAGAAATAATACAAAGAGATTAATAGATTGACAACTGTTATACCTGACATCTTTGGTGTGGTATTGCCCCAAACCTCTAGCCTTCACTCCTTGATTTTTCCTGAACCCATTTTTGTTAGCTTTAGGACTCTGCACACTTTACCACTGCTAACTGGTGCCAAAGTGCAGTTGCGCTCTTTCCTATAAACATTGTAAAATTGGACTGCACCTAATTGGCACATTTAGTTTACTTGTAGGTCCGATTAAATAATACTACATAATACTACTTGTACCCACGGCTTGTAAATTAAATGCTGCTTGTTGGCAGCAACATTCATTGTGCCACCCATTGAAGTAGGTTTTTAAAACATGTCTCAGGCCTATCACTGCAGCCTGCAGTGCAATTCTTAACTGACATTTCAACCTGGCAGAATAAACCTTTGGCCAGGCCTGAACCTTTCTTTTTAGGATCATGTGCATTTAAGTTTTACATGACCTGACAATGAAAAGCTCCTAGGGCCTCATTTACAATATTTTGGCGCACAGCAGTGCAGCAAGCCTTCGGGCTGCGCTGCCGTGCATCAAAAGATAAGGGCAGGAATGCACCATATCTACAAGATACAGCGCATTCCTGTCCTTTTCTCCTGTGCTAGCACACAATGGGCTGCCATGAGCCAACGCAGGCACCCTTGCGCCATGGAGGAAGGGTGTCTGAGTTGTAGGGGTGATTGTTTCTATGCAGGAAGGAAAACCTTCCTGCCCAAAAACAATCACGAGAGGTGCTTTCCTCTTTCTTTGTGTGCTGCACAATGCAGCACACATGGAAAAAGATCAAATGAGGTGAAATACAGGACACATTCCCAGGTTTAGAAAACCTCGTAAATCTAGAAATACATCAGGTTTCATGGATGTTGTTTGGGAACACCCACAGCAACACCCATGGAACACGCCTGAGAGGGCAGAAATTCTATCCTGCTTGAGATAGGTGTTAGGAGTGCAACATATTATTTAGTGTTATTGATGAAATTAGATGGCAGAAGAACTGTGGACTAATTAATGTGCCTTTGTGATATTTACACAATTTAATGTGAGTTTAACAAAGGATTTATAGGATTGTTGTAATTACGTATAATTGATGTAACATATTCACATAGGGTTTATTAGTGATGTGGCAACTGACACATTAAATGTATCTTGAATGTTGTTAAAATAATGAAGTAGTTGGAATAATTGAATTAATGTAATTTGATAAAGATGCCTATTGAAATTGCTAATGAATGTATGAAAATGTTAACCGTGAATCTTAACTAACATGGTGCATTTATTATATTAGCTTAAGTCGTAGGCCTGATTTCAGAACACATTTATTGGATGTTCACGTTCTGAACTGGTTCTTAGATTCCCATGTGGGTTTAGTAGAAAAGTTGCATGCTTTTGTGCTTTATATTGCAGGTGGACAATGCTTCGTTAGTGAAGAGTAAGGCCATAGTTTCATTAGGTAGTTGAGGTACGAAGAAGCTACAGTTGGCATAGTCTGGTGAAGATAATTTGAAAGGAGGTGCGTTCACATTGGAGAAGGAGAGGAGACCAAGGATGAATTGTTGTGAAGGAGTGTAAATGGAGAAGGTTGTGGAAGGAACCGACGTCATGGAAAAACCCGTGGTTGCACCTCTTGTGGAAAAAGTTTGAGAAAAGCATTAGAGGACATCTGTTGAAAGAGATTTGATATATGATGCATTGTAGAGAGGGTTAGGCAGTTCATTTCATTTTGCCTTTTAGATAGAAAGCACCTGAGTGCTACATTGCTTTTCCTGTTAGTGGCTTTATGCTGCTTGACCCATCTGATGGTAGAGTGACTTCTTGGGAAGGCTCTAACCACTGACACCTTTCCTTATCCTTTTGATCTAAATACGAAAATAGGGATGTCACTTTAGAGTAAGAGTAGGATTAGATAAAACCAAATGCTTTTCTTCAACGAACTACTGATGCAGGGAAACTCCATTTTTGCTTCCTGATTACTTATGAAGTAATTATAGACCTTTTTGTCCTTTCCTTGGTCTACAGAATGAATTTCTTCAGAAGATTTGGATTCCTCTGTTTCCTCTGTACTTTTATACCCTAATGCTGGTATTTGTGTACCTCCATCTGTTTTAAAATTTGTAATACATTTTGACTAACCTTTATTTGGTTGTCGACTTGGGTTATTGTGTAGCCACGTTGGTTACACTGTATATTAAATCTGATTTGTTGAATTTTGCTCCCCTTTACCCCTTACTGCTGCAGAAAAGGACCATCCAGTGTTCGTCAAAAGGGAATTCCTTTCACCCCTTTCACGCAGAGTAATGAATGAAAGGGGGCCATATTTACAAGGCCATTAAAAGCCACGCAGGGTGGTTTTACATGGCCTTGTAAATATGGGTAGGCACACTGCGCCGCTGGTGCGTCAAAAAAAGTGATGCACCGGCTGTGCAATGGGCTTGTTAATAAGCCCCCTAAAGTTGTTTTGCGCTGTTGGAAGGCCTATCTCTCTCATAGACTAACACTGGGTTACCTTATTACATTTAATAGGTGCTAACTTCAGTTTGGGAGCAGATAAAGAAATGATGTTTACACTCAAATGAATTGTAATTTTAAATTCTCTTTATTGATAAAGTTGAATTTTAGATTATATTTTTGAAAATCCCACTTATAGGACGTCAGTATTTCCCTGCCTAAAATTTCTGAGGCCTTTTTAGGAGTTTCCAGCTGCCTGTGCCTGTTAATGGTCCCCCATCACGTTTGAGTATTGTGCCCAGACAGTGAACCATTGGGATATGGATGCAGCTGGGAGATGGTATTCCTCACAGGATGGCTGGGGAGGGGGTGTACACTGCCCTGATTACATTTCAAAAGACCTTGCCTGCAGCACACAAAAAGGAACCAGACACCGGGCATGCCATTGCCTTTGTCCTTTAGACAATTTGGAGCCAGGAGCAGGTGAAGGGGAAGAACTAACCAGATCCCCTTTTTGGGGTAGTTCAATGAATTCCCCCGCACAAACGCTAGCACCAGGTTAAAAAAGAGGACATTCAGATCATTGTTGGACCTGTGGAAGATTCAGAAGAAGGACTTCCTTGCTGCCAGAAGGACTGCCTTGCTGCTTGAAGGACAACTTTGCTGTCAGAAGGAGGAAGATTGGAGCTACTTGCCTTGATTGTACGCTACCCAGAGTTACTCCAAGGGTCAGTTGACTGAACTCCTGTGTGAGCTACAGGGACACA
The DNA here is from genome assembly GCA_963921515.1 of Calotriton arnoldi. Classification (NCBI taxonomy): domain Eukaryota; kingdom Metazoa; phylum Chordata; class Amphibia; order Caudata; family Salamandridae; genus Calotriton; species Calotriton arnoldi. The sequence continues at coordinate 21,455 of CAWUFW010011624.1, forward strand.
ACAAGCTTCCATAAACCTCCCTGCAGCTGCCTAGCTGACCAGCTGCAACTGGGCCTGCCTGGAACTGCTTGGACCTAACTGAGCCCTGCTGCTGGCTTCTGCTGGCGAAAGTCCTGATCCTGAAGACTTACCCCCAGATCCTGGACACTTGGATGGCATCAGTAAGAGCTTCTCCTGAAGTAAAGGGTGAAAATCCTGAATTTTGTGCTCATTGCAACTTCGCACAGGCTGCCGTGTCAAAACTCTGCCGCTCCGACTGACTGCCAACCCAAAGCTATAGCGAAATTTACTCTTCGTGCCAACAGCAACCATCGCAAGATCAACCAATGCAAGGCTCCAGGAATGACCAGCTCACCATGCTAAAGCAATGACCATCCATGACGCTCTACCTGCTTTCCATGCCGAAAGCCTCTTCCTCACGGCCATGTCCAACGGGAACAGAACTCTTTACACCTGACTTGAGAAGTTGACTCTTCAGCAGGACAAACAGGGTCCCTGTATCTAACCCATACTCTTTTGCGGTAGGCCTGAACTTGTAACTAGAGTGAAAAGATAACCGAGGGTGGTGCTTTGTGCTTCTTGCTGCTATTTTCACTAAAGAAAATAATAAATATCTCCCATTCTGTTTTATACATTGCCCTTAAGTTAAGCCTGACTGCTTTTGTGCCAAGCTACTAGAGGGTTAATTTAGTGACTCTTGTGGTTCACAAGGATTGTGGTTGTTGCCTGAGTGGGATTCCACTTCCCTCAACCAATAACCCAATTTCTTACAACAAGAATTTCAAAAATGCTTTGGACTGAGTTGGACACACTGCTTGAAATTCTTATTCCTCGTGAATTATGGTGTAGGGTTGCTGTTGCTTTGTTGACTTAAGAACCAGCTGCATTGCGGCCAATAATGCCCCATCTAAAGTAGTTGCTGACAAGTACAGAGCAGTGATAGACAATTTTGAAAAGGAGATTTCCAGAGAAAGAAATTAGTTCGGCAAATATCTTGAGTTCTACACAAGAGTAGAAAGAGTCAGTGCATGCTTAATATGAAAATCTTATGCAGAATTTTAAAAAACACAACAGAGTCAAAGATCTCGAGAAAGATGTTTTATATCTGTTTTTGCTATGGGTCTTCATCCTGAACTTAGTTCGCATATTCAGTGGAATGTGATGTGTTGGCAGACTAAGGGTATCAATGAGATCCTGAAGTATGCCAAATATTGTAGTAATTGATTTGATGTGAAGCAGAAAAGGATTAAGGAGAAGCTGATGGTTGCACAGATGAAGCAATTTCAGAGAAATGGCAGGAATCAGATGATGGGTTCTACTTGGGTTTTATGTCTTCTGATAGTTTAGGAATGAGTGGAGTGCATCTGATGCAAGGTGTGAGAGTGAGAAATGAGATGATGAAGATTCAAGGTTGTGGAACAGGAGTTGTGTATAGTTCTGGAGTGAATGCAAATATTGATTTGCTGAAGAAGAGCACTACTTGCCTCTTTCTCTCACTCTTAGCCTTTACTTTGTGCCGCTTTCTCTCACTTTTTGCCTTTGCTTTGTGCCACTTTCTTTCACTTTTCACTTCTCTTTATGCCTCTTTCTCGCATGCTTTGCCTCTGCTTTGGGAAGTTTTTTTCACTCTTTGCCTTTTGCTTTGTTCTACCTTTTTCGCTCTTTGCTTTGCTTTCTGCCTCTTTCTCTCACTTGTTTCCATTGCTTGTGCCCCTTTCTCTCACTCTTTTACTTCGTGCCTCTTTCTCTCACTCTTCTACTTTGTGCTTCTTTAATTTGCGCCTCCATCTTTTCCCCAGTCTCTCCAACCCCATCCCATGTGTTGCCTCCTCCCACCTCCCTACCTGCTCTCCTTCCCACGTCTTCTTACCACCCCCTTAGCCCCACCCACTGCCCCCTGCACTCCTCCCCCCTCCCAAGACCTACTTAATGGTGGCTGATGCACGCCGAAGGCATGCCCAAATTGCGCCATTCTATGTGTGGACTACGCCCAGCGCCACAACCCCTGGTCGGATCACCCACTGCTGCTATTCTGCAGCAACCCTTCACTCACTCAACCCTGCATGGTAGAACCTTTCCACTCATATCTCTCCTTTAATGCTCCGATTGAGGAAAGATGGGTATGCCATGGACCTCCCTTCCACAGGGTGATGTACATGTGCCTAGGCTGGCTGTAGAGCCAAGGTGGCTCTTAGAGTATTTACCCTTGTGCACATTGCATGTTGGTCTTTGCAGATTCAGAGACTCTATCCACTAATGAAGTTTGTGTGGCTCCTTGTCCTGTCCCTGAGAGGCCTTCCACACAGCACTAATGTGCTAATATCAATATCTTTTATGGGCTCCTGGTTAACTCTCAGTTTGCAGTTTTAGAGTTGAAGACTTGCTGTGGCTGTACTGGCTTAAATGTGTATCCTTAAAATGCTTGAAATATTTGTTTGTATAAAAAGTAGTGTTTGTGGTTATATTACAAGCCTACATACAATTTGTTTTACAAAGAAGGAAAGAATTTTCAGGAAGCATATCATGGGAACGCCCTTTTGGCTTATGGTCACTGACTATCAGTCTCAAAAGGTGGATGGGCCCACATGTATGGGTTGCAGACTTCTTGTAAATGTTGGCACTGGAGTGTACAGTATGTGTCATTCACAAAATAAATATACAAGTTGGCTCTTCTTTGAGCAATTATGATTTTGTTAGCAGTGACAAATATCTATTTCAGTTATTAAAGCATTTGTAGTTACTGTATCATTACCATTTGCAAACAAACCACAAAGGTTTCATGGCAGGGATCAAGATATTATCTTGTAATCCTTTGATGTTGTCTTATAAAGGGTCATGGAAGATTTTCATAAGTTAGACGATGGTGAGACCTCTTTAAAATGAATTCTTCTGAATATAAAAATAGTGATACCTCACTGCACATAGGCATTTTCAAGATTTATTTTCTGCCTGTTTCAGAAGTACCAATATAGCTAGCTACCTGTTACTTTTGCTGAGAACATTTTAACAGAGGCTAGGGCGCACCTACCAATGGAGCAGCAGGTGCAGTGGACCAGGGGTGTGAGAAGCTCTCTGTATATAACTAATACCTATATTTTACATTTTTCTACAAAATTGGACAGCAATTTATTTTTCACGGTAATGATCGGTAGATGGGATATCCCTAACTTTTTTACTGGCACGGGAGTGCACTACAAAAACCACACATATCGGTGATACAACGATCTGATGTGGCATCGGGGGTGGACTGGCCCTTTATTCCACTTGAAATTTCCCCTGGAGGCAAGTTTCTAGGGCAGGTGGGGGCTCCTGGTGTCTCTGTCACTTTCTTCAACTTCCCAAGATTAATTGCAGCAACATGGGAGGTTTTAAGAAAGAGAGTGATGGGGGAAGTAGAGAGAAAGTGGTCACAGAGGGGGTAGAGAGGAGAGAAGGAGAGAGAGAGAGAATGGATGGATGGATAGTGAGAGACTGCACGAGGCGATGAAGGAAGTGGGACCAGTTGGAGCATGTTTGCCATAGCTGATATTGGCTCCCCAGTTCGGCATTGAGTGGCATGCTATTGCCCACATATATTTAAAAAACTATGAAACATCGGACGAATCATGAAAGAGTGTGGATGCTTAAGTCAAGGTAGGGGATGCAATACATCACATTTAGAGCGCTACTTAAATGCTTAATAAGCAAGGAACTCAGCTTTTTGCCAGTCTATCTCATATTCTGCTTATAAGATAGCAAGACCTTCGAACTAAAGGTACAGTTGGTTCCCTGCCAGCAGACGGCGACTCACACTTATTTACCTACAATGTCGATTTCCCAGTTCTATCAGGTTACAACAGACAAGTGTATCGGAGGAGGGGGACCATTTTCAGACCTGCCAACTCACATGGTGCTACCTTGTGTTACATGATATGAGATCTCTTTACACGGTCCCCCAGTGAGGACCGATTTCACACAGTGGCAGGGAAGATAAGCTATAACCCACTGCACAGACTTAATTTCCAGCTCATCTTAGAATGCTTTGAACAGCTGATGTCCATTACGGAGTGTGAAAACCCCCAAGGACATCAGCGGCAGCCTCAGAAAGCTTTTATTTCTTTGGTATAGGGGAGAATTTGGTGCGGATCGAAGGATGTGAGGTGCAGAAATGCCTCTTAATGCACTTCCTGCACAAAGCCAATCATTAGAGGCATTTTCCTCTTTCTATGTGGGCTGCAGAATGCAACACAAGTGTAAATAGGAAATAACTAGGAGAAATAGAGATATTTCTCTCCTTTATGTCTCACTGGAGAAGACATAGCATTTTGACACATTCCCAGGTTGATTAGTTTTAGTAAATCTGGAAATGCACCAAAATCCATGGGTGGATGCACGGCAATGCCCATGCCCCACACATGGAACACTTTCCCAACACAAGGTAATATAAGGCAGCACTATATGCCGCATTGTATTACGTTGTAATTACTAATCCACACAATGGCCCAAAAAAGTGGCTTTGCATGGCTTAGTAAATACCAAAAATGATTTTGCGTCCGGCTGCTCCACAAAAGTGACACAGCCCAGAAGCAAAATCATTGCAAATCTGCCCCTTATTGTTATGATTTAAGCGAGAAGCACCATCGTTCTGTAAAATGGCCAGTGAAAAGTAGCTGTTGCCGGCTGCCCCTTGCCTTTATTGCACACACAGAATTTGTTTAAGCTCATCTCAGACTGTGTAGATATGAAAAAGGACAAGCCGAGCAGAGGCGGATGAACTCTTGAATGGATTTCCAAAAAGCAAGTGATGAAAGAGTGGCAAAATGGAGATGAAAGCCATCCCTGAGAAGGGCAAAACTAGAAGTCGTTCACCTTACTGGATTGGTATGACAGTTTGAGAAGATGATAATGAAACTAAGCATAGTTAGAACAAGTGTTGATCCTCACAGTAGTGCATATGTAATATGAGATTGAATATGAATGGGTTAATATATGTTTTCAGGTGTTGAAGTCATAATTGGCCTATACATGCTGCCTGGGATAGTTAACTCCCAGAGACTATGGGAAAATAACTATAATAATAGTGGCTCACAATGGCCACATACCTCACACTGCAAACACTTCAGTGGGGATCACCAGCAGTCCCAAGATTTCAAAATGGAATCCTTTATTCTCGTGGAAGGGTCTCAGGCATGAAATCTTCTTTAAGCAGCTGTCAAAAGCAGGTGAAATCTGTGACGGCGATATGTTTCATCCCAAAGTTTGGATCTTCTTCATGGGTGGATCACGGGTACAGCCTTGAGGAAGCTTTCACAGAGTGACATATTTTTTAATCGTTTGACGTGTCTGTTGTGCCAGGATTTAATTTTGGAGCTTGAAGCCCTCGTACGTCTGGTGAAAGCATTGTTGTGAAAGTTTTTAACTCTTTCGTGATCACAGTTGAGCAGAAATTCTTGTAAAATGTGTTTAGGGAGGAAGGAATAATTTAGGCTTGTAATCTCCAGGACGTTGGGATTCGTTAGTGTGTGTGTGTGTGTGTGTGTATAGGTGCGTGTGTGTATAGGTGAGTGTGTGTGTGTAGTTGTGAGGGTGTGGGTGTGTGTGTATGTGTTACTTCAATTTTTCTATTTTTAAAAGCAGAATGGGTCACATACAGTTGAAGATGAAAGCAGAGTGAATACTTTATGCTGCTAAAAATAATCTATGGAGTTGTGAGAAAGAATTCAATTAGCGAAAAAGTCAAAAAAGGAGTGGTCTAACTTTGTTGGTTTCGAATAATTTAAACCACATGCCTTTGATGACACTTGGACACAATGGTGCAGATTTACAAGCCCGTTGCGCCACCCGTACGTCATTTTTCCCATGTTAAAAATGACGCAAAAGTGGCGCAAGGGGCTTGTAAATAAGCCCCAATGTGTTTACTTTCACATGTGGTTCATGTAATAGCTCACAGAGAGATTTGCAATAATTGCAAGGCTCAGATGGTAGGCTTAGGGGCCGATTAAGATCTCGGTCGGAGGCGCACCCAACACAATTCGGCCGGGAAAAAAGCCAGGCGAATGCCTGTTTCCCGACCGATTCGCACATTCTTCCGAACGAGCAAGTACGAGGCGCACAACTGCATAGATTCCGACCCAGTCGTACTCACCCAATCCAGGTCCTGTTCTCCGACCGAGCCGGATCCGTAAACGCAGAATCGAGTCGCACGGAAGCCAAAATGCAGCCCCGTCCGGCCGGACAAGTACGATGCGCTTTCCGTACGCGGCGAACCCGTCGCTACGCACAGCACGTCAAAGCACCCGGGAGAGGCGCACATAAGGTCCGATTCGCGCCACAACACGATCCACGGCTACGAGACGAACACGCCAGCGACGAGGACGAGGCGAAGCAAAGAGAAAGACGAACGAGACGGACCAACTATGAATCCCATCGTGCCGATCCTACCAATACTCTACATCTACTACCGGAACAGGCACGACGCGTACGGCGCAGAAGGTAAGTCAGACATTAAGCACAAAAACAAACTACACGTACCCGACATATCACACACACACACAGAGGGATGCAGAAATTACTTACACCAGCAACAGCAGCACCATAGGTGCGGGATGGCCATCACCAATACCACATATACACATAGGGGCCTGGATGCACACCACCACTACCACCCCTACTCAGGGGGTGCCAGATGCCTGTCACTACTACCACCTCTACCCAGGGTGTGCCAGATGCCTACCACTACTACCACCCCTCCCCAGGGGGTGCCAGATGCCTCCCACTACTACCACCCTTACCCAGGGGGTGCCAGATGCCTACCACTACCACCCCTACCCAGGGGTGCCAGATGCCTACCACTACTACCACCTCTACCCATGGGGGGCTGGATGCCTGTCACTACTCCCACCTCTACCCAGGGGTGCCAGATGCCTACCACTACTACCACCCCTCCCCAGGGGGTGCCAGATGCCTACCACTACTACCACCTCTACCCAGGGGGTGCCAGATGCCTACCACTACTACCACCCTCCCCAGGGGGTGCCAGATGCCTACCACTACTACCACCCTTACCCAGGGGGTGCCAGATGCCTACCACTACTACCACCTACCCAGGGGGTGCCAGATGCCTACCACTACTACCACCTCTACCCATGGGGGGCTGGATGCCTTTCACTACTCCCACCTCTACCCAGGGGGTGCCAGATGCCTACCACTACTACCACCCCTCCCCAGGGGGTGCCAGATGCCTACCACTACTACCACCTCTACCCAGGGTGTGCCAGATGCCTACCACTACTACCACCCTCCCCAGGGGGTGCCAGATGCCTACCACTACTACTACCCTTACCCAGGGGGTGCCAGATGCCTACCACTACTACCACCTCTACCCAGGGGGTGCCAGATGCCTACAACTACTACCACCCCCACTCACAGGATGGCTAATACATGACACAACAAGCACACACCAACATAAACAATGCAACATAAAGACATCCCCCCCCAACACCATGACAAGCGTGTGTAGACTGTGTCAAATGGCTACAACACTGAACATGACTTTGGACATACAATGTGACCCCCTATCACATGTGCCACACATAAATGTGTGTGGCCCCCACAATGCAAGCAGACCATGACCACTGTGGCAATGGGGTCCAACCCCCATCATCACAGTGACCAAAATGTAAGTGTGGGGCCCATAGCTGAAGCACATCTTGAACATTGTGGCAATGGGGTACAAACCCCCATCATCACAGTGACCAAAAGGTAAGTGTGGGGCCCATAGCTGAAGCACATCTTGAACATTGTGGCAATGGGGTTCAAACCCCCATCATCACAGTGACCAAAATGTAAGTGTTGACATTGAAAAAGCTGCAACTGCCAAACTGCATGGATGATTCCTGGTCACAGAACAACAAACACATCAGTGGCAAAGTAGTGCTTGTGTCCCATAGCAACATAGATTGGGGGAGGCAAACACTGCAGTGCAAATAAGACATTCCTTTGGCCGTGTGCAGACAAACATCACCCATAGGGGCTGACACTGTCAACATTCATCAATGACACAATGACAGAAGTGACCATGATAATGCAGACCCACATATTTGCACCAATGGGCACACAAATGCAGATACCCTGTGGAGACTGTAGATGTGAGGTGAACAGATACCATACCATGGCAGCAATGGGACACACAAACAATGATCATTGTGCTGCCTGATGACCTAGGAGTCCCAGAGACAGCAGGGGAAACCCACCAAACAACATACAGCCAATGGCACAGTAAAGACATGCCAATGCAGTGGTGCAGATGCACAAACACAAACAGGCAGACCCACACTGCACATCAAACACAACAGGTGAGGGGGGGGTGCCAGTGTCCCCAGGCAACCACACAACACATGATGAGGCCTGAATACCAATTACACAGATGTGCATACAGTGCCACACAAAGGTAACCCATGGATCCAAATCCCCTATGTGGGCAATCAGGCATTGTTAGATGAGAGGGAGCACTAATCACACATGTCACACAAGCATGTAGGAACAGCAACTGACACAGCAAGACACAGAGACATCACAGCACTACCCCCAGGGTCCCCACAATGTGGTGACCCTGGGCTGCATTACAATCCCACTGTGATGACAAAGCTAGATGTCGTTCACACTGTGAACCACAGTCATGTGTCCTGAGCAACAAACTACCATCACACCTACACAAGCACAAATCAATCAGCACGGCCAGTAAGCCAAGGCCAACATGGAGGCAGGGGTCTAGCCGTGCAACAACTCTCATCTGCACACACTCAACACCACACACCTCGACCTCCAACAATGTGCAGCAGTGAAGCACACATGCACTGGTGACATTGCACATGCACCCATGACAATCCCATGGGTGGTGGTGGGAACCAAGGTGCAGAAACACATCACACATGGCCACTCAACAAGACCCTTGAATGTCTGACACACTGCACACTACGCTGTACATGGACATGACGGCAATACCACACCAACCAATGGGATCCCAGCCACAGTCCCACACCAATGAAGAAGCCAAGGTCACCCACAAAGAACACACATAGACAACTACCAACATTGCAGCCCTGACCCTGAGGAGTGCCAGCAGTCACTCACACAACGTGTCACAATGACTGAAAGCTAACACAAACTGGAAATCACATGACAGGTGTAAACAACAAGTGCCAAGGAGAATCCTGACTGTGACCCATCTGCGTCTGCCCACAAACTCAGCCCTCACAGCCAACACACCTATGGGTGACACCCTGATGACCAGTAATGTGCCATGCACCCACATCACAGAGAACCCAGGGAGAAGACTTTGGGGGAACATAGGTCAACTCAGCAAGCATCACAAACAGGAACACCACTAGGGATCCCAGCATGCACAGCAAAATGGAAGTGAACACACAGACATGCTCATACAACACACACCTTGGGCGCAGGCGATGTCACAGGAGTACACACTGCCATGAGGGGACTCCACTCCTGTGTGAGGAAAGCTGTGCCATATGTTGCCACAGTAGGGCTCCATCATGTCAGCAGAACACTTGGTCACACAGTCAACAATTTGCACCAAATGAAGGCTCCCGTCACATCAGCCTGGTCATGGGAGTGTCAACGAAATCATCAGCACAGATCCAACACACATGTATAGCAAGTTGCACTGACAACACAGATGAGTCCTTCCCCATTGATGCCCAAACCTGCATGTCCAGTGGAGATGGCCACACGGTCAGGGAAGTAGAATAATTGAACAATGGCAAGCACAACAGATGTGCAGGGGTGGAAGCCACAGATGTGACATTGCTAATGTAAGTAGGAAATCCCATTGCCAAATATTGAAAATATGACACCCTCAGATGCTGCTAAGGATGACATGGATACACCACAGGATAGGACACATTCCCCCTGGACCCCATGGGTTCCTGAACAGTAACACTTCATTTTCATGAGACCAAATATCACCATCACTGCAGCAAGGGCATGGTTAGCATCATCAACATCATGTACATCAGAAGCAAAAGCACTAGAGAACAGAAAGTCGCTTTATTCAGCATATGTGGGTTCAAAAGTTGAAGTCCAGTAAAAAGAAACAAAGGCCAATGGCCAGTCCATCCTGAAAGTCTAAACAGGGTGACAGTGGCAGATGTCACCCTACGCATGCCTGCACTGATAAAAACCAGGGACAATCCCCTCAGAGGGGTATACGGGGGCAGGCCAGGCACCGCAGGGACAGGATCAGGGCTCACCAGAAGGAGGCAGGGAAGGGGTGGTGGGTGCTGAAGAGCCACTGACAACTGCAGTGGAGGTGTCTGACATGGTGTGTGCCGGCACAACTGGGGGGCATGACACTGATGGTGTGTGTGCCAGCACGACTGCAGTGGACCATGCAGATGGAGTGGACAGGTCCCCCACTGCAGTGCCCAAGTCAGACAGGGTGGTAGTGGACTCCACTGCAGTGCCTACCTCCAGGGGAGGAGAATGGGGATCAGGTAAGGTGGGCAGGACAGAGGGGGAGGACACCGTCTCCACACCAGTGGCACAGACAAGCGCAGCGGGGGGTGTGGGGCCGGAAGAGCAAGTGGCAGGGGGAGAAGGCTGGATCTTTTTGGGGATGGTGTATCTGTGGGTGGGGGAACCTGGGGCAGGGTGTGGTGGTGGCGCCTGTGGAGTGTGGGCCTGAGGGATGGAGGAAGGAGACCTGGTGCCAGAGCTGCAGGGCGGCGGCGGGGTCTTGCTCTTCCGGGTCCGGGGGGACTTGCGGATGGGGGCGTCAGTCGGTCTGCTCCTGGGGGAGGGTGTCCGGGGGCGAGGGCACTCCGCTCCGTGTGAGTGGGCTTCCTCTTCCCCCTGAATGCTGGATCAGCTGGATCGGAGGGGAAGAGGCCGAGGTCACTGAGGAAGAGCCGCTGTGTCTTTGGGGTTGCAGGTGAGGCAAGGGAGGGGGCTTTGGAGGGAGAGGCAACTGAGGACTGCGCAGTGCTCGTGGATGCGTGTGTGTGTGCCTGGGCCCCATCCCCTGTGAGTGTGGTTTCAGTCCCCTGACTGTGCGTGCGTGTGCGTCTTGTTTGTGGTGTGTGTGTCTGTGTGCTGCTCGTGTCTGTGCTGGTGTGTGCCTGTGCCGGTGTGTGTGTGCTTGGGACAGGTAAGGTGCTGGGGAGTGTGGATGGGGCAGAGGCAGGAGGGGTGAGGGACTGTTGGAGGAGGGATACTGCTGCCGTCAGGGAGGAGTCCATGGACCTATTGCCTCTCTGTAGGGCAGACATGCCCGATGAGATGCCGCCATGAACGACACCAGCTGAGTCAACAGAGTGGTGTGTGCATGGAGGACACTCAGCATCACTGTCTGCCCTACATGGAGCTGGCGAAGGAGGTACACAGACTCCTCACTCAGGGCAGAAGGGGACACAGGGGCAGGTGGTGCGGTGCCTGGCCCGAAGGAGACACGCTCCCGAACATGGGAGCCTCCACGGACCTCAGGAATGGGAGCTGATGGGAGGGCGGTGGTGGTGGTGGTGGTGGTGGCGGGGACAGCAACACTAGCTGGGGTGTGGTGGCTGCAAACACCCGCATCCACAAGGGAGTCATCCTCCGAGCTGCTGTGGTCCTCAGCTGAGGTGGATGGTGCTGAGGACTCCTCGGTGTGGCTCCCCTCGCCCTCCGTGCCACTGGGTCCCTCCGACCACTCCTCGGCTGCTGACCCAGTCTGGCTCTGCGGCTCCTCCTGGTCCGTGGAGCTGTCCCCTCCTGTGGCTGTGGATGTATCTGCAAACAATAGGGAAACAGACAGACATCAGTCACCTGCACCGAACGCACACACCACAGTAAGTACAGCACATTACAGTGCAAGCCCTGGCATCCTTAGTTGAACATTGCCAAAAGTGCCCAAACAGAATAGGAGTAGCCAATTGTCAGTCTGATGGTCAACCATGGCACTCACATCCCTCCTGGCCTTGCACACATCTGTCTGGTGTCTGTTGGATGGCAATACCCCAGTGTGGACACATGCACCACCTACACAGTAGTTGGACAGTGCAGAAAACACGGTGAAGCATGTGAACATGCACACATCACAACTCTTGCCACTGAGTCAGTACAGGTGTCCGGATGAAAGGGATGCCCAGAGTCAAATATGAAATGCATGTGATGCATACCAGCGACAGACACCATGATGCACCCATGTCCTGATAGCCATTGCCACAATGGTGTGCATGTAGCACATGTCACTCCCCTGCAGGATCACTCATAGGAAGTTACATGCCATGGCACAGGCATGCCTGCTAAGTCATACATCACTGTCTCCAGTCACATGGGCAGGGCAGCCAGACAACAACAGTCTGCACTGTGTCACAATAGTAGGTCATGGGGAATGCAAGTCCTGGAGCTGAACAAGTGCACATGTACATCCCCCACACACCACATCATCTGAACCCTTATCTGTCCACGTCATACCGATTGGACATATGGGAGACCTGTAACACAACCCTCTGAACCTGAGCACCTCACAATCTGCTGTGAATGGGAAACAGCTGCCTGAACTTCACATTTGCATATCCCAGTCTGCACGGTCAGGTGATCAAACACCTATGTGTCACCCAAGTATCGTCTACTATGGTCACATCTCCGGTGGCATGCTGAGCCCCAACCGAGAGACACCCCAGCAGTCATGACAAGGAAGCCACAGCACACTGACACAGAGGCAGACACCTGAGGGGACATATCACTGAGCACAACGTGTCAGCTGATACACGGGAGTGGGAGTACAGAGTGTATTGTATGGCCTGGAGTAGGCATGACTGTCCTGCCCCACATGAATGAGGGATGATCCCTGGACAGTAGGCAGCTGGCTAAGTATGTGTGACACACGTAATATACACACTCCTGGGGCCCAAGCATTGTTCCCACCCGCAGCATGGGTGTGTGCCAGATACCCCAGGCACATGTGGTGGATCAGCTCAGCAATTGGACCACATATCAAAGTAACACGCAGATTACATGTCAGAACACAGGCATTGTGTAAGCAAAGGACCCACCCATGATGCCCACCACAGAGTTAGGGGAACAGATGCTGTCCCCCACCTTGAGTCAAGCAAACTGCAAGGACACAGTACCCAAGTGACACAATTCCCTGACTGCAAGGCCCACACCTGGGTATCAGATGAGGAGTGGGCAGTGCACAATCGAGGGACATGGGTCCTGGACCACATGACTGATGTACTGTGGAAGTTCAATCAGGCCAGAGGAGGGCACATAGCATGGCAGACAAAGTTCACAATGCAGTCATGGACTCACCCCCTCCTTGCTGCTCTCTAGCCTTCAGCTGCCCATCCAGATCAGGGAAGACCACCGCCAGGATCCTGAGCATGTGGGGGTCAGGGTCCGGTGTCCGCCCCTCCTGCGAGGAGGCGACAGCTTCAGCTGGACCCGTGCGATCCTCCGGGTCCAGCCCCGAAGGTCCTGCCACCTCTTCTGGCAGTTGCGGATCCGGCGCTTGTAGTCCCCCACGGATCTCACTGCCCGGACGATGGTCAGCCATATCTTCTGCTTCTGGTGGGCATCAACCTGTGAGGAAGACAAAGTGAGAATGCCATTACTACACATGCAACATATCCGTGCATTACACAGTTGGATATACATGTCTCAATCACAGGGGCACATGATGTACACAGGCAGTGCAACGATGGCTATGGACAGTATGCCAGCAGTTACTACATGGTATCATTGCCTGGGAAGTAAAACCTTGTTTAAATGCACTGTCACTGCACTATACCTGTTCAGTGCATGTAACTACACACTATGGGGGGTGACAACTACTCAGTGAGCCTGCTAGCCAGTGGCGTGCAGACTGTTAGCCTTGGTAGTCAGACAACATGCACATTTAGTAAGGCAGTGGACAGCACACTCACCTGCTCCCCTGCTTTCCCATACAGCTTGCTGTACTGTGGAAGGAGGCTGTCCAGCAGGGCCTGGTTCTCCTCAGTGCTGAAGGCTGGGGCTCTCTCCACAGTACGTGCCATTGCAGGTTCCAGAGGGTGCAGATACAGCAGCAGTGGTGGTGGCAGATGTCGTCCTGGAGCATGTAGTGCAGGCAAGTGAGCTCTCAGGCGAACAGCCAGCATTATATGTGTGCTGCAGGGGCAGATACTATCCCGTGTGTCCAAAGTGATAGGTCCAAGTCTTTAGCATCTTCTGAATCTGGCCAATCCATGGAATTGCACCACTTACACACGCCCACAGCGTCCTTCAAAAGTTCAACTTCATGACACCCATGAATTTGCAACATTGTTGTGGGTGACCAACTGAATTTCCAGCATCAGACTCGTTCAAGATTTGAAAACGCGTCTGTTGCCAGGCCAGGCCATAGCCAATGGATGCGCACCGATCGGTCCATTGCTGTTCAACGCGTATTGCGGATACAACGCGTACCCGCTCACATTGAATGCAATGGGCCGGCCGGGCAGACCGATCGGTCCATTGCTGTTCAACGCGTATTGCGGATACAACGCGTACCCGCTCACATTGAATGCAATGGGCCGGCCGGGCACACCGATCGGTCCATTGCTGTTCAACGCGTACCCGGATACAACGCGTACCCGCTCACATTGAATGCAATGGGCCGGCCGGGCACACCGATCGGTCCATTGCTGTTCAACGCGTACCCGGATACAACGCGTACCCGCTCACATTGAATGCAATGGGCCGGCCGGGCACACCGATCGGTCCATTGCTGTTCAACGCGTATTGCGGATACAACGCGTACCCGCTCACATTGAATGCAATAGGCCGGCCGGGCACACTGATCGGTCCATTGCTGTTCAACGCGTATTGCAGATACAACGCGTACCCGCTCACATTGAATGCAATGGGCCGGCCGGGCACACCGATCGGTCCATTGCTGTACAACGCGTCCCTGTACAAGTCACTGGCATATGTCACCATGCCTGTCACAGGTGAATATATGCCAGCAACATATACTTCCCAGGGAGTGAGGGGCACACCTACAACACCACACCCTGTCCACACTGTATCCTGAGGCATGTAAGGCTGCATTACCTATTCCGTGTATGGGGGTGAACATGTTGTTCTGTGGGTGGCACTTGGGGGCAGCCACTCCCAGGCTGTGCACGTGTTCATGGGGACAGAATCCTTGGTGTTTCATGTACATGACCACTGTGATGTGCAACTGTTCATTTCTGTGCATGTGGCATGGTCACATTTCACGGTGGTGTATGTGTATGTCATGTCACATACCCCCTGAGTCCCATGTGTGATGGTATGTACGTCCCAGGGTGACCCATTGCCACAATGGTGATGGTCCTCCACAGTCTGTGTGCATGTTGTGTTTACAATGTCTCTGATTCCATGTGCACAATGGGAGACAGTCTCCACATCCACGTTGTGTGTGCATGGACTCTGATGTTGTGCGTGTGTGTCACAGACGTCCATGTCTGTCCTGCCGTGGCAAGTGGGGCCACTACCTGTGGGGGTCATGGATGTTTTGCTGTGGTGTATTCATGATACACCATGTCATGCCAGTGTCCATGTGGCAATACAGGGTCCCTGGGAATCTACCTGTCGTTGAGCTGTGATGCCTGGGGCACATCTGTCCTCACATGTCACTGTGGGGTGTGTTTGGAACGTGGCAGCAGGAGATGGGAACTGTAACACGGCCTCATGATATCCCATGGCACAACCTGGGACTTGTTGATGCCACTTGTTGAACTGTGATGTTAGATGTTGGCCATGCATGTGCCATACATGTCCTTACGGAACTGCACACATCATGTACTTGTGCCTCATAATGATGTATCATGTGATATTGAGTATGGTCAATGCCACATATGTGGGGTGACTGACAATCTTTCTTTCTTCACCTATGCACTGCAGGGCACCAGCTGTCCATAGACCATTCTCTGACCTTGCAACCATGGTGGAACGGGACTGCATCCGACGGTACCGCTTCACCAGGCCGCTGATTGAGGTGTTGACGGTGCGGTTGGCCCCACATTTGCAAGCTGGCCGGACATACCCTACAGCGCTGACCCCCAAGGTGAAGGTGATGGCAGCCCTACACTTCTTTGCCACCGGTACCTTTCAACACACTGTGGCGACTGCTGGTGGGATGTCACAGACCATGTTCAGCCGTGTGCTCCGCGATGTTTTGGAGGCTATGTTGATTTACCTGAACCCGTACATCTATTTCCCTAGACTCCAACAACTCACTGACGTGAAGAGTGACTTCTATGCCCTGGGGAGGATGCCGCATGTCATTGGCTCCATTGATGGGACACATGTTGCTTTGGTACCACCACAGGCCCAAAAGCAGGCATACAGGAACCGCAAACACTACCACTCGGTCAATGCACTGGTGGTATGTCTTGCAGATATGAGCATCTCACACGTCTGTGCCCATTTCCCCGGTTCTGCACACGATGCCTACGTGATGAGGAGTAGTCGCATCCCGAGGATGATGTCACAGATGTGGAACCAGCATGCCTGGCTTGTTGGTGTGTACTGACTTAGTGCCATTGTGTGTGTTCTGCAATGTAGTGTTCCACCCTCTTTTCCAACTCAGCTAATGTGCAATTGTCTGTATGTAGGTGACTCCGGATACCCCAACATGCCGTGGTTGCTGACGCCCCTCAGGAACCCTGTGACACCAGGCCAGATGCGCTACAATGAGGCACATGGTCGGACCAGGAGAGTGATTGAGCGGACCTTTGGTCTCCTGAAGAGCCGCTTCCGCTGCCTGGACAAGACAGGAGGGGCCCTCCCATATGCCCCAGCAAAGGTGTGCAAGATTGTCATCGTCTGATGCATGCTACACAACCTGGCAGTGCGGAAGGAGTTGCCTCTTATCCTGGATGACGATGACCAACATCCGCCACCTGTGGAGGATCCTGGTCTGGACCACGATGCCAGTGATGATGATGATGATGATGATGGTGATGTCCGCACACAGCTCATCACCAACTTCTTCAGCTGAATGTGAGTATCCAGAGATGTCATGTCAATGATGTGAGTATGCATGATATGTGTTGGTGGTGCTCTGGTGCTATTTGAGTGTGTCCATGTGCTACATGACTGTATGCGTGTAGCGATGTGTCCTTACAGGTAGTCTGTACTCCCCAACAGTGTTGACATGCTAACTTGGTTCTGGGTGGGTATCTTGTGACATGTATTGGGCATGAGTATTGCAGTTCTGTCCTGTTCTTCAGTGCTTTTGACTGTGTTTCATTTCTGTCCTTCACAGGGTACTTTCAGAGTGGTTTGGTCAACTGTGATCCCCAACACCGTGATTCGACTTCCAGGGTGGTAGCTGTCGTGTCCCTACAGGTGATGTGCGCCACACCCATGGACTTCCTTCCTTCTACACTTGTTGACTGTGTGCCCGCTGCCAGGTGGGATTGCCTTGCATCTGTAGTGGTTACAACATGTTGCAAATGTGTAATAAACCTGTGCTTCACTTTGTGATGTGCGTTGTCTGTGGTCACACATCTGACTGACATTTGCTTACTGCACCAGTGGGCTAGTTGACAGAGACTGTGAATAGGTGTTGTGTCTGTGCATTGCACCGTATTTCCTGGCAACATCAGTGTAGGCGATGAGTCAGATGGGCTAGGTGTGTATATGTTGTGTAGCCCTGGTGGTGTGTCTCCCTCATATGTGTCACGTTGCCATGACTCACATGCCTGTGTTGTACTTGCTGTAGCAGTTAGCATGCACAGTGTAATTTCGCAGGTCATCATCTCCATGACAGGAACCACGTTGGAATCACAACAGAGGCAGGTATGGTGTATTAGTGTGTTTATTGTCATACATGTGTGTGTATAGTGCACAGGATGGTGGGTGCTGTACATTTTGATTTCAATCCTAAGTTCCTAGATGAATTGGAAGTCCTGGTAGCAGATATGTCCAGAATAAAGTCCACAGTCATCTGATACATTGGTCCAACTTGTACTCCCCATGTCATGTGGGGGAGTTGTGTTGCAGTCAACAGGGTGAACAGTTTGCGCACAAAGGTGATTATCCAGTACAGGTTTTGGCTTCTTGGGGGTTGCACTTGGCCATCGGCCTCTCACTTGCCCCTCCTCGGATGACCCCTTTTCTTTGGGGGGGGATCCTCAAGTGCAGGCTGCTGCGGTGCAGGGGACTGTCCGCCAGAGTCATCCTCCCTCCCTGTGGCAGTTGCAGTTGTTTCAGCACCAGATGTTGTGGGCACACAGGGAGGTGTTGACTGGTTACTGCTCACCTGGCGGAGGCATTGTAATATGTCCCTATGCACCGCCGTCATCTCTTGCAGTGTGTCCCACTTGGACTCCACGCGGGACATGTGCGAGTCCAAGCGGGCATGATGGGCAGCCTGCTGCTGTTTAATGTCCCTGAGGAGCCCCACTACCTGGCTGAGCTCTCCGGTGCTGGACTGGTACGCATCGGCTATGCGTACCAGTTGTGGGTCATCATGCAGTCCAGACCCCTCTGCGATCAGTGACCTATGTCTCCCACCCCTCCCACCACCCCTGGCGACACGTGCAGTACCTGAGGTGGCACGCACAGGGGACCCTGGGCCCCCTTGGGGGTTGTTGGTGGTGTTGGTGTCCATAGCCCCACGTTGGTCCAGGGTCCCTCTGCTGGTGGTGGTGGTGCTCCTTGGTCTGTCCGTGTCAGCAGAGGTGGTATGTGTGTTGACAGTCGTTGGAGGGGTGGGTGCAGGGGGTACAGCTGGTGGTCCTGCTGGTGCTGCATGATGACTTGCTCCGGAGGTGCCAGGTGGGTCTTCTTCATCTGAGGAGGGCAGAGGCTGTTCCACACCAGTGAGCTCCGTTTCCCCTTGAGACTGGGACAGGGACTCCTCAGCGTCTGCTGCTGTGTCCCCATCATCACCTGTTTTTGGCAGACACACACAATGTATGTTATGTTTCTGCAGGCATGAATGGTTGACACACATGACAGTTGTGACTGTACCTCTGGATGCGGGCCTGTACATTGCATTGTCCTAAGTTGTCACAGTCAGAGGTTGATTTGATATTGGTGTAGCACATTGTCCTGCATACTTTGGGCATTTCTATATGAATGTTGGGGTGTGTACATGGTCTGCATTGGTTGTATTTGGTTGACATCCGGCCCTCCTTCCCACCCAGCCAGATATCCCACCATGGAACGTGCTTCCATTGCAGGGAGTGCAAGTTGTCTTTCAGGATGTCAGTCAGTGGTGTCCTGCTGTTGGTTGGTGCACAGTTGCCAGCAGGGCCTTGTGCTCCCCACAGCAGTACCCAGTGTCAGCCATCTTGTCAGTTCTTGTCCACTCCCTGTGATGTGCGCATGGTTCAGGGTGGTGTTGATGGGACAGTTGTGGGGGTGACCAATATCTGTGACTACCACTCCCATCATGCTATTGCCTCCACCCCACTTCCCAGCATGCCCATACTTACTTGCTTTTGGGTGGACTTCACTGTGTGTGAGTGTGAGAGCAATGGCAAGATGGCTGACAGTGGTGTCCTGCTGTTGGTTGGTGCCCAGTTCCCAGCAGGGCCATGTGCTTCCCACAACTGAGCACCAGTGTCAGCCATCTTGTTAGTTCTTGTCCACTCCCTGTGATGTGCGCATGGTTCAGGGTGGTGTTGATGGGACAGTTGTGGGGGTGACCAATATCTGTTACTACCACTCCCATCATGCTATTGCCTCCACCCCACTTCCCAGCATGCCCATTCTTACTTGCTTTTGGGTGGCTTCACTGTGTGTGGGTGTGAGAGCAATGGCAAGATGGCTGACAGTGGTGTCCTGCTGTTGGTTGGTGCCCAGTTCCCAGCAGGGCCATGTGCTCCCCACAACTGAGCACCAGTGTCAGCCATCTTTGAAGTGGCTTTTGACTCCCTGTGAGGTGTGCATGCTTGGGTGTGAGCTTGCTGGGCCATGTGGGTGGGGGATGTTGGGCTGTGACTACCACTCCCATCATGCTATTGCCTCTACCCCACTTCCCAGCATGCCCATACTTACTTGCTTTTGGGTGTACTTCACTGTGTGTGAGTGTGAGAGCAATGGCAAGATGGCTGGCAGTGGTGTCCTGCTGTTGGTTGGTGCCCAGTTCCCAGCAGGGCCATGTGCTCCCCACAACTGAGCACCAGTGTCAACCATCTTTGAAGTGGCTTTTGACTCCCTGTGAGGTGTGCATGCTTGGGTGTGAACTTGCTGGGCCATGTGGGTGGGGGATGTTGGGCTGTGACTACCACTCCCATCATGCTATTGCCTCCACCCCACTTCCCAGCATGCCCATACTTACTTGCTTTTGGGTGTACTTCACTGTGTGTGAGTGTGAGAGCAATGGCAAGATGGCTGACAGTGGTGTCCTGCTGTTGGTTGGTACCCAGTTCCCAGCAGGGCCATGTGCTCCCCACAACTGAGCACCAGTGTCAGCCACCTTTGAAGTGGCTTTTGACTCCCTGTGAGGTGTGCATGCTTGGGTGTGAGCTTGCTGGGCCATGTGGGTGGGGGATGTTGGGCTGTGACTACCACTCCCATCATGCTATTGCCTCCACCCCACTTCCCAGCATGCCCATACTTACTTGCTTTTGGGTGTACTTCACTGTGTGTGAGTGTGAGAGCAATGGCAAGATGGCTGACAGTGGTGTCCTGCTGTTGGTTGGTGCCCAGTTCCCAGCAGGGCCTTGTGCTCCCCACAACTGAGCACCAGTGTCAGCCATCTTGTCAGTTCTTGTCCACTCCCTGTGATGTGCGCATGGTTCAGGGTGGTGTTGATGTGACAGTTGTGGGGGTGACCAATATCTGTGACTACCACTCCCATCATGCTATTGCCTCCACCCCACTTCCCAGCATGCCCATACTTACTTACTTTTGGGTGGACTTCACTGTGTGTGAGTGTGAGAGCAATGGCAAGATGGCTGACAGTGGTGTCCTGCTATTGGTTGGTGCCCAGTTCCCAGCAGGGCCTTGTGCTCCCCACAGCAGTACCCAGTGTCAGCCATCTTGTCAGTTCTTTTCCACTCCCTGTGATGTGCGCATGGTTCAGGGTGGTGTTGATGTGACAGTTGTGGGGTGACCAATATCTGTGACTACCACTCCCATCATGCTATTGCCTCCACCCCACTTCCCAGCATGCCCATGCTTCCTTCCTTTTGACTCTGCTTCCCTGTGGGGTTGTGTGCCTGTGCTGACAAGATGGCTGACAGTGTTATCCTGGGGTTAGTTTTGCTACAAGTCCCATGTGTGTCCCTGTGCTTCACACTGCATGACCCAGGGTTGTGGTTCTTTGTGGGATATTTGATTAGAGTGTGAGGCAATGCATTCTCCCAGGTGAGTTGTGTGGAGTTTGTGTTAGGGGTGTGTGTGAGTGGAGCTGCTGGTAACTATGGTCAGTGCTGTCAGTCCTCCTTCCCACCCAGCCAGATTCTCCACCATGGAACGTGCTTCTGTTGCAGGGAGTGCAAGTTGTCTTTCAGGATGTCAGTCAGTGGTGTCCTGCTGTTGGTTGGTGCACAGTTGCCAGCAGGTCCTTGTGCTCCCCACAGCAGTAGCCAGTGTCAGCCATCTTGTCAGTTGTTTTCCACTCCCTGTGATGTGAGCATGGTTCATGGTGGTGTTGATGTGCGCATTGTGCGGGGGGCAATATCTGTGACTACGACTCCCATGATGCTATTGGCTACACTGACTTGCCCAGCATACACAAGATTCCTTCCTTTCAGTGGGCTTCCTGTGAGGTGGTGTTGTAGTGGTGGCTACATGTCTGGATGTGTTTGTTAGTTATATTTTTGCCACTGCCTAGCTGTAGTTGTAGTTGTGTTTGTACATGTGATGACACAGTTACATATCACTATGAGATGGCATGTGTTGTGTTTATCTGACTGACATACACATTTTGGGATGATTCTGTTCTGGTTGGTGTGTATTTGCTTAGGGTGCATGGTTTGACTCTCCCCTTGACAGTGATGTGTGTGTATTGTCGCACAATATTGTGTACATTTGTTGTGTACTCACCAGGCTCTGGGATGTTTTCTACTCCATAGACACTCACTGGTGGTAGGATGGCCCGCACCTTCTCCTCCCAGGGCCTGAGGTATACTGGTTTGGCAGGAGGGCCACTGCCGGTGTGTTGGCTCAAGAGGTAGTCCTTCTTCAACAGCTCCCTGACCCTCCTGCGCACGTCATACCACCTGTTCTGGATGTCTACCTTTGTCCGCAAACATGGTGATTGTGCATTCACCCTGTCGACGATCCTCTCCCACATCTTGGTTTTCTGCGACATGGGTGTCTGTTGGACCAGTGTACCAAACAGCTGTGGCTCTACCCTGAGGATCTCATCTACCAGGACTTCCAATTCACTATCTAGGAACTTATGATTCTTCTTTGGGGGCATGGTGATGGGTGGTGATGGTGAGTGATGTGTGTGTTGGTGTGCAGGTGAGGGTGTGTGAGTGTGT
The DNA here is from genome assembly GCA_963921515.1 of Calotriton arnoldi. NCBI lineage: Eukaryota > Metazoa > Chordata > Amphibia > Caudata > Salamandridae > Calotriton > Calotriton arnoldi. The sequence goes on from CAWUFW010011624.1 coordinate 43,888, forward strand.
GTTTAGCTGGGTGTATGTGAGGGTGCTATTTGTTGAGGTGCTGATGGTGTGTGGCTTGTGTGATGGATGAGCTGTGGGTGGGTGTGTGGTTGCTGTCTGTTGAGTGCTGGCAGGTCATTTGAATTTGCAAAGGATCATGGTAGGGATTTGTGTCCTTTATATGGGTGGAGTTGTGGGTGTGTCTTTGTTCCCTGTCCCCCCCAGTATTTATTGCCTTTGTAATTGCTTGTTTGGCCTTTTTTTGTGTGTTTTTCCCTTTGTACTTTTTGTGCATGTAGGAGACGTTCTTGTGACCGAGTCGGACCCTGCAGTTGTCTCGTACGAGCTTCTCCGAGTCGTTCACGGTGTGTTTGTGCTGTTTTCTATGCTGCGTACGCGTCGGTCGCGGTGTATTGGGTTGCTTCTGCTCGCAGTTTTGTATGCGTGTCGGTCTTACGGCTTGGGCTCCGTGTGACTCGGTCGTGTTTTCCACGCGTTGCATCATACTGCGCCGGTCGGACTTTGCGGGTACGTTTCGTTCGGGTTCATTCCTGGTGCGTGTCGGTCGGTTCGATTCGCGTGGTATTCCGGCCGGATGGCTGTTTTCCGCGCGGCTCGGTCGTTCGGCTTGTGTTCCGTACGAGACGGTCGGATTTTGCACGCTTCTCATCGTACTTTGCGGGTCGGCCTGCACCTGTACGTGTCGGTCGGTATTAATTCCGGCTCCGAGTCGGTCGGTACGTTTTCCGGCCTGAATCGGAATCGGCCCCTTAATTGTTATACTCTGATATGTGGGGATGCTTCAGATAACGTTAACTAATTCCACTCGTCCCACTGACTTAGCTGATACAGAGTCTTCCAGACCTCCTCTCTGCAAAAAAAAAAACAACTGGTATGACATGGTAGGTGACTGGATTATTTTTGATGTTTAAAACACCCTGCATCCCATACACACAATGAGCTTTCTTTGGACCACCCACCCACATTATTCACTGAAAAGCTGTCCCTGAGTAAATATTGAGCCGAGAGTAAAACACTATAATCTCCAACTACACCAGATTGAGCATCACTGACTGAATTGTACCTCTACTGATGCCCCCTATTCATTCACCAAAACCACACTTACTATCTTGTTACTGCCACTGCAGTTGGTACACCCTTTTACTACTGGACCACAAACAAACTCTTAAGTATCCCAGCTCCACGTGTTTCAACTGGAAGATACTCATTGACTGTACTTCTTCAATCCACAAAATTACAAGTTCAAGACCACTCACTCCTCACTGGTTATCCACTAAGCTTTTCCCAATCAGAATCCACTACCCCCCCATCCATCCACCCAACCAACCATATAACCATACACGACCACAAAATCTGCTCTCCAGTCTATTGTTTCAGTGCTCGCATAGCCAGGTTGTTGCTCTTTTGCACATTTGTGCTCAAGTAACAGTACAAGCCCCAAAACATAGAATGTGCCTATTTTATCCAACCTCACCGTATACCAAAATCATATCTTTTTGAGCAAACAATTTCTTTCCACGTAACTTTTTAATTTGCCTGAGGAAGGCAAGGTCTAACTGTAATCATAAATCACATCTTCTTTCACTCTCCAACTCTGCTAGGTCACCCTGACTGACTGTTAGACCCATTCTAGTGTCGCTTACAGGCCAGTGCTCTGCCGCACAGATCACACAACTACCACCAAATCAACCTGAACTCAAAGTGTGAGGGGTATGACTCATTTTCTAAAATCCCTCTATTAGAAAGACCTATATAAATGACTTTATACACATCTCACTCGAGGACCAATTAATCTCTCCTTGATGTCCCACTATTCCTAATATCACTCTCTTCTGCATTTCAACTAGAGTCAATGTATTTTTCCATGGGTTTAACCAAGTCCTGGACAATGTCTCAGTGACCACCCTGCTACTGCCTATTTTCATCATATTTCCGATTTTAATTGCTCCTTCTGTTGACTTGGGTGACAAAGATAATAGTAGGAAATCACTGATTTTTACTATGTCACCTCATTCTTTTTCCTTTGATGTCTGGTATTCTTCACGATCACCCCCAAAGTTTTGGACTGATGCTGCTGGTTTTTTGACTCTGAAAGTGCACCGAGGCCTGCTACCCAGAACTCAGTGCCAGTGCTCTGACTCTTAAAAGGTATATGTCTAATTTGTTAACCCACAATAGGCAAAAGTTAACTCAATTATAAGTCTGTAATATATGGTACCAGAGGTACCCAGGGACACCAACGTTAAGTGTCCCTCATGGACTGCATCACTTGTTGTGCCACCACAAGTGTGACACAGTAAAGAAAGACTCCCAGCCTGCCATTGCTGGCAGGCAAAGATGTTGTCAAACTGCTAACTAGACTTTGCAATTTAAACTAATGAAAGTCGAGACCTTCCTTTTTAATTTATATGAGTCACCCCTCAGCAGGCCTATCGAGGCCTAAGGCAGGTTGCCATATATTAAAAAGTGGAGCATGTGTTTTTACATGTCCTACCAATAAAAACCCCAAATTGTAATTTTTGCTGTAGAAAGGCTAGTAGCCCCATTGGCAAGTACGGGGTTTCGCTCTGACAACTCAGCAGCCTTAACTTCTCAATGGGACTCCTAAAGTTGGTTCTTAATGGTATCTAAGAAACATTACATTAAACCCGACTTAATTCCTAAGTTGAATTTCATGTAACTTTTAAGTAAAAGGCAATTTAGGAAAGTTGCCACTCTGTTGCTTACGTTTTCCAGTGACCATTTATGGTTGCAGGCCACAAGACCGCCTTCTTCCATCCTGGGGGAGGTGTGAATGAGTCTCAGATCAGTTCAGGTTGGTTTTATTGACAGTTTGATATCATGCCTAAAAAGGCAGTACAAACAACTCGTATACACACGTACTACAAAAAAAAAAACAATAGTATTAAATTGTATACGTTTACAATACAAAAAATTGTTACTAGCATACTTTACCCTCCCACTTAATAGCATTTAAAAAAAGTAATGTATTTTACCTGCTACCCGATCGATATCTAAAAACATTAAAATCTCTCCTATTTCCTATCCATAATAAAACAACAGACCTTAACCCCTTTGCCGCAGGAATATTTTGTCAATCTTATTTCCAGACAGGGTTCACATTATCTTTGTGCAAAATACAATCCACTAAGGTGTAAACTAGGACTTTGGCATTATAACTACAATTATTTTTATCTCTTGAGCAAGTAAGCGAGATAGACATTGGATAAACAATTCACCATATACAAAAAACAATTTCTTATATTCAAAAATAGTCAATGATAATACAGGAAAATCATAATTCAACAATCATTTTTAGACCGTGCGCACTTAATCAAAACGGACATTAAGCTTGTCTATACCAAAATGATCAATTATTAATGTGCAATAATGCTATTTCCTATGTGCAAAATAAAGCAGCAAAAGTGCAAAATACATGTACTACTATTAAAAAACTACCTTTTCACAAAATACCCTTTCTTATGTTGATGGTATAACTAGAACATAGTGACCTCAAAATACACATTCCACATCCCTAATGCAGCAAGCCTTTCTGCTTAATTAACTGGTCATAAACAACAGACAAGAATTTCCCTACTGCATAGCACACAGGTATGATATCACAACTTAAAATGAATTGTATTAGACCCTTTGTATGATGGATCTGAGTCAATCTGAAGGTCGGTAGCAACAATGTTCTTCTACTAGCAGCAAAACAGGAGCAAGTTCTAAGTTAGTGCAAAATGGTCAGTGATCTTCTCAGGCAGAAGGGACACTTCGCTATATCCAACCCAACCTGCCGAACCAACTTCCATTGTATAAAGGTTGGTACCTGCCCCAATCTTACCTTCAGTGCCCACCTCCTTATATAGGTGCTCCTTATATTCCGCATGTGAGGATGAATAGGCCCTCCATACCGTACATCCTTTAGATGACACAGATTATTTCTCTTACACACATCTTCTAGGTCATTCCTCCTAGAGCCTTCCTTTACTAAATGTTTTACAGTTTGCTTCTGTTGTGTAACAGACAACCCTTGGAGTTTCTCCCATACTGCAACATCAAGGGATACCTTAATATCCAGTACGTTAGCCACCCACCTATCTGCATACTTCTCCTGCAAGCACGATTTTATAATTTGCCTTAAGGAACCCACATCCACTGTAAAAAGACCAAGCGAGTAGTTAAGGAGCCTTTGCTGGTACTTAAATTGTACATTAGTGAGTCTCAATTCAATCCTCAGGGTACTATTTACAGTCCCTCTAGGTGGGCCAGCCATTTCTTCCAAACATTAATTTCTATGGTTTGCATTCTTCTTACATATTTTACGAGCAGCACCTCACATCCATACAGCAGCAAACTAACAATTTTAACATTATTCTGTCTCTCTAAGCACTTCAGTGGATTTATGGCCCAATGCAGCATCCATCCTATATAATGCACCTACAATGACATTAACCCTCCCCTACTGAATATCAATATGTAGCGTAAAATTAAGATTGTATCTAAAAAGAAGGCCAAGAAAGCAATATTCCTTTACCTCTTCTACTGGGACACCATTTAACCAGCACTTAGACTTTCTCTTCCGTACCCTCCCTTTCATAAAAACCATTACCTTAGTCTTTGCCGTATTTTTTGTCAACAAATTGGACTTGCTAAACTCAGCAAATGCATCCAATTGTCTCTGCAAGATGACCTGCGTCAGATCCAGGAAAAATCGTATCATCGGCATAAAACATTACTGGAATGGCCTCTTTACCAAGTTTTGGTGGAAAGGATCAAACCATGCTTAACCCTACCACAATGTCCGCTATGTATATGGAAAACAGAAGCGAGGCCAACATTCATCCCTACCTCAATCCATTTGGGGTGTCAATATTTCTTGGTAGTGCTCCATTTTCCCCTAATTCCACCCTGGTCCATGAGCCTTCATGTAGCTGGATGATCAGTTTTAGTAACTCTAGTAAGCACTCCAGTTTCCTCATCTTCTCCCTGAGTAGGGGCCTATTTATTGCGTCAAACGCTGTTGAAAAATCAATGTATGGCACGTACAGAGGTTGCTTTTTCTTAAAGGCATATTTTTCAGCTAAAAGATTTAATGTAAGACAGACATCCATTGTTGAATAGCCTTTTCGAAACCCAATTTGGACTTTAGGTAGAATGCCAGCTTCGCTTTCCCAGTTCTCTAGCAAACTTAGGAGGTGTTTTTCATATATCTTACTGGGAATATCAAATAGCGTGATCATATGGTAATTTGATGGTAGGCTCCGATTTCTCTTATGAAAAGCGGGACCCGTATACTGCCTTTCCAGGTTCTTGAAATACCCTTCCCACTTATTATTGCTTTAAATACCGGTACTAAAACGTGGGCCCACAGATTTGAATTAGGTTTAATTATATCGGAGGAGAGACCGTCACGGCGCTGGGCCTTGGAATTTTTTTATCCTTTTATGGTGGTTTCTATCTCCACTACTGACGGAACCCAGTGGCTAACCTCTTTCCCCTGATCAGAATCCCCAGCCTGCCCACTCCCTACTCCATCCATCTCTGCCTCTATTATTTTGTACAACTCCGATAAATAGCTCACACAAGTTTCTTCCAGTACAGGGGCTGCTACAATACTTTTGGCCACCTCCAGCACTCTATTTACTATGGTCCAAAAGCCATTTGTATTTCTCGCTCTCAGCTAGGTTATTGGTTTCGTCCATGTATTCTCCTTCTCTTCCCAGGCAATTCTTCTAAGCTCTTTCCTATAGGTTTTCTTGTAGCCTTTAATTAAATGATCCCTTTTAGTCCCACCTTTCTTATGAGCCTTCCTTATGTTCTTGTTTAATACTACCTTAGCCTGTTTTTTAGCCCAGTCCACCGGATCCTTCCAGCCCCTACCACACTTTATATCTTCTGCTGCCATTTTGCTTTCGAAGCAATCAAGACCTCATACTACTGTACCGTAAGCTGTGGCATCAAAGAAGATTGTACTTTCAGTACTTCCTTCATTTTATTTTGTGTATAATGTTTCAGCTTACCAGTCCATATTAGTCTGTACTTGTTCGAGTTGTATATTATAGAGCTATTTTGCCACAGATCTCTTAAGCGTACATCCCTTTGCTGTGTTAAGATTATTGGTTTATGATCAATGCCTGTTAAACCGCTCACCACTAGGTCCTTGATTAAACCAAAACGTTTGGTAGAGATCGTAACATAATTTCTTCATGTAGACACTCTTCCATTATCAAAGGTGCACTGAGCAGGGTGGTCCGCGATACATCTGCCATTCACAATAGTTAGATTTAAGCTATCAAGTAACAGACCCAGTTTCCCCCCTCTCCCTTCACCTCGATGATATTCCAAATGCTGGTAGGGATACCCAGGTTATTTTCTTTCTCCCTTTGAAATTCATCATGAATTAAATGGGATTTTAGCATTAAAATCTCCCATCAACACAATAGGAACCTTTGGAAAATGTAAACTCACCCTTTCCATCAGGGCTACAAGCTCCTTCAGCTAGTTATCCAATATTTTATTCGGAAATCTGGGAAGCATTTTGCACATCTTTTGCCCTTCTTATCAGGTAATATACCACTCACTGAGACTGTCAGGAAATGAGTATATTCCTAAAATAGAACGCTTCCCTCAATCTTATATTTTACACCAATCATTACAGCAAACCCTCCAGCGGGCCGGCCAAACTTGCCCTTAACTGCGCTAGTGCTAAAAACTTTAGAGTCACTCACCTCCACCTCGTGCTCTTCCCAGGTCTCCTGCAATCCAATTATCATAGCGTTACTATCCTCAATAACCACCTGCAATGATTCTAGATTCCTTTTTGGCCCACAATGTTCCATGACAGCAAATTACCCCTTATATCATCAGGATCTAGAAATTATGGTTCTAGAAAACACCTTTATATCATTTAATGCCCCCACAATCCATTCCCATGCATTATCGTCTTGCTTTGCTGTTTTTGCACGGTTTGAAAAAATCTGCCTTCCCTTTTCAGATTTCACTATTTGAATATTATCGTACTTGACAGACTTGCATGCTACTCCCTAGAGAGGGGATGTACTTAGATTGATACAATAGGTGCCCCAGCCCTACCCCTGGGACTTCTCTTGGGGCGCTAATGATACGAGGGGAACTGGCCTATAAATAAATTAATTGTATATATCAAAGCCAGACCTACGGAGCTCATCCACTGAGTCCATGACCTCATCCACCACGATCCTGAAATAAAAGTAAACCCAGGCACATGGCCATGGTGCTGCCACTTTCCTTGCCTTCGGGAGAACCACTAGAGACATATCCTTAGAAGATTTTTTTGGCAATCGAGGGATTGATTCAAAAAGGGATAAAATGTATGACCTGTTGAAAACACATTCCACATTGCAAAAATGTCTACCAATTTAACAACCCACTCTACTTCCTCATAGGGACTAACTACTGATTCTTCAATCCATCTTTGTTCCACTTTTAGTCTGAAAGGCTCCGCTTCCCCATTTAAGAGGGAACAAGCCTTACACTGCCCTTGTACCCTTTTATCCATGGCCCAGCTGTTCCAATTCGTCACATGGAACGCCAATCACTCCCACACCTTTTTGTAGACTAGGGATCACTAATGTGGACATTAACCCAACCTGAGCATTCCCAGAACCAACTACTGCAACTGTTTGCAACCTACACATTTTCCCTTTTCTCTGTCTAATGCCTAGTTTACTAGTGGATTCTAACTTCTTACTCTTTTGTACTTCTTTAAAGATTGGAAAAAGCTCCTTATCCTGTATTAGTTCTAGACGTTCGTCCCCCTTACTAGTACCCACTTGGCTTGTAACATCTTGTTTTCTGAGGAAAGACTCCAGCTGGGATAGGTCCTCTGACAACTCTCCCTTAATATCCATTATTTTGCATTCCTTTTCAGGGTTCCCTGTTTGGGCTACTGCATTATATACCCGAGCCTTTGAGACTCACAGCGCTACTCTCTCCAGCTGATTTGAAAGGTGATTCCTTAATTATCACTGATAAAATATCTAAAATACGATTGGAACTATGTGCTGTCTTTTCTAATAACGACAAAACTACATAATCTGATGGAATATTACTAAGCGGGTTATATACCAAATCAGGTGGCCCTGAAGTAATTGATAAACTGATTTTGTATTGAACCTGCATAGTAATATTCCATCGGATTATGTAATTTTGTCGTTATTAGAAAAATCTGCGGCTATATGACGTGGTGTACTAGAAAACATTTCCAATTATTTTGTTCAACCGTTTAGATGCTTTTTAATGATTTTTTTTTTATTACTTCCTCATTCATTTTAAAAAGCAAAATGTCCTGTAATGAATAGTCCAATACAATGGAGCCCTGTAAGTCCTGAGTTTCTGCTACAGTAGTACACATAAGTGGATGCTCACTCCTGAAAGCATTTTCCTCCCTCGTATGCTGTGTCTGGACTAGTTCAATAGAGATCTGCAGCACTCTCTCAGTCTCTATTTTTGGCTCAATATGCATATCATCACCAACTTGCGGCCCCTCCTTCATTTCTGTCTGCACCTGAACTATAGTAGAGCAGGGGGTCTCTTCAGAAAGTTTTTGGAAATATGTTGATATAATTCCGCTCCCCTTTAGAGCTTCCAAGTGCGATGCCTTGTTTCCTAATGGGTTGGATTTCGTTTTCTGGCACAGACTCATAGAGAGTATTCGACCAGATCTATGTTTTCTTGCTGTCATAGTGCAGACTGCTGATAGGAGCTCACTTTAATCCCTAGAGCCCCTGGACCACTGGTTTGACCCTAACTCCAGATAAAAAGCTTTCGGTGCCGCCTCACCTTCCCCTGATTGCTGGCTCCATAATTTCTCTACAGGGGAGGAGCATGAGCACACCTCACGAATGTCCCAGCTATCCAATTATCTCAGAGGGCTACCGAAATTACCAGTGCCTAACACCTTCAGTTATCCTGCTCAGTACATCTCACCATTCCTTCTCCACGTTAATCAGCTTACACCTGTACTCCACGTATTCCACATAGATAAAACTCAAATGTAGGTAAAATTAAATTCTTATACATGCCACCCATTGCTGGTTACGTTAACTCTGGCAGTGACATTCAAAATCTGCTACCATATGAGGATATACGTCTCCACAGGACACCACCTCCAGGCTACCCTCTTTTACAGTGCACCTTCCAGAACGATGAGACCAGAGCCCAGAGAACACTCCCCTAGGCTACCAGAAACTGGGGGGCATATTAGCAACGGACATATTGCTGCTTTACCGGTGCGTAGCGCCGGAAAAGCGGCGATCAGAATAACGCGATATTAACAATGCGCCGCTAACATGCATTAGCGCATGTTAGCAGCAGTTTTCATAATGCCTCGCCTTGCATCGCTAATGAGATGCAAAGTAGGCGTTCCTGGGGATAACACATTACAATACGCGCTGACACAGCTTCGCTGAATTAACAAGCCGGCAGCGGAACCGCGAAGTGATGCCTAAACTGGCGCTAAGCCCCTATTATCGCCGGATTTTAACGTCTGCAAAAAAGCAGATTTAGCAATGATATCCTATGGGAGGTGGATTATGAAGTTAAATCCACACCTCAGTATCAGCGAGCTCTGGCATCATCGCTGAACATATATCTCCGGAATTCTAGCATTGAAGGGGTTTTAGGCCGCTATCACTGGATTTTATATCGCCAATGCGCAAAGCGTTGTTAATACAGCGCTATTGTGGTGAAAAAATCCAGTGATAGCCGGCAATAGAAATAAACGCGCTAAGCGCATTTAGCGATAATTATCGCTACGCGTTGTTAATATGCCCCTGGGTCGTTATCGAGCTCATCATCCAGGACCCAGAACCAGGAGCCTGCAGCAAATTTGGACGTCTCTACCAACACGTCACAGTCAGCAGCCCAACATGACTCTCATGGAAGGAACATAAAGGGCTACAGATGGAAGAGGCATTATGTTTTCCTGGCCGGAAGGCTGAACTGAACTTGACCCCAAAATGTTAGCTTCTAAGGGGAAGATGCATTTGATGGGCAAATGGTGGACACACACGAGGGGGGCTGCTCTTTTGTTCTGCTAGACAGGTTGGAGTCGGGCCATACAGGGGAAAACATTTACTAAACCAGTTTTCTTGTGGGTGTGTAACCCTCAGGTAGCTACCAATATCCACACACTGGAAGAAGGGTTCTGCCATCTTGGGAGTAGGCAGAGTATTGCAGTCTGGCATAGCTAGATGCCACGCTTTGTAGGAAGTTGTCATTAGACTTGAGGGGACCTGGTAGTTCATTGGCTAGTAGTCACCACATCCCCAGAGGGCAAGTTGCTGGCATAAAATTGGCACCTCTGGCTCCCAGACCTCAGATCACATCTGCACTAGAGAAAGAACCAAAGATGGACTGCCCTGCTGTTCCCTGGACCTGGCAAAGAGATGATGTACCAAAGACTGGACTGCACCTTCTGATCCATTGGCTAGCAAAGAGAGGACTGTTTCTGTGGTGCTGTTATGTTTCATAGGGTACCCCAATATAGGCCTGAGTAGTCTCCTGCACCTTCACCTACATTTACCGTACCATCACACTACATAACAGGTTTTGGTATTGACCTTTTACCTAGTTAAGCACTGCATAAAATGTCGTGTGGTTGTCCCTGAAAACTAGCCTAATTAATTATGCATGAAGATTCTCAGAATCACAGCAGGATTACCATCTTCTGCATAATAACTATGAATAAGGGTCATCCCTTCCGTCATCCTAGACCGACATGACACAGCAAGGTAGAATCCCCTAAGGGTACCTTTTGGGTATATATACACCATATTTTTGCCAAGGCAGGCAGAGGAGAAAGACTTCCATGCTGACACACTGACGCCAGGCGCTGAGGTTCCTGCACGCAGACAGTCCAGCTCGCAGTGGGGTGTCCATCTCGAGACCAAGACGGGGTCCCACAGTCTCTCACTTCAGGTAATGGGGTTGGCTTCAGCCTAGGGGGATTCTTGACCTTACACATACATACATGCTAGGTACACTTAGGTACAACTAGTTAGGGTTGCATCATAGGAGTACGCATTGTTACTATCATGTATTTATATGCTTGCATATATTCATTGTTGTAGCACTAAGGTAGAAATCTACCATCTATTTACTCTGGTGGTGCTTATAATCATTTATATCTGTTTCTGTCTTATGGTTGTTTCAGCACACCTATTTTACACTAGAATGACGCTGGTTCAATAAACACGTATTGAAAACGTCCCCACCGTTTATTCTGTGTATTTCTCTGAGACAAAGTGAGCACGAGTGACTGAGCAAAAAGTACTGTACTGTTACCACGATCCCTGATTGGGACAGAGTTGTCATGTTCGATAGTTGCCCAGTACTATTCTTTCCTTGGTAAGAGGAGTTTACAGTGGCACTGTGAGCTAGCTGGTATACAGGCGAACATACCCGGTGGAGGTGTCTGGAATCAGTCTGGACACCAATCCCACAGTCAATGTTGTCTAAACGTGCAGATCCTATATAGGTTTATAGAAACTACACAACAGTGCCCTGCTCCAGAAAAGTTGTAACTGGATCCCAGACAGAGGACTTGACTCCAAGAGTCAGTTGGCTGACTCCCTGTTACAGCTATAGGGTCAAAAAGCTAAAGAAGCCTGCCTTAGTGAGTTGATAGCCACAATGGCTTGACCACCACTGGCTGCCGAAGTGTAGCGTGGGTGATTGAGTCTCAGTGCTCAAAAGTTGCACCTGCATTTGTTGTCCTGGAAAATTCTTCAGAGTGCAGTTTGGTCACCAAAGACAGACACTAGCCTCAGTTAAAGCAAACCGCTGAGTTTGCTGTACCCATAGACCAGTAGACCATTGGAAACTGTTTTTTGACTGGACTTCCAGGTACATCAAATCCTGTGGCCAAAGTTCTCCCACCATGTTTGTGGGCCAAAGGGTGACCCCAGGAAGACCCCTGTCACCAGATAAGCATCCTCAGCATCCTTCAGGATCCTGTATCTTTTGCATCAGTACCACTCCATTGATGTCAATGGCAGTTCCCATATACAACCTGGAACTCAACTGGAGACTGTTTTGACTGCAAGGTAATGGTCCAGGCAAGCCTCATTGTCCGCTGTGTCTTACTTCCTGTCAGAGTTGGTGTCCGAGATTGGGGCAGAGTAGTCGTCATCAACTTTAGAAACGTTTTCCAAGCAACCGCTAACTGCAGTAGTTGTCACTGCTTGTTTGTGTTTTGAATAAAACGCATTGACTTAAATAATTTATAGCTCCTGAACCCTCTGGTAGATTTTGCTCATTTTGGTGTGTAAATATTCACTACAATAAGAGCTATCTTTATAAATTGGTGTTGGATTATCTTTGCATTGTGTTTCTTCCTAATCCACTATTTTGTTACTTCTAAATGCTTTGCACTTGTTCCATTGACACAACTTGACTGCTCGAAGCCACAGCTCCCCAGGGTTGAGCTAAGGTTTTGCAAACAAGCCTGAATGGACCCAAGATGGATTTGTGCATTTATTACATGGTGAGGTCGCAAACCCACAGCATAAAATAAACTGCTTTCCTCACAGTATTTTGTTCTTTAAGGTAACGGAGACCTTCTGAACAGAGCCTCATTTTCTTTTTCTCTGCATAAAAATAAAACTGCTTTAGTTTAAAGTTGTCATACCTGCAATCTTGCAAAATCAATTGCCATTTGCGCAAATAACGTGGGCATTTGTAAAAGGATAAAGGAGGATGTAGAAACAAATGAAATGATTCTACATGTCCACTCAAAAAAAGTATTTGTCCATTAGGCAGCAAGTTTCCTGCAGTCAGTTTGTAGTAAGTGTCTTAAATCTAACATTTGGATTGGAATGATCTGATTATCACTGAGGTTTATGCAGCTCTGAATTATTAAATAGAGCAGGCCTGAAGCTCAGCTGCAGTGTTTAGCATGAGGTGTTCCACATTCCTTGCTAATCTCACATCACTCAGCAGTTGATACATCAAAGGAATAGCACACCTTCGAATCAGAAAAAGGAATCCAAATTTATCTCATGATTTACCAAGCCACTGATTGTAAAAGGTCCCAGAGGAAAACCCTTCTTATGAGCTGGTGTACCGGGCGCAAACGTTAAAAGACAAGGACAGCATTAAGTGTAGCACAGATATAGGATGGAAGGTAGACGTTCATTTCATCCTTGGTTGGACTAAGTGGGCTGACTTTCAGATAGATTTAGTGAACTATAGAGAAGAACAAGGGAGATGACCCAAGACCCCACCATTTTAGGTTTATGCAGTGAAAAGAACTTTGTGGTGACTTTTGCCTGAAAAAATATCAGCAGACAATATCCCTGAAACAAGTTGTAAAATGTTGGAAGGAAAAGGCTGGAAATTTCAGTTTGATTTTGTTATTGGTTATCACCAATTGCTAGCTAGATGTAACCTTCTGGTTGTCTTGCTTGAATTACTCTCAACAGAAGACAGATGAGAAGGAAGAGGATGCCCTACTTGATGTGTTGAAGAATGGCTTCCTACCTGCCTAACAGAGGACTGGACATGGTTTGCCACCCTCTCTGCCGTAAATCTCTGGGACTGGAAGTTTGATACAAGTGCTAGTGGCATCAGAATCCTGCTGACCCCCAATAATATAGATGTCCAGGTCCTGTTAAAGAAGCTTGCTTCTTCTTATGGAACCTTTTTCCTGTGGCAAGGGAGTGAGGAAGGACCAGGAACAAAGAAGGCTGGGGCCTGCCTAGAGGCAAATCGGTAACCCAGTTACTATTGACTTTTGTCATGTCTATGGACATTTTCTTCTGTGCCTGATAAGTACTGAATGTACTGTAGACAATAGAGTCTGCAGTTGTTAAGAAATCGCAGAAACCAGTTGGATCTTGACCTTTTACTGTGGACCTGAACTGGAGTAGTGAAAAGCCCCCTTGCATCTTGAACCCATTGATTCATGTTTGACGAAGCTCGGGGGAAGGGAACTGTTTGCAAAGTTTAGACGCAGAAAAATACTGGATGTCTGAGGCAAAATGTCAAGCTAACATGAAAAAGATGCAACCTCAGAGGCTTACCTGTTGTTCTTTTTCATAACTTTAGGGTGTGGAGTTCGAGGCTACAGTGTGACCTCTCAACACATATTCAAGCTTCTAGAGCCCTTCTTTGCTCCAGAGTCCAGCCTTGTCTGCTGAAACTTTTACAACCTCCTGACATTTAACCACTTGAAGGTAAAAGATTTGATTGGCATGAACCATTGACATTTAGCCAGCTGCCATCTATTTCTAACTGGCTGTAAAGTCGACTTGGCCCCAGTGACTGATTTTGGTTTTGACTCGTTGTTTTAATGGGATGGCTTATATATTTTGTGCCAACTCTTCATCTTCTCGTCATTTTTTTTACATGGGCCACATGAAGTTGTTTCCTGCTTGTAAAAGGTTTTTCCTAATAAAAAAAACTGTGTAACTCTTAGGAGATAAATCGTTTGGTTGTGTGGGAACACAGTCACAGTTTACATAAACACTGTGGCCTCTAAGCAAAAAGGTTGCATGCAATTCTGAAGAATGTGAGCAAGGCGAATAACCTTACAGGCATTGAGATCCTGAGGCAACTTTACAAAGTTTGACACATGAACTACCTCAAACCTCATCATGGACTTTTGCCTATTCTGACATGATGTAATTTACACAAATGCCAAATGTATGTAGGAAATCTTGGTTGATTCTAGACTTGCCTACTTGATCAGCCTCTAGTAATATTCTGATCCAACTTAGGGTCACAACTACATTTGACTTCACTTGCAAATGGACCCTGTAGCAATGATTCCACTGCAGTTCACACTCCCAGTAGCCAGAGAGTGTCATACATTGGTGTTCACCCAGCAACACCCAATGCACATTCGGAAAGGACAATCAGATCATATATCAGTGACATCATACTTCCACTCTTTTCCAATTCTCATACCTTAGGTAAAAGTGTCATTTATATTGTGGTGGGCATGGTCTCTTCTTTCCTGGCAAAGGATCATTCAACATATTTAGAAATCCCCACCAGGCATGCGGTGTCTTCTGTGACTTCAACAGGGCCATTGGTGCAGCAGCTCCTGTGAAGACACTGAAGCTTTGACAAATAGATATTATGATTAATGCACCCATTAGGCAAAGGTTTCTGTTTTCAGATAAAAAAACACAATGGGCCTGATGGGCAGGGAGTTTCTACCATAGGTAGGGGAAAACAGAGACTGTCTTCCCATCTTAAGAAGGGCAGATGACCTCCACTATGACCTGGCATCCCTGTGTTTGAAGGGCCTTCAGATCAGGGGCTTCTGGTTGTGGATCTAGCTGAAGCTTCACCCTTGGAAACCCAGTGGCGCCAACAACTCTAAGTAAAAAGGGGGGCAGTAAATGTATCAGGGCGGAAGACAGCCTGTTTAATGCTGTGTTCCTGCTCTGCCAAACTCTAAAAGAGGCCCTGAATCTATTAGTTAATTATTTCTGCAAATAAAGCATGCAAGTAAATGTTTGCACAAATTATGTTACTTTCCTTAACTGCCATGTATATATGCAAATCATCGTTTGTGAGTTCCTCACATTTTCATTTGTTCTAATTTGGAACTTTTGGATGTAGTATTTATCTAAGTGCTTAGTTTGTAATGCATGTTTGCAGCAATGTACATTAATTCACTCCTGGTAAGTAGATGTGGTACTACACATTTGCAAAGTGAGTGGGTAAAGGAGGTATGCCTTAGTAGATGGAAGGGAGTAAGGGGCAATGGAGATTTGGATGGTGGCTAGTGAGAAGCCAGTGGAAAGGGGTTCTGGTGTTGGTTAGAGTCAGAGGGATAGGATAAAATATTTCCTTGAATAGTGTGACAATTCAGAAATCAAACATTGATGTGACATTGCTTGAAGAGCAGGAGCTTGAGATTTTGTCTGAAGTGAAGGATGGATGGAGTCTGTGAGACTTCTATCGGGATGGAAGAACACACCCTTGTTATTGTTATTGTTAATTTGAATTTGTAGAGCGCTTAATACTGGAAGGTCTCTAAGCGCTACAAGAAGAGTGGCGTCAGTCCCGGGTGAGTGGAAGACAGTTAAGCCCAAGCTTCTGTGAAGAGAATGGTTTTCAGTTTTTTTCTGAAAGGAAGAAGGCAGCTTTCTGCGCGGAGCTGGCTAGGCAGCTTGTTCCAAAGGGTGGGTAAAAGGATGGAAAAGGCTCGGCCCCCCTTGGTGGCATAGTTGAAGCGTGGGCAACTTAAGAGGCCCATCGTGGATGATCTTAGCGAGCGGCATGGGGCGTATTTCTCAAGGCGTTGTTTAATGTAGGTGGGTGCCTGTCCATGTAAAGCCTTGTGAACAATGCAGAGGCCCTTAAATTTGGCCCTCTGTTTTATGGGCAGCCAGTGAAGACTTTGCAGAAAGGGGGATGCACGCGTATGCCTGGGTACTTTAAAAATTAGCCTTGCCGCGTCATTCATGACTATCTGGAGTTTGCCTACTAAGGAGTCTGGCAGTCCAATGTAGAGCAAGTTGCCATAGTCGAGGCGGGACAGGATCATGGCAGTCACGACTGTTCTCATGGTCGAGAAGGAGAGGATAGGGGAAAGTCTGCTAAGTAGGCTGAGTAGGCCCACACAGGTTCCAAACACAGTGGAAACTTGGTTGGCTAGTGAAAGCTTAGCGTCCACTTTGATTCCCAGACTTTTTACCACTGGGACTGGGGCCGGAGCATCACCCAGCTCCTGGGGCCAGTAGAGGGAATTCCATGGGTTGTCAACATCGGTCATGGCAAGAACCTCAGTTTTGTCTGGGTTAATCTTTAGGGAATTGGCTGTCATCCAATTGACCGTGAGACGTAGAACATCTTTCGCCCGGGAGTATGCTTGGGGGGTCTTTTCAATTTGCAGAATAATTTGAGTATCGTCCGCATAATTGAAGACTTGACATTCCATAGCCGAGAGGGCATTAATTAATGGTCTGAGATATATGTTAAATAGGAGGGGTGATAGGGCCGACCCTTGTGGGACTCCGCAGGGAACGGACCCCCTCTCTGAGACCCAGTCACCCATCTGAATTCTTTGGGAGCGGTTCGTTAGGAATGAGGTGATCCATTGTATAACAGCACCCCCGATCCCAATTGTTCTTAATCTTTCCAGGAGTAGAGCGTGGTTGACCGTGTCGAACGCTGCCAACAGGTCAAGGAGGACTAGGACACAAGGCTTTTTATTGTCGGTGGTCCTCCTGAGGTCATCAAGCACTGATAGCATCACCAGTTCTGTGCTATGGTGAGCTCGGAAACCAGCCTACCTGTCCTCCAGAAGGTTGTAATCCTCCGTAAACTTGGCTAGGTTTTGCAAGACATGTTGCTCTAGAATTTTAGCAAGAAATGGAAGTTGGGAAATGGGTCTGTAGTTTTTCATATTGGATGGATCCGCGCCAGTCTTTTTAAGCAGGGGGATAATCCTAGCTTCCTTGAAATAACTTGGAACCTTCCCAGTCTCCAGGGAGAGGTTCAACAGAGCGAGGATTTCTTCCTCGATTTCTGGGAGAGCTAAGTTAAAAATCCTAGGGGGGCAGGGGTCGGCGGGTGAGCCAGATTTAATTTTTGTAGCAATGCGTCGGAGGGTTTCAATGTCGGGGTTTTGGAATGAAGAGAGCATTTCTGCTTGCTTTCCCTGTAAGACCTTCTCTACAGTGGGAGGTTGCTTAAATGGGGAATTATCAATCTCAATCAGGATATCCCGTATTTTGTTGGAGAAATATATTAAAAATTGATTGCATTGTTCTTGGTTAGATGGAGACGTCAGTGATTGTTTTTGACTGAGTTCTTTCAGGATTTTAAATGTTTCTTTCTGTTTATTGGTTGCTACTAGGATCCTGTTTTCATAATTATCCGCCTTCCTACGGAGGAGCTCCTTTTTGTAGGAAGCAATTTTGGCTCTATACTCTGCAAGGGCCAGAGGCTCATAGTGTTTGCGCCACTGTCGTTCGTGGTGGCGAAGCGTACGTTTCAGGGCTCTGAGCTCTTCCGTAAACCATGGAGCGCCTTTGCCTTTGTTACCAGTTTTTCTTTTTCTTTCAGGGGCTATTTTATTGATGGCAGAAAGAATCCGGCTGGAAATAGCTTCGGACCATCCATCAATATCCGCTGTTTCCGGCTTCTTACGAGGGCAGTCTCGGAGGGCGCTTACCAATGTTGGGGCCTCGATTTTTGACCAGCTACGGACATGTTTCCAGTCCGAAGGGGGTCGGGCATTGCGCTTAGTAAGAGGAAGGGTCAGGTTAATACAATAGTGGTCAGACCACGCACATGGGGTGATGTCCTTTAGTGTCGTAAGCGGGGTGGTAGACCATACCGGGTCTAGGGTATGTCCAAGCTCATGCTTGGAGGTTGTTACTAGCTGAGTAAGGCCAAGATTAGTGAGCGTCTCCTCCAACTGACGGGCCTGTGCCTCTCTGGGTTGTTGGTCCCAGTGGTAGTTAAAGTCTCCTACCACCAGGAGTTGTTGAAAACGTGAGCGGAGGTTAGCGACACATTCGGCCATAAGGTCTATGAAATGTGGGGGCATTTAGGTGGGCGATATACAATGGTGATAATTATACTAGATGAATGGTAGCAGACCTTGAAAGTGAGGGTATCTGCCCCTTCTAGGGTTTCTCCAGACACCTTTTCAATGGTCAGGTATTTTTTGAACAGGACCGCCACCCCACCTCCCCTTTTTCCTGCTGGCCTGTTACGCCAGAAGGCGTCATAGCTATCGGGTAGTGCAGCCCGTAAGGTGGGGCCAGAGTCATCATCTAGCCAGGTTTCGGTCAAGGCTAGGATGTCTGGTGCCTCATCTTGTAGGAGCGTGAGGATCTCGATGGCATGTTTCTGTAGTGATCGTGTATTCAGGACCGAGAGTTTCAGGGTATCAGTGTCGCTAGAGATCGGATGGCCAGGAATGTTAGCCTGATTGGGGCTGGGTGTCTCTCCCCTCTGTGAGTAAGGAGTCCTTCTCTCCTGAGTACACTTGCTGTCTCGGGTTTCAAGGGGCACGGTCTGTGATTAAGTAATCTAAGTTCATTACTAGTGTAGGCCTGTAAATGGCCAGGGGTCCTGGCCCCTGGACCCGTTTGGGCGTGGACGGGCGCAGACGGGCTTGCCTTAGGCGCGCCCGCTGCGCGCGTCCGCTCCAGCGTGCGTTTTATGCCCCCGTGACCCCTGGCTCCTCCCCGCCAATCAGCCCTGCTGTGCAGCAGCTGACACCCTCAGGGTCGCTAGACCAAGTGCGAGCGCGCGGGTGAGAAGAGGCAGGACCGGTCAAGGAGAGGAACAGGTGAGTAGCGCTTCAATTTAAAGAAGAAGTATTACACTCAAATGTTTAAAACAACAAAGTTAAAAGCGGTAAAAAATACAGAGCTCGGGATACCAGCATGCACTGCCTGTGCTAGCGCGTTCTTCTTTGGCTGCGCGTCCGCTCCAGCGTGCGTTTTATGCCCCCGTGACCCCTGGCTCCTCCCCGCCAATCAGCCCTGCTGTGCAGCAGCTGACACCCTCAGGGTCGCTAGACCAAGTGCGAGCGCGCAGGGGAGAAGAGGCAGGACCGGTCAAGGAGAGGAACAGGTGAGTAGCGCTTCAATTTAAAGAAGAAGTATTACACTCAAATGTTTAAAACAACAAAGTTAAAAGCGGTAAAAAATACAGAGCTCGGGATACCAGCATGTACTGCCTGTGCTAGCGCGTTCTTCTTTGGCTGCACGTCCGCTCCAGCATGCGTTTTATGCCCCCGTGACCCCTGGCTCCTCCCCGCCAATCAGCCCTGCTGTGCAGCAGCTGACACCCTCAGGGTCGCTAGACCAAGTGTGAGCGCACGGGGGAGAAGAGGCAGGACCGGTCAAGGAGAGGAACAGGTGAGTAGCGCTTCAATTTAAAGAAGAAGTATTACACTCAAATGTTTAAAACAACAAAGTTAAAAGCGGTAAAAAATACAGAGCTCGGGATACCAGCATGCACTGCCTGTACTAGCAGGAGAAATCTTTGCCTCTGTTTTTCCTTCCAATTCACGTCCATGCTGATGCTCTTGGTGTGTGTTTTGCAGAGCATCCA
Organism: Calotriton arnoldi; assembly: GCA_963921515.1. Taxonomy (NCBI): domain Eukaryota; kingdom Metazoa; phylum Chordata; class Amphibia; order Caudata; family Salamandridae; genus Calotriton; species Calotriton arnoldi. Next base: position 63,967 of record CAWUFW010011624.1, read on the forward strand.
GAAGTGTGAAAATGAGTGAAATTCAGCGAATTAACAAACAGACGGTCCGATTTACAATACAACAGACAAACTACTCTGACACAAATGTGGCGGACATTCTCTCCCATCTATTACAATTGTATTACAGCCTATGGTATCAGTAATACAATGGACGGGATACCCATCACATTTTGACAGAGTGCCCCATCTGCCAAATTCTAAAAAGCGCCCAGGATCTCTGCTGATGGTGTGATGCGACCTTTAGTCTCATTGATTTATCATCCAATCAACACAGTCCGGTCTATTACTCAAACTGCATATGTGTCTAAGATGTATTTGTAACACAGGCTTTTCAAACTCTGAACCTTGCTCGCTTTTTACCTCCTGTACATTCAATGATTTAAACAAGGCTTTTCTTTTTCTGACATGGACACTCATGTCCGCCTTTTAACCATAACCTAAATGCTTTAAGTGGCTTCTTTGTCTCATGGCTTGATAAAGAATCACCTCTTGTTGGAAGATCTTTGATAGTCCTATCTGTGCAAAATGGTGAATATATCCTGGCCCGACTGGCCCATTTATTCCACTGGGCATTTTCTGCTGCCACTCGAGGCCCGTTTTTGAAACCAGAGGGCTACTAGCTCTTCTGGTGCTTCTACCACTTTCTCCAGCTTCCTTAAGTAAATATAGCAAGCAGGAAGAGCGGGTGCTTCAATCGAGAGAGGAGAGAGAAAAGGAGCTAGAGAAATGAGAGATGTTAGAAATTGGGTTGGTGGTTTACTGGGGAATGAGCCCTAGACAAGCAGCAACCACATTTCTAGTCAGGGTAAGAAGCAGGCAAATCCCAAAATAACCTGTGCTCACCGTTTTGTAGCTTGGCAAAGAGCATTCAGGCTTAACTTTAGAGGCAATGTGTAAAGTATTTGTGCTACAGCAAACAAATGATGGACGGAATGCTGACAATGCAAACATTCTCCCCCAGTCAAAAGATGTGGGTTAAATCCATCGTTCTTTTGCCCACTATGCCACCCCAGTTTGGACCCAGCCATATGCAAATCAGTCTTGACCCTGTGCCCCATGGAAACAGTATTTGTGCAACACTTCAAACAGTAAAACAGTGAAAACACCACACAAAAAGATTCCACACTGGGTTAGAAAGATAGAGCTTAATTTAATCAATAAAACAAGACCAGAATGTCAAACATCCCATAAGTAGAACTTGTGATATTGAATTTCAAAATGTCAAAGTGTCGCTATTTGGCATATCTGGTCACGCCGGACTGGGATGGAGGTAAAAGTTCACGCCAACTGCGTTGGAGCACGGGCTGGCCACTGGGATCCAGTTAGCTCAGCTGAAACAAAGTACCTTCATTCTGGTTGCAGAGCACTTATGTGGATTTGTGTTGAAGATGCGTTGTGCAGTCGAGGTGATGGGTCAGTTCCGAGATGCAGTGAGGCTGCAGTGTGAGGTCCTGATGTGTCAACATTGAGGATCCTGCCAATGGGGCTTGCAATGCGAAGTTCGGTGTTGAGGATGCGAGGCGCAGCAGAAGAGATGCGTTGGTTCCAATGAGCAGTGAAGCTGCGATTCGGAGATCCGTCATCAAGGCTACTGTCGATGAGGATGTGGGGAGCTTGCGCCGTGTAAAGCATCACGCAGGGACGGTTCTGAAGGTGATGGGTCGGTACCAGATGCAGGAGGCTGCAGCAAAGCGAGTCTTTTGTGACAAGTCAATCCATGCAACGGCAGTTATGCGTAGGTTCTGCTCTAAGATGCGCCACTCAACCGAGGAGCTGCGTTGTTTCTGCTCAGGGCTGCGTCGCTCAGCAAAGGATGCATCTGTTCCTCTGGAGATATACCTTAGGCCCAGTTCAGAGGGTCCTGGATTAGGGTGCACCACTTCACATGGAAGACTCTCAGATGTCTGAGTCTAGGTGCAGAAGCAGGGTGGTTGGAAGTCTTTTATATCCCTGAGCCTTCAGATCAGGAGGCCAGCCGGCTAACCCTTGGAGTCACTCTGGGCTCTGGGGTCAAGTGATGTAGGTCCAGTTGTTCTCACCCAGGCAGAAGGGCAGCAAGCTAGCATGTCAGCACAGCAAAGCATAAGTCCAGCAAACAGCAGCCCAGCAGCGTGTCAGCATACAACAGCACAGCAGTCCTTCTTCCTGGCAGAGTATCTACAGGTCCAGAAGTGTACTGAAGTGGTGGTGTCAGAGGCCCAGTATTTATAGACAGTTGTACCTTAGAAGTGGAGGAGAGTACAAAGACATGTCTTTGAAGTGCACAGAGGCCCTCCCTTCCTGCCTTGTCTCCAGACTCACTGCAGCGGGGTATAAAAAGCCCTTTGTTTGGGGACAGGATACAGCCTATTCAGGTGTAAGTAAGGCTTGGTCCAGCTCGTCCCTCCCATCCCACCCGGATGGCCCATCAAGTCACGACTAAGCTCCTATTGCATGTGGCTGTGTAGGGGGAATACACAAAGCCCAACTGTCACCCACCTCAGACATGTGACCAGAGACAAGCAGCAAGTACCAAATGTGGTTCACTGACAAAATATCGATGAAAAAAATATAGATGAAAAAATATAGAATGCAAAAATATCGACTCCCTATACTTAAACAGGTGAGTACAAAAATATCGGAAAAAAATATCGATGTTAGAAATATTGTTGTACAAATTATCGATTTTTATATATATATATATAAAATAGAATAATGATTATTAAAAATATTAAATAATACAATTATTTTTTTTAAAGTAGATTTAATATACATTTTAACAAATATAACAAATAAACTTAATTGAAAAAATTAAATATACATAATAATAATATATATATATTTACTTTAAAACAATTATTAAACTATAAATTTTAATTAATTTTAACATTATATAAAATTTACAAATATGTATATATATATATATACCAATAAGATAAAATCTATTTAAAAAAAAACATTCTATTATAAATTAAAACAAACTATATAAAAAATCTTTAAACTTAAATTTACCACTACAGTCAGTGCAACAGTAGGGAAAGTGTTGGATAGCGGAGTGGTAAAAATTACTATTCCCACTCCAGTGAGTGCAACAATAGGGAAAGTGTTGGATAGCGGAGGGGTAAAAATTACTATTCCCACTCCAGTAAGTGTAACAGTAGGGAAAGTGTTGGATAGCGGAGTGGTAATAATTACTATTCCCACTCCAGTGAGTACAACAATAGGGAAAGTGTTGGATAGCGGAGGGGTAAAAATTACTATTCCCACTCCAGTGAGTGTAACAGCAGTAGGAAAAGTGTTGGATAGCGGATGGGTAAAAATTACTATTACCACTCCAATGAGTGCAACAGTAGGGAAAGTGTTGGATAGCGGAGGGGCAAAACTTACTATTCCCACTCCAGTGAGTGCAACAGTAGGGAAAGTGTTGGATAGCGGAGGAATAAAATGTACTATTCCCGCTCCAGTCAGTGCAACAGTAGGGAAAGTGTTAGATAGCGGAGGGGTAAAAATTACTATTCCAACTCCAGTGAGTGCAACAAAAGGGAAAGTGTTGGATACCGGAGGGGTAAAACTTACTATTCCAACTCCAGTGAGTGCAACAGTAGGGAAAGTGTTGGATAGTGGCGGGTTAAAATTTACTATTCCCACTCCAATCAGTGCAACAGTAGGGAAAGTGTTATATTGCGGAGGGGCATCAATTAATATTCTCACTCCAGTGAGTTCAAAATTAAAAACAAACAAAATATAAACAACAACAATATTTAAAAAACAAAATAAATAAAAAATATATAAATATGTTAAAAATTAAAATACAAATATATTTAATATTACAAATTTTAAAAAACATATTGTAATGGTAAATGCATATGACACATACCTACAAATATTATATTAAATAAAAAAAAAATAATATTCAAACAAATAAATATTTTTAATTAGAAATTATTTAGAAACAAAAACATTAATTATTACATAAATTTACTTTTTTATTTCCTACCCTATAACACCACACAATTCACAACCCACATCTAAATAAAAAAATGTACTTACATAATTAACATAATTAATTACCAATTAAAGAAATATTAATAATTAAAAAACAAATTAAAACTCATAAAAATTAATACACTTCCCACGCTTTACCCCTATAACCCCCACAAACCACAGCTGCAATTAAACTGTAAAAAGATGAACTACACAATTAAAACTTATTTTCAATTAAAAAACTAATAGTATTTAACAACTAATAATAAAGTAAGTAAAATTAATTTACTCCCCACTCTTTACCCCTATAAAAGTAAAACCCACACACACAAAATATAAACAATTACCCTATTTAAATATCAATTAATTAATTAATATTAATGATCAACTAATTATTAACAATTAATCAATCAATAGTTTATTTGATTCAGACCTCAACAGAGATTAACAAATACAGATATAAGATTATTATTATAGAGTTTAAAATTATTAAAATGGTAAAACTTTTAAAACACACTATAGAATGGAGAAGTAATATTGTTTATCTTCTACTTATACAACATTCAATAAAATAAAGATGTTAAAATTGTATGCTTTCTCTTTAAAACAGCTTCAAAAAACTTTTTAAAAACTTAAACAAGTTATGGCATACAAATTCATTGACTGGAGAGTTACACAACATAATTAAATCATGGGCCAAGGTAGTATTATATTTTAGTTGAATTGGGGTTATATATCGACGTCGAGCCTCTACCACACTCGCATTAGGACAGATTAATAAAACATGAAATAAATCTTGTGGACCACCTTTGCACAATTCACATATGCCTATAGAGTTATTTGAGCCATCCCAGCTTGCTAAGAATGTTGCTAACGGAAGTATACCCAAACGTAAAAGCAGAATACAGCGCCTTACCCCGTGCTCTAGTTGAAATCGTAAATAGGGAGCATAAGTTTTAAATTCTATCTTTTCTGCGAACGCTTTATAGTGCTTCAATTGAATACAATAATCTTTATCCATTTCATAGCTTATTCTAGTGGCCAAATGTTTTGAAAACAATTTCAAGAGCGCTGGAGACCACTCCTGTAAAAGTGCAACAGTGCATTGTGCAACCTCAAAGGCTTTTAACATATTCCTATTAAAAGTATACCCAGACGCCTCCTCTCGAAAAGTCTCCAGTTTTAGCAAATGCCTTAATGTGTCTGGCGCTGCATGTAAGAGGTTGTATGCCCACCTTAAGATATTGGAAATTACTCGAGCAAAAATTCCAGTTAGAGATAGCTCGAGACGGAGAGCTTGGACTGGTACCGACTGCGATACTTTTACCAATTTTCGAAGTATGGTTCCCTCCTTTCCTTTAATAGATTGCCATGTTTTTATTTGTGTGTATTCCATGGCATATGATAGAATCGGGGGGATTTTCATTCCATAAACCTCCAGCATTGGCATAAAATGTCTATTTCCCGTGGAGTGATACAGTCTCTGAAGGGCCCCAACGTGGGATTCTGCCTTCCGATTTAAATGTTGGAGGTGGGCTGAGTCTTGTAAATTATAAGTAAAAACACAATTATTAATTAATTAAACATAAATTACTTCCCACCCTTTACCCCTATAAACCCCACAACCCACACCTAAAATTAATTACACAATTTCCATATTTAATTTTCAATTAATTAATTAATATTAATTAAGAACTAATTATTAATCAATGAAACATAAATTACTTCCCGCCCTTTACCCTATAAACCCACAACCCTCACCTAAAATTAATTACACAATTTCCATAATTATTTTACAATTAATTAATTAATATTTATTAACAACTAATTATTAATTAATTAAATATAAATTAATTCCCACCCTTCACCCCTATAAACCCCACAACTCGCACCTAAAATTAATTACACAATTTCCATAACTAATGTTCAAAAAATTAATTAATACTAATTAACAACTTATTAATTAATTAAAAATAAATTACTTCCCACCCTTTACCCCTATAAACCCCACATCCCACACCTAAATAATTACACAATTACCATAATTAATTAGCAATTAATTAATTAATATTGATTAACAACCAAATAATAATTAATTAATAATAAATTACTGCCCACAATTAACACTATAAAACCTTAATTAAATAAATATTAATAAATACAAAATAATCATTAATTTTTTATAATTAAATTACTTCCCACCCTATTCCCCTATAAACCCACAACCCGCTACGGAACTAAAAAATGCAAAATTTAATTAAAATAAAATTGATAACTACTAAAAATTTAACACATATATTAAAAAACATAAACATTTCTTATACAAAAAAGACATCACATACATTTAAAATATATACTAAAATACATAACACTAATTAAAAAAATCGCTATTTTAAACAACTATATTTTTGCAAAACGATATTAATGACTTCTATATTTTTTAAAACGATATTTCTTACCTTAAAATCGATATTCTTGACCATGATATTCTTGCTGTCGATATTTCTGACTCACGATATTTAGGACTCAATATTTCTGTAGTTTGACATTTCCAACTCGATATTCTATCTGCACACCACCAAGGGGCAGATGTATCAAGGATTGCATTTGCGATTCCTTAATAGCGAATTTTAGCGAATTGCTATTAAGGAATCGCAAAATACTATGTATGTAGGAATCGCAATACTAATTGCGATTCCTTAATATTCCTTAATTGCGAGTTGCAAATTGCGATTCGCAATTAAGGAATACCTTCCCATTCATTCCTATGGGCGTAGAGGCCCATAGGAATGAATGGGAAGACATTCTCAATTTGCGAATCGCAATTAGAGAATCGCAAATTGAGAATGCAATTTCAAGGGTGCCAGGGTGTCCTTTTGACACCCTGTTGCACCCTGAAATATGTATGTGTGCACATGTGGCACACATACATGCCCTAAGGGCATGTATGTGCGCCACATGGCACTTTGAAAAATGCTAAAAGTGCATTTTTCAAAGAAATCGCATATTACCACCAACTTGAAGTTGGTGGTAATTTGCTGATTCCTTAAGGCCAAATTGCACTTTTTGGTGCTTCTTACATTGGATTTAAGGAATCGCAATTTGCGATTCCTTAAATGCAATCGCAAAATAGGGAATCGCAAATTTTGCGATTCTTTATTTTACGAGGCAGTTTTGCCTTGATACATACCACTAAGCAAAATTGCGTTAGCAAACGCAGAAATTCTGCGAATTTCGGCGTTTGCGAACATAATTTGCTTGATTATCTAGTCTCAAATGTCTAAGATAAAAAATGGCAACTTTCTAAAAGTGGCATTTTCAGAATTGCAATTTAAATTCTGACTTCACTATAAGGGGGTCATTACGATGACTGGCGGATCGCCACCGCCCCTTTGGCGGTGGCGATCCACCCGCCATTCCCCTCCGCCCGCATGCCATTTCCCCCGCCACATTACGATGGCGGTGGGGAGCCCGAGCGGACGGAAAGACCATCCGCCGGTTTTCCGCCGGTCACACAGGTGACCGGGCGGAAAGGGCAGTAATATGGTGGCGGTGTCTGCAAGACACCGCCATCCATATTAGGATGGTTGCGGAGAGCAGCCTTTCCATGGCGGCAACACCGCCATGGAAAGGCATACGGTCTTCGCTATTGGGGGCCCGTTGCGGGCCCCCAGAGTGTTGGGGGGGTGGGGGGTGCACATGGGGGGTACCTATGGTACCCCCCTGCATTGGCATGGACAAGGTGGCAGGCACTGCGCGGTGCCTGTCACCTTGTGCATGCCAATGCACGACGTGCATTCCCAGCATTGTGGCGGGCGGTGCCATGAACACCGCCCGCCACAATGTTGGGAATAGGGGATGTCACCGCCACCGTGGCGGTGGCATCCTAATACTCACGGCGGGAACGCCGCTCCTATGGCGGACGGTCCCATTCACCCCTACGGTGGCGGGCGGACTTTGTCCGCCCATCATCGTAATGTGCCCCTAAGTTTGGATTTTAAATTGTGATTCCAGGGACATGTAATCCCAATGTTTTCCTATGGGAGAGATAGGCCCTGCTGTAGTGTAAAACGAATTTGAGGGTTTGCACTACCAGGACATGTAAAACGTCCTGGCTTTTGAATGCATTGCACCCTGCCCTCTGTGTTGTCTAGGGCCGATATTAGGGGTGACCTATATGCATAAAAAGGGAAGATTAGGGCTTAGCAAAAGGGTTATTTTACCAGGTCGACATAGCAGTGTAACTGCACATACAGGCTCTGCAATGGCATGACTGACACGGTTAAGGGGCTACTTAGGTGGGTGGCACAATCAGTGCTGCAGGCCCACTATTAGTATTTAATTTACAGGCCCTGGGCACTTGCAGAGGACTGTGCTAGGGACTTATATGTAAATCATATGTGCTAATTGGGTATGTGCCAATGTTACCATGTTTAGAGGAGAGAGCACATACACTTTAGCACTGGTTAGCAGTGGTAAAATGCTCAGAGTCCTAAGGCCAACAAAAACAAATTCAGCAAAAAGGGGAGGGTAAAGGCAAAACGTTTGGAGGGTGACCCTGTAGAGAGGGACATTTTCCAACAAGAGACTTTAAAGGGAGTGGGGCTGGTTTGAATACTTTTGCCAGGGCTGCTTTTGGTTACCAGTCTGGCCCTGATATTACGGTGTCCTTCTTAAAGACTAAAATCAGGGCTGTAACCATGCGGGGGGCATTTGAGGGCTGGACTAGCCCATAATAATCTTTGCCCCCCCACCCAAAATGACTGAGGCAGCTGGCACAGTATAGAGGTGCAGTAGTTCAGAAGGTGAATGAGCAATAAAAATGTTTTTATATAGAGTTTTTATCTTGGTACATTTGCTGGTGTTGCAAGGCAGGTTAAATGCCATGTTATGTCTTCTGACTTCTGGCAAATGGTTTCTTATTCTTTTAATGTGGAGATGTTGTTTGCTTTTCTTTCCTTGACTGCAAAGTGAGAGGATTTGGTAAAATGAACTAAGTGACCATCTATCTGGGCTACAGACAGGGCCACTGTAATTAGGCAGTAGGGGAGGCCTACATTATACGTCAATGTTGACTAAATTATATTGCAAGAAAAATTATATTGCAAGAAAAAACAAATTATGCAGCTTATTGTGGCACATTTTGTGATAGTATCACTTCATTATTTTGTCATTTTTAGCACCATCTGGACAAACATTTCACTTCATTAGTACCATTTCCACATCCAAATACAGCTTTAAGTAACTGAAAGATGACCAGTCAACCTTTGCGAAGGGCCATCTACTGCACAGCAGCATGCGTTAAAGCATGTTTAGTAACGTTTCATCTGTTTGAGTAAGAAACCAAATTTTGTTTTGTTAAAATCTTCACATTATGGGACAGCTGATGGGTTATTTGGCAAATGTGGTAAATTCATAGCTATGCGGAAAGCATCACAGCCTCAGAATTGAATAATTACATTGGCCTTGAGTACAGTGAGTGTGAAAAAAATACTGTAGGTTGTCAATTTGTTTCTAAATCAGAATAAAATTAAACACCTGCAAAATAATTGTACAAATATTTCAACTTATTCCAGCAGTGATGAAAGCAAAAATGAAGCACATTTTGTTTTATAATTCTGACGTGTGATGGAAATAAAGAGTTTAATAGGATCAAAACAAATCTTGGTGTTGCACAAATGATAAATATTGTATTTTATTGATCATTTGTATAGTATTAGTTACACCTATGTGTGTTACCTACATGGACAGCAAGCTACGCAACATAGGGTGGTGTGTGGTTGGAAGTGTGTTGTCTTTGCTTTGCCATCCTATGTGGGAAGAGTTTCTATGGCATATGTGATGGCCACTGAGATATGGTTATCATGTTTTGAGACGCAGCATGTAGCAGTTTGGTAGAGGATGAGGTGTGAGAGACACAGATGCGCAGCTTATGGTTTTTCAGTTTGCTGGCAGCTTTGAACAGCTCTGTAGGTCCCTTTTTGATATTTCTTATGATTATATTCTGCTTAGCTGGTTACGGCAATGCCTTATCTAATCAGAAATTTTGGGGCAGATGTACTTCAATTTCACGCAGTTCAACACAGCAAGGCATCTTGCTGCACTACATAGCATGAAAGACAGGCAGCAGAAATGTCACATATTTGCAAAGATATGGTGCATTTCTACTGTCTTCTGGCGCTGGTGCATTGTGTGCTTCCTAGCACCAATGCAGGCACCCTTGCTCCCATACACCACCCATGGAATGCCTCCCAAACGCAAGGTAATAATATGCACTGCCTTGCGTTACTTTGTTTTTGCTAAACTACGCATGGCATAGTAAATTCCAAAAATGATTTTGCGGCAGGGCTGCACCACAAAAGTGACGCAGTCCGACACAAAATCTTAGTACTCTGCTCCCTAATATATCATTCTGGGCCAGAGTTGGCATTGTTGGAGGAAGAGAGAAATGGAAAGATCTATGGAATGTGCATTGTTATGATCATCTTATATCTGAAAGCCATTGTGAGATGTAAAGAAGCGACTTTAGTGGATAGATATTTGGGACCTGCAGTCATGGACTAGATTAAAGTTCTCTGATTGAACCGCAGCGTGTGATACATCTCTTCAGATATTTTATGCCTATTCATTTAGTGATGGCTGGTTTATTTTTACACAGTTATGCTAATGGAGAACTCTTGTTGAATGTATGCCTTAATTGAATGCAATAGGTGAAAGCCACATTTGGCTGCCGACTGCTGAGTTTCATGGTATTAGTATTAGTGTGGGACCGAAATGTAATGTATGACCTTACATACTATATAATACCCCAGCAAAGCATAGGTTAGCTCTACTTAACTTACCGATGATCGAACATAGTTCACTGGTTGGCTTGTCTCCAATCTGTGGATTGAAAGCTAAAGATTGAGCTTGAATGTGTGACTATCTTTCCAGGTTCTGTTGCCGGATGCGTGGTGGTGTAGTGTGAATGTGTGCTCCAGAACCTGGCGGATTGTAGTGCGAAAGCAGTGCCTCTGACAGATTTCTTATGACAAGGTGGCATGATAAGTGGTGCAAGCCTGGATGGCATGTCCTGATTGTTTTGTAGTGCTTGAATTTAGATAGTAGGTGTTGCTGTTCTTTTCCTTAGAGGCTCTGTGAGGGGAAACAGCATTTACAACAGGGTCATTACCTCGCAATACCTTTACCATGCATCAATTACCAAGTGTATGCTTTTATCACATATGTCTTTACAATGCAAATTGTTACCATGAGTATACCTTTACGAGGCATGCCTTTACAACACAAATATAATTATTTTGATGGTAAGTGCATATATACTTTAGGGTAAGGGCTTTTTTAGGGTTTAGGGGTGGGTGAGGGTATTGGGTGGCTAGGGTATTTTTAGGGCTTAGGGTGGGTGAGGGCATTTCGGTGGTAAGGGAGTTTTTAAGGTTTACAGTGGGTAAGGGTATTTGGGTGGCAAGGGTAATTTTAGAGTTTAGGGTGGGTAAGGGTATTTGGGTGGTAAGGGTATTTTTAGGGTTTAGAGTGGATGAAGGTATTTGGGTGGTAAGGGTATTTTTAGGGTTTAGGGTAGGTAAGGGTATTTGGGTGACAAGGGTGTTATTAGGGTTTAGAGTGGGTATGAGTGTTTGGGTGGTAAGAGTTTTTTTAGTGCTAGGGTGGGTGAGGGGATTTGGGTGTTAAGGGTGTTTTTAGGGTTTAGGGGGTAGGAGTATTTGGGTGGGAAGGGTATTTTGGGGGTTTAGGGTGGGATGGGAATTTGGGTGGTAAGGGTATTTTTAGGGTTTAGGGTGGGGAAGAGTATTTGGGTGGTAAGGGTGTTTTTAGGATTTAGGGTGGGTAAGGGTAATTGGGTGGCAGGGGTAATTTCAGGGTTTAGGGTGGGTAAGGGAATTTGGGTGGTAAGAGTATTTTTAGGGTTTAGGGTGGGATAGGGTATTTGGGTGGTAAGGGTGTTTTTATGGTTTAGGGAGGGTAAGGGAACTTAGGTGGCAAGGATAGTTTTAGAGTTTAGGGCGGGTAAGGGTATTTGGGTGGTAAGGGTATTTTTAAGGTTTTGGATAGGTAAAGGTATTTGGGTGGCAAGGGTGTTTTTAGGGTTTAGGGTGGGCAAAGGTATTTTGGTGGTAAGGGTGTTTTTAGGGTTTAGGGTGGATAAGGGTATTTGGATGGTAAGGTTGTTTTAGGGTTTAGGGTGAGTAAGGGTATTTGGGTGGCAAGTGTGTTTTTAGGTTTTAGGGCAGGTTGGGGTATTGGATGGTAAGGGTATATATAAGGTTTAGGGGTGGTTGAGTTTAGGAGTCAATAAGGTAAGGACGCACGTCCAATTAACACTATCACACTGTGTTAGCATCCGCAGTCAAGTCCATAAAATTATACACACTGCCACCAAGAGTCACATTATCATACCATAGTTTATTCTACATTATGTTCTCACAGTCCCTAAAGGGCATAAGAAGAATAGCTATCACCAGGGCCGGACTGGGAACCGAAACCGGCCCTGGCAAAGTGCTCGGCCTCCCCCCTGGGGGGTTAGGGGGGTGCGCGGCTGAGCTGTTTGCTACTGCCGGTTTCGGCTGATTTTGTTACAGGGGGCCGATATTGCCAGCCCCCGGTAACAAAAATGGCCCCCAGGCACCCAAATCCGGCCCCCACACTGGTGGCCTACCGGGGAAACGCCCGGTGCCCGCTATGGCCAGTCCAGCCCTGACTATTACCACTCAATGACTAGAAGCATCGCTATTGGACTTGGCAGCAGACAAACAATATTCTTAAATAAGTCCATTTGGATATCTGTGAACTCCAACAATAACAGTTGCACATGGATAAGTGCAAGGACAACAGCATGTATTAACAGCACTGCCAAGCGTTGCATAAAATCCATGCATTCTAATCTGCACCACACGCCACACACTACAAATGAGAGCAATAGATCGCCAACCATCTAGACATACCGCTGTTCACACTATCAGCCAGGGCTGGATGTCCACTAATTGTAAATGTAGACATTTTGAGTGGCGTGAGTTACTGATGCAGTGTATTGTGGTATTTATAGGCTGGCCTTTTCTGAAGTGAGATTGCATAAATGTGTGAAACAATGGGCTAGATTTCACTATGCTTGCAATGTTACTACTTGGCATATGAATGTTTTTAACAAGTGTAAAGAACGCACTGTAGTACTTTTATATCCTTTTTTAGTTATTTTTCAGTGATGTCATCGTTGAGCTTATTTTGAACATAGTATGCTTACATTGGGCCATATGTATCAAGCAATTTTCCGATCGCAAACACTGCGAATCGCTAAAATCCAGTGTTTGCGATCGCAAAATAGAGTTGTGCGATGTATGAAAGGTAATCGCTGTGCAAAATTGCCAATCGCTAAAATTGCGATTCGCAGAAATCTGCGAGCATGAAACTGCGATTTAAATTGTGAATTTGCATTTTGCAATACTTTATTTGCGAATTTCGCAAATAAAGTATTAGCAAATAGCGAATCGCAATGAAATGTATGAAAAAATCGTAAATTGCGATTTTACGAAATTTGCAATTTTGCACCTCGCAATTACCACCAACTCTGAGCAGGCGGTAACCAGGTGTAACCTATATAAACTGACCCAGAATGCTACAGGGGCATTCACAATGGCTGCGCTGTACATCATCGCTAGGAGACTGAGGATCAGAGCTGCTGCCCAGGGAAGGAGACGCCAGGAGAGGATCTTCAGGGCACGCCTCACCTTGTTCCAGCAAACAGAGGAAGAGGTCCATGAGAAGTACAGGCTGCACCCAGACAGCATCCTAGAACTCATTGAGGAGCTAAAGACCATGATGGAGCACCCCACACGCAGGACACGCACCATCCCCACCCATGTGCAGGTCCTGTGCTCACTGCACCTGCTGGCGTCTGGGAGTTTTCAAGGGGTGATAGCAGCAGCAGGAGGGGTGACACAGAGTAGCCTGTCGCGCTTCTTCCACACTTTCCTGTATGCCATGATGCAGAGGATGCATCACCACATCCATTTCCCTAACACGCAGCAGGCACTCGACCAAACCAGCAGGGGTTCTATCAGATAGCCCATTTCCCCCATGTCATTGGCTGCATCGATGGGACCCATGTCGCCCTCTCCCCCCCATCCCAGACAGAATATGTGTACAGGAACAGGAAGTCATATCATTCCCTGAATATCCAGGTAGTCTGTGATGCCACCCATGTCATCACGGACATAGTGGCAAAATATCCTGGTAGCACCATGATTCGTTCATGTTCCGCCACAGTGGGCTACACCGTCGCCTGTTGGCTGGGGAGTTTGGTGAGGGCTACTTGCTAGGTAAATACATGGCTAACATTCACACATACAGTAAAGCTCTTGATTGGGATGACAGTGTGTAACCCATTTCTTTTGCACCCTGCAGGGGACAGCGCGTATGCAGTGCAGGATTTCATCATGACGTCCTACCTGAATCCAGCCACTGCTGCGGAGCGCCGCTACAACAATGCCCACAAGTCGACCCGCAGTGTGATAGAAAGGACTTTTGGCATCCTAAAGAGCCGATTTAGGTGCCTACACAAGAGCGGAGGTGCCCTCCAGTACAGCCCACAGACCTGCTGCAAGGTAGTGGTCGCATGTGCAATGCTGCACAACATAGCAACCATGAAGGGCACCCCAGTGGAGCTGAGCGGATCAGAGTCCTCTGATGATGAGGGACCAGCTCCTCGTGCAGGACCAGCATGTGGTGCCAGGGCGACTGACGCTGGAATCTGGGGCTCACGGTTCGATCCCCAGCACCGGCGGCAGGTCAGCCCAGCACCATGTGACTCTGGGCAATAGCTTGCTTAATCTTCCCAACAGCCCCCAGCGCCGGGATGCCTTCGGGTAGCTGTTCGCGCTTTACAAATACTGGATTTACATTTTTACATTTATTGGTGCACAACTGTGTTTTTATTCCTTGAATAGCAGGAATATATCTGGCACACAGCCTGACGCACACCTAATGTGTGTCACTTATATTTGCAAATGTTGAAGTCACAGAGCAAAGATGTCCTACACACTCCAGTCCCCAGCAATGTGTTACCTGACTCATTGCCATGCTTCCCCTGATGCCACCTCATCTCCTGCGGGCACGGCCTGTTGCACCGCGCTGTGGGTGCCCACTGCTCTCCCCCGGGTCGTCGTGTATTCTCCCCTGCCTCCCTCTCCTCCGTCTGGTCTCAGGGGGTGGTGGGGTTATGCTGCTCCTGCTTGACTGATCCTCACTCTTCCCTGTGCCCAGGGGTCCTATCCCACCTGTGCCAGCCGCCTGCATCAGTTCCACGGCATGTGTCACCTGCACCAAGATCTTGGCCACATCCTGGCTGTTATGTGCCATTTCCACCTGCATGCCCACACACCGACATGACAGCAGGGACATGACAGTGCATAGGCGGTTGACCGCCTTGCTGTATGCGTCCATGCGGGCGTTGGCTCTCCTCTGCACGGCACACAGTTCGCGTATTGCACCGGTCATTTCCCTGAACCCATCCCTCATGTCGCTCATGTGATGGTTTAGTGAGGCAAACTGACGCTGCATTGACCGCATTGATTTGGCTTGCAGGCGCTGCACCCTCAGCATGGTGCCCTCCAGCCCGGCGAACACGGACTGCTGATCCTCAGCACCAGCACTGGTGGACGCCCTTGCCCTGCGCCTGTTCCCTCCTCCTTCCCTCTGGGGGTCAGGGGACTGTTGCCTGTGACGGACTGCACGGTGGCCCGGGACTGGCTGGGATTCTTCTCCGCTGTCATGTTGGTCTGCCTCCATCTGTGGTAGTGGTGGCACGATGTGGCGCTTTCTGCGTACTACGGGGATCTCAGGGGTCTGTACCTCCTGCTCCTCATCCCCTGCCTGCTCATCGTTGTCGTCTGCCTCCTCAGCCCCTGCACTGCCCTCCTGCCTTACCAGTGGTGCTGTGGAGACAGAAGCACAGACATTTGTTTTAGTGTCCTGCAACTCCTTTTGTGAGAGAATAAATCTACTTCTTATTTGCATCACCTACATACTCTCTACCTCATTTTACCCTTCCCTAACTCACTGGCATTGTTACTACCTTGCTGTGTCTCATTGCAACACTGTTTGGTGCATGTGACTGCATCTCCAATGATGCATTTCAGGGTGTACACAACAACATGTACTGGAGTTGCACAACTGTTTTGCTACTGGGGGGTCCTAACTGTGTGGGTGCTATTGGTGGAGTGGCAGGGGACAGATGGCATGCATATTACCTTGTCTGGTGGGGGGGTGGGTCAGAGCTGTCCAGGTCAGCCACTCCACTGACACTGTCTGGTTGCAAGGTGGACTCCACCAACTCCTCATGGGGCGTGGAGTCTGTTGCAGTGGATGTTCCGCCACTGGTCTTATTCGACTCTGCCAACCTGGTTGCCACCTTTTCTTTGGATCTTTGGCGCATATCATACCACCGCTTGCGCAGATCCTCCACGGTGCGGTGGGTTACGCCGATGGCATTCACCTTTTCCTGTATGGAATCCCAGATTTTCCTCTTCCTTGCCTCAGGCACGTGCAGGGATTTCTTGCCAAAGAGGAGCTCATGGCTCACTACCATCTCCTCTATAAGCACTTCCTGCTCCCTCTCACTGAATTTTGGTTTTCTCTTCCTTCCTGCATCCTCCTTATCCTTCTCCTTCTCCTGGGGATTCATTTCACCTCCCTGGATGGCAGTGCTGTGCTCCTTCACTTTCCTCCCAGCCTCTGACTGAGCTTCTGGCAATCAGGTGCAGCTGTGCAGTCACACTTCCTGGTTGTGATGTCATCAAGCTGCACTTGAATGGCAGACTCTCAATTTTGCGATTCCTTATTTGCGAATTCGCAATTAAGGAATCGCAATGTGGTATTTCGCAGTTCATTCTGCGAATTGTTTCATACATCCGATTTTGCGATTCTCAAATAGCGATTTGCAAAAAATCGCTATTTGAGAATCGCAAAACCTAGGAATGATACATATGGCCCTATGTCTTTTAAAATGGTGATTGGTTGTGGTGTATATTTACTAAGGAAAATAGGTACTTTATTTGAGAAAGGCTGCAAAGCCGAAATGAGTTGTCCTCAACATAGTGGCAATAAATATTTCTACACCAGGAGGAGTGTCCTGGATTTATTCAACTTATATATATATATATATTCACTGAAAAAACCATAGGTTTTAGGGACAGTTATAGTTAGTTGGACATTGCACTCGTACAAAATCCGTGAAATTCCCCCGTTATAGTTAGTTCAGGTAACTATAACTCGCGCCCCATAATGCACTGCTGATGACGTCACATATTACATCACTCATGACATGGTCAGTGACATCACTGATGACATCACTGATGACATCCACAAGGACCCCCTGGGCAGAAAAAAGCATTTTTTTTTTTTTAAATCGGCGAGATGCGCTTAGGGTACGCGGATCCCGCTGTGATTAGAGGCACAGAAACACGTCGCCAAACGCAACAAGGGGGCAGGGTAGAAACACCCTGACCCCCTAGGTCTGCTCAGGGGGTCCCACAAGGACCCCTGGGCAGAAAAAGCATTTAAAAAAATAAAAAATAGGCGGGATGCGCTTAGGGTGCGCGGATCCCGCCGATAAAATCGAGCGCGGTCTCTTGCGCTTCGATGCAATTTGCCCCGGGTGGCCCAAATCCCGGGGGCATGCGGGAGGTAGGTTTATGTTTTATGTGGGGGGCCTCTAAGGCCCCCAAGCCCGAGGACCGCCACCCCCGGGGCTTTAAATAAAACATGGTGCAGGAGGGCTCTCCGCCCTACCGCAGCCCGGGGACCGCCACCCCCTGGGCTTCTGTTTTTAAAATTAATCACCTGTGTGGGGGCTCCAGCCCCACACGCCCGAGACCACCACCTCCCGGGGCTGTGCAGTTGAAGGGAGGGGGCCGCGCGGCCCCCTCCTGGAAGCCTGTAGTGGACCTGGGGACCGCCACCCCCAGGGCCGGCTCCTGCAGTGTCCCGGGGTGCCTACCCCGGGACACTGTAGTTTGCTATGACAGGACGGGAGTCATAGCAAACTGCTTTGGATATTAGGCGAGAGCAGGAAACCTGCTCTCGCTTCAATATCCAAAGCACATTAGCTTTCCACATGGGGAGCTGCATGTTAGCAGCTCCCCATGTGGAAAAGCATGCCGGCTCCCGCAGGACGCTGGGAGCCGGCATGGTCCGTGGGGAGTTGGGGTCCCCCACGGACCCCAAAGGATAGGGCCAGCCTCGGGGGATGGGGTCCCCGGGGCAAGTAGTGGCCCGGGAGGGGGCCACGCGGCCCCTCTCCCCAAATTAGGAATTTTTTTTAAAAAGTCCGGCCCCGGAGGATGGGGTCCCCGGGGCCTAAGGAGGCCTGAGGAGGGGGCAACGCAGCCCCCTCCATGAAAATAAAAATTAAAAAAAGGTGGCAATGACCCGGGGGATGGGGTCCCTGGGCCGAAGTGGCCACGGGAGGAGGCCACGCGGTCCCCTTCCCGTTCACATTTAAAAAAAAAAAAAAAAGGGGTCAGGCCCTGGGGGATGGGGTCCCCAGGGCCCAAAATAATTAAAACGAAGGGGGCCACACAGCCCCCTTTAAAAAAATTTTTTAAATCCGGCATCGCGCAGGAGGCCACGCCCCCTCCTTGTCAGCACTCTGCAAACGCGCCCCCTGGCGCGTTTGCAGAAGAAAGCAATTCCCCTTGAATACTGGGGGTCCCTGGGGGCCAACTAGCCCACCAGGAACCTCCAGTATGCGCCAGGGGCTGCGTTGCAGAGAGGTGTTCTGAGGCCATGCCCCTTTTACACCTCTCTGCAACGCAGCTCTGTGGCGCTTAATGGAGGTAGCTGGTGGGCTAGTTGCACCCCAGGGACCCTCAGGATTCAACGGGAGTTAATCCCCGACTTAAAACGCACCACGGGCGCGTTTGCACAGTGGTGAAGGGAGGGGCGGGACCTGAGGTGACATGTGTGCAAACAGGCCCCGTGGCGCGTTTTAAGATAGGGAATTAAATCCCCTTCAATCCTGAGGTCCCTGGGGCCAACTAGCCCACCAGGTACCTCCAGTAAGCGCCACAGAGCTGCGTTGCAGATTGTTGTAAAAGGGGCATGGCCTCTGAACACCTCTCTGCAACGCAGCTCTCTGGCGCATACTGAAGGTATCTGGTGGGCTAGTTGGCCCCTAGAGACCCTCGGGATGAGGAGGAATTAATTCTCCAACTTAAAACGCGCCACAGGGCGTGTTTGCAGACATGTCACCTCAGGCCCCACCCCTTCCTTCACCATTGTGCAAATATTCCTCTAAAATCAGCCGAACTACGAATTCTGATTTACTCACCTGTTATCAGGAGAGACCTCAGTGCTGCATCTTTGAGCCCAGTACTGATCCTGAAAAGTAATTTTAACCGTACTTACCAGTAACTTGAATTTCCTTCCATAGGATATCATTGCCTGCTTTTTGCTGAAAAAGTTTCTAAGTGTCGATTTTTGAAACATACAAATATTCCTCTAAAATCAGCAGAACTACGAATTCCGATTTACTCACCTGTTATCAGGAGAGACCACAGTGCTGCATCTTTGAGCCCAGTATTGATCCTGAAAAGTAATTTTAACCGTACTTACCAGTAACTTGAATTTCCTTCCATAGGATATCATTGCCTGCTTTTTGCTGAAAAAGTTTGTGTCGATTTTTGTAACATACAAATATTCCTCTAAAATCAGCCGAACTACGAATTCCGATTTACTCACCTGTTATCAGGAGAGACCTCAGTGCTGCATCTTTGAGCCCAGTACTGATCCTCAAAAGTAATTTTAACCGTACTTACCAGTAACTTGAATTTCCTTCCATAGGCTAACATTGACTGGTTTCACTTGGAAATTCTTCTGTGTGTGGAGTTTTGGAACTTTATAATATTCCTCTAAAATCAGCCGAACTACGAATTCCGATTTACTCACCTGTTATCAGGAGAGACCTCAGTGCTGCATCTTTTAGCCCAGCACTGACCTTGAAAAGTAATTCTAACCGTACTTACCAGTAACTTGAATTTCCTTCCATAGGCTAACATTGACTGGTTTCACTTGGAAATTCTTCTAAGTGTGGAGTTTTGGAACTTTATAATATTCCTCTAAAATCAGCCAAACTACGAATTCCGATTTACTCACCTGTTATCAGGAGAGAACCCAGTGCTGCATCTTTTAGCCCTGCACTGACCCTGAAAAGTAATTCTAACCGTATTTTCCAGTAACTTGTATTTCCTTCCATAGGAATCCATTGTCTGGTTTTCAGCAGAAAAGTTTCAAAGTGTCGATTTTCAAAACTACAAATATTCCTTAAAAATCGCCTGTATGACTTAAACGCATTCTTTCAACTGTTTACAGGAGATGCACCAGTGCTGGATCCAGGATCCACCACTGAGTAAGAAAAAGTAACGATAACACTACTTACCTGCTAAGTGAATTTCCTCCCATAGGATAACATTGGTGATTCTATGTGAAAAAGTTTGTGTCAACTTTTAAAATACAATAATATTCCTTAAAAATCACTACTGTAACCAAAACGCTTTTACTCAACTGTTTACAGGAGATGTCCCAGGACTGAATCTAGGATCCAGTCCTGTGGTTAGAAAAAGTAAACCATAAAGTAACTAATTGCATTTAACTAGAAATTCACATTGAGCTCAATGTTGCATTGTGTTTGATATTGTGTTGCCCATTGCAAGAACTGTAACTACTGTACTTAAAAGTCTATTGCCTATTTGCAAAGTATTTAAACTAAAGTAATTCATTCTGAGAAAGTATATTTTGTAATGTAATGTATAATGTAATTACAATGTAATTTAAAAAATAAATAGTTTAAAAAATGTAGTAAATCAGTATCAAAAAAATAAATATAACAATTAACACATTTAAAAATTGTCATTTACAAAACCTTTGAAATTCACTGAAAAGAACCATAGGTTTCAGACATGTTATAGTTAGGAATTAGCATTTAAAAAACCTTTGAAATTCACTGAAAAAACCATAGGTTTTAGGGACAGTTATAGTTAGTTGGACATTGCACTCGTACAAAACCCGTGAAATTCCCCCGTTATAGTTAGTTCAGGTAACTATAACTCGTGCCCCCGCAATGCACTGCTGGTGACGTCACATATTACATCACTCATGACATGGTCAGTGACATCACTGATGACATCTCAAATGGCATCACCGATGACATCACTGATGACATCATCCATGTGATAATTTCATGCATCTTCTCACACCCTAATATAACTTTTGATACACCCACTCTAAATTACAGACTGCCATTCTCAAAACCATACACACTCCAATACCAATAACTACATACCCACTCACTGATTCTTAGGTCTACACACACACACATCTACTCACTCACCCGTACAGTCACTCGTACTTACAGTCACTCAGTACAGGACTATCATATGCACTCATACACCTATATAAACACTCACACACCGCCACTCATCCATAGAGGTACTCACACACGTAGTCAGTCATGCAAAAAATTAATCACACACCCATTTACTCACCCATACAGTTATACACACACCAGCTCACTTACTCATACAAATACTAGCACATTCTTACGCTCTTATACAATAACTGATACAAGCACACACGCATCCATACAGCCACTCTCACAATCACACACTCTCACTTATAGCCATTTAAATACTCTAACACACATATATACTGCCTTTTACATATGTAGTTACTCGCACATGTACCACTGAGATATACATTCACTCACTAACACACCCATACACACACTCACCCACCCAAGCAGTCCATCACAGATGCACTCTTGAAATCATGCACCCTGTGAATCACCTACTCACACATCTATGTACAGAGTCACACACACCCCACCCACTCAAACACTCAGGCAGCCATACAGATACTCAGAGAACTAATCAATAACCCATATAGACACTCATGTAGCTATTCGCAAATCCATGCATCCACTTACACACCAACAAACAGACGGATACAGACATTCACACAGTTTAGTCACTAACCCATGCATTCAGTAAGATACGTTTAATCACTCACTTGTAGAGTCAGTCACGCACGTACTAAATCATCCATTCAGACACTTACACACCCACTCATTCTTCAATACGCCTTTCCCTATATATATTAAACATATTTAAACTTTACAGAAACACAGTCACTGGATGATGTCATCAGTGATGTCATCAGTGATGTCATTTGGATGTCATCAGTGATGTCATCAGTGATGTCACTGACCATGTCATGAGTGATGTAATATGTGACGTCATCAGCAGTGCGTTGCGGGGCCCGAATTATAGTTACCTGAACTAACTATAACGGGGGAATTTCACGGGTTTTGTACGAGTGCAATGTCCAACTAACTATAACTGTCCCTAAAACCTATGGTTTTTTCAGTGAATATATATATATATATATATATATATATATATATTATCTACTGGCGGTCGCCAGTAGATAGTTATAGTTAGGACCTATTTTCCATAGGAAATCCGTGACATTCTATTTGAAATAACTCTTGCGTCGGTTGACGAATCTTCGCGAAATTTTCAAACTTTATGGCCCGCTCCGGTCCGCTCCTACCCTGAAAGTCTCAGGGTGATTCGTCAAGCGGGGGCCGAGAAAAAGGGGGTCCCAAAGCGTGTTTTCCCCATTCATTTTCCCATAGGAAACTTTAGACACGGCTACAGCCCGAACTGCTGAACGGAATTACACCAAATTTGGCAAAGAGGTAGTTCTTGGTTCAGAAAGAACCCTTTTTGTTAAATGGTGTAAATCCGTTCAGTAGTTGCGGAGAAATTAAAGAAATAAGAGTCAAAAAATCAATTCCCCATAGGAAACTTTATGCAAGGCTACAGTCCGAACTGCTGAACGGAATTACACCAAATTTGGCAAAGAGGTAGTTCTTGGTTCAAAAAGAACCCTTTTTGTTAAATGGTGTAAATCCGTTCAGTAGTTGCTGAGAAAATCCAAAGTAAAAACACATATATATCTGGGCGGAGCCTAACCACACATGTCATCGTGAGATCTGATTGGCTGTCAGCACTTCATCCTGGAATTTCTGTCAGCCATCTTGGGACCAATATAAATGCATTGTAGTGAATCGAAGATTTTGAGGGTTACCAAAAGGAGAACTATAAAGGGTGATAACAGACTTTAGTTACATTAGAATTCATTTGTTGATGGTACCATACTAATTTCAGGAATTGTGGTGTGTTCTAAGGTGATTTTACCCTGTGAAAAACCTTCTGCTGGGATATCATGAATCATGTTTGAGAGAACTATTTTCACATGCTTGTCCCATTCAGTTTTGGAAGGTGCTCCAGAAGCTAAAATGAGAGCATATTTTCTGTAAATTCACATTATCTTTCTCAGTCATGTGAGAATGAAGTCTGACATTCTCAGTAAAACATGTACATCCAACAAGGGCAGAGACTGTCAGTTGATTCCTTTGTGTTCTACTGCAGCTTCCCAGAGTGTTCTAAAGAACAACTAGAGTGCTAACAGCCTTACTTATGACAAAAGTATGGCACACCTGAAGCCATCTTGATTGGAATAAACTGGTAACACTTAAAACATTTAATTTAAAATGGAACAAAATGATGGGGTTCATCTTGTCATAGAAATTATGGTTAGTGCTCTGGAAAGAAAAATTAGGACATGTTTCAAGTGTGATCTCAAATATCTTCCTGTTATATTTCAACAGGAGCAGCCTGTCAGTTGATGCCTTTGTGTTCTACTGCAGCTTCCCAGAGTGTTCTAAAGAACAACTAGAGCGCTAACAGTCTTACTTATGACAAAAGTATGGCACACCTGAAGCCATCTTGATTGGAATAAACTGGTAACACTTAAAACATTTAATTTAAAAAGGAACAAAATGATGGGGTTCATTTTGTCATAGAAATTATGGTTAGTGCTGTAGAAAGAAAAATTAGGACATGTTTCAAGTGTGATCTCAAATATCTTCCTGTTATATTTCAACAGGAGCAGCCTGTCAGTTGATGCCTTTGTGTTCTACTGCAGCTTCCCAGAGTGTTCTAAAGAACAACTAGAGCGCTAACAGTCTTACTTATGACAAAAGTATGGCACACCTGAAGCCATCTTGATTGGAATAAACTGGTAACACTTAACACATTTAATTTAAAAAGGAACAAAATGAGGGGTTCATTTTGCCATAGAAATTATGGTTAGTGCTGTAGAAAGAAAAATTAGGACATGTTTTAAGTGAGATCTCAAATATCTTCCTGTTATATTTCAACAGGAGCAGCCTGTCAGTTGATGCCTTTGTGTTCTACTGCAGCTTCCCAGAGTGTTCTAAAGAACAACTAGAGTGCTAACAGCCTTACTTATGACAAAAGTATGGCACACCTGAAACCATCTTGATTGGAATAAACTGGTAACACTTAAAACATTTAATTTAAAAAGGAACAAATTGAGGGGGTTCATTTTGCCATAGAAATTATGGTTAGTGCTGCAAAAAGAAAATTTAGTGCATGTTTTAAGTGAGATCTCAAATCCTCTTCTATTTCATTAGAAAATTCTGACATGCAGACTGAAACAATCACTTTCAATACCAGCAGTAGACTTCCAGTTAACTCCTTGGTGAGCAGTAGCTTTACTACAGTGATCTAATGAACAACTAGAGTAATAACATTCTGAATTTATGGCAAATGTGTGACACATCTGAATGCCTTCTTGATGGAATCAAAGTAATAAACTGAAAGCATTTCCTACTGAGGAGACTGCAGTAAATGAGGAAATTAGGAAACTTCATAACAAAGAAGTCTTCCAAGATGGCCACCAGTGAAAAAGAGCCCAAATGTAGCACAAATATTACCCAGATGTAGCCCACATATAGCCCAATGACAAAAGTGTGCAAAACACTTTTTATTTTTAGTTTTTTGCAGTTTTATGTAGTGCAGACTGGTCAGGTATTGGAGCGTTGCATCTTAAAACATGACCCCCCTACACTACAAAAACACCACTGCACTACCCTAAACCTAAAACACTACCCCAGCATGACCCCCTACACTACACAAGCACCACTGCACTATCCTAAACCCTAAAACACTACCCCCAGCATGACCCCCTACACTACACAAACACCACTGCACTACCCTAAACCCTAAAACACTACCCCAACACCACTGCACTAACCTAAATCCTAAAACACTACCCCCAGCACGACCCCTACACTACCCAAACACCACTGCACTACCCTAAAACATGACACCCTACACTACACAAACAACACTGCACTACACTAAACCTAAAACACTACCCCCAGCACGACCCCTACACTACACAAGCACCACTGCACTACCTTAAACCCTAAAACACTACCCCCAGCACGACCCCTACACTACCCAAACACCACTGCACTACCCTAAATCCTAAAACACTACCCCCAGCACGACCCCCTACACTGCCCGAACATCACTGCACTGCCCTAAACCCTGAAACACCAGCCCCTGCACGACCCCCTACACTGCCCGAACACCACTGCACTGCCCTAAACCCTGAAACACATACCCTAGCACGACCCCCTACACTGCCCGAACACCACTGCACTGCCCTAAACCCTGAAACACCACCCCCTTCACGACCCCCTACACTGCCCGAACACCACTGCACTGCCCTAAACCCTGAAACACCACCCCCAGCATGACCCCTACACTGCCCGAACACCACTGCACTGCCCTAAACCCTGAAACACTACCCCCAGCAAGACCTCCTACACTGCCCGAACACCACTGCACTGCCCTAAACCCTGAAACATCACCCCCAGCAAGACCCCCTACACTGCCCGAACACCACTGCCCTAAACCCTGAAACACCACCCCCAGCACGACCCCTACACTGCCCGAACACCACTGCACTGCCCTAAACCCTGAAACACCACCCCCTGCACGACCCCCTACACTGCCCAAACACTACTGCACTGCCCTAAACCCTGAAACACCATCCCCAGCACGACCCCCTACACTGCACGAACACCACTGCACTGCCCTAAACCCTGAAACACTACCCCCAGCAAGACCCCTACACTGCCCGAACACCACTGCACTGCCCTAAACCCTGAAACATCACCCCCAGCAAGACCCCCTACACTGCCCGAACACCACTGCCCTAAACCCTGAAACACCACCCCCAGCAAGACCCCCTACACTGCCCGAACACCACTGCACTGCCCTAAACCCTGAAACACCAGCCCCAGCACGACCCCTACACTGCCCGAACACCACTGCACTGCCCTAAACCCTGAAACACCACCCCCTGCACGACTCCCTACACTGCCCGAACACCACTGCACTGCCTAAACCCTGAAACACCACCCCCAGCACGACCCCCTACACTGCCCGAGCACCACTGCACTGCCCTAAACCCTGAAACACCACCCCCTGCACGATCCCCTACACTGCCCGAACACTACTGCACTGCCCTAAACCCTGAAACACCACCCCCAGCATGACCCCTACACTGCACGAACACCACTGCACTGCCCTAAACCCCGAAACACCACCCCCAGCAAGACCCCTACACTGCCCGAACACCACTGCCCTAAACCCTGAAACACCACCCCCAGCAAGACCCCCTACACTGCCCGTACACCACTGCACTGCCCTAAACCCTGAAACACCCCCCCAGCATGACCCCCTACACTGCCCGAACACCACTGCACTGCCCTAAACCCTGAAACACCACCCCCAGCACGACCCCCTACACTGCCCAAACACCACTGCACTGCCCTAAACCATGAAACACCAGCCCCAGCACGACCCCTACACTGCCCGAACACCACTGCACTGCCCTAAACCCTGAAACACCACCCCCAGCACGACCCCCTACACTGCCCGAACACCACTGCACTGCCCTAAACCCTGAAACACCAGCCCCAGCACAACCCCGTACACTGCCCGAACACCACTGCACTGCCCTAAACCCTGAAACACCAGCCCCAGCATGACCACCTACACTGCCCGAAAACCACTGCACTGCCCTAAACCCTGAAACACCAGCCCCAGCACGACCCCCTACACTGCCCAAACACCACTGCACTACCCTAAACCCTCAAACACCAGCCCCAGCACGACCCCCTACACTGCCCGAACACCACTGCACTGCCCTAAACCCTGAAACACCAGCCCCAGCAAGACCCCTACACTGCCCGAACACCACTGCACTGCCCTAAACCCTGAAACACCACCCCCAGCAAGACCCCCTACACTGCCCGAACACCACTGCACTAAAGCCTGAAACACCACCCCCAGCAAGACCACCTACACTGGCCGAACACCACTGCACTGCCCTAAACCCTGAAACACCACCCCCTGCACGACCCCCTATACTGCCCGAACACCACTGCACTGCCCTAAACCCTGAAACACTACCCCCAGCAAGACCCCCTACACTGCCCGAACACCACTGCACTGCCCTAAACCCTGAAACATCACCCCCAGCAAGACCCCCTACACTGCCCGAACACCACTGCCCTAAACCCTGAAACACCACCCCCAGCAAGACCCCTACACTGCCCGAACACCACTGCACTGCCCTAAACCCTGAAACACCAGCCCCAGCACGACCCCTACACTGCCCGAACACCACTGCACTGCCCTAAACCCTGAAACACCACCCCCTGCACGACCCCTACACTGCCCGAACACCACTGCACTGCCCTAAACCCTGAAACACCACCCCCAGCACGACCCCCTACACTGCCCGAACACCACTGCACTGCCCTAAACCCTGAAACACCACCCCCTGCACGATCCCCTACACTGCCCGAACACTACTGCACTGCCCTAAACCCTGAAACACCACCCCCAGCATGACCCCCTACACTGCACGAACACCACTGCACTGCCCTAAACCCCGAAACACCACCCCCAGCAAGACCCCCTACACTGCCCGAACACCACTGCCCTAAACCCTGAAACACCACCCCCAGCAAGACCCCCTACACTGCCCGTACACCACTGCACTGCCCTAAACCCTGAAACACCCCCCAGCATGACCCCCTACACTGCCCGAACACCACTACACTGCCCTAAACCCTGAAACACCACCCCCAGCACGACCCCCTACACTGCCCAAACACCACTGCACTGCCCTAAACCATGAAACACCAGCCCCAGCACGACCCCTACACTGCCCGAACACCACTGCACTGCCCTAAACCCTGAAACACCACCCCCAGCACGACCCCTACACTGCCCGAACACCACTGCACTGCCCTAAACCCTGAAACACCAGCCCCAGCACAACCCCGTACACTGCCCGAACACCACTGCACTGCCCTAAACCCTGAAACACCAGCCCCAGCATGACCACCTACACTGCCCGAAAACCACTGCACTGCCCTAAACCCTGAAACACCAGCCCCAGCACGACCCCCTACACTGCCCAAACACCACTGCACTACCCTAAACCCTCAAACACCAGCCCCAGCACGACCACCTACACTGCCCGAACACCACTGCACTGCCCTAAACCCTGAAACACCAGCCCCAGCAAGACCCCCTACACTGCCCGAACACCACTGCACTGCCCTAAACCCTGAAACACCACCCCCAGCAAGACCCCCTACACTGCCCGAACACCACTGCACTAAAGCCTGAAACACCACCCCCAGCAAGACCACCTACACTGGCCGAACACCACTGCACTGCCCTAAACCCTGAAAAACCACCCCCTGCACGACCCCCTATACTGCCCGAACACCACTGCACTGCCCTAAACCCTGAAACACCACCCCTCAGCATGACACCCTACACTGCCCGAACACCACTGCACTGCCCTAAACCCTGAAACACCACCCCCAGCACGACCCACTACACTGCCCGAACACCACTGCACTGCCCTAAACCCTGAAACACCACCCCCTGCACGACCTCCTACACTGCCGGAACACCACTGCACTGCCCTAAACCCTGAAACACCACCCCCAGCACGACCCCCTACACTGCCCGAACACCACTGCACTTCCTAAACCCTGAAACATCAACCCCAGCAAGACCCCTACACTGCCTGAACACCACTGCCCTAAACCCTGAAACACCACCCCCTACACTGCCACGAACACCACTGCACTGCCCTAAACCCTGAAACACCACCTCCAGCAAAACCCCCTACACTGCCTGAACACCATTGCTCTGCCCTAAATCCTGAAACACTAGCCCCAGCACACCCCCTACACTGCCCAAACACCACTGCACTGCCCTAAACCCTGAAACACCACCCCCAGCACGACCCCCTACACTGCCCGAACACCACTGCACTGCCCTAAACCCTGAAACACCAGCCCCAGCAAGACCCCCTACACTGCCCGAACACCACTGCACTGCCCTAGACTCTGAAACACCAGCCCCAGCAAGACCCCCTACACTGCCCGAACACCACTGCACTGCCCTAAATCCTGAAACACCAGCCCCAGCATGACCCCCTACACTGCCCGAACACCACTGCACTGCCCTAAACCCTGAAACACCAGCCCCAGCACGACCACCTACACTGCCCGAACACCACTGCACTGCCCTAAACCCTGAAACACCAGCCCCAGCACAACCCCCTACACTGCCCGAACACCACTGCACTGCCTTAAACCCTGAAACACCAGCCCCAGCACGACCCCTACACTGCCCGAACACCACTGTACTGCCCTAAACCCTGAAACACCAGCCCCAGCACGACCCCCTACACTGCCCGAACACCACTGCACTGCCCTAAACCCTGAAACACCACCCCCTGCATGACCCCCTACACTGCCGAATACCACTGCACCGCCCTAAACCCTGAAACACCACCCCCTGCAGCACCCCCTACACTGCCCGAACACCACTGCACTGCCCTAAACCCTGAAACACCACCCCCTGCACCGCTCCCTACACTGCCCGAACACCCCTGCACTGCCCTAAACCCTGAAACACCACCCCCAGCACAACCCCCTTTACTGCTCGAACACCAATGCACTGCCCTAAACCCTGAAACACCACCCCATCACGACCCCCTACACTGCCCGAACACCACTGCCCTAAACCCTGAAACACCACCCTCTGCACGACCCCCTACACTGCCCGAACACCACTGCACTGCCCTAAACCCTGAAACACCACCCCCTACACTGCCCAAACACCACTGCACTGCCCTAAACCCTGAAACACCACCCCCAGCACGACCCCCTACACTGCCCGAACACCTCTGCACTGCCCTAAACCCTAAAACACCACCCCCAGCATTACCCCCTACACTGCCCAAACACCACTGCACTGCCCTAAACCCTAGAACACTACCCCCAGCACGACCCCTACACTACCCGAACACCACTGCACTACCCTAAACCCTAAAATACTACCCCCAGGACAACCCCCTACACTACCCGAACATGACTGCACTGCCCTAAACCCTCAAACACTCCCCCAGCACGACCCCCTACACTACCCGAACACCACTGCACTGCCCTAAACCCTAAAACACTCCCCCAGCACAACCCCTACACTACCCGAACACCACTGCACTGCCCTAAACCCTAAAACACTCCCCCAGCACGACCCCCTACACTACCCAAACACCACTGCACTGCCCTAAACCCTAAAACACTACCCCCGCATGACCCCCTACACTACCCAAACACCAATGCACTACCCTAATCCCTAAAACACTACCCCCGCATGTCCCCCTACACTACCCTAAACCCTAAAACACTACCCCACGACGACTCCATACACTACCCAAAGACCACTGCACTACCCTAAACCCTAAAACACGACCTCCTACACTACACAAACACCACTGCACTACCCTAAACCCTAAAACACTACCCCCTACACTACACAAACACCACTGCACTACCCTAAACCCTAAAAACTACCCCCAGCATGAACCACTACACTACCCAAACACCACTGCACTACCCTAAACCCTAAAACACTACCCCCAGCAGTACCCCCTACACTACCCAAACACCACTGCACTACCCTAATTCACTACCCCCAGCACGACCCCTACACTACCCAAACACCACTGCACTACCCTAAACCTAAAACACTACCCCCAGCACGACCCCTACACTACCCAAACACCACTGCACTACCCTAAACCCTAAAACAATCCCCCCAGCACGACTCCCT
Organism: Calotriton arnoldi; assembly: GCA_963921515.1. Taxonomy (NCBI): domain Eukaryota; kingdom Metazoa; phylum Chordata; class Amphibia; order Caudata; family Salamandridae; genus Calotriton; species Calotriton arnoldi. The sequence continues at coordinate 95,094 of CAWUFW010011624.1, forward strand.
ACACTACCCAAACACCACTGCACTACCCTAAACCCTAAATCTACCCCCAGCATGACCCCCTACACTACACAAACACCACTGCACTACCCTAAACCCTAAAACACTACCCCCAGCACGACCCTCTTCACTACCTAAACACAACTGCACAATTTGTTACAGGCGTTGCAACGCAGGCCTGTGGTGCTTACTGGAAGTACCTAGTGGGCTAGTTGGGCCCCAGGGACCCTCAGGATTCAAGGTGACCTAATCCCCCAACTTAAAACGCACCACGGGGCGCGTTTGCACAGTGGTGAAGGGAGGGGGCGGGGCCTCAGGTGACATGTGCGCAAACACGCCCTGTGGTGCGTTTTAAGTTGGGGAATTAATTCCCTTTGAATCCTGAGGGACGCTGGGGGCCAACTAGCGTACCAGGTACCTTCAGTAAGCACAACAGAGTTGCGTTGCAGAGAGGTGAAAAAAGGTGCGTGGCCTCGGAGCAGCCTCTCTGCAACTCAGCTCTGTGGTCCTAACTGTAGGTACCTGGGAGGCTAGTTGGGCCCCAGGGACCCTCAGAATTCAAGGGGACTTAATCCCGCAACTTAAAACGCACCACGGGGTGCGTTTGCACACATGTCACCTCAGGCCCCCTCCCTTCACCACTGTGCAAACGCGCCCTGTAGCGCGTTTTAAGAGATAGTTTTAATCCCCCTGCCCTATTATGTACTAGGGACTTGCAGAGGAGGTCATGCTAATCACAGGGGTACCCCAACGCATAGTGTTCCCTAGTGTATGTAGGTGTTTTCACTGTATTCTAAGTGTCTTTTAGCATAGCACTGGCTCTGGTTAGTCAGAGTCAGTTACCACCAGTACCCGTCTGAAAAAGTTGTGGGCACAGGATGATTTTGCAACAAGGCCTCTTTCTGCTCCTCTGTTGGTTCTTTCTGCACATCTTTTGCTTCTTTCTGTGCGTTTTTCTTCTTCCTTCACATGTCCTACCTCTGTAGGCATAGTTAGAAACTAGCATTTAAAAAAACCTTTGAAATTCACTTAAAAAATCATAGGTTTCAGGCACGTTATAGTTAGAAATTAGCATTTAAAAAACCTTTGAAATTCACTGAAAAAACCATAGGTTTTAGGGACAGTTATAGTTAGTTGGACATTTCACTCGTACAAAACCATAGAAATTCACCCGTTATAGTTAGTTCAGCTAACTATAACTCGCGCCCGCAATGCACTGCTGATGACGTCACATATTACATCACTCATGACATGGTCAGTGACATCACTGATGACATCACTGATGACATCTCAAATGACATCACTGATGACATCATCCATGTGATAATTTCATGCATCTTCTCACACCCTAATATAACTTTTGATACACCCACTCTAAATTACAGACTGCCATTCTCAAAACCATAGACACTCCAACACCAAAAACTACATACCCACTCACTGATTCTTAGGTCTACACACACATCCACTCACTCACCCGTACAGTCACTCATACTTAGTCACTCAGTACAGGACTATCATATGCACTCATACACCTATATAAACACTCACACACCGCCACTCATCCATAGAGGTACTCACACACCTAGTCAGTCATGCAAAAAACTTAATCACACACCCATTTACTCACCTATACAGTTATACACACACCAGCTCACTTACTCATACAAATACTAGCACATTCTTACGCTCTTATACAATCACTGATACAAGTACACACGCATCCATACAGCCACTCTCACAATCACACACTCTCACTTATAGCCATTTATATACTCCAATACACATATATACTGCCTTTCACATATGTAGTTACTCACACATGTACCACTGAGATATACATTCAATCACCAACACACCCATACACACACTCACCCACCCATACAGTCCATCACAGATGCACTCTTGAAACCATGCACCCAGTGAATCACCAACTCACACATCTATGCACAGAGTCACACACACCCCACCCACACAAACACTCAGGCACCCATACAGATACTCAGACAATCAATCAATAACCCATGTAGACACTCATGTAGCTATTCAGAAAGCCATGCAGCCGCTTACAAACCAACCGACAGACGGATACAGACATTCACACAGTTTAGTCACTAACCCATGCATTCAGTAAGATACATTTAATCACTCACTTGTAGAGTCAGTCACTCACGTACTAAATCATCCATTCAGACACTTATACACCCACTCATTCTTCAATACGCCTTTCCCTATATATATTAAACATATTTAAACTTTACAGAAACACAGTCACTGGATGATGTCATCAGTGATGTCATCAGTGATGTCATTTGAGATGTCATCAGTGATGTCATCAGTGATGTCACTGACCATGTCATGAGTGATGTAATATGTGACGTCATCAGCAGTGCATTGCGGGGCGCGAGTTATAGTTAGCTGAACTAACTATAACGGGGGAATTTCTATGGTTTTGTACGAGTGAAATGTCCAACTAACTATAACTGTCCCTAAAACCTATGGTTTTTTCAGTGAATATATATATATATATATATATATATATATATCCAAATTTCCCGTTTCTCTCCACCACAATCTTTGGCAAAAACGGATACGGACCACGAAGTTTGGTGCTGATTTATTCTTTAATGGTGCAAGTCGCCATGACGCGTTTCAGCCCTTCCTCGGGCCTTGATCACATGACATAGTTTCACATTGTCATAGGCTATTTAAAGTGACTAGTGCAAGCGTAATCATTGACACGTGGTACTTCGATACAATAAACATGAACGAAAGATTTTGCGATTTAAGATTGTAAAAAGCATTTTATAAAAACTTTTTAAAAGAACTTTTTCACTTAATAACCTCATCATGGTGGTAAACTTACTGTAGTAAAAATATTCCCCATGGTCCTAAATAGTACAAATTACATTCTTCGGTCTTAGAAATGTATACTTTTGCCGATATACGTTTAAATTTCATGATTATGTCAAATGCATTACGCCAAAGAAACTTAAATTGTGCAAAATAGTGCTAAAGTGCAAACGTGAGTACATGTTAAAAATACCAGTGTTGTTTCTCTAAATAAATCGCATAATGCCTATTTATCTTTGCAGTTTAAACTGCTACAGCTACTTCTTTATAGTCAGTTAAATCAAGGTACTGGGGCCCCAGTTACCTGTTCAGAGCTATTTGGTCAAATGGTGGTTTCCATTGTATACATTGTATTTTATTCGGTTTTTGTTTGTTTTATATTTCAATTATTCATTATTTGTTGTGTCTCGTGTTGTTCTTTGCGGTTTAAATACCTGATGTAACCTGATTTTAGATTCAGAGTTCAGTGGAATTATTCAACTTATGAATGTCTATGATTCTCATAGTATCCCCGATATAGTCAATGACATTTTCTGTTTTGTACTCAAATATCTGAGTATACATTGCAATCCATATCAAATAAGCAATATAATATAATCCATAATAGATAGAATTTGCTTAAATATAAATGTATGCATGCATAAATATGTAAAAATATGATACTAAAATGTCTATAAATATTCAATAAATACAATTTGAAATCCATAGTCATAAAACACCAAATAAGAACTTCTTCCTGCGTATAGTCTAAAATTTTGCTAAAATTTTGCTAAAAATATGTTTGCTAACATGTTTGCTAAAATTCTGCTAAAATTTATCGACATGTTGTTGAAACAGTTAAAGACAAGTAAAAAGATCCTCTGTTACGTTTAACCCTGATGGCTGTTTAGTATTAAGTTCCAATATATATCTAGTTTCTAGCTGGCGTAGTCTATGTTCTCTATTACCGCCCCTTCTGCTCGGTGGTATTGAGTCAATGACAAAATACCTGAGATCCTGACTTCTAGACTGATGTTTAATCTTAAAATGGCGTGCCACTGGGTAAGTATTGTCTTGGTTATTGATTGCCCTCAAGTGCTGTAGAATCCTCTTGTGCACTTGTAACTTAGTGCTCCCTACATATTGTAGGTTGCATGGGCACGATAAGACATATACTGCAAATTTGGTTTTAGAGGTAAGTAACTTTGTTATTTTATGACTTCTGTCACCGAATCGGGTAGTGTAAGTTGTCTTATTCTCTCCTTGTTGGCACGCCTTACAGGTTTTACTTTTAAAGAAACCTGTATGTGTTTGCAACCAATTGGTTACCTCTATGATCTCAGGGCTGGTTCTTACTAGATCATCTCGCATAGAACGACCCCTACTGTATGTGATGGACGGTCTTTTGGGTAATTGCGGACCAATCACTGGATCGTTAAGAACCAAGGGCCAGTTACGAGAAATGATGGATTGGAGCTGTTTATGTTGCTGGCTGTATTGAATAATAATTCTGAATTCATTTTTGGTTTCATTAATCATAGTGTTTGTTCTAAGTGAGGTTTCATCATAGCTTGTCAGTTTCACAGTTAGCAAATCATGTCTACTCCTACGCATAGATTTTAAAATTGCGTTGTCAATGATTTGTCTAGAGTATCCCCTCTCTAGGAACCGCAGCTTACTTTCGGCTTGAGCTACCATCAAGTCCCTTTCATTGCTATGTATACGCCTCAAACGAAGCATTTCCCCATAGGGGATACTGGTCACTAAATGTTTAACATGGGCACTGCTCGCATGGAGTGTTGAATTACCGGCCGTATCCTAACGGTATAATTTTGTTTCTATCTTATTCTCCGCTATGTAAACATTAGTATCCAAAAAACTGACTTGTGTTGTGCTAATGTTTGCTGTAAAATGCAGATTTAAGTTGTTCACATTTATAGCTTGCACAAACTCCTGGGCCTCACTGACATCGCCATCCCATACAATGAACAAATCGTCAATAAAACATAGCCATAATTTGACCTTACTTCTCATTGTCACATGGTGTTCTGACATGAGGACCAGCTCCTCCCACCAACCCATGTGCAAACATGCATAGCTGGGAGAGAAGCTGGCCCCCATCGCCACACCTCAGGTTTGTTTATATAACAGGTTATTAAACATAAAAATATTGTTCATCAAACAAAATTCAACCATCTCAGTTATCTTGTTGTGTTCCACAGTACTGTCCAATTGTTTTTCCAGAAAATGGCCTAAAGCTCGTAGTTCGTCTGTGTGCTGAATACTAGTGTACAGCGAACTTACGTCAAGTGCTACAAACAAATAACTCTGTTGCCATTCAAAATCTTTAAGTTTTCTCAGAAAATCACTAGTATCACTCACATACGATGGCAATGCTTTGACTAAGTTCTGAAGAAAATGATCCACATATTGAGATGTATGTTCCAGTAGCCCATTCCTGGCAGATATTATGGGCCTACCTGGTCGGTTTAAAGGGTCTTTGTGGACTTTAGGTATGAAATATATTGTTGGAACAACTGGATGGTCGTTTTTTAAGAATTTAAATTCCTGTACAGTAATCAAATTGTTATTTTTCCATGTCGACAACCTCACATAAAAACTCGCATACATTGTTTTTAACTCAGATCCACTGCTCCGGGTGTAGCATGATGTATCATTTAGTTGGTTGTAAGCTTCCTTGGAATAATTTTCCTTAGACATCAAGACAATGTTCCCTCCTTTGTCTGAATTACGAATAACAACCTTAATATTTTCTTTTAGTTTTTTCATGAGTTCACTGTAGTTATGATTTTGTTTATTGAATTTGAATTTGGTGTTATTCGTCTTGATGTTGAGTTCTTTTAACTGCTCAATTACCCGCTCGTGAAATATATCAATAGAATCACGAATCATGATTGGATTAAATGTTGATTTTGGTTAAAACCCGGTTGTTGGGCTTGGAGTTGGGGCACTGTTTCTTTGATGGTCATGTTGACTTGATGCTGATGGCAATGTGTCAAATATGTTATGTTCAGAGTCACTCTGTGATTCATTACTGTCCCATAATTCCCGTATTTCATTCGCAAATATTGCATCAGATTGTGTAGATGCAATCAGGTTTTCCGTATTCGTTCCTCCCCTAATGGTTGGGCTCAACTGATTTTCATCTTTTTTATTCAGCAGATGGAATTTTTTGAGTTTTAGTTTTCTAGTACTCTTGAAGATGTCCAGCCTTGTTCTAGAATAATTGAAGTTATTCGCCGGGCAGTATGTTAGACCCAAACTTAAAATGCGCTTGTCATTATCACTTAGTTCTATATTTGACAGGTTAACAATCGTTTTGTTGATGGTTGTCATATCAGTTATTTGCCTTTCCTCCAGCCGCCTCGTTTTCCTTGATTCGTTCCTGATTCCGTTGGCCTTCCTTCGTTGTTTGCGTTTGTAGTTTCTACTTGGCCATAGTTGGTTCTTTGTGCGCGTGGGCGGAGGGTTTGCCTCCTGTGTTCGCATAAAAAACCTAGGGGATATTAGCAACAACTTGCGATAATTATCGCAAACCGCGCTTAGCGCGTTTTTTTTTATCGCCGCCTATCGCTGGATATTATTGCGGAGATTACACGCTATTAGCAACGTTTATCTCCAATGCGATAAAATATCCAGCGATAGCGGCGAAATGCGTGAATATCGCTGGAAATTCAGCATGTCAGCAGCTCCCCTTGTGGAAAAGCAATGTGGGCTCCCACAGGAGGCGGGGAGCCGGCGGGACCGTGGGGGCATTGGGGCTCCCCCCATGGTCCCCAACGGAACGGCCAGGCCCCGGGGGATGGGGTCCCCGGGGCCAGAAGTTGCCCGGGAGGGGGGCCATGCAGCCCCCCTCCCCTGTGAAAAAAATTAAATAAAAAAAAAAAGGAAAGGCCGGTCCCGGGGATGGGGTCCCCAGGGCCATAATTGGCCTGAGGAGGGGGGCCACGCGGCCCCCCTCCAAAGAACTAAATTTAAAAAAAATTAAAAAATTACTGGCCATGCCCCGGGGATGGGGTCCCCGGGGCGAAATTGGCCTCGGGAGGGGGGCCATGCAGCCCCTTTCTGATATTTCTTTTTTTAAATGAATAAAAAGGGGTCAGGCCCTGGCGGATGGGGTCCCCAGGGCCCCAAAAATGTAAAAGAAGGGGGGCCACACAGCCCCCCCTTGTAAAAAAAAATATTTTAAAAAAGCCGGCATCTAGCCGGAGGCCACGCCCCCTTTCTCCACCACACTGCAAATGCACCCCCTGGCGCGTTGTTAGTTGGGAAATTAATTCCCCTTGAATACTGAGGGTCCTTGGGGGCCAACTAGCCCACCACGTACCTCCAGTTTGCGCCACAGAGGTGCGTTGCAGAGAGGTGGTCTGAGGCAACGCCCCTTTTTACACCACTCTGCAACGCAGCTCTGTGGCGCTTACTGGAGGTACCTGGTGGGCTAGTTGGCCCCCAGGGACCCTTAGGATTCAAGGGGACTTAATCCCCCAACTAACAACGCATCAGGGGGCATGTTTGCAGAGTGGTGGAGAAAGGGGGCGTGGCCTTTGTCTACCTCTCACCAATCCCACTGCGAGGGGCTTACTGGAGGTAAGAGGTAGGCTAGTTGGCCCCTAAAGGGCCCCCAGCAGCAAAGGGGACTTCAATCCCCATCCAAGAGCGCGCCAGGGAGTGCGTTTGTAGAGTGGTGGGCAAAGGGGGCGTGGCCTAGTACGAGTACTTACCAATGCTGCTGTGTGGGACTTACTGGAGGTAATAGGAGGGGAAGTTGGCCCCCAAGGATGTCCTTGGGGCCAACTACCCCTCTTGTTACCTCCAGTGTGTCCCACACAGTGGGATTGCTAAGACTTCTTCAGAGGCCATGCCCCCCCTTTCTCCATCACTCTGCAAACGTGCCTCCTGGCAGACTACGGGATGGGGGATGAAGTCCAATTTAGTCCTAAGGGAGTTTGGGGGCCAAGAAGCCCTCCTGGTACCTCCTGTAAGTCCTACGCAGCGGAATTCTTGAGCACTGGTCGGACGCCCAGCAGCCTTTCTCCACCACTCTGCAATCGTGACTACTACTTAAAGAAGCATCTTTCTGCACCTCTGACTTAGAGGTAGTTTTAATCACCCTGCCCTATTATGTACTAGGGCCTTACAGAGGAGGTCATGCTAGTCACAGGGGTACCCCAACGCATAGTGTTCCCTAGTGTATGTAGGTGTTTTCACTGTGTTCTAAGTGTCTTTTAGCATAGCACTGGCTCTAGGCCTGGTTAGTCAGAGTCAGTTACCACCAGTACCCGTCAGAAAAAAGTTGGGGGCACAGGATGATTTTGCAACAAGGCCTCTTTCTGCTCCTCTGTTGGTTCTTTCTGCACATGTCTTGCTTCTTCCTGCACTTTTCTTCGTCGTTCTGGACTTCTGTTGCCTCTTTCTGCATTTCTTTTGCTTCTTTCTGTTCGTTTGTTCCTCATACTTCACATGTCCTACCTCTGTAGGCATAGTTAGAAATTAGCATTTAAAAAACCTTTGAAATTCACTGAAAAAAACCATAGGTTTCAGGCACGTTATAGTTAGAAATTAGCATTTAAAAAACCTTTGAAATTCACTGAAAAAACCATAGGTTTCAGGCACGGTATAGTTAGAAATTAGCATTTAAAAAACCTTAGAAATTCACTGAAAAAACCACAGGTTTCAGGAAAGTTATAGTTAGTTGGACATTTCACTCGTACAAAACCAGAGAAATTCGGCCGTTATAGTTAGTTCAGCTAACTATAACTCGCGCCCATAATGCACTGCTGATGACGTCACATATTACATCATTCATGACATGGTCAGTGACATCACTGATGACATCACTGATGACATCTCAAATTACATCACTGATGACATCACTGATGACATCATCCACATGGAAATCTGATGCACCTCCTCACACCCTAATATAACCTTTGATACACCCACTCTAAAATACAGACTACCATTTTCGAAACCATAGACACACCAATACCAGTTACTACATACGCACTCACTGATTCCTAGGTCTACACACACATCCACTCATTCACCCATACAGTCACTCATACATGCAGTCACTCATCAATACAACACTATCATATGCACTCATACACCTATACAGACACTCACAAACCGCCACTCATCCAGAGCTACTCACACACGTAGCCAGTCATGCAAAGAATCAATCACACTTCCATTTACTCACCTATACAGTTATACACACACCACCTCACTTACTCATACAGATACTAACGCATACTTACTCTCTTATACAATCACTGATACAAGTACACACTCATCCATACAGCCACTCTCACAATCACTGACTCTCACGTATAGTCATTTATATACTCCAACTCTCACATACACTGCCTTTTACATATCTAGTTACTTGGACATGTACCACTGAGATATCCATCCACTCACCAACACACCCATACACACACTCACCCACCCATACAGCTGTTTCCACATGCACACTTTAACCCATACACCCAGTGAATAAACCACTCACACATCTATGCACAGAGTCGCACACCTCCCACCCACCCACACAGACACTCAGGCACCCATACAAATACTCAGGCAACCAATCAATAACCCATATAGACACTCATGTAGCTACTCACCAAGCCATGCAGCAGCTCACACAATAACAGACAGATTGATACAGACATTCACACAGTTTAGTCACTAACCCATGCATTCAGTAAGACACATTTAATCACTCACTTATACAGTCAGTCACGCACCTACTAAATCCTCCATCCAGACACTTATACACCCACTCATTCTTCAATACACCTTGGCATATATATATATAGAACATATTTAAACTTTATAGAAACACACAGTCACTGGATGTTGTCATCAGTGATGTCATTTGAGATGTCATCAGTGATGTCATCAGTGATGTCACTGACCATGTCATGAATGATGTAATATGTGACGTCATCAGCAGTGCATTGCGGGGCGCGAGTTATAGTTAGCTGAATTAACTATAACGGCCTAATTTCTCTGGTTTTGTACGAGTGAAATGCCCAACTAACTATAACGTCCCTGAAACCTATGGTTTTTTCAGTGAATTTCTAAGGTTTTTTAAATGCTAATTTCTAACTATAACGTGCCTGAAACCTATGGTTTTTTCAGTGAATATATATATATACAAAAACACACATATATATATTATCTACTGGCGGTCGCCAGTAGATAGTTATAGTTAGGACCTAGTTTCCATAGGAAATTCGTAACATTCTTTTCCCAATAACTTTGGCGACGGATGACGAATCATCGCAAAATTTTCAAAACTAGTGGGGCGCTCCGGTCAGCTCCTGTCTTGAAAGTTTCGGGGTGATTCGCCAAGCGGGGGCCGAGAAAAAGGGGGGTCCCAAAACGTGTTTTCTCCATGTTAATTCGCATTGGAAATTTTAGCCACGGCTACAGCCTGAACTGCTGAATGGAATTACACCAAATTTGGCAAAAATGTAGTGCTTAGTTCAGAAAGCGCCCTTTTTTTTAAATGGTGTAAATCCGTTCAGTAGTTGCGGAGAAATTCAAAAAATAAGAGTCAAAAAATCGATTTCCCATAGGAAACTTTATGCAAGGCTACAGCCAAAACTGCTGAACGGAATGACACCAAATTTGGCAAAAAGGTAGTGCTTGGTTCAGAAAGCATCCTTTTTAAAAATGGTGTAAATCCGTTCAGCGTTGGATCCGCGCACCCTCCCGATCACGAGCTTCATGCTAATTGCTGTCAACACTCCAAACCAGGAAGTGTTGGCAGCCATCTTGTGCCTCGGTAGTACCGAGGCACAAGAAATGAGAGAAACAAACGCAAAAAAACGCAAAAAGGGGGCAGGGTAGAAACACCCTGACCCCATAGGCCTGCTTAGGGGGGTCCCACAAGGACCCCCAGGGCCCAAAAAAGCATTTTTTAAAAGAAAAAAATCGGCGAAATGCGCTTAGGATGCGCGGATCCCACCGTGAAAAAAAAAAGGAAGCGTGGTCTCCCGCGCATCGATGGTATTTGGCCCCCAGGTGGGCCATGTCCCGGGGGCATGCGGGGGTAAATGATAAAATTGTGTGGGGGGCCTCTAAGGCCCCCCCAAGCCCCGGGTACTGCCACCCCTCGGGGCTTTGAAATACAAATGGTACGGGAGGGCACTCGGCCCTCCCGCAGCCCCGGGGACCGCCACCCCCCGGGGCTTCTTTTAAAAAATTTTTTAAATACCTGTGTGCCCCCCCACACACCCCGGGGACCGCCACCTCCCCGGGGCACTAAGAATTGAAATGTGGGGGTCCGTTTCGGACCCCCAAGCCCCGGGGACCACCACCTCCCCGGGGCTTTGCAGATGTTGGGAGGGGGGCCGCGCGGCCCCCCTCCTGGAGCCTGTGATGGCCCTGGGGACCACCACCGCCCAGGGCCGGCTCCTGCAGTGTCCCGGGGTGTCCACCCCCTGGACACTGCTGTTTGCTACGGCAGGGAGGGAGCCTCGCGGCTCCCGTCCTGCCATAGCAAGCTTGCTTTGAATTTTGGAAGAGAGGCAGGAAACCTGCTCTCTCTGCCAAAATTCAAAGCAAACTAGCTTTCCACACGGGGAGCTGCATCTAAGCAGTTCCCCGTGTGGAAAGCTATACCGGCTCCCGCAGGAGGCGGGAAGCCGGCGGGACCGTGGGGAGTTGGGGTCCCCCATGGTCCCCAAAGGATAGGGCCAGCCCCGGGGGATGGGGTCCCCGGGGCAAGTAGTGGCCCGGGAGGGGGGCCACGCGGCCCCCCTCCCCAAATTATCAAAAATAAAAATGTTATTTAAAAAAGGCAGGCCCCGAGGGATGGGGTCCCCGGGGCCTAAGGAGGCCTGAGGAGGGGGGCAACGTAGCCCCCCTCCATGAAATTTTTTTTTTAAAACATGTGGCAATGACCCAGGGGATGGGGTCCCCGGGCCAAAATTGGCCACGGGAGGGGGGCCCACGCGGCCCCCTTCCCGTTCCGTTTTCTTAAAAAAAAATAAAAGGGGGTCAGGCCCTGGGGGATGGGGTACCCAGGGCCCAAAATAATTAAAAAGAAGGGGGGCCACACAGCCCCTCTTCTAAAAATAAAAATAAAAAAAAAGACCGGCATCGCGCCGGAGGCCCCGCCCCCTCCCTGCAGCACTCTGCAAACGCGCCCCCTGGTGCGTTGTAAGATGGGGAAGTAATTTTCATTGAATACTGGGGGTCCCTGGGGGCCAACTAGCCCACCAGGAACCTCCAGTAGGTGCCAGGGAGCTGCGTTGCAGAGAGGTGTTCAGAGGCCATGCCCCTTTTTACACCTCTCTGCAACGCAGCTCTGGGGCGCTTACTGGAGGTACCTGGTGGGCTAGTTGGACCTCAGGGACCCTCAGGATTCAAGGGGACTTAATCCCTCAACTTAAAACGCGCCACGGGGCGCGTTTGCACAGTGGTGAAGGGAGGGGGTGGGGCCTGAGGTGACATGTGTGCAAACACGCCCTGTGGCGCGTTTGAAGTTGGGGAATTAATTCCTCTTCAATACTGAGGGTCCCTGGGGGCCAATTAGCCCACCAGGTACCTTCAGTAAGCGCCACAGAGCTGCGTTTCAGAGAGGTGTAAAAAGGGGCGTGGCCTCTGACCACCTCTCTGCAGCACAGCTCTGTGGCGCTTACTGGAAGTACCTGGTGGGCTAGTTGGGCCCCAGGAACCCTCAGGATTCAAGGTGACCTAATACCCCAACTTAAATCGCGCCACAGGGCGCGTTTGCACAGTGGTGAAGGGAGGGGGCGGGGCCTCAGGTGACATGTGGGCAAACACACCCTGTGGCGCATTTTAAGTTGGGGAATTAATTCCCCTTGAATACTGGGGGTCCCTGGGGGCCAACTAGCCCACCAGGTACCTCCAGTGCGCGCCACAGGGCTGCGTTGCAGAGAGGTGGTGCAGGCCATGCCCCTTTTTACACCTATCTGCAACACAGCTCTGTGGCGCTTACTGGAGGTACCTGGTGGGCTAGTTGGACCCCAGGGACCCTTAGGATTGAAGGGGACTTTATCCCCCAACTTAAAACGGCCAGAGGGCGTGTTTGCACACATGTAACCTCAGGCTCCCTACACCAGTGTGCAAACACGCCCCATGGCGCATTTTAAGAGGTAGTTTTAATCCCCCTGCCCTATTATGTACTAGGGAGTTACAGAGGAGGTCATGCTAATCACAGGGGTACCCCAACGCATAGTGTTCCCTAGTGTATGTAGGTGTTTTAACTGTATTCTAAGTGTCTTTTACCATAGCACTGGCTCTAGGCCTGGTTAGTCAGAGTCAGTTACCACCAGTACCCTTCTGGAAAAGGTGTGGGCACAGGATGATTTTGCAACAAGGCCTCTTTCTGCTCCTCTGTTGGTTCTTTCTGCACATGTCTTGCTTCTTCCTGCATTTTTCTTCATCTTTGTGGACTTCTGTTTCTTTCTACATTTCTTTTGCTTCTTTCTGTGCGTTTTTTCTTCTTTCTTCACATGTCCTACTTCTGTAGGCATAGTTACAAACTAGCATTTGAAAAACCTTTGAAATTCACTGAAAAAACCATAGGTTTCAGGCACGTTATAGTTAGAAATTAGCATTTAAAAAACCTTTGAAATTCACTGAAAAAAACATAGGTTTCAGGCACGTTATAGTTAGAAATTAGCATTTGAAAAAACCTTAGAAATTCACTGAAAAAACCATAGGTTTTAGGGAAAGTTATAGTTAGTTGGACATTGCACTCATACAAAACCCGTGAAATTCCCCCGTTATAGTTAGTTCAGCTAACTATAACTCGCGCCCCCACAATGCACTGCTGATGATGTCACATATTACATCACTCATGACATGGTCAGTGACATCACTGATGACATCACTGATGACATCTCAAATGACATCACTGATGACATCACTGATGACATCATCCATGTGATAATTTCATGCATCTTCTCACACCCTAATATAACCTTTGATACACCCACTCTAAATTACAGACTGCCATTGTCAAAACCATAGTCACTCCAACACCAATAACTACATACACACTCACTGATTCTTAGGTCTACACACATATCCACTCACTCACCCGTACAGTAACTCATACTTATAGTCACTCAGTACAGGACTATCATATGCACTCATACACCTACATAGACACTCACACACCGCCACTCATCCATAGAGGTACTCACACACCTAGTCAGTCATGCAAATAATTAATCACACTGCCATTTACTCACCTATACAGTCATACACACACCAGCTCACTTACTCATGCAAATACTAGCACATTCTTACGCTCTTATACAATCACTGATACAAGCACACACTCATCCATACAGCCACTCTCACAATCACACACTCTCACTTATAGCCATTTATATACTCCAACACACATATATACTGCCTTTCACATATGTAGTTACTCACACATGTACCACTGAGATATACATTCCCTCACTAACACACCCATACACACACTCACCCACCCATACAGTCCATCACAGATGCACTCTTGAAACCATGCACCCAGTGAATCACCCACTCACACATCTATGCACAGAGTCACACACACCCCACCCACACAAACTCTCAGGCACCCATACAGATACTCAGACAACCAATCAATAACCCATGTAGACACTCATGTAGCTATTCAGAAACCCATGCAGCTGCTTACACACCAACTAACAGACTGATACAGACATTCACACAGTTTAGTCACTAACCCATGCATTCAGTAAGACACGTTTAATCACTCACTTATACAGTCAGTCACGCACCTTCTAAATCATCCATTCAGACACTCATACACCCACTCATTCTTCAATACACCTTGGCATTTATATATATAAAACATATTTAAACTTTACAGAAACACACAGTCACTGGATGATGTCATCAGTGAGGTAATCAGTGATGTCATTTGAGATGTCATCAGTGATGTCATCAGTGATGTCACTGACCATGTCATTAATGATGTAATATGTGACGTCATCAGCAGTGCATTGCGGGGCGCGAGTTATAGTTAGCTCAACTAACTATAACGGCCGAATTTCTCTGGGTTTTCAGTGAATATATATATACACACATGTAGATACATATATAAATATATATGTGTGTGTGTTTATATATACATATATATATATATATGTTGATACATATATAAATATGTGTGTGTGTGTATATATATGTATATATATATATATGTATTGAGATAGATAGATAGATAGATAGATAGATAGATAGATAGATAGATAGATAGATAGATAGGCAGATAGATAGTTATAGTTAGGACCATGGTTCCATAGGAAAAGCTTTTATTGACTTGTCTGTATATTTGGCACTGTTTGATGAATCTTCACAAAATGTTCCAAAAAAAGTGTGATGGTGTTTCTAGTTGATCATGGAACGTTTTGGGGTCATCCAACAAGTGGGGACCAAGAAAAGGGGGTAAAAAAAGTGTGCTTCCCAATTTAATACCCATAGAGATTTTAGACCCGACTACAGACCGAACCGCTAGACGGAATTACACCAAATTTGGCAGAAAGGTAGCTCTTGGTCCTCAAAGCGAACCCTCTTGATCTCGTGCTGAGATCTGATTGGCTGCCAACAGTTCAGCCAGGAAGTGTTGGCAGACCTCTTGGGACTTGGCATCAGCCGACCCCCTGAAAAAAGGTTAAGAAAAAGAAAAGTGGGCAGGGTAGGAATACCCTGACCCCTTAGCTCTGATGTTGGGAATTTAGAAAAAAAAAATCACTGAAGCTCGTGGTGGATCCAAGTCTCTGGTAAAAACTAAAAAAAGAAAAACAAGCCTGGGCTCGGGCGCTTGTTTTGTTTTGAAAAGAGCCCCTGGTGGGCCAGGTCCTGCGGGCAATGAGGGGGAGGCGTACAGGCCACCCTCCAGAGGCTCTTGGAGCCCCGGGAACCACCACCTGCCCAGGGCTTTATTAATAGAAATGGAGGGGGGTGTACAGGGCCCCCCTCCTGAGGCTCTTGGAACCCCAGGGACCACCACGTCCCTGGAGCTTTATTTATAAAAAAGGGGCCATGTGACCCCTCCTCCTCGGCTTTGGAGAAGCCCTGGGGACTACCACCTCCCGAGCTTTGTAAGTAAAAGGAGGGGGGCCCCGCGAACCCCTTCCAATGCTCCAATGGGTACCACAACCTCCTCAGGGTCATGTTTATCATAATGGGAGGGAGGTCACGAGGCCACCCCCTCCCAGACCATATACGGCCCCGGGAACCAGTAACTCCCCTGGGCCAGCCCCTGAAAACAGAAGGATGGAGCCAGCTCCTGCTATGTCCCAGGGGGCCCAACCCTGGAAGATAGCTGTTTGCCTTTGCTTGGCAGGAGCTGACAGCTCCCGCCAAGCAAAAGTAAACACTCCACTTCCAGTCGGCAGGACCTGTCAAAGTGCTCCAGCTTGTATGAAGCTGAGGTTTCATCTCTTTCCCTGCCCATAAATATGTGGGCAGGGAAGGAGATGAAACTATTGCTCTTGTACACAGGGAGCTGCATTTCCAGCAGCTCCCTGTATGCAACAGCAATGCCGGCTGCTGCAGGAGCTGGGACAGTGGGGGCCTCGAGGTTCCGGGCCGGGCCCCAGGGTATTGAGTCCCCAGGGCTGAAATTGGCCCTCAAAGTGTGGGCCCTGCATCCACCCTCCCCCATTGATTTGTGGCTGGACCCCAGGGGTTGGGGTCCCCGATGCCAAAATGTGCCTGGGGGAGGGGCCGCACAGCCCCCTTCCCTCGTTGAATTATGGGTCCCTGGGGCCAAAAGCGGCCTGGGGAGGGGGGCCATGCAGCACCCCTCCCCCATTGAAACAGGACAAACCAGAGGGCAGAAAAATGAGCAGAACAGGTCACACAGAGGACAGAAACATAGGCAGAAAAAGGCAAAACAGAGGGCAGAAAAACATTCTGAAAAGGCAAAAGAGAGCAGAAGAGGGCAAAACAGAGAGCACTCAGACACTCATACACCCACTCACAGACCTACTCAGAGACTCACGCACCAACTCCCAGAACCATTGAAATACTTGTACACCCACTCACTAATCCACTTAGAGACTCATGCACCCACTCACAGACCAACTCAGACACTCACACACCCACTCACAGACACACTTAAAAATGTCCATGGTTTTATATGAGTGAAATGTGAGCGTAATAATAACGTCCCTGTAACCTTTGTTTTTAAGCAGTGAGGTTCTAAGGTTTTTTTCGATTATATTTCCTAATTATAATGGCCTCTTAACCTTGGTTCTTTTAGTGATTTTCGACAGCTTTTTAATGTTATTTCCTAACTATAAAGTTCTTGTAACCACTTTGAAGTGTATATATATATATATATCAAAGATTAACTCTATGCTGATCCTCCTCCTTCAGCGAGAAATCACGGCACCACAACAGAGGTAAGTTGTCAGAAATTATTTATTAGCACACCCAAGTGCAGAACAGGTTTAAAAGGACTGTCTACGTGTTTCGGCTTCACAGCCTTCTACTGGACCATAGAGTCCCACCGTCTAGAGCGTCTCTTAAAGTGCACAAGTGCTGGATCTCTTTTTACTTTTTACTGCTCTCAAGCAGCTAGACTGTGCATCCCCATATACAAATGATGGCAATGTATGTCACAATTTTGAAACCAATTTTTTGAACAGTACAGAGATATACATCATGTGCATTTATATGTTCACAATTTGTATAATAGTTTATAGTTTTATAATTTTTAACATTTCTTGTATGTACTGTCTCTCATCACTGTGAAGTACATTGGATATTCCATTAGATATCCTCAAAGGACAAAAAGTGCATGTGCAAGTGCAACATGTAGCAATTCAATTTCATAGCTAAGATTGCATGTTCAGTAAAAGGAGAGTAAAATCAATGAGAGTCCCAAGATTAATACAGTCGGATCAACAACAAGGATTAAAAAGCCACTGGTTCACAATATAGAAGAGAATGTAAAGTGCATGAAGAGGTGATGTTAAAGTGACTGGTGCAAAAATGTATAATGGGTTAAAGAATCAATTCAGGGTGAAGTACACAAAACATTCAAACCCATTATGTTTGTCATCCAGTCCAGATCTCTAGGGACAGAAAGGGCAAAGATCCCACAAAAGCAGGTGTACTTGTTCATCTAGTTATGGATAAATATATCTATTCTGTCTAGAAATCCTCAGGGAGCCCAAGCTTGGGAAATACAGCTAACTGATGCTAGACAATGAGATCCTGAAAGTGCCAATAACTGAAATAAGGTGCCAGTGCATAAAGGAGTAGTTACAGTAAAGTACTGAAATAACGGCATATTGCAAAAGCCCTCAAGACTACATGAGCCATTCAGTTAATCCCTGTTACTATATACCTCTGAATGAGCAGTGCATTCAATTACAAAAACGTCGATACCGATGTTGTTCTAAACAAGTAAGTCTGTTAGTCATATATGGGACTAATCTTTTCATGACATGCAAATGGGTTGCAAAACCTGACATAATATTTGCAATCTTGCTACAAGTTGATTTGAGAATATAAGCATGAAAGAAAATGAGTGAAAAAAAATCTATACATATATGTGCAGATGCAGACCAATCACAAAGTTCAAACTGTAAAATGACAAAAGAGCATATCTAATGATCCGGAAATCTAAAATTAGGGATATCTGGAGCAGAATAGCCAGGAAGGTTGGTGGGTCCATAGCTTGTAATAATACAGATTGATGGTTCATTTCTGATTACTGTAGATGTATATGTAATTCTGCATCCAGATTGTGTCCTCGTGGACTCTCAGTACCTATAGCTAGAATAAGTTGTGATTCTGCTTTTCTTAAATTCAGTGTCCTATCTCTGCCACGTTCTTTTGGCTTGATGATTTTACTGCCAATGTATTTCAGTTGTTGGCTGTCACTGGAATGGAAGTCATGGAAATGTTTGGCCATAGGATAAGTAAAGTCCATATTTTTGATGGCTCGCAGATGTTGCAAAATCCTCAATTTCAATTTGTTTATTGTACTTCCAACGTATGACTTTTGGCAAGGACATTGTAGTACATAAACCACGAATTTGGACTCACAGGTGATGTGATCCGTGATCTGCTCAATTTTGCCATTTAGAAGTTGAAATGTTTTGGTATTTTGACCATTGGCACACGCTTTACACTTTTGGCATCTCCAGAAGCCAGGAGTATTGAGCCAAGTGGAGATGGTACGTTGTTTTATCATCAAATTACTATGTGTCAAAATATCACCAAGAGATGACGTTTTTCTGTATTTGATATTGGGGTGCAGGGAAAGAGTTGTTTATAAGGTTTCATCTAGCAAGAGTATTTTCCAATTCCTTTATATATATATATACTGTGAGAAAGTCATGTTTTTTGCCTTGATCACCCCCATTTTTTGACTGATACTGGTTGTTATTGACTCTGATTGTGCCCTGTGCTCAGCTAACCAGGCACAGGGCTTGTGCTCTGTTTAAAAGAAATATTCTAATTAGGTGTAACTACAATTGGTAGTGACAACCTACCTGTAAGTACCTAGTAGATGGTAGGGCATGTAGGTTAGAAGGTTCGAGGCCAGTAGTTTTAATTCACTTAAGTGTGCACTTCTCTGGAGCCTTCTGTCATTTTAAGAGCCAGCCCTGCTTTGCAGTGTGCTTCTAAAAATAAAACTATATCCAAATTTGACTTTGGAATAAAAACTTACTCCAAAGTCTTAAACTACCTTATTTTTACATATAGACCACCCCTAAGGTCAGGCCTAAGTGACCTAAGGGTAGGGTGCCACGTTAAAATAATCAGGGACATTATAAAATGTTTTATATGTCCTAGTGAGGGGGAACAGTCAATTTCGTTTTTCCCCATTGTAGTACATTAGTTCCGTAGGCTAACATGGTAAGACTTTATTTAACAATAATAAAGTCTATTTTTAGACAGGAGTGAGCTACAATTTGAATTCAAAGTGCCAAATTAATAGTTGCCAAGGTTGCATTTATCATACCTATTGTAGGAAATAAGTTATAGAACTGCTTTCCTTAAATTACCCAATTCACCCCTGTAGCAACCTCTTCTCATTGGCTAGCCTTTAACTGACTGAGCCAAGCTGCCTTAATGAGGACAAAGGAGACATCTGATGGGAAGAGATCTACAGCAGCAGATGGCAGTACAGGAAAGGGGCTGGGTAGCCAAATTGGTCTTCAAAGGAAGAAAGCCAGTGAGGACAGGAACCAGGCTCACTCCCACTTCCTGCACCCCCAGCCAGCTGAGAGCCCCAGTAATTCAATTAGGAGAGGGTCTAGAAGAGAATTGTAGAGAATAGTTAGCCACACCTGTGGGTTGGGTTAGCCAGACCTGAACCTCTAGGAGACATTTTCTCTATTTCGATTTTTGTGGAATAGTGTTATCTGGGACAAGAAAATGCCCTACTTCAGGGGAAGTGGTCATCACAGAGGGTGGCACCTTTTACCCCATTAATCGAGGTACCCCCCTTCTTGCCAGCTCAGAAACCTGGATAAATATGGGAGAGCTGCCCAGCAACTCAGATCCCTGTCTGGAAACAAGGAGAAGAATGACTTCCCTTCTGAACCCCTGGTCTGCAACAAGAAGGACTGCACTCATAAGGACTGCACCTGCTGCACAATCTGGGCTTCACAAAAGAGGACTTTGCCTTGCTTAAAAGTTTAAGGAGTGGACGGCCTGAAAGCAAAAGGTACAAAAGAGCTTCAAGAAGTCACCTGCATTAACTCCACTAAGAAAAGCCCAGCTGACCAGCGTCCAGTGGACTTTAAAGGATTTGACCAGGTGCATTGTGGGAATTGTACTCCCAACTCTCCAAGGAGCAACTCAGAGCTTCTGGAAACTTGACTGGTATTGTGGACACTTCAAGACCCCAAAAGTACCTTCTAGAAGAAGATCCAGAAATTTGAAATCATGTGGAGAATTTTTGGTAAAAAACTCCATAAGTTGACTGACCCGTCGTCGAGAGTCAATCCAGCAACGTCGAACCGCAACCGGGGCTAAAATTCAGGTTCGTCCAGCTGATGCTCCGGAACTCTTAGACATTGAAAGCAAGAACCAAGCCCTCCAGGATTTCACCGGGGCTCACGCTGAAGAAAGCCGCCATTGTCGAACCGCAACCCGGCATGCCAAAGAGATCTGCTCGATGTAGAGAGAAAAAGAACTAAAAAAGTGAATATGTGCAAAGGTAAAATTTTGACCAGTTCCAACCACCCCATTGTATCCAACCCACGCTCTATCACAGTCGGCCTGAAACTTTGACTTGGTCCAGTCAAGAGAAACCAGATGTCCCCGATTGATGCTTTTAAGCACTAGAAAGCGCATTTTTACATTTATTCTTTAAAAATGTATATCTCTGTTTCCCTACATTGGATTTTTGTTGTTTTTATGTCATTTTAATCATAAGAATATTTCCCAGTTTTAAAAATTAGTGTTTGATTTTTATTGTGTGTTTTGTGTTACTTATTTACTGTTATTGATATTTTTATATGCTTTGCACACCTGTCTCTTAAGTTAAGCCTGACTGCTCATGAGCCAACCTACCAAGGGTTGAGCAAGGACTATTTTATTGAGACTTTACTAGCCTTTAATTGTGATTGTGGTGCTGTTACTAGCTGTAGGTCCTTACCTTCACCTACTAATAAACCCCCTTCTAAAATTGGCTCTATACTTTCCTGCAATATATTTACATTTCCATTGTAAAGGTATGCATGGTAAAGGCATATGCGTGGTCAATAGGGGAGAGGAGTTGGCCTAACGGCTAGGGCGGTCGACCTCGAAGCTGGGGAACTGGGCTCGAGTCTCGGCAAGGACGCTGAACATCCTGTGATTCTGGGCAAATCACCTAGGGCCATATGTATCAAGCATTTTCGCAATCGCAAACACTGCGAATCGCTAAATTTCAGTGTTTGCGAATGCAAAAATGACTTTTGCGATGTATGAAACGGAATCGCATCGCAGAATTGCTAATCGCAAAAATAGCGATTCGCACAAATGTGCGAGCCCGATTCTGCGAATATTTTATGCGAATTCGCATATTGCTGCACGCGATTTGCGAATTTCGCAAATAACGTAATCGCAGATAGCGAATTCGCAATGAGATGTACCAAAAATTCGCTATCTGCGAATTAGCAAAATTCGCAATTTTGCACCTCGCAATTACCACCAACTCAGAGCAGGTGGTAACCAGGTGCAACCCATATAAGCTGGCCCAAAATGCAACAGGGGCTTTCACAATGGCTGCGTTGTACATCATCGCTAGGAGGCTGAGGATCAGAGCTGCTGGCCAGAGAAGGAGACGCAAAGAGAGGATCTTCAGTGCACGCATCACCTTGTTCCAGCAAACAGAGGAGCAGATCCATGAAAAGTACAGGCTGCACCCAGACAGCATCATGGATCTCATGGAGGAGCTAAAGCCCATGCTGGAGCACCCCACACGCAGGACACGCACCATCCCCACCCATGTGCAGGTCCTGTGCTCACTGCACCTGCTGGCGTCTGGGAGCTTTCAGGGGTGATAGCAGCAGCAGGAGGGGTGACACAGAGTAGCCTGTCACGCCTCTTTCACAGGTTCCTGGATGCCATGATGCAGAGGTTGCAACACCACATCCATTTCCCTAACACGCAGCAGGCACTTGACCAAACCAAGCAGGGGTTCTATCAGATAGCCCAATTCCCCATGTAATTGGCTGCATTGATGGGACCCATGTCGCCCTGTCCCCCCTCCCAGACAGAATATGTGTACAGGAACAGAAAGTGTTATCATTCCCTGAATATCCAGATAGTTTGTAATGCCACCCATGTCATCACGGACATAGTTGCGAAATATCCTGGAAGCACCCATGATTCATTCATTTTCCGCCACAGTGGGCTACACCGTCGCCTCTTGGCTGGGGAGTTTGGTGAGGGCTACTTGCTAGGTAAAAAATGGCTAACATTCACACATACAGTTGAGGCCTTGAGTGGGATGACAGTGTGTAACCCATTTCATTTGCACCCTGCAGGGGACAGCGCGTATGCAGTGAGGGATTTCATCATGACACCCTACTTGAATCCAGCCACTGCTGCGGAGCGCCGCTACAACAACGCCCACAGGTCGACCCGTAGTGTGATAGAAAGGACTTTTGGCATCCTAAAGAGCCGATTTAGGTGCCTACACAAGAGCGGAGGTGCCCTGCAATACAGCCCGGAGACCTGCTGCAAGATAGTGGTCGCATGTGCCATGCTGCACAACATAGCAACCAGGAAGGGCACCCCAGTGGAGCTCAGCGAATCGGAGTCATCCGATGAGGAGGGACCGGCTCCTCGTGCAGGACTAGCAGGTGGTGTTGGGGCAGCTGCCGGACGGCAGAGGCGCCAGGAGATCACGCACAACTATTTCTAGGTGAGTAATAATGACAGTATGCTATGCATTGGTGCACAACTGTGTTTTTATTACATTTGGTGCTAGTACAATTCTGGCACACAGCCTGATGCACACCTAATGTGTGTGAATGATATTTGCAACTGTTAAATTCACAATGCAAAGGTGTCCTAGACACTTCAGTCCACAGCAATGTGTTAAGTCACCCATGGCCATGCTTCCCTGATGCCACCTTATCTTCTGCGTGCACGGCTGCTTGCACCTCGCTCTGGGTGCCCACTGCTCTCCCCCGGGTCATCCTGGGTTCTCCCCTGCCTCACGCTCCGCCGTCTGACCTCAGGTACTGGTGGTGTAATGCTGCTGCGGCTTGATTGGTCTTCACTGTCCCCTGTGGGCAGGGGTCCTGTCCCACCTGAGCCAGCCGCCTGCATCAGTTCCACAGCATGTGTCACCTGCACCAAGACCTTGGCCATATCCTGGCTGTTATGTGCCATTTCTACCTGCATACTGACACACCTACGTGACAGCAGGGACGTAACAGTGCACAGGCGGTTGACCGCCTTGCTGTATGTGTCCATGCGAGCGTTGGATCTCCTCTGCACGGCACACAGTTCACGTATGGCACCAGTCATTTCCCTCATCTCACCCCTCATGTTGCTCATGTGATGGTTTAGGGTTTGGAACTGACGCTGCATTGACCGCATTGATTTTACTTGCAGCCGCTGCACCTTCACCATAGTGCCCTCGAGGCCGGAGAACACGGACTGCTGCTCCTCATCACCAGCACTGGTGGACTGCCTTGCCCTGCGTCTGTTTCCTCCTCCTTCCCTCTGGTGGTCAGGGGACTGTTGCCTGTGTGGGACTGTAAGCTGGGCCTGGCCTGCCTGGGATTCGTCTCCGCTTCCCTGTAGGTCTGCCTCCATCTGTGGTAGTGGTGGCACGATGTTGCGTTTTCTGCATGCAACAGGGATTTCAGGGGTCTGTGCCTCCTGCTCCTCCTCCCCTGCCTGCTCATCGGTGACATCTGCCTCCTCATGCCCTGAACTGCCCTCCTGCCTTGCCAGTGGTGCTGTGAAGACAGAAGCACAGACAATATTTGTAGTGTACTCATTCTCATTTTGTAAGAGGTTAAATCTACTTATTTTTGCATTACCTACATCCTGTCTGCCTGTATTTTGCATTCCCTAACTCACTGTCACTGTTACTACCTTGCTGTGTCTCAATACTACACTGTTTGGTGCATGTGACTACATCTCCCATGATGCATTTCAGGGTGTACACAACACCATGTACTGGAGTTGAAAAACTGTTTGGTTGCTGGGGGCTCATAACTGTGTGGGTGCTATGGTGGAGTGGAAGGGGACAGATGGCATGCATCTTACCTTGACTGGTGGTGGGTGGGTCGGAGCTGTCCAGGTCAGCCACTCCACTGACACTCTCCGATAGCAAGGTGGACTCCACCAACTCCTCCTGGGGCGTGGACTCTGCAGCACTGGATGTGCCGCCCCCGGTCTTCTTCACCTCAGCCAACCTGGTTGCCAGCTTTTCTTTAGATCTCAGCCGCATATCGTACCAGCGCTTGCGCAGGTCCTCCACAGTGCGGTGGGTTACACCTATGGCATTCACCTTGTCCTGTATGGCATCCCAGATTTTCCTCTTCCTTGCCTCTGGCACGTTCAGGGCTTTTTTCCCAAATAGGAGCTCATGGCTGCCTACCATCTCCTCTATCAGGACTTCCTGCTCCCTGTCACTGAATTTGGGTTTTCTCTTCCTTCCTGCCTCCTCCTTCTCCTTCTCCTTCTCCTGCTCCTGGGGATTCATTTCACCTCCCTGGATGTCAGTGCAGTGCTCTTCCACTCTCCCTCAGGCTCTGACTGTGCTTCTGGCAATCAGGTGCAGCTGTGCAGTCACACTTCCTGGTTGTGATGTAATCAAGCTGCACCTGAATGGCAGATTCCCCATTTTGCGATTCCTTATTAGCGAATTTCGCAAATAAAGAATCGCAAATTGGGATTCTCAGAATTATTCTGCGAATTTAGGCGAATCGCTAAATAATTGCGATTTTCTTGATACATCGTATTTTGCGATTCTCACAATGCGATTCGCAAAATATCGCATTTTGAGAATCGCAAATTCCGATTTTCATACATATGGCCCCTAATCTCCCCGTGCCTAACAAAAATGAATGTGTCCTCATGTAACGCAACTGGTGCTCATGTAAAGCGCTCTGATACCCGATACCCTTGGGTCAAGTTCGCGCTATATAAAACTCTGTAAAAAAAAAAAAATGGTTGTGTGGTAAAGGCATATGCGTGGTAATGGACACGTTGTAAAGGCATGCATGGCAATGGCATACGTGGTTCCGTTATCCATTTCTCCATGAACAATGCAAAGTGCCTGGAACATTACCCTTCTTGCTATAGGTAGCCAGTGGAGTGATTACAAGACTGGAGTCATGTGTTCTTTTGAGGGAAGGCAGAGAGGAAGTCTTGCAGCAGCATTTTTGATGAGCTGTATTTTTGCGCATGATAAAGGCGGCTTCTCTAAGGTATAGTCTGTTGGCATAGTCAAGCTTGTAGATTACAAGTGTGAGGATGGCTTGCAATTTCTGTTGGTATCTAAAGATTCGGAGGATGCAACCAAGGGGCCGATTCCGATCTCGGTCGGAGGCGCACCCAATACCATTCGGTCGGGAAAAAAGCCATGCGAAAGCCTGTTTCCCGACCGATCCGTACAGCACACCGAACGAGCAAGTACGATGCGCACAACAGCAAAGAATCCGGCCGAGCCGTACTCACCCAAACCAGGTCCTATTCTCCGACTGAGGCGAATCCGGAAACGCCGAATCGAGTCGCACGGAAGGAAAAATGCAGCCCCGTCCGGCCGGACAAGTACGATGCGCTTTCCGTACGCGCCGAACCCGTCGCTACGCACGGCACGTCAAAGCATCCGGGAGAGGCGCACATAAGCTCCGATTCGCGCCACAACACGATCCACGGCTCCGAGACGAACACGGCAGCGACGAGGACGACGCGAAGCGACGAGGACGAGGCGAAGCGACGAGGACGACGCGAAGCGACGAGGACGACGCGAAGCAACGAGGACGACGCGAAGCAACGAGAAGGACGAACGACACGAACCAACCATGAATCCCTTCGTCCCGATCATACCAATATTCTACATTTACTACCGGAACAGGCACGGACGCGTACGGTGCAGAAGGTAAGCCAGACACCAACCACAAAACACATACAACACGTACACGACAACACACACACACACAGGGATGAGGAATATACTTACACCAGCAACAGCAGCACCATAGGGGCGGGATGCCCATCACCAATGCCACATATGCACACAGGGGCCTGAATGCGCACCACCACCCCTACCCAGGGGTGGCATGATGCCTACCACCACTACCACCCTCACCCAGGGGGCAGGATGCCTACCACTACTACCACCCTCACCCAGGGGGCAGGATGCCCACCACTACTACCACCCTCACCCAGGGGGGCAGGATGCCTACCACTACTACCACCCTTAGCCAGGGGGCAGGATGCTTACCACTACTACCACCCTCACCCAGGGGGGCAGGATGCCTACCACTACTACCACCCTTAGCCAGGGGGGCAGGATGCCTACCACTACTACCACCCTCACCCAGGGGGCAGGATGCCCACCACTACTACCACCCTCACCCAGGGGGCAGGATGCCTACCACTACTACCACCCTTAGCCAGGGGGCAGGATGCCTACCACTACTACCACCCTTAGCCAGGGGGCAGGATGCCTACCACTACTACCACCCTTAGCCAGGGGGCAGGATGCTTACCACTACTACCACCCTTAGCCAGGGGGGCAGGATGCCTACCACTACTACCACCCTCACCCAGGGGGCATGATGCCTACCACTACTACCACCCTTAGCCAGGGGGCAGGATGCTTACCACTACTACCACCCTCACCCAGGGGGGCAGGATGCCTACCACTACTACCACCCTCACCCAGGGGGCAGGATGCCCACCACTACTACCACCCTCACCCAGGGGGCAGGATGCCTACCACTACTACCACCCTTAGCCAGGGGGCAGGATGCCTACCACTACTACCACCCTCACCCAGGGGGCAGGATGCCCACCACTACTACCACCCTCACCCAGGGGGGCAGGATGCCTACCACTACTACCACCCTTAGCCAGGGGGCAGGATGCCTACCACTACTACCACCCTTAGCCAGGGGGCAGGATGCTTACCACTATTACCACCCTCACCCAGGGGGGCAGGATGCCTACCACTACTACCACCCTTAGCCAGGGGGGCAGGATGCCTACCACTACTACCACCCTCACCCAGGGGGCAGGATGCCCACCACTACTACCACCCTCACCCAGGGGGGCAGGATGCCTACCACTACTACCACCCTTAGCCAGGGGGCAGGATGCCTACCACTACTACCACCCTTAGCCAGGGGGCAGGATGCCTACCACTACTACCACCCTTAGCCAGGGGGGCAGGATGCTTACCACTACTACCACCCTCACCCAGGGGGGCAGGATGCCTACCACTACTACCACCCTTAGCCAGGGGGGCAGGATGCCTACCACTACTACCACCCTCACCCAGGGGGGCAGGATGCCCACCACTACTACCACCCTTAGCCAGGGGGCAGGATGCTTACCACTACTACCACCCTTAGCCAGGGGGGCAGGATGCCTACCATTACTACCACCCTCACCCAGGGGGGCAGGATGCCTACCACTACTACCACCCTTAGCCAGGGGGCAGGATGCCTACCACTACTACCACCCTCACCCAGGGGGCAGGATGCCCACCACTACTACCACCCTCAACCAGGGGGGCTGGATGCCTACCACTACTACCACCCTCACCCAGGGGGGCTGGATGCCTACCACCACCCTTAGCCAGGGGGGCTGGATGCCTACCACTACTACCACCCCCACTCATAGGATGGACAATGCATGACACAACCAGCACACCACAACCTAGGGAATGCAAGAAGAAGACATCCCCCAACACCATGACAAGCGTGTGTAGACTGTGTCAAATGCCTACAACACCGAACATGACTTTGAACATACAATGTGACCCCCTAGCACATGTGCCACACATATATGTGTGTGGCACCCACAATGCAAGCAGGCCATGACCATTGTGGCAATGGGGTCCAAACCCCCATCATCACAGTGACCAAAATGTAAGTGTGGGGTCCATAGCTGGAAGCACATTTTGAACATTGTGGCAATGGGGTCCAAACCCCCATCATCACAGTGACCAAAAGGTAAGTGTGGGGTCCATAGCTGAAGCACATTTCGAACATTGTGGCAATGGGGTCCAAACCCCCATCATCACAGTGACCAAAATGTGAGTGTGGGGTCCATAGCTGAAACACACTTTGAACAATGTGGCAATGGGGTCCAAACCCCCATCATCACAGTGACCAAAAGGTAAGTGTGGGGTCCATAGCTGAGGCACATTTTGAACATTGTGGCAATGGGGTCCAAACCCCCATCATCACAGTGACCAAAATGTAAGTGTGGGGTCCATGGCTGAAGCACATTTCGAACATTGTGGCAATGGGGTCCAAACCCCCATCATCACAGTGACCAAAATGTAAGTGTGGGGTCCATAGCTGAAGCACATTTCGAACATTGTGGCAATGGGGTCCAAACCCCCATCATCACAGTGACCAAAAGGCAAGTGTTGACAAAGTAAGAGGTGCAACTGCCAAACTGCATGGATGATTCCTGGTCACAGAACAACAAACACATCAGTGGCAAAGTAGTGTATGTGTCCCATTGCAACATAAATTGGGGAGCCAAATCCTGCAGTGCAAATAAGACATAACTTTGGCCATGTGCAGACAAACAACTCCCATGGGGGCTGACACCGTCAACAATCATCAATGACACAATGACAGAAGTGACCATCTGAATGCAGACCCACATATTTGCACCAATGGGCACACACATGCAGATACCCTGTGGAGACTGCAGATGTGAGGCGAACAGATACCATACCATGGCAGCAATGGGACACACAATCAACAATTAGCAACAAATGAGGGCTCCCGTCCCATCAGCCTGGTCATGGAAGTGCCAACGGAATCATCAGCACAGATCCAACACACTTGTTTAGCAATGTTGCACTGACAACACAGATGAGTCCTTCCCCATTGATGCCCAAACCTGCATGTTCACTGAAGATGGCTACACGGTCAGGGAAGTAGACGAATAGAACAATGGCAGGCACAACAGATGTGCAGGGGTGGAAGCCACAGATGTGAAGTTGCCAATCTAAGTAGGAAATCTCATTGCCAACTACTGAAAACATGACACCCTCAGATGCTGCTATGGATGACATGGATACACCACAGGATAGGACACATAACCCCTGGACCACATGGGTTCCTGCACAGTAACACTTCATTATCATGAGACCAAATATCACCATCACTGCAGCAAGGGCATTGTTAGCATCATCAACATCATGTACATCAGAAGCAAAAGCACTAGAGAACAGAAAGTTGCTTTATTCAGCATATGTGGCATTAAAAGTAGAAGTCCGGTAGAACATAAACAAAGGCCAATGGCCAGTCCATCAACAAAGTCACAAGTGGGTGACAGTGGCAGATGCCACCCTACACATGCCTGCACAAAACCAGGGACAATCCACTAGGAGGGGCAACCAGGGGGTAGGCCAGGCACCGCAGGGACAGGATCAGGGCTCACCAGGAGGAAGCAGGGAAGGGGTGGTGGGTGCTGGAGAGCCACTGACAACTGCAGTGGAGGTGTCTGACATGGTGTGTGCCGGCACAACTGGGGGGCATGGCTCAGATGTTGTGGGTGCCGGCACGACTACAGTGGACCCTGCAGATGGAGTGGACAGGTCCGCCACTGCAGTGCCCAAGTCAGACAGGGTGGTAGTGGACTCCACTGCAGTGCCTACCACCAGGGGAGGAGAATGGGGAACAGGCAAGGTGGGCTGGACAGAGGGGGAGGACACCCTCACCACATCAGTGGCACAGACAAGCGCAGCGGGGGTGTGGTGCCGGAAGAGCAAGTGGCAGGGGGAGAAGGCCGGAGCTTCTTGGGGATGGTATATCTGTGGGTGGGGGAACCTGGGGCAGGGTGTGGCGGGGGCACCTGTGGAGTGGGGGCCTGAGGGATGGAGGAAGGTGACCTGGTGCTTGAGCTGCAGGGCGGCGGCGGGGTCTTGCTCTTACCACTCCGGGGGACTTGCGGGTGGGGGCCTCAGTCTGTCTGCACCTGGGGGAGGGTGTCCGGGAGCGAGGGGCACTCTGCTCCGTGTGGGGGGCTTCCTCTTCCCCCTGGATGCTGGGGCAGCTGGATCGGAGGGGAAGAGGCCGAGGTCACTGAGGAAGAGGCGCTGGGTCTTTGGCGTTGCAGGTGAGGCAAGGGAGGGTGCTTTGGAGGGAGAGGCAACTGAGGACTGCGCAGTGCTCGTGGATGCGTGTGTGTGTACCAGGGCCCCATCCCCTGTGAGTCTGGTTTCAGTCCCCTGACTGTGCGTGCGTGTGCGTTTAGTTTGTGGCGTGTGTGTCTGTGTGCTGGATGTGTGTGTGCTGGTGTGTGCCTGTGCCGGTGTGTGTGTGCTTGGGACGGGCAAGGTGCTGGGGAGTGTGGATGGAGCAGAGGCAGGAGGGGTGAGGGACTGTCTGAGTAGGGACACTGCTGCCGTCAGGGAGGAGTCCATGGACCTGTTGCCCCTCTGTAGGTCAGACATGCCCGATGAGATGCCCTCCATGAACGACACCAGCTGAGTCAACAGTGCGGTGTGCGCATGGAGGACACTCAGCATGGCTGTCTGCCCTACATGGAGCTGGCGAAGGAGGTACACAGACTCCTCACTCAGGGCAGCAGGGGACACAGGGGCAGGGGGTGCGGTGCCTGGGCCAAAGGAGACACGCTCCCGAACATGGGAGCCTCCACGGACCTTGGGAATGGGAGCCGATGGGAGGGCGGTGGTGGTGCTGGTGGTGGCGGGGACAGCAACACTAGCTGGGGTGTGGTGGCTGCTGACACCCGCCTCCACAAGGGAGTCATCCTCTGAGTTGTTCTGGTCCTCAGCTGAGGTGGATGGTGCTGAGGATTCCTCGGTGTGGCTCCCCTCGCCCTCCGTGCCACTGGGTCCCTCCGACCACTCCTCGGCTGCTGACCCAGTCTGGCTCTCTGGCTCCTCCTGGTCCGTGGAGCTGTCCCCTTCCGTGGCCATGGATGTATCTGCAAACAATGGGGAAACAGACAGACATCAGTCACCTGCACCAAACGCACACACCACTGTGAGCACAGCACATCACAGAGCAAGCCCTGGCATCATTAGTTGTACATTGCTAAAAGTGCCCTAACTGAACAGGAGAAGCCAATTGTCAGTCTGATGCCAAGCATGGCACTCACATCCCACATGGCCTTGCACCCATCTGTCTGGTGTCTGTTGGATTGCAACACCCCAGTGTGGACACATGCACCAAGTACACAGTAGTTGGACAGTGCAGAGGACACGGTGTGGACACATCACAGCTCTTGCCACTGAGTCAGTACAGGTTTCCGGATGAAAGGGATGCCCAGAGTCAAATAGGAAATGCATGTGATGCATACCAGCGACAGACACCATGATGCACCCATGTCCTGATAGCCAGCGCCACTATGGTGTGCATGTAGCACATGTCACTCCCCTGCAGGACCACAAATAAGTTGACACATGCCATGGCAGAGGCATGTCTGTTAAGTCATACATCACTGTCTCAGTGATGTATGACTTAGCAGCCAGACAACAACACTATGCACTGTGTCACAATAGTAGGTCATGGGGAATGCAAGTCCTGGAGCTGCACAAGTGCACATGTACATCCCCCACACAACACATCATCTCAACCCTCATCTGTCCAGGTCACACCTATTGGACATATGGGAGACCTGTGACACTACCCTCTGAACCTGAGCCCCTCACAATTTGCTGTGAATGGGGAACAGCTGCCTGAACATCACATTCGCATACCCCAGTCTGCACGGGCAGCTGATCAAACACCTATGTGACACACAAGTATCGTCTCCTATGGTCACATCTCCAGGGGCATGCTGAGCCCCTACCAAGAAACACCCCAGCAGTCCTGGCAACTAATCCACAGCTACGCAAGTAGGTCTGGGGCACTTTTGAGTCTGTTGAATAACCTTGTCAATGATACCAATTTCACGTCTATGGGCTTACTTTAACCTGAACCATGCCCACTTTCACTTTTAATGCTCTAGAGTCATGGCCTTAGCAACTAAACGTTGTGCCTACAAGCCCACACCCAACATATTTTGTTGTTTGTTTTTTCCTTTTAATAAACAGCGACACTACGTTGAGTGTCCATATACTCCGCTGCGGTCTGATGAAGCAGCACTTGAATCCTTAAGAGGTGAGCTGATACTCACTCACCATGTTGTTCAATTACTCTAACTGGTTACACAGAGGTTTTATATTCTAAATACAAATGAAGGCACACGTAGAATGTGATATGCATGAAATCACGTTGTTTTTATCACTTGTATAGATTCAAAGAGGTTGTGTACGGTGAAACACACCCACTTGAATCAATAGGACCATGTACCAATATTTCCTTTTGGTTTTTTGATCCTTTTTGTTTGTACTCTAGGTTGGCTGCTTTTCTCCGGGGCAACGTCCTACCGAGAGAAGAAGTGGTATGTAGAACCACACCACACACTGTAGATAGTTTTCATTTAGTCACTAGGTCCTGAGGAATCGCCAACTGATCTATTAGAGACATTTTATAGGCGAGAAACATGTTGACCACTAAGGGGTAGAGCGTAATTTGTCAGATTAAAACAAAATAGTCGCCCTCCTTCTTTTTACTTTTTATTCAGGTTGTGACCTCTCCAGAATAAAAATAATTATAGAGGATTCCCTTACCTGTTTTAACCCACACACCACATCTACATCTTACCAGGCCCCTCACACCCACGGCACCTATACGGCAAGGAACAAAAGATCTCCGATAAAGAGCCCCTTTATGGGTGCCCGTCGAGCATTGCAGCGCCGGCTCGACGAGGAGCAGACCCATATGATGAAGCATGACACCTAGCTTGCTGGGTGTGTGAGGGTCCTAGTTCCGAAAGGAGGTATTCCCCACCTCCCCACCACTCTGAGTACTAACCAGGTGGCCAACTTGCCACCCAGGAACACCGTACCTCTTTTGTCTTCTAACTAATCCACAGCACACTGGCACAGAGGCAGACACCGGAGGGGTCAAATCACTGTGCACAATGTGTCAGCTGATACACGGGAGTGGGAGTACAGAGTGCATTGCATGGCCTGGAGTAGGCATGAATGTCCTGCTCCACATGAATGAGGGATGTGCCCTGGACAGTGGATAGCTGGCTATGTATGTGTGACACACGTAATCTGCACACTCCTGGGGCACAAACATTGTTCCCACCCGCTGCATGGGCGTGTGCCACATACCCCAGGCACATGTGGTGGCTCAGCTCAGCAAGTGGACCGCATATCAAAGCAACACGCAGATCACATGTCCAAACCCAGGTGTTGTGTGAACAATGGACCCACCCATGATGCCCACAACAGAGTTAGGGAAACAGATGCTGTCCCCCACCTTTAGTGAAGCAAACTGCAAGGACACAGTCCCAAGTGACACAATTCCCTGACTGTGAGGGCCACACCTGGGTATCAGATGAGCAGTGGGCAGTGCACAATAGAGGGACATGGCTCCTGGACAACATGACTGCTGCACTGTGGCAGTTGAACCAGGCCAGAGGAGGGCACAAAGCATGTAATACAGAGTTCACAGTGCAGTCTTTGACTCACCCCCTCCTTGCTGCTGTCTGGCCTTCAGCTGCCCATCCAGGTCTGGAAAGACCACCGCCAGGATCTGGAGCATGTGGGGGGTCAGGGTCCGTGTTCCGCCCCTCCTGCGAGGAGGCGACAGCTTCAGCTGGACCCGTGCAATCCTCCGGGTCCAGCCCCGAAGATCCTGCCACCTCTTCTGGCAGTTGCGGATCTGGCGCTTGTAGACCCCACGGACCGGACAGCCCGGACGATGTCCTTCCAGATTTCCTGCTTCCGATGGGCATTAACCTGTCAGGATGACAAAGTGAAAAGGCCATTACCACACATGCAACATATCCGTGCATGACACAGTTGTATATACATGTCTCAATCACAGGGGCACATGATGTACACAGGCAGTGCAAAGCTGACCATGGACAGTTTGCCAGACGTCACTACATGGTATCATTGCATGGGAAGTAAAACCATGTTCAAATGCACTGTCACTGCACCATACCTGTCCAGTGCAAGTCACTACACACTATGGGGGTGACAACTACTCAGTGAGCCTGCTAGCCAGTGGTGTGCAGACTCTCAGCCTTGCTAGTCAGACAAAATGCACATTCAGAAAGGCAGTGCACAGAACACTCACCTGCTCCCCTGGTGTCCCATACAGCTTGCTGTACTGTGGAAGTAGGCTGTCCAGCAGGGCCTGGTTCTCTTCAAGGCTGAAGGCTGGGGCTCTCTCCACAGTACGTGCCATTGCAGGGTCCAGAGGGGCAGAGACAGCAGCAGTGCAGTGGCAGATGTCGTCTTGGAGCATGTAGTGCAGGCAAGTGGGCTCTCAGGGGAACAGCCAGCAATATATATGTGCTGGAGAGGCAGATACTGTCCCTTGTGTCCAAAGTGATAGGTCCAAGTCGTTTGCATCTTCTGAATCTGGCCAATCCATGGAATAGCAGCACCAAAACACGCCCACAGCATCCTTCAAATCTTCAACTTCATGACATACATGATTTTGCAACATTGTTGTGGGTGACCAACTGATTTTCCAGCAACCGACTCGTTCGAAATTCGAAAACGCGTCCGTTGCCAGGCAAGCCCATTGTCAATGGGTGCGCACCGATCGGTCCATTGCGGTACAACGCGCACAGGGGTACAACGCGTATCCGCACACATTGAAAGCAATGGGCCGGCCGGAGGCACCGATCGGTCCATTGCTGTTCAACGCGCACAGGGGTACAACGCGTACCCGCACACATTGAAAGCAATGGGCCGGCCGGAGGCACCGATCGGTCCATTGCAGTTCAACGCGCACAGGGGTACAACGCGTACCCGCACACATTGAAAGCAATGGGCCGGCCGGAGGCACAGATCGGTCCATTGCTGTTCAACGCGCACAGGGGTACAACGCGTACCCGCACACATTGAAAGCAATGGGCCGGCCGGAGGCACCGATCGGTCCATTGCTGTTCAACGCGCACAGGGGTACAACGCGTACCCGCACACATTGAAAGCAAAGGGCCGGCCGGAGGCACCGATCGGTCCATTGCTGTTCAACGCATCACTGTACATGTGACTGGCATATGTCAGCATGCCTGTCTCAGATGGACATATGCCAGCCACAGATAGCTCCCAGGGAGTGAGGGGCACACCTACATCACGACAGCCTGTCCAAACTTTATCATAAGGCATGTAAGGCTGCATTTCCTATTGTGTGTATGTTGGTGTACATGTTGTCCTGTGGGTGTCACCTGTGGGCAGCCACCCCCAGGCTGTGCACGTGTTCATGGGGACAGGATCCTGGGTGTTACGTGTACGTGACCACTGTGATGTGCAACTGTTCATATCTGTGCATGTGCCATGGTCACATTTCACAGTGGTGTATGTGTATGTCATGTCACATACCCCGTGAGTCCCATGTGGGACGGTATGTTTGAGCCAGGGTGTCCCAGTGGCACAATAGTGATGGTCCTCCACAGTCTTTGTGCATGTGGTGTTTACAATGTCTCTGATTTCATGTGCACAATGGGAGACAGTCTCCACATCCACGTTGTGTGTGCATGGACTCTGATGTTGTGCGTGTGTGTCACAGACGTCCATGTCTGTCCTGACGTGGCAAGTGGGGCCACTACCTGTGGGGGTCATGGTTGTTTTGCTGTGGTGTATACATGATACTCCATGTAATGCCAGTGTCCATGTGGCATTACAGGGTCCCTGGGAATGTACCTGTCGTTGAGCTGTGGTGCCTGGGGCACATCTGTCCTCACATGTCCCTGTGGGGGTTATTGTGACACGGCAGCAGGAGATGGGAACTGTGACACAGCCTCATGATATCCAATGGGCCAACCTGGGACTAATTGATGCCACCTGTTGGACCGTGTTGACAGATGTTGGCCATGTATGTACCATACATGTCCTTCCGGTACTGCACACTTCATGTAGTTGTGCCTCATAATGATGTATGTTGGGATCTTGAGTGTGTTCAATGCCGCATATGTGGGGTGACTGACAATCTTGCTTACTTCTCCTCTGCACTGCAGGGCTCCTGCTGTCCATCGGCCATTCCCAGACCTGGCAACGATGGTGGAACGGGACAGCATCCGACGGTACCGCTTCACCAGGCAGCTGATTGAGGATTTGGCAGTGCAGTTGTCCCCACATTTGCAGCCTGGTCGGCCGTATCCTACAGCGCTGACCCCCAAGGTGAAGGTGATGGCAGCCCTACACTTCTTTGCCACTGGTACCTTCCAACATACTGTGGCGACTGCTGGTGGGATGTCACAGACCATGTTCAGCCGTGTGCTCCGCGATGTTTTGGCGGCAATGTTGCTCTTCCTGAACCGGTACATCTATTTCCCTAGACTGCGACGACTCACTGACGTGAAGAGTGACTTTTATGCCCTGGGGAGGATGCCGCATGTAATTGGCTCCATTGATGGGACACATGTGGCTTTGGTACCACCACAGGCCCAGGAGCAGGCCTACAGGAACCGCAAGCACTACCACTCAGTCAATGCACTGGTGGTGTGTCTTGCAGACATGACCATCACACACGTGTGTGCCCATTTCCCTGGTTCAGCACACGATGCCTTTGTGATGAGGAGTAGTCGCATCCCCAGGATGATGGCACAGATGCAGAACCAGCGTGCCTGGCTTGTCGGTGTGTACTGACTTTGTGCCATTGTGTGTGATCTGATCTGTAGTATTCCGCCCACTTTTCCAAGTCAGCTAATGTGCACTTGTCTGTCCGTAGGTGACTCGGGATACCCCAACATGCTGTGGTTGCTGACACCCCTCAGGAACCCTGTGACACCTGCCCAGATGCGCTACAATGAGGCACATGGTCGGACCAGGAGAGTGATTGAGCGGACCTTTGGTCTCCTGAAGAGCCGCTTCCGCTGCCTGGACAAGACCGGAGGGTCCCTCCCATATGCCCCTGCGAAAGTGTGCAAGATTATCATCGTCTGCTGCATGCTCCACAACCTGGCAGTGCGGAAGGAGTTGCCTCTCATCCAGGATGACAATGACCAACATCCGCCACCTGTGGAGGATCCTGGCCTGGACCACGATGCCAGTGACGATGATGATGATGGTGATGGTGATGTCTGCACACAGCTCATCACCAACTTCTTTAGCTGAATGTGAGTATCCTGAGGTGTCATGTCAATGATGTGAGTTGGCATGATGTGTGGGTGGTGCTCTGGTGCTGTGGGAGTGTGTCCATGGGCCACTTGACTGGATGTGTGTTGCGATGTGTGGTGACAGGTGGGCTGTACTCCCCAACAGTGTTGACATGCTAACTTGGTTCTGGGTGGGTATCTTGTAACATGTATTGTGCATGTGTTTTGCTGTTCTGTCCTTTACTCCATTGCTTTTGACTGTGTGTCATTTCTGTCCTTCACAGGGTACTTTCAGATTCGTTTGTTCAACTGTGTCCACCGACGACGTGATTGCACATCCAGGCTGGTAGCTGTTGTGTCCCTACAGGTGATGTGCGCCACACCCATGGACTTCCTTCCGTCTACAGTTGTTGACTGTGTGCCCGCTGCCAGGTGGGGTTACCTTGCATCTGTAGTGGTTACGGCATGTTGCAACTGTGTAATAAACCTGTGCTTCACTTTGTGATGTGCGTTGTCTGTGGTCACATATTTGACTGCCATTTGCTTACTGCACCTGTGGGCTTCTTGACTACAACTGGGAATGGGTGTGGTGTCTGTGCATTGCACCGTCTTCCCTGGCAACATCAGTGTAGGCAATGAGTCAGATGGCCTAGGTGTGTATGTGTCGTGTAGCCCTGGTGGTGTGTCTCCCTCATGTGTGTCACGTTTCCTGTACTCACATGCCTGTGTTGTCCTTGCTGTTGCAGTTCGCATACACAGTGTAATTTTGCAGTTCATCATCCCCATAACAGCACCCACGTTGGAATCACGACAGAGGCAAGTATGGTGTATTAGTGTGTTTATTGTGATACATTTGTGTTAATAGTGCATAGGATGGGTTGTGCTGTACATGAATCTTGCAATCCCAAGTTCCTAGGTGAATTGAAAGTCCGGGTAGACAGGATCCCCAGTATCGGGGCCACAGTTGTCTGACACATTGGTCCAACTTGTACTCCCCATGCAATGTGTGGGAGTAGTGTTGCCGTCAACAGGGTGAACAGTCTGTGCACAAAGGCGAACATCCAAAACAGGTTCAGGCTTCCTGGGAGTTGCGCTTGGCCATCGGCCTCTCACTTTTCCCTCCTCGGACGACCCCTCTTCTTGGGGGGGCCCTCAAGTGCAGGCTGCTGCGGTGCAGGGGACTCTCCACCAGAGTCCTCCTCCCTCCCTGTGGCAGTTGCAGTTTGTTCGGCACCAGATGTTGTTGGCACACAGGGAGGTGTGGACTGGTTGCTGTTCATCTGGCGGAGGCATTGTAAAATGTCCCTGTGCACCGCCGTCATCTCATGCAGTGCATCCCACTTGGACTCCACGCGGGACATGTGTGAGGCCACACGGGACATGTGTGACTCCACGTGGGACATGTGGGAGTCCAAGCGGGCATGATGGGCAGCCTGCTGCTGTTTAATGTCTCTGAGGAGCCCCACTACCTGGCTGAGCTCTCCGGTGCTGGACTGGTACGCATCAGCTATGCGTACCAGTTGTGGGTCATCATGCACGCCAGCAACGTCTGCAAGCAGCGACCTCTGTCTCCCACCCCTCCCACCACCCCTGCTGACATGTGCAGTGTGTGCAGTGGCACGCACAGATAACCCTGGTCCACCTTGGGGGTTGGTGGTGGTTTTGGTGTCCATGGCCCCAGGTTGGTCCAGGGTCACTGTGCTGGTGTTGCTCCTTATTCTGTCCATGTCGGCAGGGATGGTATTCGTGGTGACAGTCGTTGTAGGGGTGGGTGCAGGGGGTGCAGCTGGTGGTCCTGCTGGTGCTGCAGCTGGTGGTCCTGCTGGTGCTGCATGTTGACTTGCACCGGATGTGCCAGGTTGTTCTTCATCGTCCGAGGAGGACAGAGGCTGTACGACGCCAGTGAGCTCGGCATCCTCTTGAGCCTGGGACTGGGACTCCTCAGCGTCTGCTGCTGTGTCCCCATCATCACCTGTTTTTGGGAGACACAAACAATGTATGTCATGTTTCTGCAGGCATCAATGGTTGACACACATGACAGTTGTGACTGTGCCTCTGGGTGCGGGCCTGTACATTGCATTGTCCTGAGTCGTCACAGTCAGGGGTTGATATTGGTGTGGCACATTGTCCTGCATTATTTGGGCATTTCTATGTATTTTCTGGGGTGTGAACATGGTCTGCATTGGTTGTGTTTGGTTGGCAGCCGGACCTCCTTCCCACCCACCCAGCCAGTCAGTTATCCCACCATGGAACGTGCTTGCATTGCAGGGAGTGTAAGTTGTCTCTCAGGATGTCAGTCAGTGGTGTCCTGCTGTTTGTTGGTGCACATTTGCCAGCAGGGCCTTGTGCTCCCCACAGCAGTAGCCAGTGTCAGCCATCTTGTGAGTCCTTCTCCACTCCCTGTGATGTGAGCATGGTTCAGGGTGGTGTTGATGGGACAGTTGTGGGGGTGACCAATATCAGTGACTACGACTCCCATCATGCTATTGCCTCCACCCCCTTCCCAGCATGCCCATGCTTCCTTCCTTTTGATTCTGCTTCCCTGTGGGGTGGGGTGGCTGTGCTGACAGGATGGCTGGGAGTGTTGTCCTGGCAGTTGTTTGGCTAAGAGTCCCAAGAGTGTCCCTGTGCTTCACACAACATAACCCAGGGTGGTGGTTCTTTGTGGGATCTTGTGTTAGGATGGAGGGCATTGCATTCTACCAGGTGGGTACTGTGGAGTTTGTGTTGGGGGGGTGTGAGGGGAGGTGCTTGTGACTATAGTCAGTGCTGCAAGTCCCCCTTCCCACCCAGCCAGCCAGATATCCCACCATGGAACGTGCTTGCATTGCAGGGAGTGGAAGTTGTCTCTCAGGATGTCAGTCAGTGGTGTCCTGCTGTTTGTTGGTGCACATTTGCCAGCAGGGCCTTGTGCTCCCCACAGCAGTAGCCAGTGTCAGCCATCTTGTGAGTCCTTCTCCACTCCCTGTGATGTGAGCATGGTTCAGGGTGGTGTTGATGGGACAGTTGTGGGGGTGACCAATATCAGTGACTACGACTCCCATCATGCTATTGCCTCCACCCCCTTCCCAGCATGCCCATGCTTCCTTCCTTTTGATTCTGCTTCCCTGTGGGGTGGGGTGGCTGTGCTGACAGGATGGCTGGGAGTGTTGTCCTGGCAGTTGTTTGGCTAAGAGTCCCAAGAGTGTCCCTGTGCTTCACACAACATAACCCAGGGTGGTGGTTCTTTGTGGGATCTTGTGTTAGGATGGAGGGCATTGCATTCTACCAGGTGGGTACTGTGGAGTTTGTGTTGGGGGGGTGTGAGGGGAGGTGCTTGTGACTATAGTCAGTGCTGCAAGTCCCCCTTCCCACCCAGCCAGCCAGCCAGATATCCCACCATGGAACGTGCTTGCATTGCAGGGAGTGGAAGTTGTCTCTCAGGATGTCAGTCAGTGGTGTCCTGCTGTTTGTTGGTACACATTTGCCAGCAGGGCCTTGTGCTCCCCACAGCAGTAGCCAGTGTCAGCCATCTTGTGAGTCCTTCTCCACTCCCTGTGATGTGAGCATGGTTCAGGGTGGTGTTGATGGGACAGTTGTGGGGGTGACCAATATCAGTGACTACGACTCCCATCATGCTATTGCCTCCACCCCCTTCCCAGCATGCCCATGCTTCCTTCCTTTTGATTCTGCTTCCCTGTGGGGTGGGGTGGCTGTGCTGACAGGATGGCTGGGAGTGTTGTCCTGGCAGTTGTTTGGCTAAGAGTCCCAAGAGTGTCCCTGTGCTTCACACAACATAACCCAGGGTGGTGGTTCTTTGTGGGATCTTGTGTTAGGATGGAGGGCATTGCATTCTACCAGGTGGGTACTGTGGAGTTTGTGTTGGGGGGTGTGTGAGGGGAGGTGCTTGTGACTATAGTCAGTGCTGCAAGTCCCCCTTCCCACCCAGCCAGCCAGCCAGATATCCCACCATGGAACGTGCTTGCATTGCAGGGAGTGGAAGTTGTCTCTCAGGATGTCAGTCAGTGGTGTCCTGCTGTTTGTTGGTGCACATTTGCCAGCAGGGCCTTGTGCTCCCCACAGCAGTAGCCAGTGTCAGCCATCTTGTGAGTCCTTCTCCACTCCCTGTGATGTGAGCATGGTTCAGGGTGGTGTTGATGGGACAGTTGTGGGGGTGACCAATATCAGTGACTACGACTCCCATCATGCTATTGCCTCCACCCCCTTCCCAGCATGCCCATGCTTCCTTCCTTTTGATTCTGCTTCCCTGTGGGGTGGGGTGGCTGTGCTGACAGGATGGCTGGGAGTGTTGTCCTGGCAGTTGTTTGGCTAAGAGTCCCAAGAGTGTCCCTGTGCTTCACACAACATAACCCAGGGTGGTGGTTCTTTGTGGGATCTTGTGTTAGGATGGAGGGCATTGTATTCTACCCGGTGGGTACTGTGGAGTTTGTGTTGGGGGGGGTGTGAGGGGAGGTGCTTGTGACTATAGTCAGTGCTGCAAGTCCCCCTTCCCACCCAGCCAGCCAGCCAGCCAGATATCCCACCATGGAACGTGCTTGCATTGCAGGGAGTGGAAGTTGTCTCTCAGGATGTCAGTCAGTGGTGTCCTGCTGTTTGTTGGTGCACATTTGCCAGCAGGGCCTTGTGCTCCCCACAGCAGTAGCCAGTGTCAGCCATCTTGTGAGTCCTTCTCCACTCCCTGTGATGTGCGCATGGTTCATGGTGGTGTTGATGGGGCAGTTGTGGGGGGGCAATATGTGTGACTGCGACTCCCATGATGCTATTGGCTACACTGACTTGGCCAGCATACACAGAATTCCTTCCTTTGAGTGTTCTTCACTGTGTGTTGGTGTTGTTGTGGTGGCTACATGTCTGGATGTGTTTGTTGGTTCTATTTGTGCCACTGCCTAGCTGTAGTTGTAGTTGTTTGTACATGTGATGGCACAGTTGGATGTGACTTTTTTGATGGCATGTGTTGTGTTTATCTGACTGACATACACATTTTGGGATGATTCTGTTCTGGTTGCTGTGTAATTGCTATGAGTGCATGGTTTGACTCTCCCCTTGACAGTGATGTGTGTGTGTTTTGTGGCAGTATATTGTGTACATTTGTTGTGTACTCACCAGGCTCTGGGATGTCCTCTAGTCCATATACGCTCACTGGCGGAAGGATGGCCCGCACCTTCTCCTCCCAGGGCCTGAGGTATATTGGCTTGGCAGGAGGGCCACTGCCGGTGTGTTGGCTGTTGATGTAGTCTTGCTTCAGCATTTTCCGTACCCTCCTGCGCACGTCATACCACCTGTTCTGGATGTCGGTCTTTGTGCGCCGACATGGTGATTGGGCGTTCACCCTGTTGATGATCCTCTCCCACATCTTGGTTTTCTGCGACATGGGGGTCTGTTGGACCAATGTGCCAAACAGCTGTGGCTCCACCCTGAGGATCTCGTCTACCATGACTTCCAATTCACTATCTAGGAACTTGGGATTCTTCTTGGGGGGCATGGTGATGGGTGGTGATGGTGGGTGATGTGTGTGTTGGTGTGCAGGTGAGGGTGTGTGAGTGTGTGTTTTGCTGGGTGTATGTGAGGTAGGTATTTGTTGGTGTGCTGATGGTGTGTGGCTTGTGTGAGGGATGAGCTGTGGGTGTGTGGTTGCTTTCTCTTGGGTGCTGGCAGTGGAATGGCATTTGCAAAGGCTCATGGTAGTGATTTGTGTCCTTTATATAGGTGGAGTTGTGGGTGTGTCTTTGTTCTCTGTCCCCACCCCCAGTATTTATTGGCTTGGTAATTGCTTGTTTGGCCTTTTTTTGGGTGATTTTTCCTTTGTGCTGTTTGTGTATGTTGGAAACGTTCTTGTGACCGAGTCGGACCCTGCATTGGTCTCGTACGGTGTTCTCCGTTTCGTTCACGCTGTGTTTGTGCAGTTTTCTATGCTGCGTACACGTCGGTCGCGGTGTATTGTGTTGCTTCGGCTCGGTTTTGTATGCGTGTCGGTCGTACGGCTTGGCCTCCGTCCGACTCGCTCGTGGCTTTCGCGCCTTGCATCGTACTTTGCGGTTTGGAGTTCGCGTGTACGTTTCGGTCGGATTTGTTCCGGGTGCGTGTCGGTCGGTTGGATTCGCGTGTTTTTCCGGCCGGATTGCTGCTTTCCGTGCGGCTTGGTCGGTCGACTTTGTTTCGGTACGTGTCGGTCGGATTTTTCGCGCCTTGCATCGTACTTGGCGTGTCGTGCGCCACGGGTACGTGTCGGTCGGTATTTTTTCCGGATCCGAGTCGGTCGGTGCTTTTTCCGGCCCGAATCGGAATCGACCCCATAGTGTTAACATGTGGTATGCAATATAAGTCTTACTCAATGGTTACCCCCAGGTTTATGGCTTCTTTTGATATTGTTTGAGGGGCCTCATGTTCCTTAGGACATATGGCGGTAAGCTGTTATTTTTGTCATTGTCCTCAGGTCATAAGTTCAGTCTTTGCAGTATTTAGCTTTAGATGGTTTTTCATCATACATGTGGATATGCCCCGAAGGCAGTCATCAAGTTATAAATTGTAGAGGTCTTTCGGACCATATTTTAAAAATTATTTCAGTGTTATCTATATAGTTGTAACAGGTGAGGTTAAATGATTTAATCAGGTTTGGTGAGGAGGTTAAGTAGATTTTGAATAATAGAGGAAATATGATGGACCCGTGTGGAACGCCACAATGTTGTGTGTGTGGTGCTGATATAAAAGGTGGTATCAACACTAGTTTGCTGTCACAGCTGAGAAGCCAAGAATTCACTGGGCATTAGCTGAACTCCCTTCTCATCTTTCACATATGGTATATCAAAAAAGAATTTGCTGTGTGAAGATATTGCACACCGTACAGGACAATGAGTCATGTTCTTAAGCCAGCGACCTTCATGACATTTCCTATTTCTGATACATAAGTGATTGTGACGACCTAAACCTACTAAACATTCAGAATCGATGTCTAATCAGGAAACTCCAGATTCCAATATGGCATGGCGCTTTGTTTAGCCTATTGTGCTGGGGCTGGGTTATCACAAGTCAGGTGCGACTTACATGTGACTGAAATTTCTCCAGCCTGTTGTGAAATATAGCCTGGTGAGATAATGTAGCTCCTCTACAGATCATTTTTTTATAGCAAAAGCCAGATAGTTTGTTAGGTTATTGTGCCTGCTGCAGAGGGCTTCAAATACCCTAACTAGTAATAGTGTGAATCTGAAATGACCCGATATAGCTTGCCATGTCACAAAGGACTGCTATAATAGGCCGTATTTCAAAATGGATTAATAACTTTAATCGGTTAAATCAGTTCAGTCTATAGGAATCTATGGATGCTTCACT
The DNA here is from genome assembly GCA_963921515.1 of Calotriton arnoldi. Lineage (NCBI taxonomy): Eukaryota > Metazoa > Chordata > Amphibia > Caudata > Salamandridae > Calotriton > Calotriton arnoldi. The sequence goes on from CAWUFW010011624.1 coordinate 140,088, forward strand.
TTTAGCACAAAATACCTGGGATGCATCAAAATTCAAAGATGAAAACAGGCGCAGGGGGAGGCGAGGCGCCGGAAAAACTAGCGATGTGTCGGTTCCTTACTCCCAGGAGAGGTGATGCATTGGTTTCTTACTGCCAGGGCTGGTGATGCGTCGGTTCCTTACTGCTAAGCATGGGAGGTGATGTGTTGGTTCCTTACTGTCAGGGGAGGTGATGTGTTGATTCCTTATTGGAAGTGGGGGTGATGCGTCAATCGCTGGACATGCAGCCTCCAGTTCCTTATTGCTGGGCAACATCGATGAAGAGACAACATCGAAGTATGAGGCGTCAAAAATCAGAGTCAGAGCGAGTGCCACGGACGTCAGTGACACGGTGCTCGGTACTTGGGCTGCTGTGATTTTTCAGCCGCACAGCTGGCGCTGCGTCAATTCTTCGGCCACACAGTGGTGATGCATTTTTTTTTCAGTTGTACGGCAGTGATGCATCAAGAAAACGGGCACTGAGAGTCGATGTGTGGGTTTTCTAACTAGTTTGCACTTCCAAGGGCTCAGGAACTGGATCTAGCATCACTTGGCAAGTCAGGGCTCTCATCAGAAGAACCCAGGAACATTGGTGAAGTCTTTGATGACCATGAGACTTCTTAACAGGAGGCAAGCACGCACAAACCCTTGGAGAACCTTGGAAGCAGGATTCAGAAAGCAAAGTCCAGCCCTTTCACACCCGGACAGAAGCAGGAGGCTGGCTGGAACAACAAGGCAACAGGCAGAATGTGTCGGTCCCTCCTACAGCATCCAGCTCTTCTTCCTGGCAGAATGTCCTTTGTCCAGAAGTTTTCTGAAGTTATGGAGTCACAGCTCCAGTACTTATACCAGTTTCCGCCTTTGAAGTAGGCAAACTTCAAAGGAGAGTCTTTGTAGTGCACAAGACCATGCCTTTCCCTGACCTGGCTCCAGACACACTTAGGGGGTTGGAGACAGCTTTGTGTGAGGACAGGAATATCTCTATTCAGTGTCAGTGACAACTCCTCTGACCACTGTAGCTTAGGAAGGCCCATCAGCCTGGTAATGACCCATCAGGATACGCAAGGCACACCTCAGCTCCCTTTGTGTAACTGTCTAGAGTGAATGCACAAGAGCCCAATTGTCAGCCCACCCAGGATTCTACAGACAGGGAGAAGCACAGAATGGTTAAGCAAGGAAAATACCAACTTTCTAAAAGTTGCATTTTCAAACACCCAATTTAAAAACCAACTTCACCAAAAGATGGATTTTTCATATGTGAGTTCAGAGACCCCAGACCCCAATTCTCTATCTGCTCCCAATGGAAAATTACACTTAAAAGATATTTCAAGGCAATCGCCATGTTACCATATGGGCGAGACAGTCCTTGAAATAGTGAAAAACGATATTAGCAGTATTTCACTATTAGGACATATAATACACACCAGTACATATCCTACCTTTTAAATACATTACACTCAGAGACACTGCAGTGGCAGGTCTGAGACATGTTTGCAAGGCTACTCATGTGGGTGGCACAATCGGTACTGCAGGCCCACTAGTAGCATTTGATTTCCAGGCCCTGGGCACACCTGGTGCACTTTACTAGGGACTTACTGGTGAATCAAATATGCCAATCATGTTCAAACCAATCACCAACACAGTTTAGACAGACAGCATATGTGCTTTAGTACTGGTTGGCAGTGGTAAAGTGTCCAGAGTCCTAAAGCCAATAAAAACAGGTCAGAAAAATAGGAGGAGGAAGGCAAAAAGTTTGGTTATGAAACTAAAAAAAGGGCCAGATCCAACAAACTTGATAAGCTTTGCATTGAACAAAACGTGAACAGTTTAAAAAATGCACAAAGTTGTAAGTCAACCTACTTTTCACCGTTCTACTTTAACTCCCATCTAATTGATGGGATTTAAATTTGGATTGTGAAAAGTTGATCAGGCGTGCTTTAGTATGTACCTTAAAAAACCACATATTCCTTCACATAGAATCACATGGTGTGCACCTGAATATAGAAACTATAATATCGAGAACAGAATATCAAATCCAAAATATTGACAGGTAAGTATAGTTTTTATATACCTTACTCCACATATATGTACCTACGCAATATATATATGTTCAAGGTATGTATATTTAGAGTTAGGAACAGTAAATCTATACTATAACCTTATAGACCGCTGCCGAGGGCTATACCGTTTCGAAAAAACAACAAGGGCTCCTGTGGAATGTTATATAACTTATATGTGATAGTCTATGCACAATGGCAATTCTTATCGGAAGTGATGTCAGAAAGAGAACTCAGCTCACACAACAAGGATGCAATTATCAAATATATGTTTATGTAGAAAATATATACATATTCAAAAATCTTATTATATTAGAACCAACAATACAATTCAAAATCTTACTATTTTAGAAAAACAATACAACATTTAGTGTAAGGTGTCCCAGTGAAAAACAGAACCTTCTTTATACAAAATATAAGATACAAAAAGTGCAACAAGGATATTCACAAGGTTTCACTATGAAGTTCATGCGACCATTTAAACATTTAAAATCAATATTACAACACTGATCATCGTTGTGTGTGTTGTGTCATGGTTCGCATTAATCTATTGTCGACGGCGTTTCGACCCTTGATTGGATAAAGGGTCTCCTCAGGACCAAGAATGTAAGGACACCTGTAAAAAAGGGGAGTAAGGAGGGGATTTATTTTATAATGTAGTCAGTCTGAGGCCAAAGGTATATGAGGAAGCGAAAGGGCTAATGGATAAACAATTACCTAAGGGTGATCTTGCACTGCCTAGTGTAAAAACTGTGGCACCGTGTAGAAAGTGAACCAAAGAACTTACAGGGAACCCAGCGGGGTGCTGTAAGGACGAAATGCACATATAATAAACAATGAGCAAATCAAACTGTCTCAATCAACTATTTATAGAAAACGAGGAAGGACTTACCCCGTGTAAGGGCGAGAGAGGCAGGCAGCTGTATACAATGGCCGGAAATACTCGGCGGTACTGGGCGCTTTGAAATGAAGACGCTGTATTGGACAAGGGGTGAGTCAGTGCGGGCAAAAATATAGCAGAGACCGAGGGAATAATAAAGACAGGAAGCCTACCTGTGCGCAAGGATAAAGGCACTCTGGGCGGAGCGATGGAAAGAGATTAGCGGATGAAGAAATTCTCATTGTAACAGGTGTCCTTACATTCTTGGTCCTGAGGAGACCCTTTATCCAATCAAGGGTCGAAACGCCGTCAACAATAGATTAATGCGAACCATGACACAACACACACAACGATGATCAGTGTTGTAATATTGATTTTAAATGTTTAAATGGTCGCATGAACTTCATAGTGAAACCTTATGAATATCCTTGTTGCACTTTTTGTATCTTATATTTTGTATAAAGAAGGTTCTGTTTTTCACTGGGACACCTTACACTAAATGTTGTATTGTTTTTCTAAAATAGTAAGATTTTGAATTGTATTGTTGGTTCTAATATAATAAGATTTTTGAATATGTATATATTTTCTACATAAACATATATTTGATAATTGCATCCTTGTTGTGTGAGCTGAGTTCTCTTTCTGACATCACTTCCGATAAGAATTGCCATTGTGCATAGACTATCACATATAAGTTATATAACATTCCACAGGAGCCCTTGTTGTTTTTCGAAACGTTACTTACCCAGGCTCCTTGTGAGTTGGGTCCTCTTGTTCTTTTTCTCATGCCGAGGACTATACCGGCTGTTAAAGGCCCTGATCCTGAGTTATAGGCCCGAGCCGCAGGCGAGGGCCTATAACGAGGGAGAGGGCCTTTAACAACCGGTATAGCCTGAGGCAGAAGGGCTATAAGGCTATTAGAACATTCCACCCACTAAGGGTAGAATGTTCTAAATTAAAAATGGAGAAACAAAAAGACAAACATTGGAATGTTGGAGCGCTGGGCTTTTACCAGCCATTATAAGCCCAGAGCAATTCCATTGTCTTCAATGGAGCTCCCAACATTCTAATGTTCTAATTCTGTATATGCACTTAACTTGAAATATCCTGTCCTTGATATTCTTGTACCACAATATTTTTGGGTTCATTATTTAGTAAAATAACCAGTATTTGGGAAAGAATTCACACATTGAGCACAGATTAAATGTTTGTTGCTAGCTGAGTGCCATGACCCCCTAGAAAACATACTTCTGGCTTCAGGCCTGACTAAAATGATGATCAGTGTTTGCATTTTCAATTGTGTCACCATTTACAAAATATCTTGAATGCATAAAGATTTTTTACACCATATAGCTTCTAAAATTCTATCAGTTAAAAGGGAAGGAAATATGAAAGCAATCATTCTTAGTATTATTTCATACATGCTTAATTTTGCAGCGGTTTCACTTTTTAAATGAGCAAAGAACTTGCAAAAGGTAATACAAAGTGAAATATGGTATCAGCCATTTCTAAATGTGGTGCTACAAAATATGTGAAATAAGGTAGCATTTTCGGCAGCTTTTATCTTTCAGGATAGCTAGTTGAACGCTTTTTAGTGGTACCGCAGATTGAGACAGCAGTTAACAGTAAAACAAAGGGGAAAGTATAGCTGCTCATAAATGTTAATAGCCGGTATTAATACTTAAGCTTGTGAGATCAGGACATCAGTGAAAAACCTACAACCACAATATGCTGCAGTGGGTATGCTTGAAAAGTCAGATATGCATATAAGACTTTTAATGATGCGCTTGTACTAACTGCACGTAAGAAAAAAAATAACTGGTGTCTGAACAATGAGGTGATCCTTTCTGACTCCAATTAAAATGTTCACAGTGTTAATCTATTTAGCATATTTCAAATACTTTTACTGGGAAATGATAAGAACACATGGGACAAGGAATTAAAATGAATGCTTCGTGTATATATTTTTCAGAGGCCAGTTTATGCAGTCTGTGCGCAGATGACACTTCGTGGCACTGGGACAGCATCAGTTGCGGATAAGTATTACAGAAGTGGCATGTGACAGAGCTTGGACCCTTGTGTCAGATGAAATTCAGCTTTACTGTCAAATACCTATGCCTTTTAAAGGAAATGTCTAGTCATTTCCAAGGGTATGTGTGCCATGCAAATTAGAATGTTTTCTTTGAGTCATGCATGCTCTTGAAAGCATACGGATGGAAAATTGGGCAGTGCTAGTGTGCCAAGTTCCAAAATGCATGGACTGGGCTTCAAATCGACAGTCTCTTTCGAATGGCGGTGTGTACCATACAAATGCTGGAATCCCAAGACAGATGTGCAGCCTTTTCATCATCCTCTATTGAGGGTTCTTCTAGCGTTTGCCTGGGGTCCTGCAAGACTGACAACCCACAATCGTGGGGCATGTTTGCAATCTGCATTAGCACATCAAACTTGTTTATTTTTCTTTCACAGTTAATGAAATATTTTCACGGAGGAGAAACTCATTTAGTTCCATGCCAATGAAATACTGGGATGTTTGCAGTGGTGGCTCCTCTGCTAAGGTGGAGGAACGTCACCCCACTGCTTCAGCTTCAAGCTGAATACAAAAAACAAAATGATAATAACATTCCGTTATTATCATTTTGCTTTTTGTATTCAGCTTGCAGTTGAAGGGGTTGGCTGGGCTCCGAGTGGTGGAAGCACCAAAAGTGTGCATGAGGCTTTGGCCGGCCGGCTTGGTCCGGCCAAAGCGTCATGCGCACTGTGCATGTTCCCCACCCCAGGCTGGAGAACATGCCCATCCTGCCAGCCCCTATTTGAGAGCCGAACCACAGCGCTCAGACCAATTACAACGCTACTAAGGCAGAGTTGTGATTGGCCGGGGGATTCTGGAAGGCTGTGTGCTTTGTTTCCTGGTTCCAGGCTTCTCCAGAGAGGACGGAGGAGAGGCAGCGGTCAGCGGTATGAAGGTAAGTGGTATTTTACATTTTTTTTATACCCCATCCCCCCTTCATCCCCCTGCCACCCCTTTAGGATAGCAGCCGCTATTGGATGTTTGAGAAACATTTCACCATCATTTGAGCATCCCGCCCCAACCATGTTTGGGAGCATCTGTTGTCTGGTGGCTTCCTCCTTCATATTAAACGAGCTGTGGCATTTTCTGAGCATTTTTCACTTTTCTTGGTTTTTTTGATGGGGAAAGACTTCTAATTCCAAAGAGTTATTGCTGCATTGGACAAAGCTACGCTGTCATGTAACTCGCTTTTTGACCATGTCCTTTCTAACATTGCGCTCCCTTCGCACAAGCCTGGTGAAGCTCGTCGCTTCGCCTCTGGTGATCCTTTCTTCATTGGCTTTTCGGTGCCGCTGTGGTGTGTCTTTGAGCAGCTGCTGCAGTTTTTCTAATTTTGAGTTTTGTACCACGTTGCTGCACATTGTGCACATCTGGCATATGTACTACCATATGCACGGGTAGCAAGTTTCTAGCGGACTATCCACGCTGCGTTGTCTACTTCTATCACCCCCTGAGGCTTCCCCACTGGGATTCAATGCTCCCCCAAATTGTGCGTTGAGTTGGAAGTTATGTGTTGCAGCGCAGGCTATCACATTTGTTCCTAAGCAGGTTCTCTGAGTGGACTGGTATGATTTCACTAGACCCTTGCCTAGGATCACAGCGGCGCTGAATGCCCTATTCTGGGTGTGGTGAGATATCATCAGAATAGATTTTCCTACTATGTTGCTCTGTAACAACGTTAAGTGGTGCCCTATCCTAAGCCTCTACTTTGCTTATCTCTTGGGAGTGCACTCCAATAATTCTTTTTCCACATGGAGCCCTCATCCTTCCTTGGGCAGAAATCCACTTCAGCAAATATGCCTTCTCTTCGTAAAGATTCTAGCATTGTTGGTCCTCCTAAACGTCATAAAAAGGAACCTAACTCACCTACTAAGTCTCCACTACCTATAACAATGGAAGACCTTATGGAGGAGTTAAGGCTGATTAAACCTTTTGTGGTTGAAACCAACGCCACTCTTCAGAAATGGGATGAAAAATGGTCCAATTTAGAGCTGAGAGTGTCGGCAGTGGAACAGAGGGTTAGCGACACTCAAGATGTAATTCCTCAAGTTGCTGCCATGTCAAAAGAGATTGATCTCCTTAAAATACAGACAGAAGACTTGGAAAACCGCAATAGGCGCAATAACCTCCGCATCTATGGTATTCCGGAGGGAGAAGAAGGATCTGACATGCTTGCTTTTTTGAAAGTACACATCCCTAAAATTGTTGGTCTGAAGGATAACACTGCCCTTAACCTGCAGCGTGCTCATCGTATTGGTCCTAAAACTGGTGCATCTTCCTCTTCTTCGCTTGCCACTCGTCCTAGAGGAATAATCGTCCTTTTCTTGGAATACACTGAACTATTAATGGTCCTGTCAGCGGCCAAGCTCCGAAAACAGATGCTGTGGTCCGGTCAAAGAGTTTTCTTTTCTCAGGATGTGGCACGTGCTACTGCAGCTCGTCGCAAGGAATTTTTGTCTTTCCGCCCAGCTCTTCGATCTATGAATGCACGATATGGCTTAGTACATCCCTGCTTCTTCAAAGTTACATACAAAGAGAGGTTCTACTCTTTTGATCGTCCTGAAGATCTAAGACAATTTATTTCCCGCAATAAAGGAGACGTGATGGACCTTGGAGGATCTTGATTGTTACTGTTGTCTTAATTTTGTCCTATGTTCTCTAAGTTTATCTCTTCTAAGTTATTGTTTTGTAGAGTTCAGTCTTCCTCTACGGTTGTTGGTTATGATCTCTTAACGTTGTTTTTTCTAGATTATTGTGGTCTGTCTGCTTCCCGGTAGCCATTTTATGTTATTGTTTTTCTTTTGTCTCCTCCACAGTTGTTCTTTCCCTCTGTGTCGATCCATTACCCAGATGTTTCCCTATACCTAGCCTTCCTCCTCAATCTATTGTTTACAGTTAACACCCATGTCTGGTAAGTGTCATATTTCATATCATATCCTTTTTGTTGCTGTTCGCCTTTTTCGTGTATATTGTTTCTAATTGCATGTAAAGTTGATATCTATTTGATTTCTCTTGTTGTGTCATTTCTCACTATGATCCCAGCATTCATATTTATTCCTGCCTTTCGGGTCCTGTTTGTTCCCCGGTTGTCCTAGCCACCTTCGCCGTCTGTTTCACTTTTGCGGCTCCCCGCCTCCCATGTTCTTTTTCTTTGCTTGGATATTCATCCCTTTCTTCTTGACTGAAGCACCTTGGCTTCTAGTCAGCTTTCCTTTGTCTATCACTTACTTCTTCCTTTGTCCCCTCTTTCTTTTTCTCTTTTCTTTTTTACATTTTTCATTCTCTGCCCTTAGTTCTCACACTTAGTTTTCGATATGTACTTTCTTTCTCTCCTTCTTCTCTTTTCCTCAGTGTACCTCTTATTCATTCTTTCTTTTGTATCCTTTTTATCTTTATCTCCTCTTGCTTCATTGTTATTATTCCGCTGAAATTGATTGCTGTTATAATGTTTATTTGATTCCTTTCAATTTTATAATGTTCATGTTATTTATTGATATCTCTTCCTTTAATGACTGATAATGTTCGTATTATTTCATGGAATGTAAAGGGTTTACGTAATCCTGTAAAGAGGCAACGGGTACTTTCGCACCTTTCCAAATTACAATGTAAAATTACACTGTTGCAGGAAACACATCTTATTGATACTGATGTTAACTCTCTCAGGAAACAGTGGGTTGGAAGGGTTTATAGTTCCCCATCTAAGGACAGGAAAAACGGAGTGGTTATATTATTTCACAAGTCCCTTTCCCTTACTATAGAAAAAGAGGAGAAGGATGCCGATGGACGCTGGCTTCTTCTTCACACTATCATTAATGGTTCCCGTGTGTCTCTCCTTAACATTTATGGTCCTACAGGTATCGATTCCCATTTTTGGCACTCTATGTCGCACACTCTTCACTCATGCTCAGATTCCAATCTCATAGTGGGGGGTGACTGTAATCAGGTCATAGACCCGTTTATAGATAGGAAATCCTCTTCTAGATACATCCCTAATAAAATGCAAAAGACTTTTGATCAGACTATACTCTCGAGAGGCCTGGTCGACGCCTGGAGAACACTTAATCCCGACTGTTTAGAATTCCCTTTTTATTCTCCGACCCACGGCTCTACATCCAGAATTGATTACATTTTCTTGAGTCCACATCTTCTTCCCAATCTACTACATGCTGAGATTGGCTCCATTTTGATTTCCGATCACGCCCCTGTCCTTATCTCTTTAGATCTCCCTTCCTTATCATCCATATCCCGTCGCTGGCTCTTTAACAATTATCTTCTTAAGGATTCCTCTTTTATTACTCGCATTAAGGAGTTTGTTTCAGAATTCTTTCTCCTTAATGCCAGTCCAGATCTGCCCTTTCATACCATATGGGATGCCTTTAAGGCGACAGCCAGAGGCTTTATAATTGAATATGTGGCTAGTAAAAAGAAGCAATTTCGCAAAGATTCCGCCTCTATACTCTCTTCCATTAAGAAATTAGAGAACTTATATTTTTCTTCCAATAATGTTGAAACTCTCAAGAATTTGGTTCAAGCAAAACTTGATTTTAATAGAAAATCCACAGAAGAAGCTACGGGGACTTTATTAAAAATTAATTCCAAATTCTATGACGGCCACAATTGAGCAGGTAAATTGTTGGCGAATTACCTGAAAGTTAAGTCCCAAAGATCTAGAATAGTTAAAATTACTGATGACTACGGAGTTCACCATTTTAAGGATGAGGAGATATTGACATGTTTTACAGACTTTTATAAGACTCTTTACACCCCTGAATCTACTCCATCAGACGAACCGTTGGACTCCTTCTTTGATTCATTGCCTCCCTGGTCCTCTCCTCTTCCGGATTGTTCTATTTTAGATAATGATATATCCCTCGCTGAGATAAAGTCTTCTCTATCCAAGCTACCCAAGGATAAGGCTCCCGGCCCTGATGGCCTTACGGCTGAATTTTATTCTTGCTTTTCTCAGATACTTTTACCTCATCTTTTATCTCTTTTTTCAATTTTTTGTATCCCATAGTGAGGCCTGTGGCTCTTTTCTTGAGGCTATGATCTGTTTGATTCCAAAAAAAGATAAGGATCCCTCTTTATGTGCAAATTATCGCCCCATTTCGTTGATTAACCTAGATTGTAAAATATTTGCCAAGATATTAGCTCTTCGCATTAATCAGGTACTTCCGGAGTTGATTGGTTTTGAGCAGATGGGTTTTGTCAAGGGGAGGACTATAGCTGACAATTCCAGAACTTTTCTTAACATCATTCATCTCGCATCCAAGAGTTCCTCTCCTGCCGCAGCCATAACCCTTGATGCGGAGAAAGCCTTCGATCGCGTTCATTGGTGCTTCATGATCCGTGCCCTTAAGTGGCATGGCTTTGGCCCTCCTATTCTGTCCCTTATTAATCTGCTTTATTCTTCCCCCTCTACTTCTGTATTTGCTAATGGCTCACAATCTTCTTACTTTCCCTTACAATGAGGTACTCGACAGGGATGTCCTCTTTCTCCTCTGCTTTTTATTCTATCACTTGAGCCTTTTCTTCATTCCTTGCATCATTCTCCTACCTTCCGAGGTTTCAGGCATAAGAAAATTGAAATCAAATTTACTGCCTATGCGGATGACATTATGCTATATATTTCAGATCCCTCTACTTCTTTACCCACCTTCTCAGATCTTCTGTCTTCCTATGCCTCCTTATCCGGGTATAAACTAAATTTTTCTAAATCCGAAGTGCTTCCTCTAAATAAATATTGTTTAAAAAGCATGTTCGAAGGATCTGATTTCAAGTGGAATACCAGCAGTATTACTTGCTTAGGCATTAAATATTCCTCCTCTATCGCCAAAACGATTCAGCTTAATTTAGAAGAGGTTCTCTCAAAGGTAAATAATATGATTGGCGGTTGGTCCCCCTTTTCCTATCTTGGTGGGGCAGATTGAACACAATTAAAATGATGCTGCTTCCTGTTATTAATTTTTATTTGTCAATGTTACCTGTGAAACTTCCTCAGAAGTTTTTAAGACTCTGAATGGGGTTTTGAGTAAATTTCTTTGGAGTGGTCGGAAGGCCCGTATTTCTTTATTTCTTTTGTATGCTCCTAAAGATCAGGGGGGTGTTCAGTTTCCCAATTTTCGACAGTATCTCTCTTCCTTTTTAATTCGCCAAGTGCTACCGTACTTATCTTCCTCAGAAGGACCCTCTACCTCAGTCTGGCGTACATTAGAGGAATCTCTGATTTCTCCTTTCCCTTTTTCTCATTTTACTCATTCTCCTCGCTCCTTTAATTACCCGACAATTTCCAACTTTATTTCCACCTTTCATCCAATTAAGCGCAAATCACATACTCCTTTGCAGGTTTTTCTAGACTCACCCCTGTGGCATAACAAATTTATTAAATTGTCAAATCGTACTATTTTTGGGGAAAAATGGGCTGACTGAGGGATCTTTCTTGTTAAACATTTATTGAATGGTTCGTCCCTTCTTTCCTCCCGAGAGGTTCAATCTAAGTTCGATTTACCTGCCTCCTCATTACTCAGATATGACGCCTTGAAATTGCTCTTAACCAATCAACTTTCTCTCCTTTCCGAAGCTTCCTCGTCTCCCTCAGATCTCTCAGATCCATCGTCTGAACCTTTACCCACTTCCCCCTCAACCCGGGCCTCCCATATTTATAAATACCTCCATTTTTCATCTCTTAACCGTCCCAAGAGTAAAGTTGAACTTTTATGGGAATCAGAGTTGCAACATACCCTCTCCATTTGCATGTGGAACTTGATTTGGGCACGTTTACATCACACTTCCTGCAATGCAAGCACCACTCAGACCCTTTATTACTCTTATCAAAGGTTGCTTTTAACTCCCTTGTCTCTCTCTAAATATAGTTTAGGCATACGCCCGAATTGCTGGTCATGTCAGCACAACCCTGGTTCATTAATGCATGCCTTTTTTCTATGTCCCAACATCTCACGCTTTTGGATTCAAGTATGTGAGTCCATCTCCCTTATTTGCTCCATTAAATTCCCCTTTGATATTTACTCCATATTCCTGGGGAGTAATTCTGTTAATTGGATTGGTTCGTGTAGAATGGGCAAATTTGTGGACCTGCTAATAGCCATTGCCTTTCAGGTAATTACTTCCAATTGGAAAGATGCTACTAAGGTCTCTTTTTCCGCTTGGTGGAACCTTCTTTGTTACCATCACCGACTGGATAGAGCTTCTGTTAACACGTCTCAGCAACTTATCCGGATGGAAGCTTTTTGGTCCCCACTTACCAACTACTTATCCACATCTGCACTTCGGAACAAGGACTGCTCCTTTGTTTATCAGCCACCATGAGTATCTCATTTATTCCTTTTTCCTCATGTACTTCATATAAGTTCTTGTTTGGCTCTCACCCTGCTTCCATGAAATTATATATTGCATCATTGTATTGAGGTAATTTTAAATTATGACATTAGATAAGGATACTACTTCACTCTCCTTCTTTTTCTTTTTTCCTCTCTCTCCCTCTTTCCTGTTCCTCTTTCTTCTCTTTTCTTTTCTCTTTTTCTTTCCCTTCAACAAAAATGTAAAATGCTATTTTGTTTTGCGGTACAATTCTTCATTATCGCTTCTTTTTTGGACTCTTTGTTTATTATTCATGGTTATTTCAAGTTGCTATCCCTCCTCTAAGTATTTCTTCTCTGAGGGTCTCCCTGCGATTATTATATCACTATTGTTATAATGTTGTACCTTGGTTCTAATTGCTTCAATAAAGCTCTTTAAACTCAAACAAAAAAGAAGAGCACATTTGGCCTGATAGCCAGACTTCAAATGGCATTTCTATGTGAGCTAGAGAAATCTGCTGCTCGCACAGAAACACCATTTGAAATCTGGTTTCTGGCCGAATGTGCTTAACAATCCATGTTGTTGAGATATCAATAATTTTGAAGCATCAGCATTTTAGCTGCTTCAATGAATTAATGTGTTGGCCTTGAAGAAGCGACATTTGTATCATACATTAGCCTCAAAACACATGTTGGTTGCTCTTTTTTGTCTGACAAGGAACATCATCTAATAAAAAAGATATCGCCAAATAGAATGGATGTCTAATGAATTTTCAATTTTTAAACATGTTCCTCCCGACTTCCAAACAACCTGTCTTTATCTAGTTCTTGCAGCTAGTGCTAGGGGAGCTATTCGCTATATCTGTTCCTTAAGGTCTGATAGCCATCCCTATTGAGCTCCCTACTCTCCTCTACTTTCTGATGAGTTCTACACACACTACTCTTGACACAAGACCTCTAGTACAAAACCTAGACTCTCTTTTCACTGAACTGAAATCATTGTTAGTCTCATTTTCACTCTTGAACACATCAATATCTAGCCTTGAACACTGTGCCAAGTCAAACCTATATTTCTAATCATACCTTTATTCCTTAGGGCCTCACTCCAGGTACAAAGAACCATGCCAATGAAGATCATCTCAAAAACCACCCACTAAGGCAATGAAGGAAAAGATTCATTTTTACAATACAGTTGAGTTCTCAAAAGCCATCAAGGTGTAATTCAAGATCTGCATCATCCGGAAAGGGAGAATATCACTCCAAGTGACCCAACAAACATACTAATAATCCAGACAACCCCAATATGATCCCAATTCACACAGTACTCCTTACTAAAATTAATAAATTCTATTTCAGTTGTCTTCTCCACAACTACAGGTCAGTGGCAAAACACAGTCTTGAAATTGTGGATGTGATTCACTCAAACAATGTATTCCTATTTTTCCATACAGAAAAGTGAATAACAAACTCATCACAACCTGTTCTAGGCCACCAGAGCAATGAGATCTCTCACCTTGACTGGGAGGGAAAATTGACAGCTATTCACAGATCCTCATTCAATGCCAATGCTTGAAAACGGATCAACCCTCCACCTTCCAGTATCTGTCAAATAAAAAATATCTAAGTTGATGCCCACAGTATTCCATATAATTGATAAACCTTTGGAAAATTACCTCTTTGGAACAACTGATATAATTCATAGCGGAATAAAACAATTCTGCCTCAAAAATCATCTTGCTGGGTCATTCTTCATTAGTGACACAAGCAGGGCTCAGTTGCTTTACAACTGTCACACTTTCTGCTTGACAACGACCTCAAGCACTCTCGTTCATCTCCAATAGAAGGATTCAATATTTGACATTATTATATAAAAAAGTCCTAGTTGAGAGTGATTCACTTATTCCAGTCAAGTTGAAGAAGAACTGATCACAACTCACTGCTACCCAACGCTTCTCAGGAGCAGCCCATTCTCTATGGAACTCTGTATCTGCAAACCTTTGACAACACGTGGACCTTCTACAATTATGCTAAAACCCAAAAACCTACCTGCTTATTCTCTATCTCGACCTGTAACTACTAGCCTATATATATTTCTACTTCTCTCTATCCCCTCAATCCTATCCCTCCACTACTCTTTTTCTTCCAGCATCTATATTAACCATAACTACTATCTTGTATTTGCTTCATGGTCTCACTCTCATAATCCTATTCCTCTTGTCCTTTCTCAATGGACTTCTCTCCTACTTTTCATAAAGAATTTGCACTGGGTACTCTTCATACCTTTCAATATTCACCTCATATTTCTTCTCTACCCTCTCCATTTTCTCTACTTTTACCTCCCTACCACTTAGATCCAAATCTCTTTCATCTGCTTTAATCTTACAACTTGTCCTTATAAGTGTCAGAGCCTGATATTTTGCCACTAACCCGTGAGATCTGGACCAGCAGGAGTGATGTACAAAGTGAGTCCAGTCACGGCCCTTAAAGCTCAGTGAAGCAACCTAAATACTAGGTCATTACAAAGAGCCCCAGAGGGAATGGGAGGAAGCAATGAAATAAGAAAAACCTGGCCAACCGCTGACCATGTGTCTGTCTTCACACTTGTACTCCCACTCAGGTTCCTCTGTAATGTGGATCAAGCGTTTTCTGTGTTTTGTGCCCGCTTGTACTGTAAGGCGAGAACATACATTAATACCAGCAATTGCACTATGTCTGCACTTTCAATAACATTTGTTCAGCACTTCTCTTCTCAAGCATGTGTTATCTAAATTGTATCTACTTGGCTGTCTTTGACAGTAACTGTGAGGTATTAGTATGAACCTTGAGTTTTAACTTGCACTCTAGATTCTGATGCAATCCATGCCTTTGATTGTCCTAATGGCTGTTCTGATTCAAATTATAATTCGTGAGGCGCGCCTCTTCATGATAAAGTTTTTAGCCCTAGTAAGATTCTCTGGTCTGTAGTATGAATTAAATGTCTTTGCTTGGAATCATCAAATCAGGTTGAAAGTCTCCAAAATCAGGTTATCATATCTCTATGCACACAGGTTTCAGAAAGAGCTGTTAGTTTGTTAGACCTATACGCCCAGACTCGTCCCTCAGATTAATTGTCACTTACTAATAATTTTATTTCTTTTCTGTAGATTCTGCCGATGATGAGTCTATTGGTTCAGGATCGGGTTTGGGTTTCTAAAAGAACCTGGAGAGTTGCTACGAAGTCTGGGATCGCACCAGTCACTGCCAAATCATCTATGTAAGCTGGAGAGATTCCAGGTTCCATCCACAAGCACCGATTGCTTAGCAAAGGGTGAGATGCTTGAGTGGGGCCTTTCACAGTCTTCCCTTGCAAAATAACCATAAAGATTTGGAAATCTTGTGAAGCCATAGCTGGAAGCTTCCAGAATCAACCATTGTTTCTAGAAAAACTGTTGCTTTATGTTTGTCCAGTTCAGCATGTGCACAAGTAACAATTATACCTGCGCTGAGTGAGCATGCCATACTTGTTCCTACTCATGTTGGAGTAGTCTTAATCTAGAGTGCACCCATTCAGATGTTTTCTTATCTCACACTCTGGGGATATTTATGAGAGCTTTGCGTAACGTTTACACCACACAAACTGGTACATGCATGTCGCAAGGCTCTGAGTCAAATTTATGAAGCCACGCAAAGTGACATTGCATGGCTTTGATTGGCCTCATAAATCTTGAGTAAGGCAACACAGCGCAAATTGCTGAGTCGCCTTGTTCCATGGACATTGTGGTGGGTCTTCCCACGCAACTCCCATGGTTTTTGATGCATACCCAGATTCACAAGGACTTGTAAACCTGGGACTGTGTCAAAATCTTACGCCTCCCCAGGGTATATCTTTATTTCTCCTTGTTTTTCCTCTTTCTATGTGTGCTGCATTGTGCAGCACACATAGAAGAGAAACGCCTATATGGATTTTTGTGCAGAAAGGGCCCCTTCCTGCACAAAAACAATCCTGCCATCTACACAGGCACACTTACACCATGGTGCGGGGGTACCCGCGTTGGCGCTAGGCTGCCGAAATGACGCCTTACTCTGCGCAAAGGAGGTGTTCCATGGACATTGTGGTGGGTCTTCCCACGCAACTCCCATGGTTTTTGATGCATACCCAGATTCACAAGGACTTGTAAACCTGGGACTGTGTCAAAATCTTACGCCTCCCCAGGGCATATCCTTATTTCTCCTTGTTTTTTCCTCTTTCTATGTGTGCTGCATTGTGCAGCACACATAGAAGGAGGAAAACGCCTATATGGATTGTTTTTGTGCAGAAAGGGGCCCCTTCCTGCACAAAAACAATCCTGCCATCTACACAGGCATACTAACACCATGGTGCGGGGGTACCAGCGTTGGCGCTAGGCTGCCGAAATGACGCCAGCACAGGGGGAAAGGACAGGAATGCATGGTATTGGAAAAATATGTTGCTTCCTGCACTTTCACTTTGACGTAGGCCAGTGCAGCAAGGCGACTTGCTGTGCTTCCCTACGCCAAATCCCTATAAACAAGGGCCTTAATGTCTAGGACTCGTGCTTTGGGGCAATGGATAGCCTGGTGCAATGACTCAGGTTAGTAAGCCCATTGACCTCCTTTTATGCTGCATGATCATGACATTAATCTGCTATTCAGTATGTGTAGAAGATGCAATTTCCCTCCTCTGCTTTTTCATCCTTTCAACACCTCACTGTCTTCCCCCTCCTCTTTTCCCTCCCCCTCTTTCTGAATTTAGTTTTGGCAATTTGTGCAAGTCTCCACCTATGGATAAATAGCTCACTATAGTTGTTAGTTTCTAGCATTTTCCTGCTATCTGTAAGGAGATTTATTGATCTCCATAGATAATTAACTGTAAAGCACACTGACACCAATCACGGTAGAGTTGTGCTGCATAACAACTTGAAATAAATAAACAATTCAATAAATAAATAAATGATGAGCACACCCCTGAATCTCTTTCTTTCTCCTCTGCATAAAAGCAAAATCTAAAAACTAAGGGCCTGATTACAAGTTTGGCAGATGGGGTACTCCGTCACACACGTGACGGATATCCCATCCGCCGTATTACAAGCTCCATAGGATATAATGGAATTGTAATATAGCGAACAGGATATCTGTGATGCTTGTAATGGCCTAACCCTGTCTGCTAAACTCAGAATCTCCCTAAGTCCTGGGTCTGAGATTTCAAAGACATTAAGCCTCTTCCCTATAAAATACGACATCCTCAAAACTAATGAACACCACAG
This sequence comes from Calotriton arnoldi, assembly GCA_963921515.1. Lineage (NCBI taxonomy): Eukaryota > Metazoa > Chordata > Amphibia > Caudata > Salamandridae > Calotriton > Calotriton arnoldi. Next base: position 157,691 of record CAWUFW010011624.1, read on the forward strand.
CCGAACCGGACCAGGACTCAAAAATATGAGCATTTTTGACACAGTCAGGATGAAGGTGACAAATTAACTTGCCTCCTTAAATTTAAAAAGACACAACAACTTTAAATCTAAAGAGTGGCTCTCTAAAGAGATATTCAGAGAATGAAAAAGCCTCAGATATATTCAATGGCTATCAATGGTGCAACCGCACCTCCAAGCAGAATCTAGAAACTCTATGCAATGAATGCAAACAGTATAAAAAACACACCCTTCAGCCCAAAACAACCATTCTCAGATCAAAAATAACTGTAGCTAAAAATACCACAAAAATTAACTAATCTACAGGTTGCTTGTGATATTCTAAAACCAAAGAGATCTGTTAGAGGTTCTTGTAATTCTTTGACAACAAAATAAAAAAGATAAAAAGTTTGAGTTGTGACTTGCCACAGCAACAGTGAATTTACATTATAATAATGAGAGCATTAAACTGAAAAACTTTAGAATAATGGACATCTTTCAAGAAGTAATTCAAAACTTTGATGAACAGAGCTATTGTCCTCAAGCCCTTCAAACCATTTCACCGACCATCTTCCAACAAAAATGGTAAAAGGCATAAGTCTTTTCTTCCCTCACTAAGTGCTCTCTGACACAAAGGGAAGTCCCAGACTATACTAAAATGTAACAGGTTACCCTTCTTTTCAAATGGCTTGGGCCCTTAAACCCTAAACAACTACCACTCTGTCTCAAACCTACCCTTCATGGCTAAAGTTCTAGAAAAATGTGTCACTAAGCAGCACAAAGACTTGATAGAAGAAAACAACTTAGATGATGGTCAATCAGAATTTACAACCAGCTATAGCATGGAAACAGCAATGGTACAAATACTCGATGTGCGTTGCTTACTTTAAACAATGGCAAACCTTGCCTTATTCTGCTTCTCAACCTGTTAGCTGTGTATGACACTGTCAACTATGCATCCTTGGCAAAATCAAGAGGCTATGTGGAATAGTTCTGAAATTGTTGGAATCATATCTTGTCAATGATTTGCAGCAAATTAAACTGAATAACACCTTATTAAGAAGTATGCTTCTAGAACAAGGAGTTCTGCATGGCTCAATCCTTTCTCTGATGCTTGTTAACTTATATTTCAATCCTCATCCTTTCACCTGATGAAATCAAGCATCTGTTTTCACTTTTACACTGACGGAGGATATGCATGTTCCTGCAAAGACCAACGGGAGCTCCAGTTGTGAATTACCCTACATCATCTCAAAATGAACCCCTGAAAAATGTAATTCCTATTGCTTTCCTCTGAACACTTCAGCACACCCAAACATGAAAAGAACATAACAGACCAGTGCTTCCCAAACTTCTTAGAACCACAATTCAATTTTTAAAAAGACAAACTTTTAGGACCCACCTAGCTTTAATGGACAGGAGGCTGGCAATTTCTTAATGTAACTAAAGCAGCGTCTGGTAGCTCAATTCCACTTACAAACAGCACATTTTTCAATTAAAATGGCCAAAGAGGTAAATATTTATGAAGCCTTTGTGTTGTTCTCGCGTCACACTAGGCAATGCAAAGACAAGGCAAAGGCTTCAGTAATATTTACAAAGCCACCAAAGGCCTGATTTGCATGGCTTAGTGTGGCTTTGTAAAGAAATGCAACGCATTCAGCTGCTAGTGCAGTGTTATCTTACAGTTCTATGGATAGAGCATGGGCCTTCCAATACATCCACCCATGAATTTTAGCAGATTTCCCAGCATTACAAAGACTTGTAAACTTGCGAATGCATCAAAATGCTACGCCTTCCCCAGTGAGGCATAACAAGGAGAAATATCATTATTTCTCCTTGTTATTTCCTCTTTCCATGTATGCTGCATTCTGCAGCACACATAGAAAGAGGATAATGCCTCTAAGCATTGGTTTTGTGCAGGTAGGTGTTCCTATTTATCTAAAAAGAGAAAATCTGAAGCAATGTCTGCGGATATAAAACCATGGTGTGATTGGGTTTACTTTTCCACTAGCTCCTTGCTGAGTCACCTAGGAAGACCTTATATTCTTCCATCCAGAAGGAAAGTAGTCTTGTAGCTGATAGACTGTGTATTCTTAATGATTTTCAGAGCCCTGTGCAAAAGATATATTGGGGGTCCCTGAGCAGAACAACTTTGAATTTATTTTACTCATTGTCTACCAATTGAAGTCTCACGAAGCCATACAATATTGAATTACATGTTAAAGGTTGAGACAGAGTACTAGACAAAAGCAATAAAAAGCTCACTTTCACTGGAGCCCCTACGAAGGTGGGGGCCATGGGCAATTTCCCACTTTGCCCACGACTTAAACCGACTCTGCTCATAGACATGACTGATCAGCTCCTATATGGAAATGTTACTTTCCCTCTTTTCAGATTTTTTTTTAGGTCTAAATCACCAACTTTGAAGTAGTAGGCAATTCAAAGTAAGATATACATGACCAGTAAATATTACCCATCAAGAAAATAAGGCTAAAGGTGAGCCCCCCTCGTAGTAGAGTCTAAATAATGTGGGAACATAACTCCTGCCTATCCATTTGCCTATGAGAATCACAAAGGTCTTAACTAACAACTTGAATTATTGTGTGATGAATGTAGTTCACTCACATGTTGATTTTGATTCCCTGGACCTAATTTGATGCTTTAAATGTGGAAGACAGAATCATGAAATTGTAGATCAAAAACATTGCAGATAATGTCACACAAGTAAACCAGTAAACATGAACTGACCCAACACCTGTCATTGATTGCCCACCAAATTCATGGTTGATGAATCTACCACAACAAAACAAACATAGAGTGACTGGAAACAACAAGATACATATCTGGACAGGATTCACCAACCACATGATTGGAGACAAATAACTGAAAGGAAGATGCGTTATAGAGGCAATATACAAATCATCTATCAACACATAGATTATGCAGGGCAATGTGCCTATGATTTATTATGGGGCTGCCTAAACAGTAGTGTCATTGTTCTCCTTACTAGTAGCACCATATATTGAAGAATGTTTCTATCAATGCGCCTTCAGTCAAATAATTGAATTGTTCACACTTTATGGTCAGTGAACAACTGATCCTCAGTTATCTCAAAGATTTCAATGGGTTGATTGATTAACTGATTGAAAAATATATCCTGACACTATTCTGGTCAGTATTGACCACATCATATAAGGTGATTATCACAAGAAACAATGGGGCATATTCTCAAGAACGTGTGATAACCACTGCAAGTGTAGCTTAACGCAACTCTTCACATCGCAGTCCTTCGCAGGAAAACAACTCTGTGTCAACGTGGTATTCACAACACGGCGTCCCCATGCGATAGTCCCATGATAGCGCGTCAAAAGAACGTGTTAAAACTAACGTGACGCAGAAAAAACGCGAAAATAGTAGCGATAATGCCAATCGCGATACAAAATTCAGTGATAACCAGCTATAGGCCTGCAATCCCCACGCGTCATGTGTGAAAATGCACCATAAAAGCAGATTAATAATACGGGGAGATGACAATGTACGAGCACAACCACACATCCGTGACGTAGAACAGATGACCATTGTCCCGCATCAAATAGGCATCTCCTCACAGTCACAATGTACATTGACATGCAGTCTGCATGTAAACTGCGCCAATGCAGAAACATGCATGGAACACACATTGAAACCGCATCTCCCCTTCACATTGCAGAGGGACAAGCAACCCCTCCTGCACACAGATGTGTCATGACCATGATCAATCCACCATGAAAGCGTGGACGAATGTAGGAGCAGTGACTCCCGCTTACGTACATGTTGCCCATGTTGTGGGACTTGAGCCACAGGGGGCATCCCTGCATCATGGTGGTACATATCTGACCCCAAAAGGAGCCCTGTTGTCACCTGCAGGACACAAATGGCAGCCAAAATGGAATGAAATTGGACACATGTGAAACGCCGAAGAGTGGGATTCCCTACTAACTGCGACACACAGAACTGGCAGTCCGAATACGTGACACCCTAAACAGCCCGTCTGCATAGAGGTGACACACCCACCATCCATGAACAAATCATAAAATTGTCAGCATACATGTCGCACTCACACTTGTCTGAGTGATGTGCCTGTACAGATGAGTGACATGCACTCAGGGAATGTGTATTTTGAAAGCATTTAGTAGCACATGCTGTGCCTGTGGCCATATTGTACTGTCCCATGATTGCCAAGGACAGTCACAATGTGACGTGCTCATGTGAAGAAATTGTCAATGATGGTGTTCCTACGGGCAATTCCTGCTGCGGCTGCAGTGGGGTGTGGTCCACCTGCCTCATCCTCATCTTCATCATCCGGTGCATCTGGCACTTGTATCCATGGGGCCTTGCTGCGTACACATATGTTGCGCAACACACAACATGCAACGATCATCTTGCACACGATGTCTGGGCTGTACAGGAGCCTCCCACCTGTGACGTCCAGGCACCTGAAAAGTGACTTCAACACGCCAAATATGCATTCCACGATGCCCCTGGTGCGTTTGTGGGCCGCATTCTACTGCCTCTGGGCTTGTGTGTTCGGGGCTCGGAGGGGTGTCATCATCCAAGCGCAGAGTGCATATCCTTGGTCACCTGTGACTGTGCAGAGAGACATGAGTCAATAGTTGGTTCTGCATGATGTGTTGGCAGGCTCAGTGGTTCATTGGTGTGTGATATGTGTGACTTTGTGATTCCTGCATGACATGTACTGCATGTTGCAAGTGAGCGGCATCAATGTGTATTACATAGCCTCACTGCTGCTCCTCCCTCCCCCCGAGCCCATCCACTAGTGTGCACAGCGCAGTTGCATCACTTGCACCCCTACGGCACACTATTGTCATGCCTGTCTGTGCATGTCCACAAGCCTGACAACGACACAGTGATGTCGTGCGCTGTAGGTGGACGGACACGTGTGTGTAGGCCTATGGTAAGGACAGGGCGGACACAGATGTAGAGTTCATGCCTGGATGAACTCGCTATGCGGTTGAGGGTAGACCTTTGGCTTATGCTGCAGAAATAGCGACATACAAAACAGTTGGCATGTCTGATCCCTGACCCCGAGTGGGCTTGCGCACCCTCATTTACCCCTCGGCCAAGCCCGTACTCCGGGGGCATGCTACATAGCAACATTGTATATTGCGTGACAGGTGGCGCCAACACTAAACCTGAGACACATGCATTAGTTACTGCCTTGGCAAGGCCTACACTTAACCACGCCCAGAGCCACATGTTGAATGACCACACCCCTACGCCGTACTGCCGTACGCCGGTCCACTCCCTCACGCCCACAGGGGGGTCCGACACAGATACATGTCCCAGGTCCACCCCACTGCCTGAGGTGACAAAGTTGTGCACGCTGTGCACAGCACAATGTAATGTGGTATGGCCCGGGGCCCACATGCATACAGAATGACCACACGGACACACTGAGAGAATTTGTGGAACTGGCTACGGGCACGTGCGCCCGGCCCCTTTTATTGCCAGGGTCACACGTCCAGTGACACCTGTGCTGGATGGGTGTTGGGTAGTGTAAGCAACCCCTCAGGGGTTCGTTGGTGCTGGCAACAACTACAACAGTGATCAGACAATCAGGAGTTCAAAGTACAAACAGCAAGGGTCCATGACTTGAGCTGCACAGAGTCGGTGGCCCCGGATGCTCAGCGGCCGGCACAGGCACACTGCCACGGGACGGTAACTTGCGATGCACTGAGGTAGGGCCACGGGAGCTGAGCGGGTCCTCGTTGATGTCCAAGGAGAATGTCGCGGAGTGTTACGGGTGACAGTGGAAGGTGTCCATCCAGGGCATGATGCAGAGGGCAGAAGCAAGCAGAAACAGGCAATATGGAGGAGTTGAATGCTACATCCTCCTCTTTCCCACAATGTCAGTACCAGCTACATGATGATGAAGACAACCCCCAGGCCATAGACTCAGATGCCACCAACGTTCAACCAGAGAGTGTCCATGACTCCCGTGGCACAGAGTCAGTGGCACCAGAGCCGGAAGGGGATGCAGTCTGTGATGAGGCCTGTACCATGATATAAACTCTGCAATCAACAAATCAAGACTCAGTTCCAATTGTGTGTCCTACTCGACCGCAGTGGGTGCCGGAGGCAGCGGTCAGCGCGGGGCACCCGCTGTGCAGCCAGCTCCTCCTGGATCTCTAACACACGGCGTTGAAATGGCATGTGGAGAAGATTCCTGGTTGACGGAGGTGGAGGCACCAGAGCTGAGCGGGTGTTTTGCCAGTGACTATGCCGTGTCTTGCCTGTATAGGACTGTATTGGATTGTTGTGAGGCCTGCTGGAACGCTGTGTAGGCCGAAGGCAGAAGTCTGCAAGGGCCCACAGACACGTGTGGTCGGAATGCTATGCACAGAGTTGGTGGCACCACATCGAAGGGAGTATAGGGATATAAACGATGCCATAAATATGTTCTCTGCCATTGTGTAATCAAGACTCAGTTCCAAATGTGTGACCTACTTGACCGTAGCGTAGGCCGGAGGCAGCGGTGGAGTACGTCAACGAAAAAGGAGTAAAGCGGGCCTGTGTCGCGGACGCCATGATGGTCTGAGGAGGCTGCCAAGGTCGTGGGCTTCGGGCTTGGAGCTTGCGCCGGCACGTGGTGGGCCCTCTTTGACACATGCCGGTGTCGGCAGGTGAGCAGTGAGGCCTGGCTGCGCAGGGGCGGGCATGGCGGGTTTGGGGACCAGCGGCCCGGGGTGCAGCAGGTGCACAGGATCGCAGGCCACACTGCTCACGGTGTCAGCCTCGTGGCGGGGTGGGAGGCACCGCCCTGGCAGACACGTTGGGCATTCCGGAAGAGAACCACGCTCAGTGCTACGTGCTTTTTATTCACACCCCTACGCTGGCCTGGCTTCCTCCGGGCCAGCCCACTCCGCACACGCTTACAGGGGGGGACGTCACATGCCACATTTCCGTGATCTTCCCCACTGGCTGGGGTGACATGGTTGCGTCCACTGTCCACTACACACCAAACACCAGCAGTGCATGTAGACATGGATATGTCTGTGGTCTGCATACTGCAGTCTGTCCAGCACTTCCACGCCACACTTGGCATTGTGTACATTCTCATTCATGGGTCACTTGCTTCCTTCGTACATGCCTGGTTCCCGCCTCTCCCCACATTCCACTATTGTGTGGCTGAGGTGCCATGCCGTTGATGGCTCATGTACATGGCTATACAAAAGGGGATGATGGATGGAACGTTTGAGCCAATCAAACACTCACCCCCAGTCAACTGATCTGGGTTTAATCCATCATCATTCTTTAGCTCACTCCACCACCCCAGTTCAGACATGGCCATATGCAAATCAGTCTGACCCTGTGCCTCATGGGAACAGTCCAGCCCGAACTGCCAAGCCATGTCTTCCCTGGACCGGAAACAAGCATCCTAGGACCGGTTTCTGGCATTCCAGCCGTCATCAGCCAGGCTTGCTTGAATCCAGTGGCAAAGTGAGCAAGGGACCCATGTCTGGGCATACCCCGCCAACTTAGAGGCGAAAAAGCGATACAAAAGGGGATGATGGACGGAACGTTTGAGCCAATCAAACACTCACCCCCATTCAACTGATCTGGGTTTAATCCATCATCATTCTTTAGCTCACTCCACCACCCCAGTTCAGACATGGCCATATGCAAATCAGTCTGACCCTGTGCCTCATGGGAACAGTACAGCCCGAACTGCCAAGCCATGTCTTCCCTGGACCGGAAACAAGCATCCTAGGACCGGTTTCTGGCATTCCAGCCGTCATCAGCCAGGCTTGCTTGAATCCAGTGGCAAAGTGAGCAAGGGACCCACGTCTGGGCATACCCCCGCCAACTTAGGGCGAAAAAGCGATACAAAAGGGGGATGATGGACGGAACGTTTGAGCCAATCAAACACTCACCCCCAGTCAACTGATCTGGGTTTAATCCATCATCATTCTTTAGCTCACTCCACCACCCCAGTTCAGACATGGCCATATGCAAATCAGTCTGACCCTGTGCCTCATGGGAACAGTCCAGCCCGAACTGCCAAGCCATGTCTTCCCTGGACCGGAAACAAGCATCCTAGGACCGGTTTCTGGCATTCCAGCCGTCATCAGCCAGGCTTGCTTGAATCCAGTGGCAAAGTGAGCAAGGGACCCACGTCTGGGAATACCCCCGCCAACTTAGGGCGAAACGCTGTTGGTCAAACTGGCTAGTATGGTAGATGTCGACGTTTCGACCCCTGAATAATAGTAGGTCAATGTATCCCTTACGTCGGGGTCTTCTTCAGGACAGGAGTGTAGGTGGGTGAATGGGGGCAGGTTATCATCAGTGGCCCATTCATTGGGCCTGAGGGGCAAGTGGGCGCGTAGGCTCCAAACTGTAGTTGGCGAGAACAAACACTTCAGCGCATACTCAAAGATGCCTGAATTGGGGGTGGGCCACACAGGGTTAATCTCCTGGGCCCGGAAAAATTACTTGTGAGGTCAATGTGGAGGGCCAGATTGCTCCGTACTCAGTCGTTCTGTAACTCCAGGAAACGTCTCAGTCCTTGACGGACTTTCAGGGGTCGAAACGTCGACATCTACCATACTAGCCAGTTTGACCAACAGCGATTCATCACTGTGACCCTGTTTACAATCATGGCTATCTAACATTTGTACCTAATAAGAAGATCTGGCTCCTTTATGAGCCGCTTTTGTGTTTTATAACAATTGATTATGTGAATTGTACACCGTTTCACTCACTTCCCTATCCTCACTTCATTCACTTTACCTCCACCCTTCCCTCTTGGGGCACTGCTTTATAAATATCAGTGAAAATATTATGAACTACTGTATGTTCAGTGTGATTAAACAACACTGTACATGAAGAATAAGATGGTTTGTGTAATTCATGTTTAATTCAATGTAATTTTGTGGTTCTTCTATGCAATCGTGTACTGGGACCATTTTTCTTATGTACTGCTCTATACCCAGGTCCCAGTGACGTTTTGGGTTTACCCTTCTATGTAACCGTCATGTCTGGTGGGTGGGCATGTTGTTTGGCATGTTGTATGTGATTTTGTGACGTGTGCAGTGCCAGAGTTGTGACTTGCATGATTGTGGAGTTGAGGTGTGTGGTGTGTTCATTTGGTATTTGCCAACGAGCAGTGCATTCCCATAGGTGCCATCCTGGAAGTGCTGGTTGATGATGGACTGTCGGAAGATGAGGGGATCATGCACACTGCCTGGGTAGTTGGCTACGACATTGGTGAAGAGTCCCCTGTGGTCCACTATTGCCTGCACGTTGATGGAATGCGTGTGCTTTCTGTTGCGGTAATTGTGTGCAGTGTCGGCAGGGGGCACAAGTAGGACATGTGTGCAGTCGATTGCCCCCAACACGTGCGGGAAGCCAGCTATGGCGTATAGTCCTTGCTTGGTCTCCAGCTGTTCCTGCGCATTGTGGGGGACGTGTAGATACTGGGGTACCTGGCTGATGGTGGCATCCAGGACAGGTGTGTGGAACTTGGATGGGGCTGGCTGTGCGACTCCTCCGACTCTGGCGGTTGTTGGTTGGGAGGTACCAGAGGCCAACAGGTGCAGCACAGCCAGCAGCTTTGTCTGCGGAGGGATGTTGGTTGTCCGCTGTGTTGGTACCGTCAGGCTGTGGGCAATGATGTTCTGGATGCGGAGGATGGTTGTCCTTTTGAGCCTGTAGTGGGCATTGACATTGTCTGGTGTTAGGTTTGTGAGGCTGGTGCATTTCCTGAAGGTCCGCTGTCTTTGTCTGCGCTGCCTCTGTGGTGGTCCGGGGGGGCGGGGGGGGTCCGGGGGGGTGGCGATCCTGGGGGTGGTGGCGGTGGGTGTTGTTGCCCTCTCGGGGCTCCGGGATGCATGGTGTGTGGCTCCATGGCATCTGTTGTTCTTCATGTGTGGCTCTGGGCTGGGCTCCCTTTGATGGTGCAGGTTGTCGTCCGACTTTACACCAGGTCAGAGCAGGTGTTAATTTCCTGCTGCTAACGCGCCTTATCGCCTGTTTTGTGGTCTTATCGCCGATGTGGCTGGTCGTTGAGAATGTTGAGGTGTGGTGTTGTCGCGGCTTTTTGCTCGGGAACGCCTACTCTGCATCTCATTAGCGATAGTTGCCGGGGTCATCTGTAGCGATGTTTTTTGCGGATGCTTTCGCAAGTAAACTGGTGGTATCGGCTGTTAGCACCAGCTTGTGAATGGGGCGATAATTTTATCGCGACTTTGGCTGAGATAAAGTGACGTTAACTCGGTGATAGTTCCTTGAGAATATGCCCCAATATGTTTTAGCTGTTTACTATAGACTAAAACATCCTAAGTCAAGCAAAGATGCAGGAAAGATTTAGTCCAGTAAAGGGCATTGGGATTGGAAACATAACATCACCACATGAATGCTTCCTGACCTTAGGTATGATAAGAACAATTTGGGAACTCCAACAGACAATGTGAGATGGACAGTACCTGGTAAATTTATTTTGAAGATAAAGTGTGCCTCTCCTGAAGAAGGCGTTGGGGAGATTTATCAACACATTGCTCTGTGGCAAAGTGATGCAAAGTGGAGCAAAGTAGCAAAGTGTTGATAAATTATCTACCTTCCACTGCAAAGCCTTTGCTTGAAAATTGCCTTTAAAGTACTGCACATAGCACTTTGTGCTGGTTTGCTCTATTTTAAGTCAAGGAAGGATTCTGTTGGGTGTACTTGGGTGTTCCAATGCTATCAACCATGGTTTTTAGATCAAAACCAGATCTCAATGATTGTCAGACCAGGCTTTGCATCAAAATTGAGGCTTCCTTGAAACAAACATTAAGTAAGAGAAATGTTTACATTTCTCCAAACATTTCAATTATTCAGTGTGTGCACTAAACAGCAAAATGTTAAAAAATGGGCTAAGCATAGGATCTTGTTCAGGAAGGTTACTGTTCCAGTACAAAACCTATGCTAAACATGACACACATTTATGGGACCTCCTCAACACCCTCTCGCCCGATGTCACCTTCCTCACAGAGACCTGGACGAATGCCAGCTCCGCAACCGACATCGCGACCGCCGTCCCCGACGGATACAAGATCCAGAGGAAGGACCGCCCCAACCACCTTGGAGGTGGACTCGCCAATAACACAAAAACTCCCTCCGACTCACCACATCCAGCACCAATTGACTCCTCGCCCCCCCATGGAACACCTCCATTTCCAGATCCAGATCAACCCCAGAATGACTTTACGCGGCACCCTCACTTACAGACCTCCCGGACCGTACACCACATTCACCACTACCATCGCAGACCTCATTGCGCCCCATGCGCTCGCATCCACAGACTACGTACTCCTCGGCGACCTGAATTTCCACCTTGACAACCCGAGCGACCCCAACTCCACTGCCCTCCTGGACAACCTCGCCAACATCGGACTGAGACAGCTCGTCACCACCCCACCCACAAGGCAGGACACACCCTCGCCCCATCTTCGCTGGAGGAAGCAAAACCTCTGAACGGACCACCATTTTGTTCACTTCTCCTTCTCTAAACCCACCACACACAGTCCTACACCTCGCCTCCCGTGCAGGAACTGGAGCAAGATCACCGAGGAGCACCACAACTCTGCCCTCAACCACGCTCCTCCTCCCACCACAACCGACCCCAACTCTGCAGCCATCACACTCCACTGATGGATCACTGACTGCGCGGACACTCTCGCACCCCTCCGGAACTCTGACAGACAACGCACCACGAAAGCCACCTGGTTCACCACCGACCTCCGAGAATCCAAGTGCACTTGCCGATGACCCGAGAAAGACTGGAGGAACAGCAAAACCCCCGAAGCACGCTCCACCTTCAAGACCGCCATGACAGAACAGCACCAACTCATCAGAACCACGAAGAAAAATTTCATCCAGAACAGAATCCTCACCAACTCCCGCAACTCCAAGGAACTCTTCACCATCATACAAGTATTCACCAAATCCCCCAGCGAATACTCTGACGTCCCTTCCTCCCAGGACCTCTGCAGCAAACTCGGCTCCTACTTCCATATCAACATCAGGACTCTCTACCGCAACTGCAATGAGCAGAACCTAGGCACTGACCCTACTCCTACAACAGACAATGCAACCCAGCCTACCATCACTGCCTGGACCCCTGTCACCACAAAAGACACCGCTAAGACCATGAGAAGCATACACTCAGGAGCCCCCACCAACCCCTGTCTGCCCCACATGTTCCACAGAGCCGCCTCCACCATAGCACCCAAACTATGACGCACCATCAACTGCTCCCTCGAAACAGGTACCTGCGCGACAACTGGAAACGTGCAGAAGTCAAACCCCTCCTCAAGAAGCCCACCGCAGACCCGACGTACTTCTAGAACTACTGACCCATCTCTTTCCTCCCCTTTGCAGCCAAAGTCACCGAGAAGATCCTCAACAACCAGCTCAGTAACTTCATAGAAGCCAACTCGATCCTCGGCTCTTCTCAATCCGGATTCTGCAGCAACCACAGCAGCGAGACTGCCCTCCTAGCCGCCACGGACGACATCTGCACCCTTCTCGGCCAGGGCCACACGGCTGCCCTCATCTTACTAGACCTCTCAGCAGCCTTCGACACCGTCTCCCACCACACACTAACCGCCAGACTCCATGACGCCGGTATCCGGGGAACCACCCTCGACTGGATCCGCTCCTTCCTCACCGACCGTACCTAAAGAATCAGACTCCTGCCCTTCCTCTCCGAACCCAGAGATCAGCTGAGGAGTACCCCAAGGATCCTATCTCAGCCCCACGCTCTTCATCATCTACATGGCCCACTCGCCACCATCATCAGAAAACACGGACTCAGCATAGTATCCTATGCCGACGACACCCAGCTCATCCTCTCCCTCACCAACAAACCCAACATCACCAGACACAGCTTCCAGGAAGGAATGAAATACGTCGCCTCCTGGATGAGCAACAGCTGCCTAAAGCTCAACTCAGAGAAAACGGAAATCCTCAACCTCGGATCCACCCCCTCCGCATGGGACAACACCTGGTGGCCCACCGCCCTCTGCAACCCTCCCACACCAACAGACCATGCTCGCAACCTCGGCATCGTACTCAACTCCTCCCTCACCATGAACTGACAGATCAACGTTGTATCTGCAGGCATGCTTCAACACCCTTTGCATCCTCCACAAGACCTTCAAATGGATCCCCCCAAATCCAGAAAGATCGTCACCCACGCACTCATAACCAGCAGACTGCACTACAGAAACGCCCTATACGCTGGAATAAACAAATCTCTACTCCTCAAAGTCCAGACCATCCAGAACGCCACCGCTAGACTTTTCCTTGGCATCCCACGACAACACCACATCACCCAGCACCTACAAGAACTACACTGGCTCCCTTTGAAAAGAGAGTGACCTTCAAGCTCCTCACTCATGCCTACAAATCCCTCCACAACATCAGACCCCAATACCTCAACAAAAGAATCTCCTTCTATGCACCCAAGAGAAGCCTCCGCTCCGCAGATCTTGCCCTGGCCAGAATCCCATGCATACGCAGAGCCAGAGCGGGGGGACGATCCTTCTCCTACATCGCAGCCAAGACCTGGAACGAACTCCCACTCAGCATCAGACGAACCCCCATACTGCAAGCATTCAGGAGGAGCCTCAAGACCTGGCTCTTTGGATAACATGAAGCTGCCCGAACCCTCCCACCCCCCCCCAGTGCCTTGAGACCCTCACGGGTGAGTAGTGCGCTTCACAAATCCTTGATTGATTGGTTGATTGTGCTATATACACCCTGTTTGTTTATCAAGCGGGTAAGCGATGTGATCCTTTTATTGCATTCACAGACATAAACATGCCACTGCATATTCTATGATCTGATGATGACGTCACACATAGGTAAGTAAGGGCTAAAGAAAGATGTTTCCAAAATCCAGCGCTGAAGAAGGAACTACTTAAACAACTTGTCATTCTCTAGTAGAATCCAAAAAAGGGAGGATTTTCTTTAAGGTTTAAGAAGTATAAACAATTAAAATTGGCATTGTTCACCTTAAGAACAAATGGAATTTCAGTCCCATAGAAAATCTAACTTTCTGGCGAGACTTACAGGTATAGTAGTAAAACCTAAATGTGAAGGTCATCACACTGGTTCATATAAAGAGGGACTACCGAGTACAAAACCTGTTTTATCAGAGTTAAGTTTTAGTTGATTGGTGGCTATGTATGTGTATGTATGTATGTGAAAAAAAAGGGAGCGACCCCACTTACCAAGAGACAGGGTACCACAGGTAGGAAAAAGGGAAAATCTCTTGGGACTACTATGAATCTATCTTCCACTACGTGTGTTTATATATATTCTGCACACATTCAAACGTTCATGGAATACACATAAATCACCACTATATGAACCCAACAAACAACTATAATATACACAAAGATAAGGAACACAAATCAATGTAATAGAACATTTATTTATTTAAAACATATTGACTCAATTAAAAAAAAATTGTATAAAAACATGACAAATATATAGCACATCAAAATAATGATCAACAGTAAAAAACCATAAGAGACAAAGGGAGTGTAAAAAAATATAAAAACATCAAAATAAGGCTACTCCAAAAGGAATCACTCAATGAAAATTCATCAATCCATCAATTCATAATATTATCGGACATGAAGAGGTTCCTTGGATATAACCATATACACAAAAGAGGCGTCGACGTGTTTCGGTGGTGATAAATTATTGAGACACCACCTTCATCAGGACATAAACAATACTTGTCTCTCCTATAGGTGACATGTAATTCATGAAACCTTGTTGTTATCACAATGATGGTATATCAGTTTTTGAGAGTGATGACTCAACAGTATAAAATCCAAGCAGACACAACGATGGTGCCATTAGTTATATTTTTTTTAAGAACTAAGGTGTCCATTACGATGTCGGACGGTAAAAAATCCGCCATCTACCACAGTGTTAAAAATCTGCCCGCCTACACCGTCTGAATACCGACCGAGCAATTACGATGCCTCAAACCGAAAACCGCCGGAGGCGGAAAATAAACAAAAAATACCGCCCGCCCATGTCCGAATCTAAGTCCATCCGCCCGCCACGGACGGAAAGACGCACGACAACCCAAAACCGCCCGCCCTGACGACCTAGACACCGCCCGTGAAATTAGGATCGCACCGACATGAGCGCGGAAAATACACAAATACACCGCCCGCCAGCGCAAACAACAGTGACGAAAATGGACACGGCGGAAGCACTGGCGGCCACGTCCATGCACAGAAATCATCCGCAGACAAAAACAAACACACACAACATGGCCAACAAGTCCACACAGCAACCCACGCACAAATACCCAAACACAGTACACATCCCGGAAACACCCCCTGGACAAACAAATCAACTACAAATCCCAGAACACCAGCCACAACACACCTGAAAACAACAGACCATCATGACACACCCACATAGGTAAGTACAAAACCAGCCCCTTCACAGACCACAACCCCTTGCAACATTACAAACTGAGGACGAAAGCACACAACACAGCGAGACAGAAAGGACAGCAGCACACCACAGACACGCACCTATCACACCCATCACCACCACCACCACCAAACACCGGCCACACAAACCCCCTGCACATCACACACCACACACCGCACCAGCACCACAAACACCAAAACACACACCATGGCACCACACAGAATGCCCAAGTTCACTTCCACCGAGCTGACGGTCATGGTCGACGAGATCGTCAAGGTGCACCCACAAATCTATGGGAACCAGGTCCAACAAACACCACTATCCACCAGAAACCGGTTGTGGAGCAGGATCGTAGACCAGGTCAATGCAGTCGGGAACGTGCCACGCAACAGAGGCGAAATTAACAAAAGGTGGAACGACCTGAAAAGCGTGGTCAAGAAGAAGGAGTCCAAGAATCGTGAGCTGGCTGCCAGGACTGGCGGAGGTAATCCCGCGCTTTACAAGACCTTCAAGGCGTGGGAGGACAAGGTGCGAGTCATCATACATCCGGAGATCCTCACCGGATTACCAGGGGGAGTGGAGGCTGGTAAGTACAAACAAACGTATACCAGCACACCGCTATGTAATCACATGCACTACCACCATGCCATAGCTCCGAGGGACAAACACCCCCATATCCAGTACACAATACACAAGACATCACCCACACATGCAACAGACACTCACACACACTCAGCCCAAAGCTACCAACTAACAAAACCATGGGGGCATGTGTACAGTCAGCCAGCACCGCAACTCCCACCAGGTCCCCTTGTACTCCAGAAGCGCCAGAAGGAGCACCCCCCACACCCACACCCATGTGTCAGCCATAGCTGCACTAACCGACAAGTAACAGGTAAGTAGCCGGAACACATAGTCAGTGGGTCGGAGGGGGGACAGCTGAAGTACAACACCCACCAGGCCCCTACTCCCACAGACCAGCAAGGTGGAGCACACCCCACACCCATGTGTCAGGCACAGCTGCATTAACCGACAACTAACAGGTAAGTAGCCGGAACACATAGTCAGTGGGTCGGAGGGGGGACAGCTGAAGTACAACACCCACCAGGCCCCCACTCCCACAGACCAGCAAGGTGGAGCACCCCACCCTCCCAGTACCATGTGGCATCCATTGCATTGCGCACTCAAAAATCAACCTGTAGGTGGGAAACTGTACAGGGCGGTGCGTCTGTAGGCATGAGGACTGTACTACGACTGACACATGGGACATGTCACGTAGCAGAGGAACACGCAGCACTGCTCCCAGTCACAATCATGAGACCAATGTGCACACGGACATGTATTATAGAGTCATACCCCACATGACCCATCACAGATACAGCAACACCTAAGGAGCCACGTCTGCATGCACAAGTCCCACTGGAGTACAGACCCACACGGCAGGCACTGTGCCACCCATCACACACATCAGCAACACCATCGAAGTCTTGTCCATGTAGTCCTTACTGCCTGTCACCCACACATTGTACAACAACGCCCATGTAAGACAGACCGTACTAGAAGTAACAGCTTGGAACCACAATATTGCACACAAACACCACTGGACCCATGAAACACACAGGCACACAATGCACATTCAACATATCATCCATCTCATCTCTCAGCCCCAGTGTCATGAAAGGTATGTCATCCGAACAGCTGGCCCTCATACAGTAGTCATGCAAAGATACCTGCCCATGACAAATCATGTGCCTGCAGTGACTGAAGCCCACGTCATACTGCGAGTAACAACACACATAATATAGTCAACACCCCAAGAGCACAGCATTGATGCACATGTACGAGGGCAGCACGCACACAAAGGAATTGGCCCATCTGCAATACGTCGTGTGGCACACAACAAGCACGAACTCACAACAATGCTACCAATGTAATGTCCATGAATGATAACAGTCAGGAGATATGCCGGGCATGTGAGACAGAAACACACCTTTGTCTATGCACTGTCATGTTGCCAGAACACATGTCACGTTCTGCACCCATTACTCACAGTATGTACCCCAAAAGCATATTTCAACCCAAAAGCGTTTAGGGGGCTGTACCCCCTTTTGGCATCAGCGTTTCTAAGCGTTCCATTTGAACCCCAAAAGCATATATCAACCCAAAAGCGTTTAGGGGGCTGTACCCCCTTTTGGCATCAGCGTTTCTAAGCGTTCCATCTGTCCCCCAAAACCATCGTTCAACCCAACATCGTCGATGGTCCTGGAGCCCGCATACACCCGAGCCACAAAATGTAGGAGCAGAGCAACACACACCCATCGGCATTGCTAATCCGTCCCATGCCACATGTCCACATCACACAGTTCCATTGCCTAGCCCACGCATACACACATCGTACATCCACACACACGCCTCTGGGAAACCTGTGCACAACAGTGCACGAACTGTGAATGTCAGACAACCAATACATACTTTGCTAGGTGCAACACAATGACCCATCTCATTCTCCCCACAGGTGCCGAACTGCTGGATGCTGGAGAGGGTGACAGCAGCCAGCACAGCCAGTCCGCAAGCCCCCGACCCGGACTCACGGATGTAGAGGAGCTGGACACCTCTCCGGACACGGACCACCCAGCAGGCCCATCTGGAGTGGCAGGGCACACCCGCTCCCCAGGGCCCCTCCTACCCACCAACACATCACCCAGGGCTGCTGACCAGTCACAGACCCCTGCTGCCACGCTCGTTGCAGCCACCACCACCGCCGCAATCACCACCACCACGCCATCCCTGGCCACAGCCCCTGCGCAAGGGGAGGCACGGCCGCCGGGCTCCACCCTGGGAGCCAGACCGAGGACCGTGGTGAGCAATGTGGCTAGTGGGCAGGTCGGTGGCAGCAGTACTGGTAGGAGGAGCAGGGCCAGGCCAACGCCATCTGAGCCTGGGAGCCAAGCCCTGCCGCAAATCGCCAGAGTCCTTGGGGCCTATGAAGAGGCCCAAGGACAATGGGCCAGGTCGGCTTCCGACACGCGGGAGGTCCTTGGGGTGTTGAGGTCCATGGACGCCCATATGGGCCAATTCGTGACCCGTATGGACCAACTTGTGGACCTCATGGGCCAGCTGGTGGTGGTGGTGAGGGCACAAGCAAGGCCAGCAACACCACCTCCGCCACCACCTGCTGTGGCGCAGGGTCGTGCAGCATCGCGTTCCCCTGCGTCCACAGCGAGTGAGCACTCCTCAGCCACCACCAGCGGCACATCAACACACCCCCCCCTACCAAACGTGGAAGGGGCCGTCCGAAGAGGAAACAGGTGTCCAGAGAGGACTTCGCACGCACCAAACACCAGTGAGTCAGCCAGCCACCTTGACCACCTACTGCATTGACTTGTACTACGATCCTACCCCACACTGCCATGTGAATGGCATGTGTCTGTTGGACTGTGGACATAGAACTACATGGGTACACCTTGACCATCACGCAGCCATGACCGTCAACTCATTGTCACAGCATGCACCACATTTGTCATCACCTTGCACACAATCACATGTCACCGCTGTAAATAAATACACCTTGATCACAATCTGCTTTATGTGTCCTGGGTTTATTCAACGATGTGCATTCGCCACCATGAGCAGAAATGCATCTGCTGTGTGGTATGTCGATGGGACAGGAGAGGCTGTAGGGACCTAGGGGTGAAAAACAGAACAAGAGTACCTTCAATGAGTGTGTCACACACTCATCACACAGTACTTGTCACCAACTACAAGCAATGTACACACATCTCACAGAGCAACAGGGCACAATGCTACAGCCACTGTCAGTGGCATACCAACCTGGACATGGACCATTGACACACAGCACTCAGTGAACAAAAGGCCCCCGTGACAGAGCACACATACACCTGCACAACTACAGCTACATCAGCCGTCGTACATGGACACTCACCGTCAAGTGAAGTAGCGGGCGATGAGCTGCTGACGCACATTCACTTCCTCCTCTCCACTGTCCTCTTCACTCGAGCTGTCCTGGTCTGCAGGCTGGGGCCCTGGTTGATCTCCGTCATCCACAATTAGGGGGATCTGCTTGCGAATAGCCAGATTGTGCAGCATGCAGCAAGCCACTATTATCTGGCACACCTTCTGTGGGGAGTACGCCAGTGCACCCCGGTGCAGTCCAGGCATCTGAACCTGGACTTGAGGAGGCCAAAGGTCCGCTCAACCACATGTCTGGTCCTCCCATGTGCCTCATTGTAGCGGACATCAGCTGGGCTCCCAGGACGTCGCAATGGGCTGAGCAGCCAGGGCCCATTCGGGTAAGCAGAGTCACCTGGGTGTGAGGGACACAGGGAACCGTTGCAATTCCAACTGGACACAAGACAGCATCGCACAGCCAGCACGCTACACTACTCCACATACTCACCGACAATCCAGCCACGGTCCGGTTGCAGATTGGTCATCAGACGTGGTAGGATGCTGTTGCGCATGATGTGCGTGTCATGTGCCGATCCTGGGAACTTCACACACACGTGTGAAATCACCATGTCTGCAAGGCACACCACTTGCACATTCAGGGAGTGCGTGTGCTTTCGGTTGCGGTAGAGGTGCTCAGTGGCCTGTGGTGCAACAAGGCCAACATGGGTGCAATCTATTGCACCAACGACGTGGGGGATCCGTCCAAGGGCATAGAAAGCACCCTTCACTGCCGCCAATTCACGAGCCCTGGGGAAGCGGATGTATCTGTTCCTGTACAGCATCATAGCTGACAGTACATCCCTGAGCACCATGCTGAACATGGGCTGGGACATCCCACCTCCACTGCCCACTGTGTGTTGGAATGACCCAGTGGCGAAGAAATGCAGTGCAGCCATCACCTTAGCCGTGGCGGTGAATGCTGTTGGATACACCCTGCGAGGACGGAGGTGGGGTTCCAACAAGGCACATAGACGATGCAGGGTGGGTCGGTCCAGATGATATTTACGGATGACCTCCACATCCTCCATGTCTGACAGCAATTGGTAGGGGCGATGAATGTTTGGTATCCGCCTAGGAAAGATGGAAGTGGACACATGTCAAAGCAACACGCCACATGGCATATTCACATACACAAAACAAAAATGACTGAGCAAGCAATTGAATCACAGAACAGCTGACAAGTAGGGACAGCACAGCCACAATACACGTACACAAGTCCCCTACCAATAGCAATGGGCAGTGACACACACCATTGCTATGTGCATGCACATGGGGATGTAGGCCTCAATCACTTGTAAGGCATGCTGATGGTAACAGACTGCATATTCGGCAAGCGGCAACACCACGGCAACATGACTAGCTGCTGTGCATCACACTGCTTCCGAGGCTGGGTGAGTATGGCACACACCAACAACGCTATGGACACAGGCTGAGCGGCCAAAACAAGTGGGACCTGTGGCACGAGGGGATATGAGACAGTCATTGATGTCACTACTGCACCCTATGTACAGCACTGTATGGATCACACCTCCAGGAACATTGACAGGTGTACACATTGACAGCCCCATGCCAACACGGCTGTGTGCTTGCAAATACACATCACAAGTGACACGTAACGTTGCACGTGCCAAGTGGCAGATGTACATAGTGAAAGATGGCATGTGTGTGCATATGCATATCCCATGCACCCATGCCAATGTGTACATGGTGATATTCCAACAGACATGTGGAGGCTGGCCACTGGCCGTCCCTGCCTATGCACACAGCATGTTGTGGCCCCGTCCATTGTGGACCTGCACCCACACACAAATCATGGCCACACCTGCAGATGCAGTGCGCACATTATACTGTGTGGTGCACATGGCATCAGCGGACTGTACCCGCCATGGTCCAGGCCCTTAATGCCAACTCCAATGACCCTCGCGGTTGCACCCTGCGTGTTCCACTATGGAGGTAGGCGTCCCGGGCCAGCTGGGAGCAGGCCAACGTCTGCAATTGAAGCTGCCAGACATGGTACACGAATTGCAGCAGCTTGGACCCACTGAAACTGCCCCAGGGGGTTATATGTGTGTGTGAGTGGGACAGGCATAACCACAGCTACCTGGAACTGCAGGCTGGCACCCCTCGACAACACCTGCTGCTGCCACCTCTCCACCTACACGTCGATGATGCTGAGGACATGTCCAGGTCCACTCACCAGCGAGGAGCTGGAGATCCTGGATTCCGAGCTCCACGCACACTGCACATGGCTATACCTTGCGGAATTTGTGTGTGAGAGACAACTGCAGTGTGTGTGGGAGTGCATGTGGGGGACACACATGTCGTTGATCCGCAGCACTATGAGTCAGAGCCTGTGGTGCTCAAACATGCACTGCTCACCATGCTGACTGCAGGTGGCATGGGTATGTGAGCTCTCGGGCGCTTTGACCTGTCTGTCCCTCCCGAGTGGTGGTACATGGCAACTTCATGTCAGACATCCAGTGACCCAGACAATTGGTAATGCAGGTCTCAGTGCACTTGTTGGTCGTGTGAATGTCAGGCTGGGGCCATGCTCCCCTTCTCAGTCCCAGCAGGCCTGGCCTTCACATTGACTGCACAATGCCAGTAGGTGACAACACAGACTGCCTAGTGGGTTACATGTGTCTCCTGTTCAGGACCCTCCGGATGGGTGCTAACTCAGTCCTGTCGATTGGACACACCATGCCTCGTGATTGGGATGTGTGTGTGAGATAGTGGCACTGAATGTGACCTCCGTTGTGGGGTGGGCCATGCACAGGGCGAGTACGTTGATGGTTGCGCAGTGTTGGTCACAGTGGGTACACCCACACAGATGTGTTGCCTTGTGATCTTTTTCTAGGTCCGCCTGACAATGGACAGTAGATGTGGGCAGACTACACATTGGTCGATGTTCTGTCTATATGCATGTGCCTTCCCACCAGGCACAGCTGCCCCTGCACATGTGACCCCTGCTGCACTCAGTGCTGGGTCTGTTGAGCTGATGCACCATCTGTGCGTGGGGCAGACAGCTCTGCTCACTACCGTCATTGCCCATGACATCACTTTGCCGCAGGTGACATGGATCATGGAGGGCCCACATGTACGCGTGGGTGGACTACACAAGACTGTCCAATGGTTGTCACCCCCAGTCAGTGCTTCGAATGGGAAGAATGTGGTGCTGGTATTCATTTTGATGTGTCGAGTGGGCGGGGCTAGGTGCGGGGCTACATGCAAGACATGGGATGGTCATCAGCTTATCTACTAGTTGCAATACACACGAGACACGTCTTTTTCTGACCACATCAGGGTCATTCCTTAAACTAACTGAGAGTCAAACAGTCATCTTTTACACTGTCCTCATGGCCTCCCCTCGCTCACCCCAATATGCATTTGCACCTGAGATGCTAGCGCATGCACAAGCAGCTCCAAGCTCGCCCCAGAGAGGCCAAGGAGTGTATGTGTGGGTCCAGTTGAACAAGTGGTCTGTCTCACGGTATAATAAGTGGCGGGACGCCGTCCACCTGCGTGGTGCCCCGACTCGAGACCCGGGCAACATTGACAATGCATGACAGGCTCCGCAGTCCGGATACACCACCTGCAACACACAGAGGCTGTAGCTGCCCTAGCGGACCAGGCCGCGTCCAACTGGTGCTCATGGACCCACACATTCACTCTTTGGCCTCTCTGGGGCGAGCTTGGGGCTGCTTGTGCACGCGATGGCTTCTCTGTTGCAATGGCATGTAACATGTGTGGGAATCTAGGCAATGGGTGTGATGGTGCGAGCCACCTTCTGTGACGTCACTCCTGCTCGTGATATGTGCGTCCCCCCACTACTTCCATTTGACTTGTGCCATACTACACATTGAGGATGTGTTGCCTGCGTGATGTGACCAGGAGGAACGCGCCATGACCTCTCACCCACCATGCTCCACTGCCATCCCGTGTCCTGGATTGCCTGTGCAGGTGGACAATGTTGGGGATACACCTGGTCGACAGGGGATGTGGGTGCCTTGGCAAGGGCCTGGCGGACGCACAGCAGTATCCAGCATGTCCACGGAGGGTGGGCTGACGTCTACACTTGATGCAGCATTGATCGTGTGCCCGCCTGTTGTGCACACACGAGTTCACATTCATCCCCAGACAGGTGGTCTTTACAAATTCCCAGGGGAGCGCCAATGTACTGTTCCTGAATCCTCCCAACACAGCGTGTTTCAACATTGCATGTGCGCACCTACCCGTCACACCCACCCACCTGAGCCATACGTAACTCCCGCTTCACATAACACATGTGTGTCTTCCACAGTTGTGCTACTCATTTGCGTTGACATCCAATGACAGTGGACTACATGGTCATCTCACGACTGCCGTGTACTTCACACACTCTCATCCTCTCTCATTCGTACTTGTGAAATGAATCGGCAGAGACACATTTTTGCTTCAAGCCGTGTGTTGGGACTTATGTCCTCTGTGATGCAGTATAGTGGACACTACTGGCAGCGAAATGCATGTGGAGGATATACCAGCATGATTACACATAGCATAGGGTGTAGGGGTACATGTGATTAGTTGTTGACTGTGGGATGTGGGCTTCAGAGTTACGACTGCTTAGCCGTTGTGTGCTAATGTACATTTGCTACTTACTGAGGTGCTGCTGACTTTGACACAGACAGTATACATTTAGCCTACCAGTCCGCTTGTCATCATGGGCACAGTGCATCTCAGTTCCATGTTACAGGTTTGCTGCTATAGTTACTCATACACACGTGCGTGGAGGTGACATCAGGGCATGGGCTTACGTGCATGCAACGGCGTCCCACTTGTTGTTGCGATGTGGTGGCTACTGGACATGTCACAGTCACTGGGGTCATGTTGTTGGTGGATGCACTTGTTGTCCATGCAAAGGTCCTGGCACGGAAGTTCAGAGGGAGATGAGGTGACGGCTCTCACATACTACAGCCTGACGTTTACTGTCCACTGACCGGTGCATGTGTTCATGGGCGCAGGATCCATATTATGGCATGGTTGTACGTGCAGTTCTGTCCATGTGGTTGCCATACACAAATCCCATGCCTCTGCCTCCCCCTGTTCATGCAGAGTTACTGGATGTGATGAGGAACAGAGTGCATGTCCCGGAAATATACGATGTCATGGCAGTGTAGTTGATGGTGTGGTGTCAGTTGCAGGTTGTATGGTATAGTTGTTGTACTGGTAACTGCCCAGTCCGTGCGGAAGCCAAGCATGGGTACGGTGTGGGTCATCATTGTTCAATTGGGGGTATAGCGTCGGGGGCCGACGAATTGACAGGTTGTCAGGTATGCGATACCTTCCAGCTGGGCTTCCATGGCATTGGTGGTAAACATGGATGCCATCCAATGTAGCGGATGGTGGCTGTCAAGGTGTTGGTCGTAAGTTGTCCCTTGTAGGAGCATGATGGGACATGTTGGATGACATTCGATGTAACTGTGATCCATAATCTGTCGTGTGGAGGCACAGTGGTCCCATTGCAGTGTGGGTCCGATAGTAGCCACATACGCCATGCCCCCATAAGCTGAACAGACCCTGTCGTGGACGTCCAGGGGTTGAATAGTTGTAGCAGGTCCGCCCTTGGACATGCCGGGTTGGAGAGACATAAATCCACAGGATAGTGGAAGGGACACCTCCGACAGTAGAAGACGGGGATGACGCAGCTGAACAATGCAATGCGGTAAGTTAGTCGGTAACTTACGTTCAGCAAGGCCAGATTGTCACATCCCAATATCTGTATCAGGTTATGTTTGTACTGCTTAATCTGTCCGGCGTAGTTGGGTAGGTGTGGTGCAAGTGCCATTTTGCTGCAGGGCGATGTGATGGCGTGCTCCGGCTGTCTGTGCAGTCTGCAGAATGCAACCTCCGACGTTACTGGGAATTCTGTAATGGTCGTAGGGAGGCAGGACTTGTGTTATGTTAGCTTGTGCGGAGGACACGGGCCCTCATCCCACATGCTTCTCTGAATGGTCAAGGTTAGTGGTGTCTGACTCCTTCCAGATAACTTGCATGTGAACCACATGGGGGAGTGTTATCATTTCTTTTTCCGTTCTGAATGTTCTTTGGTGTTATGTGCTATCTGCCCTGTGGCCGCTTCCCTCTGCATGCCTGTGTTGGGCTTTTTTGGTACGATGACTGTTTTCTCCGGCTTGTTTAGTCAGGATGTGGTTTCAGAGTGGGAATGGAAGGTCATTCAGTGCTGTCTCCTCTCCCGTGTGTGGGCGGCAGGCTGCGTTTCCGCTATACGTTGGGCCTTGTGTTATGATTGGAGCCACCTGTTGTCTGTCCCCCGGGATCTTTGATGTTACGTATTGCATGTCTTGGTATTGGGTGCAGGGTGGTATCGGTGTTTCTGTGTGGTACTGGCGTACCTTTTGCCGATGGGGTCCATATTCTGCTGGGTGATGTTGCCGCCGCTGTGTGCTTCGCCATGTTTTGCACACAGGGGTGTGTCCTAATTTGGCGTGACATCACTGACATGTTCGGGTCACTTGTGTGACGTCAGGTTGGCAACAGTGAATTGCCGGTTGGGGACATGACTGTGGCAGGGCTGTCACGTGACATGTGCGTTCTGGGTGGTGCTGGTGTGTGTGGGGTTTGGTTGTGACCCTGTGTTGTTTGTGTGCGGTGCATACATTGCGCTGCCGTTGGCCTCTGCGTTGTGCGCATGTGTGGGTGCAGTGGTGGATGTGTCGCGTCCACGCAGGGGTGTCGGGGGGGCCATATACAGTTTTCCCGCCCTTGCACTGTGTGCAGTGTTTGCGTGCCCTTGTTGTGTGTCTGCCTACCTGCGTCGCCGCGGTGCGTTGACTCCTGGGTGCTGCATCAGGTAGAGCATGGGGAGGGCCTGCAGTGCTGGATTCATGCTCGGGGGTCCGCCTCTTTGCTATCCGTACTGTGCGTTCGGTTTTCCGCCTTGCTTTCACGTGCGGTGTCTCTTAGCCGGGGGAACTGTTTGGTTGTGTCATCGTAATTTGTACGCCGGGCGGTACGTGATTTCGTCGGGCGGTGTGTCTCCATTGGGCCGCGCCGCTACGTGAACGGGCGCACTTTGAAGGCGGACGGCGTCGCTGGCTTACGGGCGGTGTTTGGCTGCATTTTCACATCCTAATTGGGCGGGCGTGTGGGCTGCGGCGGGCGGACGGTAACTGGTGCTTTTTGCATCCGCCAGCACGGCGGTGGTGCTTCCGCCCGCCATCCTAATGGACCCCTAAGTTTATTTAAAGTCCTTCCACGTGTTCAAAAATCCAACTAAATCCGATCAATTCAATTTTACTGCATCTTTTGTGCTAGTAACGTCCTCACTAGGATCGCATAAATGAATCCCCATTTTTCATCTCGAAGAAAAGACGGGTGGTTGCGACTACACGGGACGTGCGGTGATATCTATTAACCCGATTATAAGGTGTGCAACTATCTAAACCCGCATGGTACCTCCGAATTTTAGGATTAGTGTGACACATCAGGTCTCGATCCAAGTTTTATCATTCGCCACTATAGGGATTCATTTATGCGATCCTAGCGAGGACGTTACTAGCACAAAAGATGCAGTAAAATTGAATTGATCGGATTTAGTTGGATTTTTGAACACGTGGAAGGACTTTAAATAAACTTAGTTCTTAAAAAAATATATAACTAACGGCACCATCGTTGTGTCTGCTTGGATTTTATACTGTTGAGTCATCACTCTCAAAAACTGATATACCATCATTGTGATAACGACAATTTTTCATGAATTACATGTCACCTATAGGAGAGACAAGTATTGTTTATGTCCTGATGAAGGTGGTGTCTCAATAATTTATCACCACCGAAACGCGTCGACGCCTCTTTTGTGTATATGGTTATATCCAAGGAACCTCTTCATGTCCGATAATATTATGAATTGATGGATTGATGAATTTTCATTGAGTGATTCCTTTTGGAGTAGCCTTATTTTGATGTTTTTATATTTTTTTACATTCCCTTTGTCTCTCATGGTTTTTTACTGTTGATCATTATTTTGATGTACTATATATTTGTCATGTTTTTATACCATTTTTTTTTAATTGAGTCAATATGTTTTAAATAAATAAATGTTCTATTACATTGATTTGTGTTCCTTATCTTTGTGTATATTATAGTTGTTTGTTGGGTTCATATAGTGGTGATTTATGTGTATTCCATGAACGTTTAAATGTGTGCAGAATATATATAAACACACGTAGTGGAAGATAGATTCATAGTAGTCCCAAGAGATTTTCCCTTTTCCTACCTGTGTATGTATGTATACCATATTTCTATAAAGCATAAATAGCCAAAAGGAGGCAGAGCACTGTCCATGGTCAAAGACAAGGAGGAGCACTGTACATGGTTAAAGCCAATGAGTGACCACAGACGTAGCCGAAATGTGGGCGATTAATGCATTGTGATTTAGTGGTCTTTAAATCAATCAATCAATCATGGCATTTATAAAGCGCACTACTCACCCGCGGTCTCAAGGCGCTGGGGGTGGGGAATGCTGCTACTGCTCGAAAAGCCAGGTCTTGAGGAGTTTTCTGAAGGTCAGCAGGTCTTGGGTCTGCCGTAGGTGGATGGGGAGGGTGTTCCAGGTCTTGGCGGCGAGGTGGGAGAATGATCTGCCGCTGGAGGTTGCTCTTCGGATGCGGGGGACTGTGGCGAGGGCGAGGTCGGCAGAGCGGAGCTGGCGGGTGGGGGCATAGAAGCTGAGTCGTCTGTTGAGGTACGCTGGTCTGGTGTTGTGGAGTGCCTTGTGTACGTGGGTGAGGAGCTTGAAGGTTATCCTCTTGTTGACGGGGAGCCAGTGCAGGTCTCTTAGGTGGGGTGTGATGTGGCTGTAGCGAGGGATGTCGAGGATCAGGCGTGCAGAGGCGTTCTGGATGCGTTGCAGCCGTTTCAGGAGTTTGGCCGAGGCTCCTGCGTAGAGGGCGTTTCCGTAGTCCAATCTGCTGCTGACGAGGGCCTGGGTGACCGTTCTTCTCGTTTCGGTGGGGATCCACTTGTAGATCTTGTGGAGCATGCGGAGGGTGTTGAAGCAGGAGGAAGAGACGGCGTTGACCTGCTGAGTCATGGAGAGGGTGGAGTCGAGGATGACCCCTAGGTTGCGTGCGTGATCGGTGGGTGTTGGAGCTGTTCCCAGTGCGGTCGGCCACCAGGAGTCGTCCCAGGCTGAGGGGGTGGATCCGAGGATGAGGACCTCCGTCTTGTCTGAGTTCAGCTTCAGCCGGCTGTTCCTCATCCATTCGGCGACAGCCTTCATTCCTTCGTGGAGGTTGGTTATGGCGGTGTGGGGGTCCTTGGTGAGGGAGAGGATCAGCTGGGTGTCATCGGCGTAGGAGATGATGTTGAGGTCGTGTAGTCGGGCGGCGTGGGCGAGTGGTGCCATGTAGACTTTAAACAGCGTAGGGCTGAGGGATGAGCCCAGGGGAACGCCGCAGATGATCTCGGTGGCTTCGGAGCAGAAGAGGGGGAGGCGGACGCGCTGTGTTCTGCCGGAGAGGAAGGAGGTGGTCCAGTCCAGGGCCTTCTCTTGGATCCCGGCGTCGTGGAGGCGTGTGCGTAGTGTGCAGTGGCAGACTGTGTTGAAGGCGGCTGACAGGTCCAGGAGGATGAGGGCCGCGGTTTCTCCGTTGTCTAGCAGTGGTCTTTAAAGAGGTGTATCTTCAACTATTTCCTAAATTTCAGGAGTGTTGAAGTGGTCCTGATGGATACAGGGATATTGTTTTTGATTCTGGATGTAGAGATGGAAAAGGACTGCTGCCTTGTTTTTTTGTTTTTATACTTCTAAGTCTACAGTTTGATAGTCCTAGCTGAGAGTATGCTGAGGACTACCAGAGAGTTTTTGTAAATGATACAGGTGGTTTTGAAGATGGTGCGGCCCAGCATGGGAAGCCAGTGGAGTTCCAACAGGCTATCCACTTAATACAGCTAGCAAACTGTCTTGAAAAGCACTGCTGTTAAATGCATCGGAGGGCTTCACTGGAGTCTAAATTAAACGCTTTGTATTGCCAAAAATGTTAATGACCAAAGGGGAAGAAAAAGTGACAAATCCCAAAGAGGAAATACTTAGGAACAGGGTGAAAAAACACAAGAAGGGAGGCAACAAGAAAAAAGTGCTTAAGAGGTTTACACCAAATGGGAAACTGTGGAAGTAAGACATAATGATAAATATGTGATGGAAAAGGGTGCAAAAAGGTATACATAACAGGGACAAACCTTTAATGAATATAAAATTGAAGTAAGGACGAAAAGAAATAAAGAAAATGCGACTTTGAAAAGTAAAAGTGATATTACTGGAAATTACCAAGTTTAAAAAATCAGGGTGTAACTTACAAACCACTTGCCTCTGTCACCTAAAGGGACAACAGTAGGGATGGAAAGACCTGGATAAAGCACAGATGAGGCACATTTTGTGAGGAGACGACTAACACATAGCTGAAGTGACAATAGTCACCTATTTTGCCAAAGGAAAAGACATCGTGTTATAGGCAAACAGAGTCACATAGACAAATATGTACTTGGAAGCAACGGCTGATTCACATGAAGAGGCTGTAGTGTCCATGAGTCTGTGCATGGAAACAGAAAACATGGCTCGTCCCCTCACTCAGTGTGATATGTATTTGCTGCTCTGTACTCCAATCATCGTAATATGCTATTGCATCATCTAACTATGAAGAATCATGAATTTGCTCAACTAGTCATGCTTGTCTTCTCTATATTTTTTATTGAAGTGCCCTCTGTGTTTAATCCTGTTTTTCAAAACCTCCCCCACTATACAGGTGACTTTCCAGACTCTCATTATGGTCCATGCATAACCTCAACCACATTCTTCAGCTCAGTCCTATGAAATCACACACCAGATTCAGGATGAGAGATTGTTGCTAAAGGGGAATTTCCATTGCCATGCGAGCTACCAGTGCCATCTTCCTTCGCCATGGAAAGTGATGCAATTAGAAATTACTGCTATATGTGTACCTCTTCACCTTTACCAAAACACAAGTAAGCCTGGTCACCACTGGCGTATATATGGTGTTCAGAAAATCTACACATTATCATCATGGGATCCCATGTGAGAAATTGTAATGCAGTGTGGGATGTAGGCATGCGACATTATGTCATTGACATGAAGGAAAGCAAGTGAAGGGTTATGGGCATTATCAGTGGTACTTGCATACATAGGGGCAGATTTACAAGGCCCTTGCGCCACTTTTGCGTCACTTTTCCCATGTTAAAAGTGACGCAAAAGTGGCGCAAGGGCCTCGTAAATAAGCCCCATAGACTTTAGGCACTTTTATCAGAAATAGCAAAAATTTGTAAATGTGAATTGTGTAAGCTGTTCTGAATGCAAATACAAACTTTGTTTCATTTCTCTCTCCTCTTGTTAGTGTTCAATCACATATTTTAATGTCTTAATATGTATGCAACAGTTGCATGGCATCATTGACATATAAATAATTTTTAGATTGGCATGTACAACAGAATAGTGGTAACTATAGTTATTATGCTGTGTGGAACTGACCAAGGAGTTTGTAACTCCTCAGCACTGCCTTTAGTGTGGAAGGACCAATTACTAAGACCAGGTAAGTAAGGTGTATTTGAAAAAAGTGTCAGAAGTTTATTTGCATTGTACAGTGCAGTGCGATGCCCTCAGCAGAGCTCCAAGAATGTGTCAAACCTTGCACTTCTTTGAAGCATTATTTATACAGTTCCTTACAGATTGCATAAGGTGCAAGAATGTTCAAAGAGTGGACAGTTTACACCATAAATCATTCATATTGTGCATATAAGAGTAACGGTAAGGCATGTTCTGGCATTCATTGTGAGTTCACAGAGTGTTTGAGGCCTGGCCTTGCCTGGGACCTTCTGCCTTATCTATACCATGCAAGGCAATCCTTCAGCTTAGAGGTCTTCGCCCTTGGTTGTGGCAGGCACCAAGAGCATAACCAGGTGCGCTTGCACACATACACACACACACACGCACACACACACAAACACACACACAAACACACATTCCCATATATGATATAAACTTTACTCAAAACCACCAACTATGGAATAATGTACAAGTGACTTCCTTGGAATGACTTCTGTTAATAAACCACACTCACATTTGCACATTTCATTAACAAGCTATTACGTATGATTAGTTTTCTATATGCAAGGACCTATCTGCGTCTGTGTCACATACTTGTAATTACACAGTAATTGATGGGAAATCTGCCAATGGAATATCTGATCTCCCTGTCAAAATGAATTATGCAGATGCTGACTCCGGAGCCGTCCGAGCACTGTATTTGAGCTCTTAAATTCTGCAGTTCATGGTGTCAGTCATTGGACACAAAATGTTCAATGGCAACCATGATATAATGTTCAATGATAGGCATGACACACTAAGCCAATGTGTTGGACCTGGCATCCATGGCATGGTTTTCCCCCTAACGTTTTGCCTTCAACCCTCCTGTTTCCTGACTTCCTTTTTGCTGGCCCTAGAGCTATAGGAACTTTACCACTGCTAACCAGTGCTAAAGTGCTTGTGTTCTCTCCTTAAAATATAGTAAAATTGGCCTGTGCCCAATTGGCAAATGTAATTTACTTGTAAGTCCCTAATAAGTTGCCACTACCTGTGCCCAGGGCCTGTCAATTAAATGCTACTAGTGGGCCTGCAGCACTTATTGTGCCACCCACTTAAGTAGCACGTTTATGCATGTCGCAGGCCTGCCATTCCATCCTGTGTGTATGCAGTTTTAAGCTGCCATTTCGACCTGGCAAAATAAACCTTTTGCCAGGCCCAAACATTCCTTTTTAATACATATCCGTCACCCCTAGGCTAGGTCCTGGACAGCCCAAATGGCAGGTTGAAATGCATTTAAAAAGTAGGATCTGTACTTTTAAGGTTTACATGTCGTAGTAGTGAAAAACTCTTACATTTGTATTTCACTACTGCAAGGCCTACCTCTCATAACTAATTCTGGAGTTACCTTATTATATTAAGTAAGTTTATTTCCAAATGGGAACGGGTAACAGTTCATGTTTGGTGTCTTTGGAATTGTAATGAAAAATCCTAAGTTATGCTGAAGTCAGATTTCAAATTACAGTTTGGTAAATACTACTTTTAGAAAGCTGGCATTTTACTACCTTAGCCATTTGGTGCCTTCAACCTGTCTCTGGGTCACATGACTGGGTGTAGTAGACAGTTGGGCTTTGTGTATTCCTCCAAGGCAGACACACAATAGGGAGCTTAGGTGTGCCTGGATGACCAATCACTGACAGGATGGGAGAGAGAAGCTGGACCCTGTCCCACTTACACTCTTCATACTATAAAATATAGTCAAAGTAATTACATTTGACATTAAATATCAGAAGCCATTAAGGCAATGACTGAAAATCACTGTTGACATGCAATGGAGATTTCAAGATCTACATGAGAGGCCATAACTGATCAAGAATTGTGTACTTCTAAACATTAAACCCTTCGTTACATGATTCTCTGGATCCCTGATAGTGCTGCCAATGTGAGTTACACCTCCATGGGGTTTCAGAGACTCGTGATAATGCTGTAAACTCCTAAATACTGATGTGAGAGATGTGAAGGAGAAATAAGCTGGAAAGATAATAACTCACAGGGGGATTTGGATGCTGAATTGCCAATTCTCCTGGTAATTGTTAATTTCTTGTAGAAACCTAAGGGTTCAACATGCAATTACAAATAACACCATTCCCTGTAGTTACCAGTACCTCTGCAATCTGGAATTGAGGAATCCAGAGTTTACCACGAGGATTACTGGTCCACTGGTAATGAGGGCCTAAGAAAGGCTCAACACAAATCAGCAATAACAGCCAGACATTTTCCACTGCCATAGAAGGTACAACCCTGCCTCTTGAGCACTTCTTTCTTCACTGATAAGAAGCATGATAAAGCCTTGCTCATACCAAGCACTGAAACAGCACATCCCACGCCTGTTTAAATGATCTGTCCTTACTGTTCACCAAGAGAAAATTCTACCTCATTAATGTATTTTTAAGGTATTTATCAATTGTAGATGCTCTCTTTATAAACATAGCTCATTCTGTTTTGGTGCTGTGGCTAGGATCCAAAAATCTCTATTTTTGTTCTTATTTGTAGCATTCATTTTGCAACCCTTTTGGCCAAATTACAGCAGCTCGCATTTTCCAGCAGAAAATGTATTTCCTCTAGTAAAGAACACATTTTTTGATGTCTCTGAAACTTCAACGAACATATTATTTATAGAACACTGAACAAGATTTGTGTCTACACTGAACAAAACATGACAGAGTGAAATATACCTTTGAAGTCCAATCATTTTAAAATATTGCTGTAATATTTTGTTTAGTGCCGTGCTGTTTTGGAAAGTGAAAGATGAAAGAGCTTTCAAATACAATCTGAGCTTAGAAGCCATCACAGAAGCTCTGATCTGACATTAGTTTAACATTACTTTCATGATATTTTCTGGGTTTAGTGACATAATGTGACACCAATGAAAACCTATACATGGTAAAATTAATCACAAACAAAATAATAGTGTTCCCTTAGTTTGACTCCTCTAAACCTTCAGAAATAGTCTGCTTAAAAGTGGCTCATTTTTGAAGGCTGGTTAGGCAAAATAACATATTTTATGAAATACATTCAGAGAAAGAGTAGGGAGAGAGAATGTGGGTAAATCTGAACCTGTTGTGTGTAGAAGGATCTCAGTACTGAATTCTGTCTAGAAAATTAAATGCTATTGAATTGTAAATTACAGTAAACAGCATCTTTCAGTCATCAAAAGAACACTTCTGAAAGCCTTTCTATTTTTAGTACACAAACAAGTGTGAAATCATCAAGACAAAATAAGGTATTTCAATATAAGATTACTTTTACACCCATAAAAATAACAGAAATCCAAATAAATAATGTAACTACGTTTAAAAAATGGCATAATGGCGATGGTATTGGACAATAACAGAGCAGTATCACATGAGCCTGCTGCAATGTATGAAGTTACAGCGGAGATAAAATATTTGCCGGACTTTAGGCCCCATTTACAGAGGACCTCACTACAAATGTTTATGTAGAACATATTAACTATTCTAGAGGCTGTTACCTAAAGGATACGTTACCTCACCATCAGTGAAGTGAGCATTATTGACTTGCTGAAATCTGGTTACAACAGAGCTCGATGTTCATTGTTTAGTCCTCCCTCCCTGATTAATACAGGTGATCAATACTTGGGAGAGGTACAACCCATAGGCTTGGTACTCTGATGCCACTGCTGGCACTCTAGGGAAAATATGACTTCAGGCCAGGCACAACTTGCAAATGTTCCATGAATTGCTGCATCACATTGGCCATTGCCTTCAAGAGGTTGTAGTTTTCAGACACTCAAAAGGCATTTGGCTCTATGCAGAAAGTATTGCATCACATTGGAGTGAGTGAACACGTACTTAATTAAGTAACCAGAATGTTATATTCCATATATGTAGATAAGGTCTGGTTCAATTATGTTTAGTTCAGATTGAAGTGGTAGGTGTAAGAGGATAGGTGTTTAGCCCTGAATGTTATTATGAAGGAGCAGGATTACGTCATGGTGGACCCATTGTTGTATTCCGCTTTAGGGGTCCGTACATAGGTTTTCCTGAATCATGTCCTTATATAGGCACAATTCACCTTGCCCTTATATAGGCATAGAATCCCTGTCCTTATTTAGGCATTAACCGTGCACTCCAAATACAGGCATGGTCACCGACATCCGTCTACCCTAACGTCACAACGAGTTCTTAGAAACCAGACCCTTAAGCTTCGGGAGTTCCCCTAGCACAGGACTATTGATTTCTCCAAGAACTCATCTATTATGTATGAACCGTTATACCTTAAGGGTTCATTCCTGACGTCTTCCTATGTCCGACTTCACGTCAATGCTAACATTCCTCGACACCTACCAGGTATAAATATACCTTCCCTTGCCCAAGCAAGTTAGAGGAGACCTCGACTTCAGAGGAGCCCGTATCCCGGCCTGACGCACTGAGAAGACACTGTCATTCCTGCACGCAGAAGAATCCAGCTTCCAGTGTTCTGACTCCCTTCGCGGGGTGTTAGAGTTCCAAGATCCGGCAGGAGATTC
Source organism: Calotriton arnoldi (assembly GCA_963921515.1). Lineage (NCBI taxonomy): Eukaryota > Metazoa > Chordata > Amphibia > Caudata > Salamandridae > Calotriton > Calotriton arnoldi. Next base: position 193,300 of record CAWUFW010011624.1, read on the forward strand.
CCACCTCTCTCATTCTCAAGGTATGGAGCTGACTAGATCCTAGAGGGACTCTTGGCATACTAGACTTAACACACTCTTAGTTTACCATACTAGAGAATACTCCACCTACTTCTACTCTTCCCTACACCTAGTCTAGGTTAGGTACACTGGGGTAGAACTAGCTTAGAGACGCATCGTATGAGTACTCGCATTTTTAGCTCATGTTATTTATGTACGTGAATATATGCTAAAAGATAATGCTAGCGCAGTATTATTTATTTCTACTGCTTACGCTGTACATTATTTATCTTCCATACTGTCTTGTGATCATAACAGCACATATCTCTTACACGAGAAACAAGACTGTTCAATAAAACCCTTTTTATTGAAACGCCCGTCTTTCCTTTCTGTGTAACTCTGCAGAAACTAAGCATGCACGATTGAATGAGTGAAACTGTTATCTGTTGTTTCCACGATTCTGAGATATGTTCCGCTTCTAAAGGGAAACAAAGTTGTCATGTTTTTCGGTTGCCAGAAACTACTCCCTTCTTGTTCTCAAGGAGTTTCTAGTGGCCTCTGAGCTAGCTGGCACAGGTAATTAAGTTTAATATAATCGATAGGGACATACCGACCTTAGTCCTATGTCAAACCTATAGGTTATATTATTCCAATGCACAGAGCCTATTAGGGAAATAGGAACTACACTACATGGCGCCCAACGGTTTGGTAAGGCTGTAATTTAACGCTAGATACTGAGTAACTCATTCGTGCTTTTCTCAGAGACCCCTACTCACATACTCCATAAGACATCCGGAGTGGGTAGGGTTAAATATCCGCCATAACTAAATAGGGAAGCACCCTATATATTAGTTGGTTGGTTTGTTCAACGTTGAAGGATACAGTGTTCCAAAATATTGTGCACCTTATCTTTTGTTTCCTTGAAACTTGTTCTACATTTTTCAAAAAACAAAATGTCCATAAACGGGGACAATAACACCGGAAACGGTGGAGCTGCGGCTGACCCACTTGTAACAGCTTTTAACATTACAGGTTTAAATGAAACCGAGGAGGGTGTTATAGACATCCATCCAAACTTAAGAAGAGCCATCACTCTAAAACTTATAAAACATGGCCTACCACCGAGAGGAGGTAGAGCAGTTTTCGTGATAGAGGCACACAAATCCTTTCAGACGGAGGTATTCTATTCATGGGTCATATTTCCTGAATCAAATTCAGTAACAAAAATGTTTCACTTCTACAAAGAAGATGATCCACCAGAGGAATATATTCCTTTCGAGGATATTGAAATTCCACTAACATACCAGGAGCATCAGCTCTGGTTTAAAGGCGCCCTAAAACATCACAAAAACATTACCAAGCTCGGTCCACTAGGTAGACCAGGAGCAACATGGCCGATTCTAGCCGGCTACACACCTCATCCTGACATCGAAATAATGTCAGATGAGGAACTACTTACTCAACTTACAGAGTTAATAAAAATCTACAGACAACTAGTCCAATATGTCATGCGGACTTTCACAGTCCAAGCACCATTGACACTTCCAAATCAAACTCCTCAACAGGGGAATACACTAAAAATTATACCACAGACTCTATACGCAGTCATGGGTAAAATGCCCACAAAACGTGAGCAAATTCCGTTTTGGATAGCTCAAAAAATTACTCAAATCGAAGCAGTATTTCCAAATACTAGCCCGTATGAAAAACACAGAATACTAACTATTTGTTTACCAATGGGGATCACACCACAACTGGAAGACTGCACCACTTGGGGCTCAGTCTTTGCTGCCATCTAGACTAAAAACATGGTGTTCCCTCAATTGCGGTAATACCTGATGTCCTGAAATAAATTCAAAACGAATACGGGGCAGAGCCTGCTCTAAATTTAGGTATGAAATTACTGAAAAATTTCGACCAGGTCTCAACAATAATATTATCTAATATTAAAGGGAGGCAGCAGCAGTGGCGATCCGCCAACGATTAAGGGAATTTGATGTTACAGAACATCAAACAGAACTACCCAGAATAATAGAACAATCTTATGCAGAATTAGGCAGAGATAGTTTGGGTGGAAGACCAATGAAGCCAAAACTATCTGAAAGTCCTGAGAAGGACTCTAATAAACAAACTTCTACATCTTCTAAAAAGAAGTGGGAAACTAATAAACAAAATTCAAACGAGAAACGTTCTCAATCCCGAGGTAGGTCTCCTCAAAAGGAGCCCTCTGAAAGGAGGTATAACCTCAGGAATAGGGATAATTTGAAAAAGCCTGACAGGTATCAAGATACTGATACACGTTCCTCTCGTACCTTTCAGATCTCGTCACAGACATCGGAAAGAAGAGGACGGTCAGAACAAAGAGAAGAACGCGTGAAATCGAAAGACGACAAACACGTTCCAAAAAGTAAATCAAAACCTCAATTCTCAAAAAAGAAGGTAGCAGGTCTGAAGATCAGACATGCCGAGGATACTGAGAACACAACTCAAGAACGGAGAATGGGCTCAGACAATGCTGGACAGTGCTGCAGAAGTCACAATAGCTCGCCAGAACCTGAAGGAACTTCTGGAGATAGTGGACTTGAATGAGTACATTACAGTTGAGACTATAGACACCAAGGTTAGTACTCCACAAAAGTTATATGAAATAACACTCCGGATGGAGGGAGACATACCCAGACAGGTGAAAGCACTCTTTTGGGGAAAACTTTCCAGGGGCTATGACATACTTCTAGCAGAAAAAGACTCCCCACCACAATTTGTCAGGGAGTGCCCACATGGCGAGGACATTATTATGCCAGCCTTCTCTAACCATATTCCAATTCACCTAAAATATACTTATGCCAGGAAATGGGCAGTTGCCCAGGCCCCAGCATTATACAAATATCATGTAGGATGGGATGAGGACTCGCCTCACCATAAAATACATCTAAAAATGAACCTACTGCACAAAGGCAGTATCCAATAAAGCAAGAAGCTAAAAAACAGGTCAGGAGATCCTAGATCAACTTGAATACCAGAGGGTGATTGAAACATGCACCTCTTCAATGAACAATCCTTTGTTTCCTGTCTCCAAACCAGACAATACCTGTCGTCTAGTTTTGGATTACAGACACTTAAACACTTGTTCTAAAACATTTGCACTACAAAATGCACACAGTACAGCATTAATGAATAACATTGTGCATAAAAAATATAAAACCACATTAGATATCTCAAATGGTTTCTTTTGTCAAAACATAGCACCTGAAAGCAGGTACTTAACAGCTTTCTCAATAATGGGGACCCAGCGTCAATTTTGTCGACTCCCACAAGGGTTCAAGAACAGCCCGGGGTTATTCTCAGCGAGGGTAACGGAGTTACTACAAATTTATGACAATGAGGCATTGTCCTATGTCGATGATATCTATCTGACAGACGATGACCTGGACAAACACTTGAACAGGGTGAGCACCATTATACTGGGACTCGCCTCTGAGGGCTACAAATTCAACTTCAAAAAGTCCAGAATTGCCCATCTCAATGTCCTGTTCCTAGGATACGAGCTTTCAAGTGAAGGCAAGAGCTTGGCAGCCAACTTTTTAGAAAGATGTGCGCTGCTCCAACCTCCAAAGACGCTGAAAAATCTACAATCCATCCTGGGTTTCCTCAATTTTGGAAGAACATACATTCTAAATTACGCAGAAAGGGTTAAACCTCTCTACGCGTTAATCAAACCTGATTTTTCAATCAAAAATTGGACACAAGAACACACAGAAATCTTGCGTTCACTCCAAGCTAACATGTTAGCAACAAATCACTTACAAACACGCGTAAGTCAACGCAATTTAGTGATCCGAATAATTTTGGGTCAATGCGGATTCACCTACTTAACATTTAATGAGGGTGAAAAAGTACCAATTGCATACAAATCACATTTGTATACACAAACAGAAATGCGCTTCACTTCAACAGAAAAGATACTGACAGCAGTTCAAACTGCAGTAGCAAAAGAAAGAGCTCTAGCCCAAGGGAAACGCATTATTGTGGTAACCCCAGTTCCGGCCTTAGAGGCGGTACCAAAAGCAAGCATTCCAAATGTTAAAGCATTACATCCTAGATGGATACAATGGGTTAATTCTCTTGCTGCAACAGATGTTGAATATGTTTTTGATCCCGATTTTAAAACACAAGCATTCCTGCAATATGAACATGAATGTCCTCTGCCCACTGAGATTCTGCCTCTCGATCAGTACGAATTCATAATTTACACTGACGGATCCGCACAACCCGCAACAGGGAGTAAGCAAGCTTACAGTGCAGCGTGCGCAATCGTTAAAGGTCGCATGCGCGATGGCAAATTCAGACCTATGGTCACAAAAACCCAATCTCTAGGAGATTGCACAGCTCAGCGAGCTGAACTACAAGCATTCAAACTGGCACTTGAAAGTACAGATCGAGGATTCCCCACACTCATAGTGTGCGATTCTTTCTACTGTGTGCAGTCATATAATGAATATATACAAACTTGGCTTGAAAACGGGTTCAAAGATGCAAAAGGTGGCACAATGAAGCATAAAACGCTTTGGGAACAAGTAGTTCAGTTAAAAAGCGAACTACCAAAGGCTCACGTGATACACACACTGAGTCATCAACGTGATGGCGTTCACGTTGCAGGGAATTCATTGGCTGATGAAGCCGCAAAGGGGCTGTTCAGACGGCTTCCGTAGCTGCGATCACTCGTTCAAAAACGAAAATAGACAGTGAGATAATGTTGGCTGTCAATGCTACGAGCAAAGGCAGTGGTGCAGCATTACCAAAAAAGTTTCCACTCAAGTACTCTTATGTAATTGATGCAAACAACGTTCCTTTTGCTCGAATCCCTGGAGTGGGGGATAGGGTAATTCCAAACATGGAACGCAGAGCAGCTTTGATTTATGAAACACATCTGGGGGAGGGTCTGACACATCAAGGGATCTCTAAAACAATATTGACATTAAAAGAGATGTACTGGTGGCCTGTGATGAATACAGAAATACACATATTCATCAACAACTGCTTAGACTGTAAGTTACAGCGAGAAAGCCACCAGACACCATGCTACAAATGTAGCTGCCCAGCACAGACACCATTGTTAGACAGCATTAGACTATCTATGCGCAGGCGTCCATCTGGACAAATGCATTCCCACAAATACTGAATCAAGGTTCCTATGGATATGGCCTCAGCGCTCGGCTGACGCTCGAACTGTTATAAAAGATTTGCGAGTCTTTATCGGCACATACGCAATAGGCACGCTACATTCTGACCAGGGCCCTGCGTTTATCTCTCGAGCTTACAAAGACGCCATGGCCAGTCTGGGCGTTGCATTGCGGTACTCCTCTCCATTTCATCCTGAGGGAAATTCTGTTGTGGAAAGGAAAAACCGGGACATAAAGCAGTCTATACCAGCTAGGGTATTTGGTTCGGGTGATGGGTGGGTCAAACATCTTTATGGGGTCCAACGCTCATTAAACAACTTGCCAAGAAGTTCTCTTGGGGGGGTCACTCCATATGAGGTCCTATTTGGGACAAGAATGTGGGTGCCTGCTCTGGAATGCAGTGGCGGAAAATAAACCCTTTGATATCAAAGATCGTTTGGCTGTTTTACAGGACTTAAACAAATTAAGAACGCAACAAAGCAACGTAGTCGAGCAGCCAACCACCACTGGGGAAAAACCGGCGGTCCCAGCAAGGCCTGTCTGGATTCCAAAAGTTGGGGATCTAGTCACAGAAAAGATTGCGGACAAGAAGGAATTTGGACCTTCTTACAGACAACCAGTACCTGTCCTAGCCGTTCAAGGAACAAGAACAGTACTTCTGCTGCCCCTTGCTGGAAAAAAGGAGAAAAGATTTGTGTCCATCGACCTCATCAAACCACAGTATGTGGCCAATACTAAATAGTAGGCCTCGTGGACTCCGACCTAGTAGCAGACATACTCCTCTCGCTACTATCCAAGAGGTTCAGACTGAAAGACTGATAACAATCGAGACTTCATCAGTAACAGATGAAGGACTGAGCAACAATGCTATGGAACTCATCCCTCTTGAAACACAAGTAACAGTTCGTCCAAATACACCTGTCTACACCAATGTAACAAGTGATCAACTGGTACCAGCGATTTCTACAAATCCTGATGCAATTCCAACAATTGACAGAACTGCTTCTGGCTACTTCATTAACTTTGATACGTTCTCCGAGGATCTGAGTGAGCCCGAGACGTCGCCAGCATCAAAAACTTTTAAACAGCAAGTACAAGACTTTTGCATTTTTTGAAAAAGACTTATCTAATTTCACCATGGATTGAAATTTGGGTTATTTCTGGAATATTTTTCTTCCTGCTTTGGCTAGCTTTGGTTATGACTATAAGCATGCTTATAAATGGGAGATACATCCATTTGGACATTGAAAGAAAAGAAGTGAACTTACTTTTGAAACCTCACAAATCATCCCATCGTGAAACAAGAGACTTGTCTGCAGTGAACATCACAGCCATTCCTATACAGGATGGTATAGTGTGGGACAAAACAGATTTTGATATCTTCGGCCCGACGGAACATTTGAACATTCCACATTTATTTAAAATTTCACTAAGTGATTTTGTTTCATCCAGTACCTTTTCTGATGATTGGGACTTTGAAACTGTGAATAATACAATGTTTGACCTAGAAAAATCTGCTGCATTTTCTAATAATGAATATTTAGAGGGTTCATCAGACTATGAACAGCTGTATTGCTATAACCACTATGGTCATCATTTTTTGCATAAATCTGCAACACCTAGAAATGTGTTTATGTTTAACCAATGGGAGCATTGTCCTACACCACCAAATGGTAGTTCGAAAACATTTGCTAAACAGTTTCCATATTTTTCAGGATACAATACATCTGATCCAGAAACATTTTACCATAGAAATGTAAACAAAACAGGACTGAAAATTATGTTAACTAACACAAAACAGATTTACTCTGCAACATTTAGTGACCAACTGTCTAGACAGGGTTTCGACTTATGGAAAGACACAATAGACACAAAATCTGTCTGGGGTACTAAAGATTGGCAAGTGCAGGGGATAGAAGCTTTATTTAGAGCCTGTATCGTCCCTCAACAAATTATGTTTTTGAATGACACGGTCCAACAAACATCTTGCCTTGGGTTAGCCAAGATTAAAGACATGAAAAATCCTTCTGTACCAACACCTGCAAGTGATAACAATACACAGGCAGCGGTTACAGTTGACACCATACTACAACTCAACAGAACAAATCCTGATTGGAGATAATGGTTGATCTGGCCCACTGACACAAACAACTGTCAAGACAGATTCCTGAATAAAACACAGGGGTTTACTATTCATAGGCCAGACCCACAATACGTCCAAAGACAGCATCCGGGGGTAGTAACAACATACAGTGTAGGAAAACTATGCATCGATTGGCTGCAAAAATCTACACTTAAGGATGTGAAACAACACTTATCTTTACTTAAAGAAGACGCAGACCTTAGGAAATTCTTGCTTGGACCAAGAAAACCGCATCAAAAACGTTTCATTTATGCTGCTTATAATGAAGCATGGAAGGTGTCACAGATGGAGGCCGCAGAACGAATACGTGAACTTGATCGTATTAACTTAGAGAAACTCTCTCTGTGGTCGACAATGGGTTAACAACTTTGTCCTCCAGAATTTATTCATTGGACAGTATTGTATCCTCTGCTATTGACATACTGGAACAAGATTTAGCCATGTTACAACAAGGCCAAACACAGTTGCGTTCTATTATGTTATTAAGCTGGACGCTGCAATCTTTGCGTGCGGGCTATGTGCCTTGGCGTTTTATCAACACGACGGCTCTGTTTGCAGAATACAATCTAACTGATAAACAGATCGAACTGGCACAAAGGGGAGCAAAGTATACAGTACTGAGCATTGAAAAACTTGAAAAATTACCATTCACAGTGGCAGAAAAACCAGCTACAGAATGGCTTATTCATGGCAAAATTAGTCTCCCTGTGACTACTTTCCAGTTTCAGTATTGCCTTAAACAGATGCAAGCAGGCAAGTATGAAAGGTTGGGTAAAGAATACATTAAGACATCCTGGAATTTATCTTACACCTATAGATGTTGGAGTGGGGATCGTGAAGTGTTTCTAAGCGGTACACACTGTGAAAGTGCACTAATCGGTTCACTGATTTGTCAGGACATTTCTTTACACGGGGCTTGTAATGGTTCTGTGGCAAACTTGTCCTGCCACCAGCAGGGTACACCAGCTGCTGTGATTAATCAACGTTTGGACAACTTTCTAATGGGAGTTACCTCATGTTGAATGATCATAGTTGCTGTGGCATGTTGCCAGGCATCCTATATCTAGTAACAGTCAACTCCAGGGTCGCTTGCTGTATGCAAGTATTGTTTGCCCCAATAGACACAGTCAGGGAGTCGCCGTTATGGCCTTCGCTGAATGTCTCTTTTATTCGATTTGATACTTTAAGCAGAATGAAAGCCATGCTTATGCAACAATCAGTGCCTTTGACCTCGGCCAAAGAAACCTATGATCTACAAGTTGCAAGGACTTCGGCTGAGATACAAGCTTTAATTCGTACAAACTGCCCTATACATTTCGTAGAAATGATAGGACGTATCTTTAATATGTCAGATACAAGCGGAATTGTACATGTATTTAAGACCATCTGTTCCGGACTATTAGCACCTTTCCAGGCTGTCCTCGGAATCATCCCAAACTTCGCACATTCGGTGTTTGGTGGTGTGCCGTTAATTCTAGCACTTGTTGCAGGAATCCTGTTTCTATTCCTCCTACTACGCTATGGCAAGCCTCTTCGCCAACATCACTCCGAGCGATGTGGAGAGAGCCCTCCTTGAACGGAAATGCCGTGAGCGAATAGTACAGCTTTTGGGCATGCCTCGTCTACGGGAACTTAATACAACTTGGTTCCTGTCATTCAGACCAATCTGGTAAGCTTGCATCTTACCTGTTCTACGCTGCCTGTTTTGCGGTGAAGAATGCGTGCTAGACATCTGTCTAACACTCCCATCAGTCATGCCAACAGATATCGATACTCTGTTGGACCCGATAACGGCCCATGCTGTGTGTTGTCCCCAGAGGCTTCCAATCCTGATGGCGGCATTCATTGAGATCTCACAGACGCTTCCGGCTGCTGCTGAGGTACGAGATGGATCAACGGGCACACAGGTAACAACGGACGTGAACATTGCATCTTCTGCTGAAGGCGATGTTTCTCATCTCTGTGCAATTAATATTCTGAACGAGGTGTTCCAACTGTCACCGACTTCCGTGGATGATATTTTGGCTACGGACATAGATGATCTAATGTTTACGCCAGACCCCTACACTGACTTTGATTCGGCTCACAGTGTACCAGGGCAACAATGACATTTGGCCTTCATATATTTCAAACTTGGAACTTTTCCCAGAATTGAGCTTTTTCTTTTTAAAATTTTTGAAAATAACATGGCAAAGGAACAATCTGCTTACAGTAGAACTAGTCTTATAAAACAGACTTCTTTGAATACTTCCAGGGACACATTGTCACCTAACTTGTCTACCATTTCATTTAATTCCATGATATGCAATGGCTTTGATTGTAAGAACTTATCGACCATTTCATCATATGTATATATTACTGTTTCATTCACGTTGCATTCCACTTCTGTTATATGCTTAGAATGAAAACAATGCTTAAAATGTACAGTACCTATTGCATTTCAACAATTTTGAGCTTCTTTTAAAATGCTTTTAGAAATGTTTTTTAGCGATATGTGGTACTCAATTTTATGTTTAGCATTTCAAAATGTTTAGCATTTAGTCTTATCGTTCAATAGAAGATGGAGTAGGTGTTGTATTCCGCTTTAGGGGTCCGTATATAGGTCTTCCTGAATCATGTCCTTATATAGGCACAATTCGCCTTGCCCTTATATAGGCATAGAATCCCTGTCCCTATTTAGGCATTAACCGTACACTCCAAATACAGGCATGGTCACCGACATCCGTCCACCCTAACGTCACAACGAGTTCTTAGAAACCAGACCCTTAAGCTTCGGGAGTTCCCCTAGCACAATCAATCAATCAATTAATCAATCAATCAGGGAATTGTAAGCGCGCTACTCACCCGTGAGGGTCTCAAGGCGCTGAGGGGGGGGTCCGCAGATCTGTTTAGCCGAAGAGCCAGGTCTTGAGGGTCTTCCTGAAGGTGTTCAGGGAGGGGGCGCGTCTGATGTCTGCCGGTAGCTCGTTCCAGGTCTTGGCTGCAATGTGAGAGAAGGATCTTCCGCCTGCTCTGGCTCTGTGGATGCGCGGGGTTTCGGCCAGTGCGAGGTTGGAAGATCGGAGGTTTCTTTTGGGTACGTGGAAGTTGATTCTGTCGTTGAGGTATTTGGGTCCGTTGTTGTGTAGGCATTTGTAGGCGTGAGTGAGGATTTTGAAAGTGACTCTTTTCTCCACGGGGAGCCAGTGGAGACTTCGTAGGTGTTGGCTGATGTGTTCGTGTCGGGGGATGCCGAGGACGAGTCTGGCGGCGGTGTTCTGTACTGTCTGGAGTTTGCGGAGTAGGGACTTGTTGATGCCGGCGTAGAGTGCGTTTCCATAGTCCAGTCTCCTGGTGATGAGTGCGTGGGTGACTGCCTTCCTTGACTCAGGGGGGATCCACTTGAAGGTCTTGCGGAGGATGCAGAGGGTGTTGAAGCAGCTGGAGGTGACGGCATTGACCTGTCAGTTCATGGAGAGTGATGAGTCGAGTACGATGCCGAGGTTCTTGGCGTGGTCTGTGGGGGTAGGTGGGCTTCCGAGGGCGGTCGGCCACCAGGTGCTGTCCCATGCAGAAGGGGTGGTACCGAGGCGAGGACTTCTGTCTTCTCGGCGTTGAGCTTCAGGCAGCTGTTGGTCATCCAGACTGCGACGTCTTGCATTCCTTTCTGGAAGTTGAGTTTGGCAGTGGTGGGGTCTTTGGTGAGGGAGAGGATGAGCTGGGTGTCGTCGGCGTAGGATACGATGTTGAGGCCGTGTTGTCGGACGATGGCTTCGAGGGGGCCATGTAAATGTTGAAGAGGGTGGGGCTCAGTGATGAACCCTGTGGGACTCCGCAGGTGATTTTCGTGGGGTCGGAGAGGAAGGGTGGGAGTCTGATCCTTTGGCTTCTTCCGGTGAGGAATGATCGGATCCAGTCCAGGGCTGTTCCTTGTATGCCTGCGTCGTGTAGTCTGATGACTAGTGTGCGATGGGAGACGGTGTCGAAGGCCGCTGATAGGTCGAGTAGGATGAGGGCTGCGGAGTGGCCTTGGTCCAGGAGGGTGCGGATGTCGTCTGTGGCGGCGAGTAGGGGCGGTCTCTGTGCTGTGGTTGCTTCGGAATCCGGATTGGGACGGGTCGAGGACGGCGTTTTCTTCAATGAATTGTGTCAGTTTCCTGTTGACTGTTTTCTCTGCAACTTTGGCTGCGAAGGGGAGGAGCGAGATGGGCCGATAGTTCTTGAGGTCAGTGGGGTCAGCTGTGGGCTTCTTGAGCAGGGGTCTGACTTCTGCACGCTTCCAGTCGTCTGGGAAGGTGCCTGTTTTGAAGGTGGTGTTGATGGTGCATTGTAGTTCGGGTGCAATGGCGGCCACGGCTCTGTGGTAGATGTGAGGGGGCAGGGGTCGGTGGGGGCCCCCGAGTGGATGCTTTTCATGGTCGAGGCGGTGTCTTCGGCCGTGATCGGTGTCCAGTTGGAAATGGTGGGCTGGCTGGTGTTTCTGGGGGCGGGGGCCGTCTGTGGCGCCTGGTGGATGGTCGATGAAGTTGTCGTAGAGGTTTTTGATCTTGAGGTGGAAATAGGTTCCAAGCTTGTCGCAGAGGTCTTGGGATGGGGTGATGTCTGTGGCTTCGCTGCGTGGGTTGGTGAATTCTTGAATGACACTGAAAAGTTCCTTGGAGTTGGTGGAGTTGGCAAGGATTTTGTTGTGGATGAAGTTCCTTTTGGTGGCTCTGATCTGGTTGTGGTAGTCCGTCATGGCGTCCTTGTAGGTGGTGTGGTTTTCGGTTGTCTTGGTGTTTCTCCAGTTCTTCTCCAGGCGTCTGCAGGTCCGTCTGGCTTCTTGGAGAGCGGTTGTGAACCAGGCGGCTTTCCTGGGGCGTTGTCTGTCGGGGTTGCGTAGCGGGGCGAGCTCATCTGCGCAGTTGGAGATCCAGGTGTGGAGTTCTCTTGCTGCGTCGTTTGCGCTGTTTGCGTTGGGTGCCCAGGTGTGGTTGTCTCGGTTGAGGGTGGAGTTAAGTTGCTCGTCGGTAACCTTGCTCCAGTTCCTTTGTGGTGGGCGTAGGGCTGGTTTGGGTGCTTTGGGTTTGTTGATGGCGAAGTGTACGCAGTGGTGGTCAGTCCATGGCGGCTGCGTTGTGTGGCTGAAATGGACGCTGTTTCCTGCCGCGAAGATGGGGTCGAGGGTGTGTCCTGCTCTGTGGGTCGGTGTGTTGAAGAGTTGTTTAAGTCCGATGCTGGCGAGGTTGTCACGAAGGATAGTGGAGTTGGGGTCGCTGGGGTTGTCGAGGTGGAAGTTCAGGTCTCCAATGAGTATGTAGTTTGTTGAGGCGATCGCGTGGGGTGCGATGAAGTCGGTGATGGTGGCGGCGAAGGGTGTTCGGGGGCCGGGGGTCTGTAGACGAGGGTTCCTTGGAGTGTGGCTTTGGGGGTGGTCTGGATCTTGAAGTGCAGGTGTTCGGCGGAGGGGAAGGTTTCGCTGGAGGTGGTGAGGCGGAGAGTGCTCTAGTGGGCGATGGCGAGGCCCCCTCCTGGGTGGTTGCGGCGGTCTTTCCTCTGGATCTTGTATCCGTCTGGGATGGCGGTGCTGATGTCGGGGGCGGAGGATGCGTTGGTCCAGGTCTCTGTGAAGAAGGCGATGTCGGGCGAAAGAGAGTCGAGTAGGTTCCAGATTTCCATGGCGTGTTTGTGTACGGAGCGTACGTTGAGGAGGATGCATTTTAGGGTGTCGCCGGTGCTGGCGTCGGTGGTGTTGGAGGCCGGGGTGGCGGTGAGGGTCTGGTGGCAGTGGAGGCAGGAGAACTGGCCGTGGGTCGTGTTCGGCGAGGCCTGTTGGCATTCTCTAAGTCTTCCAGGGATGAGTGCGAGGAGGGTGGTGGTGTTGTAGCGATGGGTAGTGGGAGGGCCAGGGTTCCTGGCGCTGGCCGCGGTCGGGTCGCGGAAGGGCGCAAACGGGCTTGCCTTTGGCGCGCCAGCTGCACGCGTCCGCTGCGCAACCGCGCAGCGACCGCCATTAAGTAGGGGAGGTGGGAGGGAGGAGAGGCTGGGAGGTGGGAGCAGGGGAATTCCGGGGGGGAATTCCGGGGGGAAATTCCGGAGGGGAAATTCCGGGGGGGAGGGGCCGCAGGGGCAGCAGCGGCGAAAGGCAAAAGGAACAGGCAGGCACGAGAAAATAAAAACAGTGGTGGAATTAGAGCAAGACACAGATGGGCACAATAACAGTGGCACAACAGGGAAAAAAATTAAGAAAAAAGCGTCTGAGAAAGGTTACGGTGGTTGGAGGCAGTCTGGTCCCAGTTGGAGCGGGCAGCAGGCGCAGGAGCGGGCAGCAGCCTCGAACCTCCCAAGGAGGAGGTCGGGGTCTGGAGGCAAGAGATGGCACAGCGGAGCAGTGGGGAGAGAGTGGACCTAGACCGAGGACTATTGATTTCTCCAAGAACTCATCTATTATGTATGAACCATTATACCGTAAGGGTTCATTCCTGACGTCTTCCTATGTCCGACTTCATGTCAATGCTAACATTCCTCGACACCTACCAGGTATAAATATACTTTCCCTTGCCCAAGCAAGTTAGAGGAGACCTCGACTTCAGAGGAGCCCGTATCCCGGCCTGACGCACTGAGAAGACGCTGTCATTCCTGCACGCAGACGAATCCAGCTTCCAGTGTTCTGACTCCCTTCGTGGGGTGTCAGAGTTCCAAGATCCGGCAGGAGTTTCCCACCTCTCTCATTCTCAAGGTATGGAGCTGACTTGATCCTAGAGGGACTCTTGGCATACTAGACTTAACACACTCTTAGTTTGCCATACTAGAGAATACTCCACCTACTTCTACTCTTCCCTACACCTAGTCTAGGTTAGGTACACTGGGGTAGAACTAGCTTAGAGACGCATCGTATGAGTACTCGCATTTTTAGCTCATGTTATTTATGTACGTGAATATATGCTAAAAGATAATGCTAGCGCAGTATTATTTATTTCTACTGCTTACGCTGTACATTATTTATCTTGCATACTGTCTTGTGATCATAACAGCACATATCTCTTACACGAGAAACAAGACTGTTCAATAAAACCCTTTTTATTGAAACGCCCCTTTCTGTGTAACTCTGCAGAAACTAAGCATGCATGATTGAATGAGTGAAACTGTTATCTATTGTTTCCACGATTCTGAGATATGTTCCGCTTCTAAAGGGAAACAAAGTTGTCATGTTTTTCGGTTGCCAGAAACTACTCCCTTCTTGTTCTCAAGGAGTTTCTAGTGGCCTCTGAGCTAGCTGGCACAGGTAATTAAGTTTAATATAATCGATAGGGACATACCGACCTTAGTCCTATGTCAAACCTATAGGTTATATTATTCCAATGCGCAGAGTCTATTAGGGAAATAGGAACTACACTACACCATAGGCAAGTATTCTTTGCAAGTTTCATTCTCAAAGAGTCTTCACAACATATTCTGTTGTCACTAAATGCTAAAGACAGTACCATTTATAAAAAAAGACTAGGGACCTGATTTAGGCGTTAGGCAACAGAACTCTGCCTGTTCCAAGTGGCGGAGGACTTTACCTCCGCGAAAATTCATGGGAAATCTTCTGCCAAATGCAGAGATGAACGCTGGCCCAGAGATCATCTCTGTACCTTGAAAGGAACTGCTGATGGGCAGTTCCTTTGAAGGAACCAAAAGTTTGGTTGATGTCCACCATCGGTTTTAATGGATGTTAATCAAACTTTTAAACTTTGGTTGTGTTTCAGAAACAAACTCCAAAAGTGGAAGTTGGTTCCTCAAGAAAAGAGTGAACGAATCCCCATCTGTGGGAGTTTTCTTTCAAGGTGTAGGGATCATTATTTGTTGTTTTTGTTCCTTGTCATAAAGTTTTACCAGGCATTGATGGACAGAAAAAATACATTACACTGTCCACGCTCAATAGGGTTGTTGGTGTAATGCCTTTTGTGAGAAATTGGGCTGTTGGTTGGCTGGGGTGTAAGCCCTGGTCAAGCAACAGCCACAGTCCCTTGGAAGGTGAACCACAAAAAGTCACTAAATTAACCTGTGCTTAACCCTAGGTAGCTTAGCACAAAAAGCAGCCAGGATGAAATTTTGAGGCAATGTGTAAAGTTTTTATGCAGGTCACAAGCAGTAATAAAGTGAAAACACAACACAAAAAAAACCCAGCTATTTAGAAAAAAAGAAATTTTAATCAGTTATTTGACACCACAAAGACAAAAATACAATTTGTAAAGCCTGAGTTATGAATTTTTAGAGTTTTTAGCAAAAAGTAGCACCTAAAAGATCAAAGCGCCAACCACGTACATCTAGTCGCACAAGACCAGGTCAAAGTAAAAAAATATGGCTACCGCAATGGAGCTTGGGTTGGATGTAAACAGTCAGTCAAATTACTATATTAGATTAATACAAAATGAATCATAAAAGTTCAAATATACATCACAGATAAAAACTCTAAAAACAGTTAAAAACAATTAATTCAACTGTGCGCCGCACAACGATTAGCAGAGCAAGATTCAGTCTCTTATGTACATGGCGCTAATCTCCCAAAACTTACTCCAGAGCAGGCAGCTAGTCTAGATGATCCCATTCGAATAGAGCAGGTGATCTCGGCCATAGCCCGCCTCAAATTGCACAAATCTCCTGGCCCGGATGGCTTCTCTAATATCTTTTACAAGACCTTCTGTGCATCACTGGCCCCCATTCTCACTAGATTATATAATACGATAGGAGACATGGGGGTCATTCCTCCCACAATGCTCGGAGCTTCGATTGTAGTAATTCCAAAACCAGGTAAGGATGTTAGGTTGTGCGTCTCCTATAGACCAATATCCCTTTTGAACGTCAATCTGAAGCTTTTCACGGGCATATTAGTGGCACGCCTAGGTCCGCTGATGCCAGGGTTGATAGATCCTGACCAGTCCGGGTTTGTAGCCACAAGACAGTGTAGCGACAATACGAGAAGGTTACTCCATCTTCTTGATAAAGCGCAGCGCCAAGCCACGGAACGGGTCATGATATCGATTGATGCCGAAAAGGCCTTCGATCGGGTGGATTGGGGATACTTAAAGATTACTCTGGCGCGGTTTGGGGTGGGAGACCACTTCTTAAGATGGGTGCTCAGTGGCTACAGCAAGCCAGCGGCTATGGTGTGGGTTAATGGGCACTCTTCCAACCCCTTTCAGATCTCTTGAGGCACTAGACAAGGGTGCCCACTCTCCCCGTTGCTCTTCGCGCTTTACATGGAGCCGATGGCCCAGAGAGTGCGGGAGGACCCACAGATCTCTGGCATGCGATTCGGGGGGGGACGCTCATGTCATTAGCCTGTATACCGATGATGTGGTCGCCACATTGGAAGAACCACAGATCTCTATTCCTGCCTTCTTTGCCGAGCTGGAGAGATTCGCAGCAGCCTCTGTCTTCAAAATTAATGTGGCAAAGTCACAGGCTATGGGGTTCTCACTCCAACTGTCCACCATAGAGAACTTGGCACACTTAATCCCACTTCAATGGGACGCAGGATCCATCCCATACCTGGGGATTCAACTCACGAAATCTACTCACAACACAGCAGCCCTGAACTACATACGGCTCCTGTCTCAGGTGCGGGGAGAATTGGGCAGATGGGGACCCTTCGGCTTCTCCTGTTTGGGGAGAGTGGCAGCGCTCAAAATGAACATTTTACCCAAAATCCTATACATTTTTCAAACTCTCCCTGTAGAGCCTCCCACCAGAATTCTTAAACAGCTGCAGAAGGAGATCTGTTCGTTCGTGTGGGCCAATAAGAAGCCTTGGATGAATAGGGAACTGTGCTATAGGCCCCTAGTGAGGGGGGTCCCTATTCTGACCCGCTATTTCCAGGCCACTCAATTGCGTGTCCTGCTGGAGTGGTTGCGTAGTGAGTCGGAGAAACACTGGCTCTTCATGGAGCGAGCGCTCGCGGGGCTTGCTTTGTGGGGGGGTCCCATTTTTATACAAAACACAGCGTCCAGAAGGCATATATAACTCACCAATCATTTGCACGACTCTGAGAGCATGGGATTCCACAGCAGCCAAGTATGACCTAACCTCATTTCCGTCGCCCCTCACTCCCATAGTTGGAAATGAGGAATTCTCCCCCGGACTAGATGAGTAGGTGTTCCGTCACTGGGAAGCTCAGGGTTGCCGATCCATTGGACATTTGTTCGATGTAGAGGGCCCCCTGACATTTGAGGACCTTCGAACCACATTTGCTCTTCCCAAGCCCGAAAGATACCGTTTCCACCAAGTGAGACACTGGGTGATGCAACCTCTGGTGTGCCCTGGGACCCAGAGACGGCTAACACCGTATGAGAAATGGCTTCACACAAAGACAACAAATGCACACCTTATCACTGAACTCTGCCATATGCTGCGGCCTCCAGAACAAGTGGCCTCTACGCCAGGGCAACGAAGGTGGAAGACTGAACTGGGCCGAACACTCTCGCAGGAAGAATGGTCGATATTCACTATAGCGCGCGCCACACAGCACGGAATGTCTCGAGCATTGAAACCGCGACTAAAATGGCTACTTACTGGTACCTCACTCCACCCAGAATGCATAGATATAACCCCAACCGCCCCTCACACTGCTGGAGACGGTGTGGAGTGGAGGGCACTCTGATTCACTTACTGTGGGAATGCCCATGTCTCTCCGCATATTGGGAACAAGTTTTATCTGATATCGATACTCATTTTAATACGCAAATTCCACGCTTCCCAGCATACATTGTTTTAGGCCTGCCCAACAAGCTTACCTTCCCTCTTAAATCTCGTAGAGGCAGACCGATGGGATTGGTCCTGGGAGCAGCACTCCAGAACATACTGTCTCACTGGAGAACAGACAGGATTCCAACACACCAAAGCTGCTTGGGAAGGTTATGGACTGTGCTGGGCATGGAAAGCATTACGCTTACACTACAGGGTGAGGAGGCCTCGTTTGCGGATTATTGGCGACCATTTTTATCTATACTTAGTACGGAGATGAGGGAACTAACTTGCCCTAAGTACTTACGATTGCTGCGGATTTCAGATATCACACAGGACCCCACTCCAACCACCTCTCCGGATATAGAGGCGGAGAAGCCACAAACTACTAGCTGAGCTTCTATGTTGGGTGGGCTGATATGAAAGATCGGAGGGGAGGAAGTGGCGACACGTATTAGTATAGGGCCCAGGAGAGTTTGCCTTTTTCCTTTTTCTTTTTCTTTTGCTTTTCTATTTCACCTGTCGGGGGGAGGACGGGAGGGAGGGAGTTGGGATTCTTATTGTAAAATTTACTTTGTAATTTCATTAAAATGCCATGCAATGTCTCATTGCTACTTCTTCTCTTCTATCAATGGCACTGTTCGATATAATAATTTCAATAAAAACAATTTAAACATAAAAACAATTAATTCATCTCAGCAAATGTGCAATTTCCTGGTTCTCAGAGACAAACATAAAAAGAAGGCAACACTATAACAGGTTAGTGGGTCAGGCAGCATTCGTAAAAAGTATAAGGCCAGACGACATTGTCTAAAATTATGTTAATGTAAAAGTGGGATTAAAAAATCTTTTCTGATGATTATAATAAAAATTACAAAAAAAGCAAATGTGGAAAGGAGTTTGGCGTGAGAAATCATCACATGGGCAACATGGGAGATTATTAGTAGAGTAGGTGCCAGCAGGGAAACCCAGCACACACGGAATGTACTTAAGGCGAAACCTTAATAAAATGAATCTGTGCCGGGGTTTTGTTACAAACTCCAGATAGGAAGATATCCCCTCACCCTGCATTGGGCCCCCAAGATACTCCCTGACCGTAGGTTTACTATACTGTGCATTCATTCTAGCATCATTAGCAGTTGATAAAAAACGGGTTTTTAAAACTTTTTTCGAGACAGATACACATTTTCCTGGTGATTCAAATAAGCTCCCTAGGTCTAAAGTATGTAGAGTATTTTTAACATACTTTAACCACTGGATATTCTGTGTTGGTTCTAGGGATAAGCAATCCATTATAATTTGTTGGGTAAGGATCACAGTGTCTCTACGCCATACTGAATGTCAAAGAAGAATAGGTGGTACGTTCATTTGATCAGTTATGTAGGGGATATTTAGCTCTTGATGTAATTTAAAGTTGGAACAACTAATAGGGAGGCTCATCATTGATTTCCAACAGCAATCCTCTATTGTTTGTATCCCCATTACATTGACGTGGCCCCACACTCCGGCACCATAGGTAGCTACTGCACTAGATTTGACCCCGTAAACCTTTCTTAAAATATCTAGTTTTCTTGTACCCATCTTTTTGAGAACGAATGAATAGCATTTGTGCTCTTTTCAAGCATGATCCCACGATTCGCCACCATATTCATCCAGGTTGCTCTATAATCAAAAGTCACACCTAAATAAGAAAATAACTCTGTCTGCGCCACTTTACGATTTGAGATAAAAAAGGACGGGGGATTCTTCAGCTTTTGTCCAGCAATTAAAACAAATGACTTATTTTCATTTGTTTGAAGATCCAGACTTTGCATGAATTTTACATAAGTATTTAGCAATTTCTGGAGCGACCTTCCCGTGCTCGCATTTAAAACTGCATCATCTGCATACAATAAAATTGGGATGTGCATCTTGTTTATTCTAGGGACATCTATGGCTGATTCAAGCAGTTGAGACTCCACCCCATTAGTATATAAAGTAAACAAAAAAGGGGTGAGGACGCACCCTTGGCGAACTCCTCTAGTGACCGAGAACCATCTGGTGCACTCACCCTGTTGGCCATACCTTACACACGCTTCACCCTTCGAATACAATTGTCTTATGAAGGTAATTATTTCCTGGTCTACCCCTATTTCCCCCATGTTGTTTGGGCCTGATCAGTGCTTACCTTCGGACTTAGAAGAAATTCGAGAAAAATATTCTGAGAAGATAAAGTTCAGCAGGGCAAGGCTGCAGGGGGTGTCTGATGAGAGAGGGCCATTGTCGGGGAGCCACTGGAAGATTTCTATGTTAGGACTTAGTCACTTTTTTGAAAATCACTGGAGGGACAAGCCCGAAGGCTTTAGCTGACGAGAGTTCCAAGAGGACAGCTGAACAGGATTTGCTGCTGTACAGAAGAACGATGCAGGAGCTGCCATAAAGTCAAGCCAATCGGTGATACACCTTGGGCGAATAGACGAACAGGTTGTTCCAGGTCTTACCTCGGTTTTCAGAGCAGTTTTTAGTCACAAATTCTCTACGTTCCAAGTTTTGGATTTTGGCTCTCTGGCATCTATAGCACCATCACCAAGTGTCAAGGACTGGAGGGGCACCATTTGGGGTTCAAAACTTAAGCTGGGAACAGGTGTTGGTTCAAGTAGTATATTCCCAAGTTAGGCCCATGTAGCGAAGCAGCCTATTATTTACATTGTCCTCACAAAATAACAGTTTCAGCTGTGACCTTTTGCACATATTTGCGTGCATGACAATGTTGGATAAGTTTCCCTAAAACTAAACTTGTTTATGCATCTAGCTTCGCACAACATTACCACAACGCCCTGAACATCATGTACAAGGTCTCGTTTCGCAGTATGTACAAATGTCATCACTATCTTCATCCACGGGGCAACAGGGCTATCTACATATCCATAACATCACTAATCTTGATACAATCACAAACAGAGAGGCAACAATCCTAAAGAGTTAGAATAAAGACAATTCTTAAGCATTCAGTGTCAAAGCTGAATCTTTCTTAATTGTGTAGGTTCATGCAAGCGCTTGCATGAACCTACGCAATAAAGAAGATTTGACTTCAACTCTGAAGGCTTAAGAATTGTCTTTGTTCTAACTCTTTTAGGATTGTTGCCTCTTTGTTTGTGATTGTATGATTGTTATGTATGGTCTATGAGCAGCGGGCCATTGAAGTGGGCAACATAGTGCTTAAAAAATTGCCAGAGATTGTTGTGACTTATCAGGCAGTGCGACCTCGAATCAGTTGGCTGCTGTTTACAATTAGTGTTTAACATCACTAATCTATACGCACATCGCAAGGCTGCTTTCTATTATAAAAGATGAGCAACCCAATAGGTTAGGAGAGGAGGCGCTTCTGCTGACACTGAGGGACAGTGCATGCTGAGAAATCACCATGCAGCAGCCTGATATCTCGTGAGGAGTGTCCAGTTCGTGACCAAGACTCGGTTCTTCATTCTCTCCCATCACATAATGGGGTTGGTTTGTCCCTTGGGGAGATTCTTGGCTCTACACCCACACACACTAGAGGTACACTTAGAGTAGGGTTCACATAGTAGGAGTATTCTCGATTACTGCCTTGTATTATGCCTGCATATATACATTGTTTCAGCACCATGGTGGAACTATATCTACTGGGTGATGCCCCAAAACTGGTCCCAGGATGTTTGTTTCAGGTCCAGGGAGGACCTGGCTTGGCAGTTCGGGCTGTACTGTTCCCATAAGGCACAGGGTCAAGGCTGATTTACCTATGGCTGGGTCTATACTGGGGTGGCATGGTGAGCAAAAGAACAATGGATTTGACCCAGATCTCTTGACTGGGGGTGAATGTTTGATTTGCTCTGCATTCCGTCCATCATCTTTGTGTCCTTTGCTTTTCGCCCTAAGTGCGCCGGGTATGCCCAGACGTGGGTCCCAGGCTCACTGTGCCACTGGATTCAAGCTAGCCTGGCTGATGAGGAGTGGTGCTCCGAAACTGGTCCCAGGATGCTTGTTTCCGGTCCAGGGAGGACCTGGCTTGGCAGTTCGGGCTGGAGTGTTCCCATGAGGCACAGGGTGAAGACTGATTTGCATATGGCTGGGTCTAAACAGGGTTGGCATGGTGAGAAAAAGAACAATGGATTTAACCCAGATCTCTGGACTGGGGTGAATGCTTGATTTGCTCTGCATTCCATCCATCATCTGTGTGTCTTTTGTTTTCTCGCCCTAAGTGCGCAGGGTATGCCCAGATGTGGGTCCCGGGCTCACTGTGCCACTGGATTTAAGCTAGCCTGGCTGATGAGGGGTGATGCCCTGAAACCGGTCCCAGGATGCTTGTGTCCAGTCTAGGGAGGCAAGTTGATAGATAAGGAAGGTGCACTCAGAAGGAAGTCACACAAGAGCACAGGTATAATCCATTGATCTTCTTTATTCAAAATGTTTTTTAAAACCGGAACACAGTCAACGCGTTTTGTTCCTTGATGCCAGAAGGAACTTCGTCAGGGCTTCAAATTTAAGTGAGAGTTAAATATTGTTGCGACCAATAAATGGTATATATCGTCCCGGTGACAGAATCTCATCAAGATTAAAAATGGTGTCAAGATCAGGTTTCTTGACTACAAGTGAATGATGCAAGCGTTATCCAAATATTAGATTCTCGGAAAAAAGATCCAGCACTTCCCTCACAATCAGAGCGATGGATGTGTAAATCCTACAGCAAATTCCGTATTACGCAGTGAGAAGGAAAAAACAGCGTGATAACCAGCAGCAATGACAGGTCTCTTGACTGGGGGTGAATGTTTGATTTGCTCTGCATTCCGTCCATCATCTGTGTGTCTTTTGCTTTCTCACCCTAAGTGCGCCGGGTATGCCCAGACGTGGGTCCCGGGCTCACTGTGTCACTGGATTTAAGCTAGGCTGGCTGATGAGGGGTGATGCCCCAAAACCGGTCCCAGGATGCTTGTTTCCAGTCCAGGGAGGACCCATGGCTGGGTCTATACTGGGGTGGCATGGTGAGCAAAAGAACGATGTATTTAAGCCAGATCTCTTGACAGGGGTGAATGTTTGATTTGCTCTGCATTCCGTCCATCATCTGTGTGTCTTTTAACTTTCTAAAAGTTGCATTTTCAAAATTAAAATTTAAAACTGGACTTTACCATTACAGAGGATTTTTCATTAAAATTTCTCAGAAATCAAAAATGAAATGTTGACCTGTCCCCAACAAAAGGTTACTAAATGTAATAATTCAACCCAATGTAATTTTATGGGAAAGGTAGCCCTCACAGTAGTGAAACATGAATTTAGGTGTTGTTCACTACCAGGGCATGTGCAACTTAAGAGTACCTGCCCAACCTTTCAATTACAGTGTACCCTACACTAGGGGCTACCTAAGGCCTACCTTAGTGGTGACTTATATGCAATAAAAAGGGAGTTTAAAGCTTCACAAGGGGGTTATATTGCCAAGTCAAGTTGGTAAATTAAAAGTGCATTGAGTCTACAATGGTATGCCTGGGATATGTTTTAACAGCCACGACCCATGCAGGTAAGAGTGGTGGGCCGGTAGGGCCTGTGGGGGGGATTTTGAGGGATGATGACGAGGGAAAATTAATTATCTATTTAATTTTCCCTCATCACCATCTGTCGAAATACCCCCCTACCGGGCCATACCTCTCTTACCTGCATGGGCCACGGCTGTGTTTTAAGGAATTACTTAAGTGGGTAGCAAGTTCAACAACCCCTAATGCTCTTTGTGTCACTGTCTGGGAGGAATACACAAACCTCAGCATCAGAGGAATTCACAGTCATGTGACCTTAGGCACTAGCATAGGCACAGATGGTTAAGACAAGAAAATGCAAAGTTTCTAAAAGCGGCTTTTTCCGAATTGTGACTTGTAATCCAGCTTTACCATTAAAGATGATTTTAAATTATAATCCATTTCATTGCCAACAGTATATCTCTACCTGCTCCCAACCCAAAGTTAGGACTTATTAAATGAGATAAGGTCGCCCAGTGTTAGTCAGAAAAAAGAGAGAGAAAGGCCTTACAATAGTGAAACACAACTTTAGGAGTTTTTCCCTACCAGGACATGTAAAGCTTTAATCCACAAGTCCTACTTTTTAAACACCAGGCATTCTTCCCTTCAGGCTTTCAGGGTATACCTTAGGGGTGACTTATAATGATTAAAAATGAAAGGTTTAGGTCTGGCAAAAGGCTTATTTTGCAAGGTCGAAATGTTAGTTTAAAACCGCACTACAGACTGCAGTAGCAGGCCTGAGGCATATTTTAAACGGCTACTCTACTCTAGTGTGTGACACCATGAATGCTGCAGGCCCACTAGTAGAATTTAATTTACAGGCCGTAGGTATATGCACTACCATACTCCAAGGACTTACAGGTAAATTAAATTTGCCAATCAGGTGTAGGACAACTTTACCATGCTTTAGGGAGCGAGCAAAAGCACTTTACCACTGGTTACCAGTGGTAAAGTGCACAGAGTACTAAGCCAGCAAAACAAATTCAGCAAGGGGTGAAGGCAAACTGTTTGGGGGAATACCACACCAAGGGTGTCATGTCTAAGATCTACCACTCCCTTACCCCCGAATGCTTTTTATCTGGCTGGCCCCACTAGAGTTCTGGAGGAAAAGCTTTCAAAAGTTTTACAACTTTATTCTGGTGCCCACATACAACAGGAGTACACTTCCAAGCTACCTCAGGACATCCATGGAAGGCACTTACAGACTCTCACTCTCAGGGTGTCAGATGGAGGCTAGCTTCTTGCAGCTTTTTGTGCCCCTGTAGCCACAAGTGATCAATCATCTGACCCTCGGAGTCCACGTCTTAGCCCTGGGCACCAGGGGGAGCTTGTCCAGTCCTTCAGGGCTCTTCTTCTGTCACAGAAAGCAAGTGCAGTCCCTTTGCAATCTTCTGCAGGTCCACAAAGTGCTCTAAGGATGGTGCCTGTGGATGCCACATTTATGCCTTCCACCAGCAAGTGGGTGGGGATGACTCCTGGACACTCACTAATCAATCAATCAATCAATCAATCAGGGAATTGTAAGCACGCTACTCACCAGTGAGGGTCTCAAGGCGCTGAGGAGGGGGGTCCCCAGATCTGTTTAGCCGAAGAGCCAGGTCTTGAGGGTCTTCCTGAAGGTGTTCAGGGAGGGGCGCGTCTGATGTCTGCCGGTAGCTCGTTCCAGGTCTTGGCTGCAATGTGAGAGAAGGATCTTCCGCCTGCTCTGGCTCTGTGGATGCGCGGGGTTTCGGCCAGTGCGAGGTTGGAAGATCGGAGGTTTCTTTTGGGTACGTGGAAGTTGATTCTGTCGTTGAGGTATTTGGGTCCGTTGTTATGTAGGCATTTGTAGGCGTGAGTGAGGATTTTGAAAGTGACTCTTTTCTCCACGGGGAGCCAGTGGAGACTTCGTAGGTGTTGGCTGATGTGTTCGTGTCGGGGGATGCCGAGGACTAGTCTGGCGGCGGTGTTCTGTACTGTCTGGAGTTTGCGGAGTAGGGACTTGTTGATGCCGGCGTAGAGTGCGTTTCCATAGTCCAGTCTGCTGGTGATGAGTGCATGGGTGAAGGTCTTCCTTGACTCGGGGGGGATCCACTTGAAGGTCTTGCGGAGGATGCGGAGGGTGTTGAAGCAGCTGGAGGTGACAGCGTTGACCTGTCAGTTCATGGAGAGTGATGAGTCGAGTACGATGCCGAGGTTCTTGGCGTGGTCTGAGGGGGTAGGTGGGCTTCCGAGGGCTGTCGGCCACCAGGTGCTGTCCCATGCAGAAGGGGTGGTACCGAGGACGAGGACTTCTGTCTTCTCGACGTTGAGCTTCAGGCAGCTGTTGGTCATCCAGACTGCGACGTCTTGCATTCCTTTCTGGAAGTTGAGTTTGGCAGTGGTGGGGTCTTTGGTGAGGGAGAGGATGAGCTGGGTGTTGTCGGCGTAGGATACGATGTTGAGGCCGTGTTGTCGGACGATGGCTGCGAGGGGGGCCATGTAAATGTTGAAGAGGGTGGGGCTCAGTGATGAACCCTGTGGGACTCCGCAGGTGATTTTCGTGGGGTCGGAGAGGAAGGGTGGGAGTCTGATCCATTGGCTTCTTCTGGTGAGGAATGATCGGATCCAGTCCAGGGCTGTTCCTTGTATGCCTGCGTCGTGTAGTCTGACGACTAGTGTGCGATGGGAGATGGTGTCGAAGGCCGCTGATAGGTCGAGTAGGATGAGGGCTGCGGAGTGGCCTTGGTCCAGGAGGGTGTGGATGTCGTCTGTGGCGGCGAGTATGGCGGTCTCTGTGCTGTGGTTGCTTCGGAATCCGGATTGGGACGGGTCGAGGACGGCGTTTTCTTCAATGAATCGTGTCAGTTTCCTGTTGACTGTTCTCTCTGCAACTTTGGCTGCGAAGGGGAGGAGCGAGATGGGCCGATAGTTCTTGAGGTCGGTGGGGTCAGCTGTGGGCTTCTTGAGCAGGGGTCTGACTTCTGCGCGCTTCCAGTCGTCTGGGAAGGTGCCTGTTTTGAAGGTGGTGTTGATGGTGCGTTGTAGTTCGGGTGCGACGGCGGCCACGGCTCTGTGGTAGATGTGAGGGGGGCAGGGGTCGGTGGAGGCCCCCGAGTGGATGCTTTTCATGATCGAGGCAGTGTCTTCGGCCGTGATCGGTGTCCAGTTGGAGATGGTGGGCTGGCTGGCGTTTCTGGGGGGCGGGGGGCCGTCTGTGGCGCCTGGTGGATGGTCAATGAAGTTGTCGTAGAGATTTTTGATCTTGAGGTGGAAATAGGTTCCAAGCTTGTCGCAGAGGTCTTGGGATAGGGTGATGTCTGTGGCTTCGCTGCGTGGGTTGGTGAATTCTTGAATGACACTGAAAAGTTCCTTGGAGTTGGTGGAGTTGGCCAGGATTTTGTTGTGGATGAAGTTCCTTTTGGTGGCTCTGATCTGGTTGTGGTAGTCCATCATGGCGTCCTTGTAGGTGGTGTGGTTTTCGGTTGTCTTGGTGTTTCTCCAGTTCTTCTCCAGGCGTCTGCAGGTGCGTCTGGCTTCTTGGAGAGTGGTTGTGAACCAGGCGGCTTTCCTGGGGCGTTGTCTGTTGGGGTTGCGTAGCGGGGCGAGCTCATCTGCGCAGTTGGAGATCCAGGTGTGGAGTTCTCTGGCTGCATCGTTTGCGCTGTTTGCATCGGGTGCCCAGGTGTGGTTGTCTCGGTTGAGGGTGGAGTTAAGTTGCTCGTACGTAACCTTGCTCCAGTTCCTTCGTGGTGGGCGTGGGGCTGGTTTGGGTGCCTTGGGTTTGTTGATGGCGAAGTGTACGCAGTGGTGGTCGGTCCATGGCGGCTGCGTTGTGTGGCTGAAATGGACGCTGTTTCCTGCCACGAAGTTGGGGTCGAGGGTGTGTCCTGCTCTGTGGGTCGGTGTGTTGACGAGTTGTTTAAGTCCGATGCTGGCGAGGTTGTCACGAAGGATAGTGGAGTTGGGGTCGCTGGGGTTGTTGAGGTGGAAGTTCAGGTCTCCAATGAGTATGTAGTTTGTTGAGGCGATCGCGTGGGGTGCGATGAAGTTGGTGATGGTGGCGGCGAATGGTGTTCGGGGGCTGGGGGGTCTGTAGACGTGGGTTCCTCGGAGTGTGGCTTTGGGGGTGGTCTGGATCTTGAAGTGCAGGTGTTCGGCGGAGGGGAAGGTTTCGCTGGAGGTGGTGAGGCGGAGGGTGCTCTTGTGGGCGATGGCGAGGCCCCCTCCTGGGTGGTTGGGGCGGTCTTTCCTCTGGATCTTGTATGCTGATGTCGGGGGCGGAGGATGCGTTGGTCCAGGTCTCTGTGAAGAAGGCGATGTCGGGCGAAAGAGAGTCGAGTAGGTTCCAGATTTCCATGGCGTGTTTGTGTACGGAGCGTACATTGAGGAGGATGCATTTTAGGGTGTTGCCGGTGCTGGCGTCGGCGGTGTTGGAGGCTGGGGTGGCGGTGAGGGTCTGGCGGCAGTGGAGGCAGGAGAACTGGCCGTGGGTCGTGTTCGGCGAGGCCTGTTGGCATTCTCTAAGTCTTCCAGGGTTGAGTGCGAGGAGGGTGGTGGTATCGTAGTGATGGGTAGTGGGAGGGCCAGGGTTCCTGGCGCTGGCCGCAGTCGGGTCGCGGGCAGGCGCAGATGGGCTTGCCTTTGGCGTGCCGGCGGCGCGCCGGCTGCGCACGGCCGCCATTAAGTAGGGGAGGTGGGAGGGAGGAGAGGCTGGGAGGCGGGAGCAGGGGAATTCCGGCCGGGAATTCCGGGGGGAAATTCCGGAGGGGAAATTCCAGGGGGGAATTCCGGGGGGGAGGGGCCGCATGGGCAGCAGCGGCGAAAGGCAAAAGGAACAGGCAGGCATGAGAAAATAAAAACAGTGGTGGAATTAGTGCAAGACACAGATGGGCACAATAACAGTGGCACAACAGGGAAAAAAATTAAGAAAAAAAGCGTCTGAGAAAGGTTACGGTGGTTGGAGGCAGTCTGGTCCCAGTTGGAGCGGGCAGCAGCCTCGAACCTCCCAAGGAGGAGGTCGGGGTCTGGAGGCAAGAGACGGCACAGCGGAGCAGTGGGGAGAGAGTGGACCTAGACCGAGGGTCGGAGGTCTTACTCCATGAGGAAAATGTTCCTGGGGGCAACCCTTACAACTGTTTCAGCAGCTCTTGTTTGCTCTACTGCAAACACTCTCACAATGTATTTCACTATCAAAATCGAAGATGAAGAAATCCTTCTCCCCTTGTGCATAGACTCAGAGGTGTAGCCTGGGTAAAGAGCAGTCTCCTCCTATGTGGTCCCTATGTGGTCACTCAACACCATTTCTTGCATTAGCTTTCCTGCCACTGGGTTCGGACCCAGCCTGACTATGAGGGCAGAGTTTGGGACCTTTCCACATGTCACATTTACTTGTGACAGGACACACCTCTTTGAGGTTAATTAAGTTATTGGGCCTACCCAAATAGCTTGTCCTGTGAGAGGGAGAAACACCCCTCCCACTCCCAGGCAATTGTCCCTGTTCTGGGTGTATTCCTCTTTCACACCTCATCCATGCCAAGTACAGGCTGGGCAATAACTTTAGAGCTAATGCAAGTTAGTCTCCAGCAGCATCAGACAAGGTAAAGGTAACTTTTAAAAATGTACATTTTCAATATATTTAATAAAAAGCTGACTTCACTATTGAATTGAATTTTTAATAACTATTAAATAGTTGTTTAATAATTTTTCCAGCTGGTCACATTTCCGAAGTGCAGTATTAATATTTTAATCCATATTCTGATTTTCAACATAGGGCAGCTTGGACTGCCAAAGTGAAACTAGATTTTTAGGCCTTTTCAGTATTATAGATAAAATACAAATCTGACTTTACCATCAGATTGGATTTTTATTAAATATACAAATACTTCTTTGAATTGAGTCTGGTGCTTGTACAGGTCAAAAAAGGAATAACGTATATAATTCACATTTGGACTTTTTCTATGTGCCTGTTGCAGCCTGACCAGTGACAATGTCGTTTTGGACCTAGTCATGGTGGGACCAAGGAATTACTAATGCCACACATATTAAACTCTCAAATATCATGCACCCTACCTTGTGGGCAGTGAGGTATGCTTAAGGGCGACATTTAATATTTTAAATCTGATTTTCCTTCCTATAAAAAGGGTGATTTTGAAATCAAGAGTGCAAATCAAGTTTGTAGGAGTTCCAACACTACAGCAAAGAGCAACAAAGCAAGGAAGTGATATAAGTAACCATACCACAATCTGTGGTCCCCACGAAAGAGGCAAAAGTGCAGGAAGTGAACTGCATCAATGGAGGAGCCTGCAACAACAACCAAGTACTTACAATTTAAACTAAGGGTGGGCACCTACCTCATCTTGGTGATGGTTTTGTGTCTCGGTTTGAGGTAAGTGTCAAGCCCCAATATTCACTAAGCTATGGACACCACAATTCTGCACCGCCTCCCCTCAACTGGTGCTGGCGGTTCCTATGCTTATTTGTGGCACCGCTTCATCATTACATGCCAAACCTGCACCTGTAGGTCAGACACAGAGAATTAATAAATACCTTCTTTTCTCTAAATACAACATACACCACATGAAGCAATACTACTCGCCATTACTCCAGAAACTGCAAACCCTGCCTGCTATAACCAAAAAAGGGCCAGAATTAGAATTTGGCAGATGGGAATTTACTACGTCAGGTCGAGTACTCCCTCACTTTGATGGTATACCTAGTGGTCAAATTTAGAGATGTCTGCCGGCCCAGCAGATATCGCTTGCATTTCCAGTAAATGCTTTGAAAGTTTGAAAGACGGTTCCATCAACATGACAAAGTCATTTGTCAAACTTTCACATTTCTTTTTCAAAAACAAATCAAAAGCATGATTTTGTTTATGAAAACCAAAAAAAACCAATGTCCCCCTCACCATGGATAATTTCTCCCATGACATGGGAGTTGTTTTACAGTTTTCAATGTCCCTTACCCACAAGATTTACCTGGTAGTTACGGACAGTGAAAACTTGCCATTTGTCTGCCTGTTCTAAATAGAGTGGGTGGAAAAATGGCAAAAAAATGGCAAAATCTACAACAACCATTATACTTTGGGGTTTTCACAGGTGTATGTCAGTGGCAGAGATGAGTTGTTTCTGTCATCGAAGGTCTTCTTGACTTTAAATGAGCCAGGTGGATCTTCAGTTTGGCAGTGAGGGTTCTCTCTCCACCAAACCTTAAATCGGGGCTTAAGTAAAGGTACTGCGCAACCTGGAAGAGCCTAGTAGAGAAGAACAGAACCCACACCAGCAGGTAGAGGATAGTGCTTCTACTGACCCTTGAGCAAGCCTTTCACCCCATGAGCAGTCACACATTTCAAGCACCTGCATGGCAGAATTCCAGAGACTAAACAGTGACCATTGGAAAATAAGTGTTGTTAAAGGTTGTCCAACTGGAACAGACTATTCTGCCTCCCCAGTAAACACGAAGAGCATTAGTTCCACACAACTTCATCTGTTGCCCTGTCCAAAATTATGTTCAGAGTTAGGTAGAGTGTTAATTAAGTAACATATTTTTGCTTTTCTAAAGAATAAACTGTTGTAAATGAAAGATGTCCTGTTCCAGGGTAGGTTAAGTAAGTTGATTTATTAAGTTAGATGTTAAGATCAAGAGCCCACCAGGAGCAGCCTTCCTGCTGCTCAGCCCCACCTCCAACTGACACCACACTCATCCAACATTCCACAGCATCACCACACCAACATTCCACACACCCAGTCACACTGGCTGAGCAGCAGGTATAACACATCTCCCTTCTTTGCAAAGGATAACAATAGGAGCTCTTGCATGCAAGCCTCCTTAAAGCAAGGAATAACAATAGAAGATCTTGCATGCATGTTTACACTATAGCAAACAAGACATCATAAAGGAGCATGGAAATAAAGGTAGGAAACATTTCACACATGTTGCATGAATGAATAAGCAACATGTCATAACGTATTAATAGGAAAATACCATGCATGTTGTCACAGCAAATAAAGAAAACAAAGTTAACCATATGATAAGAATACAATCACATCACCCTTCTTTACAAAGCAAACATATAAAAATACACTCCTTTCTAACCAGCAACAAAAACATACACTACACCACACCACAAAACCTCTATCAAACCCCTAATGCCACAAACATGCCAGCTGGCCAGGCTGACATAAAAGACAGCAGGCAGGGAAACAACTACTGGAGGTGCTGTGGAGAACCATCCATATAGACTCACAAAAACATCATGAAAGGTAGACATCTTGGCTTAACACTGCCCCTCACCCTAACCCATAGTAAGGGTGGAACACCACTCCAATGACACGTCAAATATGGCTTAAACTCTGCCCGCACCCTTACCCCGTAGGAAGAGTGGAACAAAACTTCATATATGGCTTAAACTCTGCCCCTCACCCTTACCCCGTAGGAAGGGTGGAACAAAAACTACAATAACTACTAATTTGGCTTACTCTCTGCCCTTCACCCTTTTCCAGTAGGAAGAGTGGAAAAAAACTTCAAACACCCATGAGTTGGCTTCACACTACCCTTCACCCCTAGCCCATAGTAAGGGTGGAACAAAATTTCAATCAATAATTGTTTGGCCTATACCCCTGCCCTTCACCCTTACCCCGTAGGAAAGGATGGAACATTAAAAACATCTTCAAACACCCATGAGTTGGCTTAATTACTGCCCTTCACCCCTAACCCATAGTAAGGGTGGAACAAAAACTTCAACCACAAATACTATTATGAACAAAAAAAAAACAAGCATAATCAATATCTATAACACTAGTACCCAGTAACACACAAGATCATCTCTAGATCTCAAACCTCTTACACAGTACTTACTCTACGCATATTCAGAGCTCTCAACTCCAATACACTCTACGTCCACCACAATCAACTTAATGTACACATAGTCAATCCTCTCGAATACATTTGCTTTCCAATTTTAACAATTTAAAGCTTGTGCGCTGCAACGACGAGGTCAATACATTGACCCTCAAAGCATCAACTTCAATATGAAGACACAACATGAACAAAACAACTTTTCACGTACCGCAAATGCATAAGCATAAAGCACAGCTCAACATCCCAAAAGCTGTTAATTCTCCAAAAGCAAACAGCATTAATTGACCCAACACCGAGGATGTTAGACCGCTCACAAACCCCCCAAGACAAGTGAACATTTGCTGCTCTTTGAACTAAAACTCATTTTTTCATTCATTTTTTTTTTTTAAAATAACACATTTCCCCTATGCATTAAAACAGTAGTCACCAGGAACCAAGATCTTCCATGTCTAATTAGAGCAGACAACCTTATCGCCTCCTGAGCAAAGACATTTTCCCAACTTTCCCCAAATGTCAGCACAGGCAGTACACCCAGGAAAGTTATTGATACTAGTAGTTTAACGCTGAGTCGCTGTCCAGCTTTCCCACAAAGTCAGCGCGGGCAGAACACATAAGCAAGTTATAACAGCAAATACCGAAAATACCGGAATTCCATACGCCTCACCAGTTGCTCAAAATGATGAGGAGACGCTCTCTGGAATTTCACCGATTTCTCCATTTATCCACCTCATTCATATTTGCTTAACGCCCTTAGGTGGAAGCCGGAACAACAGGGAGCACAGTCTGGAAACTATCTCAGCTTTGACTGCTGGGTACAGGATGGCGGCACGCAGGCGTAAGTAGCGCCGGATGGCTCCAGTCGAGTATTCGCTGCACAACATCTCTCTGCAAGGAACTGAGCCGCTGAACTGCTCCACGCGCCAAAGAACTGCTCCACGCGCCACTGAACTGCTCCACCCACCAGAGGTGATTCAAAAGTCGCACCTTTACTGGACAATTTACGCTGCTGCCGAAGCTTACATGAAGTTTGCCCCAACGAGATGTCACCTGGGAGGGTACCAACGTCCCACTCTCCTCCACACCAACTCCGTGCATATATATTGACACCAACCGAACTTTAGGTTCCTCATGTTTCCTCAGCAGAGCGATCTGCTTCTTGTGTGCCACAGACATTTCCAGCATGCAAGAAACGACCCAGCATTTCATATCTTCACAGACTGCTGGCACGGACATACGTGTAGGAGTAGTTTGTGCATCAAAGCAGCTGATATCTTCTGCCATCTCGTCATGTAGTGACATTGAGTAGATAAAAGGATTCAGTTCCAGCATGCCCTGGCTATCAGGCTGTCCGGTGGAATAGGACACTGGTGGGGCTAAAGGGCATACCGTCATTCTCTGAACCTCAAGTTGCTTAAGTATTCTTTAAACTTCTTCTTTCAGTGGTTTCCTCACGTTTGTTGCATGAAGATTTTATTTTGATTGTTCCTTCTTACTTCCAGTTCATTTGCACACGTAGTTCTTCTTCAAAATCGTTGCCAAAATATGTTGTAAATGAATGATGTCCAGTAGTCCAAGATAGATTATGTAAATTGATATATTAAGTTAGATGCTAAGTTGAAAAGCCCCACCAGGAGCAGCCTTCCTGCTGCTCAGCCCATCCTCCAACTGACACCACACTCATCCAACATTCCACAGCATCACCACACCAACATTCCACACACCCAGTCACACTGGCTGAGCAGCAGGTATAACACATCTCCCTTCTTTGCAAAGGATAACAATAGGAGCTCTTGCATGCAAGCCTCCTTAAAGCAAGGAATAACAATAGAAGATCTTGCATGCATGTTTACACTATAGCAAACAAGACATCATAAAGGAGCATGGAAATAAAGGTAGGAAACATTTCACACATGTTGCATGAATGAATAAGCAACATGTCATAACGTATTAATAGGAAAATACCATGCATGTTGTCACAGCAAATAAAGAAAACAAAGTTAACCATATGATAAGAATACAATCACATCACCCTTCTTTACAAAGCAAACATATAAAAATACACTCCTTTCTAACCAGCAACAAAAACATACACTACACCACACCACAAAACCTCTATCAAACCCCTAATGCCACAAACATGCCAGCTGGCCAGGCTGACATAAAAGACAGCAGGCAGGGAAACAACTACTGGAGGTGCTGTGGAGAACCATCCATATAGACTCACAAAAACATCATGAAAGGTAGACATCTTGGCTTAACACTGCCCCTCACCCTAACCCATAGTAAGGGTGGAACACCACTCCAATGACACGTCAAATATGGCTTAAACTCTGCCCGCACCCTTACCCCGTAGGAAGAGTGGAACAAAACTTCATATATGGCTTAAACTCTGCCCCTCACCCTTACCCCGTAGGAAGGGTGGAACAAAAACTACAATAACTACTAATTTGGCTTACTCTCTGCCCTTCACCCTTTTCCAGTAGGAAGAGTGGAAAAAAAACTTCAAACACCCATGAGTTGGCTTCACACTACCCTTCACCCCTAGCCCATAGTAAGGGTGGAACAAAATTTCAATCAATAATTGTTTGGCCTATACCCCTGCCCTTCACCCTTACCCCGTAGGAAGGATGGAACATTAAAAACATCTTCAAACACCCATGAGTTGGCTTAATTACTGCCCTTCACCCCTAACCCATAGTAAGGGTGGAACAAAAACTTCAACCACAAATACTATTATGAACAAAACAAAAAACAAGCATAATCAATATCTATAACACTAGTACCCAGTAACACACAAGATCATCTCTAGATCTCAAACCTCTTACACAGTACTTACTCTACGCATATTCAGAGCTCTCAACTCCAATACACTCTACGTCCACCACAATCAACTTAATGTACACATAGTCAATCCTCTCGAATACATTTGCTTTCCAATTTTAACAATTTAAAGCTTGTGCGCTGCAACGACGAGGTCAATACATTGACCCTCAAAGCATCAACTTCAATATGAAGACACAACATGAACAAAACAACTTTTCACGTACCGCAAATGCATAAGCATAAAGCACAGCTCA
Source organism: Calotriton arnoldi (assembly GCA_963921515.1). Classification (NCBI taxonomy): domain Eukaryota; kingdom Metazoa; phylum Chordata; class Amphibia; order Caudata; family Salamandridae; genus Calotriton; species Calotriton arnoldi. The sequence continues at coordinate 228,722 of CAWUFW010011624.1, forward strand.
ACATCCCAAAAGCTGTTAATTCTCCAAAAGCAAACAGCATTAATTGACCCAACACCGAGGATGTTAGACCGCTCACAAACCCCGAAGACAAGTGAACATTTGCTGCTCTTTGAACTAAAACTCATTTTTTCATTCATTTTTTTTTTTTAAATAACACATTTCCCCTATGCATTAAAACAGTAGTCACCAGGAACCAAGATCTTCCATGTCTAATTAGAGCAGACAACCTTATCGCCTCCTGAGCAAAGACATTTTCCCAACTTTCCCCAAATGTCAGCACAGGCAGTACACCCAGGAAAGTTATTGATACTAGTAGTTTAACGCTGAGTCGCTGTCCAGCTTTCCCACAAAGTCAGCGCGGGCAGAACACATAAGCAAGTTATAACAGCAAATACCGAAAATACCGGAATTCCATACGCCTCACCAGTTGCTCAAAATGATGAGGAGACGCTCTCTGGAATTTCACCGATTTCTCCATTTATCCACCTCATTCATATTTGCTTAACGCCCTTAGGTGGAAGCCGGAACAACAGGGAGCACAGTCTGGAAACTATCTCAGCTTTGACTGCTGGGTACAGGATGGCGGCACGCAGGCGTAAGTAGCGCCGGATGGCTCCAGTCGAGTATTCGCTGCACAACATCTCTCTGCAAGGAACTGAGCCGCTGAACTGCTCCACGCGCCAAAGAACTGCTCCACGCGCCACTGAACTGCTCCACCCACCAGAGGTGATTCAAAAGTCGCACCTTTACTGGACAATTTACGCTGCTGCCGAAGCTTACATGAAGTTTGCCCCAACGAGATGTCACCTGGGAGGGTACCAACGTCCCACTCTCCTCCACACCAACTCCGTGCATATATATTGACACCAACCGAACTTTAGGTTCCTCATGTTTCCTCAGCAGAGCGATCTGCTTCTTGTGTGCCACAGACATTTCCAGCATGCAAGAAACGACCCAGCATTTCATTTCTTCACAGACTGCTGGCACGGACATACGTGTAGGAGTAGTTTGTGCATCAAAGCGGCTGATATCTTCTGCCATCTCGTCATGTAGTGACATTGAGTAGATAAAAGGATTCAGTTCCAGCATGCCCTGGCTATCAGGCTGTCCGGTGGAATAGGACACTGGTGGGGCTAAAGGGCATACCGTCATTCTCTGAACCTCAAGTTGCTTAAGTATTCTTTAAACTTCTTCTTTCAGTGGTTTCCTCACGTTTGTTGCATGAAGATTTTATTTTGATTGTTCCTTCTTACTTCCAGTTCATTTGCACACGTAGTTCTTCTTCAAAATCGTTGCCAAAATATGTTGTAAATGAATGATGTCCAGTAGTCCAAGATAGATTATGTAAATTGATATATTAAGTTAGATGCTAAGTTGAAAAGCCCCACCAGGAGCAGCCTTCCTGCTGCTCAGCCCATCCTCCAACTGACACCACACTCATCCAACATTCCACAGCATCACCACACCAACATTCCACACACCCAGTCACACTGGCTGAGCAGCAGGTATAACATAAACACTGGCTGGACATTGATCTCTTGACTTATATTGGTTGTCAACTGCATTTCTATTTGTCTATCCTCACAGCACATCCCTGACTAATCATTGAACTTCTTCACTTCACTATCCTGGGGGTTAAGTGCTTGAAAGAGTGTTCTTCATGCTCAGTTCTTGGTCCAAAAGTAAGGTTATGACTCAGGGCAGTAGTGGTAAAATTGTATGGGAAATTGGTTTATTAGCTGGAGTGGGTTGGTGTCCACCTTAAGTAATAAAGTCACTATCTTGTTAGCTCCAGTAAAAGGTTTCAGTAATATAAACTTGAGATCATCCCCTTGTAGCTATGGCACAGAGGATACAGGCTTAACATTACAAAAAATGTAGCAAAATAGTTGAAAAGTCAAAAACACAACACATCAAATATCCCACTACAATTTATAAAACATATTTCACAATTGTAATAAACAAACTGACATAAAAATGACAAAAATCCAATAAGGGGAACCGAAAATATGAACTTTTAAAGATTTAAGTGATAATAGAATCAAAAGGTGCAAAGCGCCAATAGTAGTCAATGGTCGCAAGTCAATGGGACCTAGGCACGATTTGAGACTGCCCACAGTGGAGGGAGAGTCAGAAACAGCAAGTAGATTGACCCCACCTGTGCCTGAAAGTAGGAAAGTTTGAAAAAGTTTCTATGTCCCAATCTAAAAAAGGAATTTGTTGTGTTTCGGTGAACAACTCTTCTCCACATGGGACAAACCTGTAAATCTATCCAATGCTATGGAACTGATGTTTGGATACTTTTTCTCGGTCGGGTCATTCGAGGCTATGGAGCTGTGCAGAAAACCATTTTTAAACAATTTCCAAATAACCACAGGAGTACATTCCCAGGCCCCAAAGGCCACAGGGGAACACTTACAGACTCTCAGGATGTCTGGCATAGGGCTACAACAAAGTCTAGATCAAGTCCAGTTTCCACTGTAAGATAGGATTCTTTACAGGAATGTATTCTTCATCTCTTATATGTTCCCGGACCACCCAAGGTAGCAGTGTTATAAATCATAGAGATATTTCTGCCTTTGGATTTCAAGCAGATAGGCGTACAACCTCCTAAGGTCCTTCTCACAGGTCACAGATGATAAATGCAGCATGTTCAGTCCACCGGGTATCTTTTCACACATCAAGCAGTAATCTGAGGCTGGTTAAGGATCTTGCTTTGTAGGTGTCACCAGGATGTGGGTGAGACACCCGAAGACTCTCTGTCCAATTGAGTAGAGCTTCCCAGGCCCTGACCTGCCCATTTTTACAGTAGTTCCTGCTTGCTTTATTGTTTGCTTTGCAGCTGCACTGGCCCTGTGCCAGGGCATTTTCAAGATGGTGAAAGTCTTCGACCATACTAAAAATGGACTCTGAGGGCTGTGGGTGTGTAAGAGAGTGGACTATGGTAATCCCTAGTGTCCACCCACAACTGACACCAAAATCCAATCTGACGGAGACTTTGTCCCCACAACAAACTTAGAGACAGACGTCTGGTAGGACAAAAGCAGGGACCTTCAACAACCAGACAGTTGACACACAAGACTAGCAAAATGCTGTGGTTAATCCCCAAATTCTGTTCAGTTGCTCAAAATCTAAAAGATCTGCACTGGCTTCCTGTCAAGCAAAGAATAAGCTTTAAGGTGCTATGCTTAACTTATAAGGCAATTCATAATCTTGGTCCTGATTTTTTGAACCACAGTTTCAAACAGTGTGTTCCTGCTAGAAAACTTCGTTCAGCCACTGCCAACCTATTGGTACAGCCTAGATTTCAAAAAGCACGATGGGGTGGAAAGAGCATTGTGATGGAAGCATCCAAAGTATGGAATACACTTCCTCTGTGCATAAAAAATTAATCCAGTCTCCTCTCTTTCAGGAAGGCTGTAAAGACCTGGTTATTAAAATCCTGGTAACTCTCTTGGCACCTTTGGTTGACACTCGCAGCTGAAACAAAGCAGCGCTTAGACGCCTCTGGGCAATAATGCGCTATACAAATAAAGTTAACATAACATGACATAACATACTGTTTTTTCCCTTTCAAGTGCATCCCAAGTGCTACATGTGGCTCAATGGTCATATCAAGATGAATTTGATAGTGTGGCATCACAGAATGCCCACAGCCTCCACTCTGAACATTCTGTTGCATTCAGAGGAGTCATCGAAGCCCATTCAGATGAGCCTACTGTTAGCTCCTGTGCAGGATTTCATACCTCTTTCACACCTATTCCTGGGCTGAGCATGGACTGGGAGAAGCTGGAGAGTTAATGCAAATTAGCTTCCAGGAATTTCAGGCAGGGAAAAGATACTTTCCTAAAAGCTACCTTTTCTTAATGTTTATTAAAAATCTGACTTCACCATTGAATTGAATTTTTAATAACTGATAAAAATAGTGGTGTAATTATTTTTCTAGCTGGTCCCTTTCCTGAGATACAATATTAATATTTTAACCTGTAATCTGATTTTTCACATAGCACAGCCAGATCGGTCACAGTGAAAATAGCTTTTAGGGCATTGACACTGTAGGGACATGGTATTATTAGTTTTCTACATGTCCCACTTTTTAATACCATGCCCACTACCGTGTGAGCTACACGGGCTTTATAAGAGTGACTTAGTAATATTTAAAAGAAAGGTTTATATAGCTTTCAAAGGGTTATTTGTATAGATCCCACTGCAGGTATAAACTGCAGCAGTCAGGCTACAATGGTAGGCCTGAAGCTATGTTTTCATTGTCACACAAGTGGATGCCACAATAAGCATGCCATGGGCGCAGTTTCAACACCATTTTCCATAGTCTTATAGGGAGGTCAAATATGTCAATAAAAAGTGTATCCAATTTCTATATGCCTTATGTGGCCAGAGTACATATAGTGGGCACTGGACAGCAGCACCCCAGTGTACAAAGTCTAGAAACCTGCAATAAACATCAGCATAAAATGGGGGTTACCACATAAAAAGGAACATTTTCTCACATACTGATTGATACAATATGAGTCCAGTCAGCCCTGATTGCCCTGTGAAGGACGAGGCCCTCTAGGGCCACACGGGTACTTATGACCACCTGCTATGCCTTCCCAAATGAAGAGTCGGTCAGACAGTAGAGGATGAAAACGTACGTATTTATTGCATTTCTCTGCAGAGGAGCCCAGTCAGACCATCACCATAAGATGTTGTCGAGGGGACTGACTCCCCAGCTTTCTACAATACAAGATAAACCCTACTGGGAGATTTTGGCCACGCCTCCCATGGAAAGTTACCGGCCAGAGCCGGGCACGAACAAAGGAGGCACAGAAAGATGAGCTAATCCCTGCCAGATGGGTGCACTATCAGTGACCCAAGGCCACTGGGGTGAGTCTCAGCATCTCCTAACGTGGGAGCAGAGTTACACATTGAAGCTGGTATGCAAAAGGAAAATTAACATTTAATAAGTGAGTCGAGTTGCAGCCTTGGGCAGAGAAAATAATCACGAAGTACAGTGTTCTGCTGAGGCAAGCAGGTTAGGAAATAGGCCTAAGGTGAACACAGCCAAAGCAGTTCTGGTGATTGCGAAACACCAATGGAGTCACACTGGCTAATGAGGCCTGCATACTGCGAGGAATACCTGAAGGACTACTGGATGCGCACACCAATGCATGTAATTTAGCCACATACTGCTAATCTAAAATAGCACGGCAGAGGCATCATAGGAAAGGGAATTTGAAATCTAACAGACCCTCCTTTTAGCAGTGTTGGCTAAAACCTCTATTGCTATCCGGCAGGGTCTTTACAATTCTAAGGGGGAGAAAGGGAATGCATGGTCACCCAAATCGCAAAGGGAAATGATACAGTACAAGTATATCAACATGCATATAATCTTCTGGATGTAAGGCACCCTCCTTTTCAACTGGTCTAGACATATTCCCTTGGGGTGCCACTGTGTTCTTCAACTGTGTCATAGTCAGACTACATAAAAATACACAAATGTTCATTATCATGGGTCAGGGAAACTATAAAAGACATATTGACCTAAGAGAGATCTACGCCAACGCTCAACAACTCTTCTATCTCCTTCTGATGCATGGTCTTTAGTATTTGTATTGCATAGGGATCCTTTACTTAGGAGTCAAGGTACCTTCTCAGCAGGCACAGCAGGCTGGGAGACAATGCATACAAGGGCCTATTTTCCATGCAACATACTCTTACATTGTAGCTGATGGAAGGTGCGATATGTAGGGGGGCAACAAATACAGTGAAAAAACCCGAAAAGAAAGGCAACATTTGCAAACCATCCCCTTGGATGCTAAATATGAACCTATGGTCCACGGGTGAAGTGAACATTATGGTACAGAATTTAAGATGGGCCTAGTGTCATGTTCGGTCTGTAAATGAAATCATATGTTCTTCCCCACTCCTGGATACAAAAACAAACTGTGCTCCCCTATGCGAGAAGCCAAAGTAACAAACATGGTCACAAGAGAAACTGGTGTTGTATGAACTTGGGAATGCACAGGATATTTCTCATTCAGGGAGTAGGATGTTCCTAGCACTATCATTAGCACAATAACAACTAGGGATGCAACTGGCACTTCAATTGAGTAACCAAACGGATACATGGTGATTGGGAGAGAAACAAACGCAATAGAATTGGTAACCAGGGGACAAGATGGGCAAAACTCTTCTTTCCAGTGTCTTTCAGAGAGCCATCACTGGTAGGCTCCTATTGTTCATCTAGCGTAGGCGCTATTGAGCACCGGCGGTGGAGCTGTGCGTCCAGCTCGGATCCAGATCCCACGTTGCAGGGCAAGGTATTTCTCTCTCCAGAATCACAGTCCCTTTGTCCCGTTCGTTGACTGACCAAACAATGCACCAAACTCTCTTCCTCTACTCTATCGCTGGTACCTTAGACAGGGTACCCACATCCTATTCTTGATCCATGAAGTCCATCCCTACTAACCCTATTCTACCTTGGTACACTGTTCCTCCGTCGGGCGGATGTTGTACTGTATACCAAAAGGGGGTCAAAGGAAGAAGGGGGGGTCAGACTCGAGATGGACCAAGGGACAGAGGCTCAAACACAGGTGAGCCCAACGGCTAGGCTCAATGGGCTGGGACTGAGGCACAAGTAGACCGACAGGTTGGGACTCCTAGATAGCCCTTCTCTCTCTTTCTCCTTCTCGGTGGTACTGCCTCGTCCAGCATGTCTTTGCTCTGCAGCTCCACCTTGATCGTATTCATAGGTGTTCCATAACGAGCAGCCAGGCTGTGCATCACGTCCGACCCCTCTCTCTCCCAATGACTGAAAGGCGTCCCGGACCTATTAGCGAGTATGAAACGAACTTTTAGTGAACTGGCAAGGGTAAAACGTTACACAATTAATAATTTTTGTTTCTGTTCTCTCCCAATCCCAAGTAGTAGGGTACTAAGCTGTGAAAGAATAATTCAGACCTTATCTGTCCATTCCTATATTATTTATCTGAAGAACCTCAAAAGGGAATTTCAAGGCAATGGCTCCTTTGTGTTTCTTGTCTTAGCAAGCTTGTGTTCAATAAGTCATAGAGATCACGACACTTCTTCTACTTTGTGAATCTTCGCTACTGTGCAGGACTGCAGACACCTCTAGAATTATTTTTGTCTCGAGGAGGCCAACATAAATATTGCGTTTGTGACCATGCTCCCATGTTATAGGTGTGGCGGGGAAGTCTAAAACTGCTAATTTAACAGAGATCCTTATTATACTAACTAACTGACAAATTAAGCATAATGTAGCAAGTACATGAATTATCCAACAAAACTTGTTGTTGCAAACAAACTCCTGTAGAGCTATGTTTTCTTCAAAAACCGTTAACCACTAAAATGTGTGTTTTGCACATTTACCGAGTGCATATGGGCACCCTTTCTAGTATTGTGAATCATGTGCACCATACATTTCACGATCTGGGCCATGTGTCATCATATTCAGGGGAAAAACCTATTCACCAGCTCTAGTAAGGGCTGTCGGCTCAATTACACAGGCTAACTGATAAAGGACTCATGATGCCTCTGCGATTGTATGTAGTGTTGCAATAACATGAGCAATAATGGTGTTGCCACCTGGGAATTTTAAACAAAAACCACCGACATATAGCTCCCCTTAAGGATCGAATAAGGGAGCATCAGTCTAGTCTACCCGTCCTTTCATCTTCATCCAAATCCAATTCCATCAATTTACAGAAAGGAGGGGCAGTAACATGGCGTACTTATTTATTTTTTAATCCTGACAATTTGTTCAAACAGTGTTATTTTATAGCCAATTAGACGTGCTCGGGTGAGGTGCTGTGTCTCTGTTTATTCAAAAGCATATTCACAGCATCCTGTGAAATGAATGGCTAAAGCGAGCCCAACCGATTGTCTCATGGCCGTTCCTAGACAGCTCAGGTAGGCTCAAAAGAGAGAGAAAGCGCACAACAAAAGCGCACAACAACAAGCTGTCTTGCGTACTTACCACGCAAAACAGCACACAACAATACACATAGAAAGGACATAAGCCAAGGAAAATGTAAAACGCACAGCCGTCTTGTGTACGCACAACACAAAACAGGACACAACAATACATGTACCAAGCACAGAAGACAAAGAAAAACACAGTGTGTTAATTTCATGCACCCCATGCACCTCATGCATTGTTAATTTACTTACGCTTAATTTGCCCAGGAGCTAGTCTCCTACCCCCCTTCGACAGTAGGTGACCTAAGCAGGTGACTTCCTGTCGAAAATACTTACCCCTGTAAAGAAAGACAAACTCCCTGGTCAGTCAAAACTAAATATAAGAACATTTTGTTAAAGAAAAACTAGTGTCTTTAGTTGGCAAAGGAAGGTACCTTTGTGAAAAATAGGGACCCTTCCCTCCAGTCAACGCAAGGGGAATACGCACTTCAGACAACCCCGGCTCACCCCCTCGGGAACTTGGTACGAGCAGATAGTCTCATCCCAAAGGCAATGAAGCAAGTATTCATAGCAATACTCACAGTAACACAATAAAACACCACACAAAGACACCATACCAAATGCACATTCTCAGTTTCAACCATACTGAGACCAAACAGTCTATCAACAATCAGGCAGAAACACACAAATAAACTGGACAAGAAAATAGCCACTTTCTAAAAGTGTTCGTTGCAAACGCAGACTTTAAAAACCATACTTACTAAGAGATATATTATCAAAGTCTGAGCTCAGTCCTATTGTCCATCTTATTCCTATGAAGGATATACTCGTTAAATGTTACAAAAATTCCCCATTCCGGCCTATCAGCAGGACAGCCCCTTAATGGTGAAAAAAAAGGAAAAATAGCAACAGTTCACCACCAGGAGACGCCACACACACCAGCACACATCAGCGTTGCACAAACACTGCACCCTACCTAGGGGTGTACCCTGGGCCTACCATAGATGTGTCCTATGTACAAACTGTGCACAGGCGCTGCGGTGGCAGGCCTGAGGCATCTTTTCCGGGCTACCCATGTGGGTGGCACAATCAACGCTGCAAGCCTACTAGTAGCTATTTATTTACCAGTTCTGGCACCATCAGTGCACTTCACTAGGGATCTACTAATAAATCCACTATGCCAATCAGGGGAAACCTAGCACAATATCAATTTACACAGAAAGCACTCGCACTGTGGCACTGATCTGCAGTGGCAAAATATCCAAAGCATCTAAGCTTAGCAAAAAACGAAAACCAGCACAGCACCCACATGTAGGAGGTGGAGGCAAAAGTCAGGGGAAACCACACCAAGGATGCCGTGTCTAACACTATTTGACTGTACCGCCCTGCAACTTTTGCTGTGTTTAAAACAATGAGCAAGTAACTACCTTGTATTTTGAAACTTTGTATAGATGCCCTGTCTTTCTGCATGGTCCTAAAAGGCGCAGCAGTGCCTATATCTCTTACCAGCCAATGTTATTCCAAACAAGGACCCATCTTTTATTCTATAAGCAATACTGCCAAAGAATGCACTTTAGATCAGTGACATAAAAATATTGAGCAGCAGAAGAAGCATAAAAATAGCCAGAGTAGCTGACAACTGGAGGGCCACATTTTTATTTTTCGTTTGAACTGCACACAGGTCAGTCACAGATTTTGAACACAATCGAAATAGTGGGATTATTATAATGTACCAGCCTTCTCCTCACCAACACCTTTTCTCAATCAAATCCGGAATCATGCACAACAAGGCTCGTGAAATCTGCAGGAATCCCAGCTCTACATCACCTGTTGCCCACAAAATGAGTGGCACATCTGCAAAAATTCGAGGGAAAACAAACACTACTAAACTTATCACATGTTCACCACAACTAGGCCTCAACTGAAATGAAAAATTCACAATAAAAAAAAGTCCAATGATCGGAGCAAGAGAGCACAAAACGTGCTAAACTAATGCGTCGGAAACACCCACCAATACACGCATAGCACTGTACTATTTTTAATACATAACAGAAGGAAACAATACAGGCCAATCACTTCCCAATATGTACAACCAAGTCGCTATTGCAAAAATACAATAAAAACGAATCTGCAAATAAACAATCAAATTCCTCTTTTGAGACAAATCCTGTCCACTAAAATCTAAATGACACTTTCACTCCCTCATCTTTCCTCTGACAGCAACTACCAGAACAGCCTGAACGTCACTGCAGGGATAAAAACAGCAGAAAGAAAAGGACAGCATTTGCTAATTGACTTTTCTGAGAACAATGCTACAGCTGTCTCCGGCTGGGCCATTTTAAATGTGCATCTTAATCAGGAATCTGATAATTAACATCATCGGGTGTACAGTAATCTGTGCTGTTTAATTTGCAAAACAATTATTTTCCTGCTAGGCCTGTATCACAAACAACAAATTGGCAACTTTTTCTCAAATGGGCCTATTTCTCCTGCAACCTTCTCTAAAACTGGGTTTGTAATTTCTCTTTTTAAAACTCCTACAACAAAGTCTGGACCTTCCACTTTTTTCACAATTGACTTGGTAAATACAGAATTGTTAGTGTTAAAACTCTCATTTTCCAATACAGCAACCTGTTGAAATGTGTCCTTTATTTTATTTCTGGAAATAATTCACATTTGCTCTGGACAACTTATTTAGATTAATTTTTAGCATTTTCTATGTTTTGTGGGAGCATCTGGGCGTGAAAAACTCCTGTCAGTGGTACCTGTTTCTGAATTGATATTTGCATTTGCTGAACTGGCACATTTTGCACCTGCATTTCTCTCTAATTTGCGCCTTTCCATTTGCTGCATCATATTTAAATTTACATTTCTTCTTCCAATGCTCAAATCTGTTATAAAGATGGCAAAAGGATACTTTTTCCAGCAGTGCAACATCCGTACATGAATTTGCACAAACCAAAAAACCTTTACTTCCATCCTGTGAAACAACACCTTGTAACTCACTTTCTTTCTCTGCAAACAACTTATTCTGAACACTTATCTGTGCAAACCATCTCTGTATCATCATATTTTTTTCCTTTAAACGCATTTTACTTAATTCCTTGAAAACAATCAATATTTACTGTACATGCACACTAGTCTGAACAGTGCTCCAGGATACTCAATCCACAGTGTTGTAGAAACTCTGCATACACACTTTCACAAAACTCATGAACCTATTCTTCTAGCTCTTGTGTTGTTCCTTTAGTCCGTTCCCAATTAACATCTTTTCCTGGCATTCTGCCTTTCAGACAAAAAAAAACCTGGCTCTGCGCTATGCAGCTCAGCTTGTCTGTGTCTGACACAGAAGCCGCTCCTTGAATGAGCCCTCCCTTCACAGGAACACTCTCCCCAGCGTGTCTCCTGTCCTGTCTGCTGCTTTCAGTCCTCCTGCTCGATGAGCCCCCTCCTTGGGAATGCCATCCTTATCACACCGAAGGTCATGGCAAGCCAGCCACAAACTGAATTCACAAGCTATGTCTTTCAACTTTGAAAATCCTTTTTGTTCAGCTAAACACTCACAGCCCGGAGCTTGAAACACTTTTTCCAAATTAAATACACATTCCATTGTGGGCAAATCCAAATGAAACACACCCACTTAGTAGTTCATGTCTGAAGCGGGAAAGCTCTAAATACGAACACACTTCTTTCCTTCCCAGAACTCCTGCCTCCCCCCCTTTTTCATAGAGAGAGAGCACATTCAGAGCTGCTGAATTACGAGCATGTATTTCACCTCTCCTTACTGCACCTTTAGAATACGTGTCTGTTGAGCACAAAGATACATTACCTTGAATCCTCACAACACTGTTTTTAATTTAAATGCGCATCCCTTCCTTACATTTTTCTCATGTTGCACTCTTCCTATATCAAAACAAATGTACATTCTTGCTAGTATTTCTGATCAAACCATATTTCTATTTATGTATTATTATATTTTTTATTCTTCAAAATTTAAAGTGTCATCCTTCCAACGGGCATCTGCAGAACACAATGACAACAAAAGACCAAATTAAGCTAATTCCAGACATTGTCAAGAAGGGCCCACACAACACAGCTTGCTGAGGCAAGGCATCCTTACCTCCACACGAAGAGCAAAGTCGCTACTCACTCAAACAAGCATTTCACAAGCACCACCACCGACGTCAGTCCACAAACCTCATAACACTCAAACACAACAATCAAACCACAAGTCAGCTCGGAGACTGCATCAGAACACAACAGTCCAAAGACTGCACCAAGACAAGTAGACAGCCCAGAGACTGTACCAAGTTCAAGAAGACAGGCTCTAGCCCCAGACCTTTTTCAAGCATAGACCAAATTTCCAGTTGGCCTGGCAGATTGTTTGCAAACAGTCCCAAACCTTTTCGAGCGCGGGCCAAATTTCCAGACACTCTGTGTCTTTTCCAAGGGTCTGCAGACCCGCCAAGTACAAACCAAGACGATATTAAACCGCACCAAGACACAGTCCGTCGACCCATGTTGTTCAAGCAGGGCAGTTCGCAAACTGCACCCAAGACAGTCCAGAGACTGTACCAATACAAGAGGACAGGCCTCAGCCCCAGACCTTTTCAAGAGCAAATCCAATTACCAGTTGGTCTGGCAGATTACCTGTGAACAGTCCCGGACCTTTTCACAAAGAGTCCAATTACCAGTTGGCCCGGTAGACTGCTCTCAAGCGCTCTGTGTCCCTCAAGGGTCCGCAGACCAACCAAGTCGTTCAAGACAAGCGGTCCGGAGACTGTATCAAGACACAGCCCATAGGCTCGTGCCGTTCAAGTATGGCGCCATTTTTCCAAGAATCAAATCACTCATCTGGTGCACACAGGTCAAGCTAATCTCCACTGCCGACTCTTCGGACCAAATGGTCAACTGCAAGGTTTCGCCTTCTCAGGACCCCAGCCAAGGGCCACTAGCGGAAGATCCGTCTGATCGGGAGGGCGGGGCAGCTGCAAGAACCAAGCTCGGTCTTGTATGTGAGGGGCCCCGATCCGCCCAACCGACCAGACACCACCCCGGCCCCTACGAACCCGATTACGGGTGAGGGGGCCCTTTTGCGGGTCCCTGTTCGGGCGCCAACTGAAGGACGAGGCCCTCTAGGGCCACGCAGGTACTTATGACCAACTGCTATGCCTTCCCAAATGAAGAGTCAGTCAGACAGTAGAGAATGAAAACGTACGTATTTATTGCATTTCTCTGCAGAGGAGCCCAGTCAGACCATCACCATAAGATGTTGTCGAGGGGACTGACTCCCCAGCTTTCTACAATACAAGATAAACCCTACTGGGAGACTTCGGCCATGCCTCCCATGGAAAGTTACCGGCCAGAGCCGGGCACGAACAAAGGAGGCACAGAAAGATGAGCTAATCCCTGCCAGATGGGTGCACTATCAGCGACCCAAGGCCACTGGGCTGAGTCTCAGCATCTCCTAACGTGGGAGCAGAGTTACACATTGAAGCTGGTATGCAAAAGGAAAAATAACATTTCATTAGTGAGTCGAGTTGCAGCCTTGGGTAGAGAAAATAATCACGAAGTACAGTGTTCTGCTGAGGCAAGCAGGTTAGGAAATAGGCCTAAGGCGAACACAGCCAAAGCAGTTCTAGTGATTGCGAAACACCAATGGAGTCACACTGGCTAATGAGGCCTGCATACTGCGAGGAATACCTGACGGGCTACTGGATGCGCACACCAATGCATGTAATTTAGCCACACACTGCTAATCTAAAACAGCACAGCAGAGGCATCATAGGAAAGGGACTTTTAAATCTAACACCTGTGACTCCTGAAAAAGGTCTCATGTTCACCATTAGACTTCCACAGAATGTCATCCACACATTCTGGAAGTCTCAAGCATACAGCATCATGCATATACCCACAGATCGAGACACTCACACACATTATACATCACAAACACATAGATGATTAGACCACAGCCAACTCACACACACAAGACACCCATGCACATTTAAGAGTAAAGCACAACTGACACACCCATGCATTCTCACACATGATCAAAGAACCACAAACATGATAGTTTTGTTTTGGTATTTATGATCAAACATCATCAGATGTGATCAGACACCCATGACCTTTTGACAGCAATGTACATATCATCACATGCACACATGCCCCACAAATCTCATAGACAACCTACCTTACTATCCAATCCCTACACATGACATAAGACACCCACACACATTCAGACACCCAGACATGCCAGTAGACACAGATGGAGTACAAAGACACTGATGAATCATATCACTTACCCATACCAGGCACCCACACAGCAGACACCTTTACACATTTTCAAACACCCATGCACCATGAACATTACCTGATGCAGGACCTACCCGACAAAGATACATGAAGGCAGAGTGGATACTGCAGCAATACAATAACTTTCAAATCCAAATTCTATAACATGAAACAGCTTCTGCTGGGAAACGTCTTTAACAACACAAAGCAAGAGTTGTAGTGAAGACACCTTTCAACGCGTCATTAATCCATGCTTACAATCAAACACCAATGTACACAGGCACCCATAGACCATGCTAGGCTGAGCATACTTTTTGTCACACATGATCATGATCAAAAACACATGCATGCCCTTGACAACCGTACATGCCTAGTAGACAAATGCACATAATCATATACTGCTACATTCATCAGACATCCCACACAACATCAATGTTCCTCACATTCCATCAGACACCCACACCTGCTATCAAATAACCTTGCACTTTACCAGAAAACAATGTAAAATGTCATACACATGTCAGTCATCCAGGTATACCATCAGACTCCTACAAACTATTATACGCACATTCATGAAATCTGGTACACCATTTCATATACACTCACACACCCACACTCTCAGACACATGACAAGACACCATCTGACATACCCCCTTTTAGAGAGCCACGGGGCAAGCAGAAGTTACTGGGTCCAACCAAAGCCTTTTTATACTGATGTGCCAGAGCCTGACTTACTATGGATCTTGAGCAGTTGGACAGCACTTTCAGCACTAGACTCTCAGTGAAAGCCCAAGGCTTCACAGGGGCAAGGTAGATACTAGGGGTAGGTGGACCTTGCAGTGTTTTATTCCGCGGAGTACCGCAGAGTTGCTTAAAAACCCAGCTTCACTTAGCGTGAAAGGGGCATGCAATGGGTGTTGCAGTGAGCATTCTGCCGCAACATCAGTTGCTTTTTGACACTGCCCCAAATTTACAAGACAGGGGCAGTCCAAAAACTAAGACCAGGGAATACCAGGTCATAGACTGCCAATACTTGTTTTTTGCTCTTTCCATGTGTGATGCTTCTGCAACACACATAAATAGAGCAAATCACCTTTCAAGATTGTCTATGTGCAGGAAGGTGTCCCTTCCTTCACATAAACAATCCCCCCTGCAGCGCATGGCACCATTGCAACATGGCGCAAGGGTGCCTGCACTGGTGCAAGGCAGCTATATTAGCGCCAGTGCTTGGGAAACACAGGGGTGCACCGTATTTTTGCAAATACAGAGCATCCCTGCATTATAAAAATGTTGGAGTGCGGCGTTTCCAATTTTGGAGTAACACAGTGCTCCGCCATTTTGTTGTAAATACCCCCCTATGGTTCTTGTGAACCACATTGAAAAATTAGAGAGACCATTTATCAGACCTCAAGCAGTTTTCATAGAGCTGCCAGTTTACAATGGTCTTAAGTACATTTGTGTGATTGTCTGCTTATTCTCAAAATGGTTCCAGGCCTATACCACCCAAAGATCAGACAGCATGACAGTTGTCAAGCTTTTGTTGAGGGAGTTTATACCTTGTTTTGGCCTGTTGGCATCTGTTGAGATGGATTGTGGTTCTCATTTTAAGAAAGAAATGTTGTACAGCTCTCCAGATTGGTCAAAGGTTCCATTGAAGTTATTGTCCTCAATCATTTGGTGGTGTAGAAAGTATGAATGAAACTATCAAAAACAAACTGGCTAAAGTGTGTGCAACCACCAGTATGAAGTGGCCAGATGCTCTTCCTTTTGTCATGATGAGTATTAGCAGTACCCCAGACAAAAAAGACAGGTTTCTCACCCCACGAAGTGCCAATGGGCAGAGCAATGAGGTTGGCCTACATTCCTTTGGCTACACTTGTTTCAATGACTGATGACATTGTACTAGATTACTGTAAAGGTCTAGCTGATAGTGGGAAATCTGTTTCTCATCAGGTGAATTTGGCAACAGCATTGACAAAAGAAATAAAGGGCCATCCCTTGAACCTAGGGGACTGGGTTGTCGTGAAGAAGCATGCCTGCAAAAGGTGTCTCAAACAATCAATCAATCATGAGTTTGTTGAGCGCGACTACTCACCCGTGAGGGTCTCAAAGCGTGGGGGGAGGGGGGGTGCAGGTTCCAGTCCATCAAGGAGGAGGTCTGTCGAAGAGCCATGTTTTGAGGTTTTTCGTGAAGATGGGGAGTGATGTCGTTTGTCTGAGGTGGAGCGGTAGGGTGTTCCAGGCTCTGGCCGCGAGGAAGGAGAAGGAGCGGCCTCCCGATCTGGACTTCCTGGTGTGGGGGACCACGGCGTAGGAGAGCTGGGCTGATCGTAGGGTCCTTTGGGGTGCGTGGAATTTGAGTCGGCTGTTCAGGTATGCTGGTCCGGTGTTGTGGAGGGCTTTGTGTGTGTGGGTGAGAATCTTGAAGGTGATTCTAGCCTCGATGGGGAGCCAGTGGAGTGTGCGCAGGTGCTGGGAGATGTGGCAGTGGCTGAGGACCAGTCTTGCGGCGGCGTTCTGGATGTTTTGTAGATTGCGGTGAGGTTTTTGTTTATTCCGGCATAGAGTGCATTGCAAGAGTCAAATCTGCTGGTGATGAGGGCGTGAGTGACGGTCTTTCTGTGCTCGAGGGGGATCCATTTGAAGGTCTTGCATAGGAGGCGGAGGGTGTGGAAGCAGGAGGATGCGACAGAGTTGATCTGGTGGTCCATTTTGAGTTCGGAGTCCAGGATGATTCTGAGGTTGCGTGCGTGGTCCGTGGGGGTGGGCGGGCTTCCGAGGGCGGGGGGCCACCAGGTGTCGTTCCCAGCATCGGGGTGTGGCCCCATGATGAGTACTTCTGATTTGTCAGTGTTGAGTTGTAGGCAGCTGCTTTTCATCCATTTGGCGACTGCTTCCATGCCTTCTTGAAAGTTGTGCTTGGCTGTGTTGGGTTCGTTGGATAAGGAGAGGATGAGTTAGGTGTCATCTGCGTATGAGACAATGTTGAGTCCGTGGGTTCTGACGATGGGGGCGAGTGGAGCCATGTAGACGTTGAACAGCGTGGGGCTGAGGGAGGATCCCTGGGGGACTCCGCAGTTGGTTGGTGTAGGGTCCGAGAGGAAAGGAGGGAGTCTGACCCGCTGCGTTCTGCCGGAGAGGAAAGAGTGGATCCAGTCGAGGGCCTTGCCCCGGATCCCTGCATCGTGAAGTCTGCGTGTTAGGGTGCGGTGAGAGACTGTGTCGAAGGCCGCTGAGAGGTCAAGGAGGATGAGGGCTACTGTCTCTTCTCTGTCCAGGAGGGAGCGGATGTCGTCTGTAGCGGCGAGGAAGGCGGTTTCTGTGCTGTGGTTTTTTCTGAAGCCGGATTGGGAGGGGTCGAGGATGTTGTGCTCTTCGACGAAGGTGGCGAGTTGGCTATTGATGGCTTTCTCAATGACTTTCGCTGGGAATGGGAGCAGGGAGATGGGTCTGTAGTTTTTGAGGTCGGTGGGGTCCGCTGAGGGCTTCTTCAGGAGGGGGTTGATCTCGGCGTGCTTCCAGTCATCGGGGAAGGAGGCGTTCGCAAGGGAGCGGTTGATGGTGTGGCAAAGCATGGGTGCGAAGGTGTTGGTGGCTCTGTTGAAGATGTGGTGGGGGCAGGGGTCCGTGGGGGCCCCGGAGTGGAGTGACTTCATCGTCTTCAGCGTGTCTTCGGTGATGAGGGCTGTCCAGCTGTCAATCGTTGGCTTCAAGGTGTCGGGGGTGGTTGGTGAGGGTTCAGTGTGTTGGCTGTCTTCGTCGAAGTTGTCGTAAATGTTCTTGATTTTGTAGTGGAAGAAGGTGCTGAGTTTGTCGCAGAGGTCTTGTGAGGGAGGGATGTCTGTAGACTCGCTGGTGGGTTGGGCGAACTCCTTGATGATGCTGAAGAGCTCTTTGCTGTTGTGCGCGTGTGTGAAGATTCTGTCTTTGATCGCTGCTTTTCTCATATTTCTGATGAGTTGGTGGTGGGCGTGGGTGGCGGCTCTGAAGTTGTTGTGGGCTTCTGTGGTTTTGGAGTTCCTCCAGGCCTTTTCGAGGCGGCGGCATGTGCGTCTGGACTCTCGAAGTTTGGTGGTAAACTATCTGGCTTTCTTGGCGCGTGTGTCGTTGTGCTTCTTGAGGGGGGCTATGGTGTTGGCTCTGTCGGAGATCCATCTGTGCAGAGTTTGGGCTGCAGTGTTGGGGTCGTCGTCTTCCGCGATGGTTGGGGTGGAGTTGCCGAGTGAGGCGGTGATCTGGTCGTCGGTGATTTTGGTCCAGTTTCTTCGTGGGGGCAGGTGCTGGGGTTCGTGGATGGTGGGTGTTCTGAAGGAGAAGTGGATGCATTGATGGTCTGTCCATGGGAGTTCGGTGGTGTGGCTGAAAGTGATGGAGTTTCCTGTTGTGAAGAGGGGGTCGAGGGTGTGTCCTGCTGAGTGCGTTGGTTCGGTCACGATCTGGCAGAGTCCAATGTTGTGGAGGTTGTCTAGGAGGGATGTGGTGTTGGGGTCTAGTTGGTTGTCGAGGTGGAAGTTGAGGTCTCCCAGCAAGGTGTAGTTGGTGGATGCGATGGCCTGCGGGGAGATGATGTCCGTGATGGAGTTGGTGAATGGTCCGCGGGGTCCGGGGGGTCGGTAGATGAGGGTTCGTAGGAGGGTGGTGGTGGGGCTGGCCTGTATCTTAAAGTGTAGGTGTTCCATCAGGTCTGTGGGCTCGTCAGGGAGTGTGCTCAGTTGGAGGGTGGATTTGTGGACGATGGGGATTCCTCCTCCAGGGCGGCTGGGGCGGTCCTTTCGGGAGATCTTGTATCCTTGGGGAATGGCGATGGTGATGTCCGGTTCCGAGGTGGTGTTGGTCCAGGTTTCGGTGAAGAATGCGATGTCTGGGGTGGTGCTGTCGAGGAGGTCCCAGATTTCGGTGGCATGTTTGTGGAGGGATCGTACGTTGAGGAGGATGCATTGCAGGCTCTTCGGTGCGGTTGTGTTCTTGCGGGCGGGTTGTGCTGGATCCGTGGTCTTGGCAGTGCTGCAGGTGTGCCGGCAGCGTTGACAGCTGAAGGGTCCTTGGGTGTCAGCTGGTGAGGCTAGCTTGCAGTTGTTGTTGCGACCTGGGTTGAGTGCGTGGATTGCCGCTGGGTTGTAGCGTTGGCGGTGCAGAGGTCCAGGGTTCCTGGCGCTGGTCGCGTTCGGGTCAGAGACGGGCGCAGACGGGCTTGCCTTTGGTGCACCTTCGGCGCGCCAGCGGCACGCCCGCTGCACGCAGCCACACAGCGGCCGCCATTAAGTAGGGGTCGGGGAGGGCTGGACAGCTGTGAGGCGGGAGCGGGGAGGGGAAACTGGCTTGGGCTGGTCGCGCTGGGGGGAGGGGCCACGGGGGCAGCAGCTGCAGGAAGAAAACGGGCGCAAAAGTGGGAAAAAGGAAAAGTGAAGAAAAGTGGTAGAAAGAGAGTGAAAGGGTGAAAATAGAAGAGAGTGAAAGGGTGAAAATAAAAATAAAGGGTGAAAAACGAGGAAAAAACGGAGCAGAAAGGATAAAGCGGAGCGAGAGAAGGATGGAAACAAGGGTGGAGGGTCCCTTTCCTAGTCATGCTTGTGAATAACACTGCTGTAAAGAATGCCAGAGTCCCACAGTGGATCCATGCCTCTCACACAAGAAAAGTGAAGGTGGTAGATGAAGAATGGTGACAACAACCAATGACTCACAGAGTCAAGCTCAAGTTTGCAGTGTGGATCCAGCTGGGATGAACAACATTTTGAAACTGGCGAGATTGCTGGTGAAAGTGAAGGTGAAGATCATGGTGAAGATACCAGTACCAGTGGCCAGTTTACATTTGAGAATCAGAGGGAAGAGCTTTTGCAAAGTCACGAGTGGCAGCAGGAAGAAATAGTCTCTGATCCAATCAGTGAAATGCTCCAGTTGAACATTGGAGTCTCGAAAATCCTCAGAGGGAGGAAACAGTTCACAGTGAGTCAAGTTGTTGATACTGATTGAAGCACAGTCCATCAGCAGTAGCCACAAGTAAACATGCAAGACTCGAGACACCAAAGGCAGTGGAAAGAGCCTGAAAAAGACAGAACTGTCAGAATGAAAGGGTAAAGACAATCAAAGAAGAACCTAACGTAATTGAAATCAACTCAGAGAACGGTGAGTGTGAGACACCTGATGCTAAAAGACCAGCAAGAAAGATGATTCGAAACAGAATCTATACTTTTCCTGAATGGGTGTATCTAGCATCTGTGGCTGAAGAAGAAGAGTCAGATACAGAAATCTGCAGCCGGATAAACTGTTGCCAATTTATTTTTGAAAATTATTCAGAAGAGCCACCTTAAACTCTGAGAAAAAAATCTGACATTTTTAAAATCAGTTTTGAACTTGCAAAAGAATCCAGATGAATAAAAGATTTAAAGAACATGAACTGTATGAACTGAACAAGAGAGCTGAGAGTAGTCTATTTTGATTTTTGATTATTACTTTTAAAAAAAGAAAAAGAAGTTCTATTATTGTTGTGAAAAAAAGAGTTTTTGTTTGCTTTTGAAGTTCCATACTCCGTTTGTTTTTGGATCTAATAGAAATGGCATATAGCAAATGCTGTAAAATAGTTGGTTTGATTTCCTTGATAAGGACACTAATAGGTCTAGTGCATTTATTGTTGCGCCTTATTTCTCCAGTGGGATATGACTCCCCAAAGGTTGAATTAACCACAGAACATAATGGAGCGAGGTCTAATATATTGACACAAAGGAAAAATCTAGTTAGTGGATTTCACCATAATATGTATGCTAAAATGTTGGGTGAGTATGTGGATGGTTGTATGTCGGAACCACGCAAGTCATTCCAACGAATGGCTATATAATGCAGTCTTTACACTGACCCATTTTTATCACTGCATTCCTTTACCACGCAAGTCTTTACAATGACTTGCCTTAGGTGAAAGTGCTGGACTTTGGAGAGGTACCAATTACTATTCCAACTCCAGTTTGCCCAACAGTAGGGAAAGAGTTGGAATTCGAAGTCCAACGCCGCTTTCCCTATGGCAAGTCTTTTTAAAGACTCTTGTGCTAAAGGACTGCAGTGATAAAGACACCTTGTTGTAAAGACCACACTATAAAGGCAGTACGTTATTTAGACTTCGTGGTAAATGCTGTTTCCCGCCCATTACTGTACCCAAACTTGTTGCACATTTGCAGATGTCTGCTTTGCGGGTCTGCAGCTATATAGCCATTATGTGATAATACAGTAATTTCTCCTCTCTCTTATTATAAAATTATCTCCAACTCTGGTAAAAAGGTTTTTTGTAATGGAAAGATGTTTCGTTGTTTGTAGTTTGTTTTTCCACTTTCTTTCTCTTGGTATGCATATGCAAACCATCCAGCAACAACTCACCAAAACAAAACTGTAAGTAGAATAAAAACAAAAGACAGTTTTTAAGCAATGTTTAAAGATCTACCATATTTACACAAAATAATGTATTGTCCTCATCAATTGGGGTATACTTAATCAGAAGGCAGGCCTTACAATATGTTGAACAGTGTTTAACTGATGCTTTTTTCAAGAAGACAAAGATGAAAAATACACATTTTCATAGCTATATTTTCCTCTGTAATTTCAATGTTTTATAACGTACAGATGAATGTTGAAATACGGCCATGCATCAACACATGGAGCCTGAAATTACAAGGGAAGTGCCAGAGGTGCCAACAAGCTAAACAAGGGTAGCATTTGCTGCCATTGTTGACAACTAATTGTTGACCCTTAATTGGGTTCCTCTATCTCATTAGAGAAGAATTTTAATTAAGTTCTCATTAGGGAAGTAGCTATGATACTTCTCTAATGAGAACAAGCACAAACTGTCTCCTTATAATGCATCAATTAAGCTGTCATTGTGCTGTACACAATGGAATGAACATGTGACCTATGTGGCCTCAGTCTCCATCATTCACAAATGGCACTCTCCTATCATTATTCTTAGGGACCCTGAATGACAGAAAAACACACTCCAGAAGAATGCCTGATATTAAAACTCAGCTAGAAGACTTGAAATCATCAATTTGATCATAGTGTATGCATCCCACTATTGTTATAATTGAGCAACTATCAGCAGCAAAACTCAGTTTAAGTAAGATTTTTCTCATTTCACACAGTTTAAATCTTAAAAAAGGTAAGGGAACTTTAGGCTATCAGCAAGCATTCTGAGGACAAAGGGCCTCCTTTACAATCTGGCAGAGTGGAAGAGCTGCCAAACTTGGGGTTCCTCCGATCTTTTTAGTCTCAGGAGAAGTATTGTGTTTACACCGCTCATGCTTGTGTTCAGTTTATTTTCTCAACTCAAAATGTTTACCAAGCAGGCACTGTAAACGTGGCTCCCACTTCAGTTGTCTGAAGTGCTGTAGTGAGCTGCTCCAATCAATGTCGGCCCTGTTCGCAGCACAACTATCCTCCACAGGCATGTTTGGGTCTTTCAATAAGGTGGATGGTCCTCCACCTTGGTGGTGGGCTGGCAGGCCCCCCCCAGCACCTAAATGAGACCCAGGGACTGTCTCACTTTGTCAGATGAAAGACAAACTCAGACCTTAAGTTGGGTCAAACCCAAGTAACTCCAATGAGTTGGAAGAAACAATGGTATCTTCAATCGTATGAGTACTTAAGATGTGTTGTTCTTCATCAGTCCGAGGTCACATACACATATTAAAAGTATCAAAAGCACAACATAGTTGGATTAAACCTTAGTAGGTACATTAGAACACCTAGAAATAGAGTAGTCTATGAACAGAACTGCAAACATAAATTGATCAGTTTGTAACTTAAGTTTGGAATGCTGTGGTCGTGGTTTTGTTTTCTGATGGAAGTAACAAAATTGTTCTGAGCATACAGAAGTAACAGTAATTGTCAATTAATTTTTCTTGTTTTAATGCTTCCATAGCTTTTTATATAAAACATAACAGCCAGATAACTTCTCAGATTTAATTTGATTTATAAACATGTGCCTTGCAACAATTTTTGCTGCATTCTCACAGCATAACTATGTTAACTCTAGGGCTCTAATGTAAGTACATGATCCATTTCATGAGTTCCAGAACATACCAAGTGGATGTAAGACATTTTTAAAAACACTAAAAAGTAACTACATTATGATTAGTACATTAGTTCTTTGGAATATTTGAGGCCTCAACTATGTCTTATTTGAGTAGTGACCAGGTCTTTGATTTCCACTTAATCATTATAAAATATTGAACTGGCTTAAGTTCCCGGCCTGCAGCACATAGGTCTTTAAGCTAGTTTTGTAAATGAAACATCTGGATACGAATTTATGGCACATCCTGCCTTATATTAGCCCAATAGGAACTTTCAATGTCATCTAGGGATGGGGCTGTACTTTCAAATACTAAATGAATTGGGGAGGATGGCAATGAAATGGCAAAATGCCCCCTATGCACGCTCCTCTTTGAGAAGGTTAGGGCTTACCTGATCTTTTGCTGGTAGCATTGCTTGTGTATTCTAGTATTGAGTAATCCTCAGTATGGATGAGTTGATTGGAGCTGAGCTCTCTTGGTAGCCATTGACTCACAATTCTCTTTAATAGCTGCAAGCAGCACACAGACAATGTTCTCAATAGGTTTAGAGGAGATATTGAATTGCTACATAGAGAAAGGCAGTTTGTAATTCAAACATACATTATAAAGCATAGCATATCTAAACAAATAAAAAAACTGAATATCTTAACCAGATACATGAGAAAGGAAGAACAGAAAAACTCATGTTTTGTCGTCGCTGAGGTCCTCAAATTAGTGGCCTTAAAACATGGTCTATTTCTTTATATTCTATGAACAATTGAGCTTTAAAAAATGGGATAAATTGCATTGTTTCATTTTTATTCAACAAAGTCATTAGGCCATGCAATTTATTGTGTTTTGCTACCACAATTCTTTGAAAAACAGAATGTAAGTGACAGCCATCTGAACAAAGTTAACAAGTTCATGAAAAAGCCTGTAACTTCAGGGATGCATTATGCAGAATGTTCAATAAGTATGTATTCATCAGGTCATATATATATTAATATAATATTACTTTTAATGTTTTTCTTTTTGAGGGGACCCCTAAGCCTATCCCTTTTGTAATATTCTCCTAACCTGCCTTTACCCACTAACCACCCCTAAACCCTAAAAGTACCCATACTTCCCTTTACTACTACCCATCCCTAATCGCTGAATTTATTATTATTTCATCTAAACCCTAAAATCACCTGTGTCTCTCTTTACCACTACCCATCCCTAAACACTAAAATTACCATTACCACCCTTTACCACTACCCACCTACCAATAAACTAAAAATTACCCTTAGATTGCCATTCAACTGCCCACTCCTAACCATAATATTGCCCATACCACCCGTTATCACTACCCATCCCTCAACCCTTAAATTACCCTTACCACCCTTTACCACTACCCACCCAAACCCCTTAAATACCTTTTTCACACTTTATCTTCACCGACCCTAAACCCTAAAATTACTCTTACCACACTTAACCACTACCCACGCTTAAACCCTAAAATTACCCTCACCTCCCTTTACCATTACCCACCACTATAACAGTAAATTTAGCCTTACCGTTATATAACTATAGCTACCTACTTGCGACCACAAGTAGGTAATAGTAGGTAATACACACAGACACACACACACACACACACACATATATAATGGAACAAGAAATAGGATGTGATAATGAAGCCTCTATTATCAATTTAACCAACATTGTTCTTACCGAAAAAGAAAAAAAGACTTTACAACTAGGTCTATTATTTTGCCCAGTAGCAGACATTGATTATGTCCAAACAAGAATTGATATTTTTAAATTCACCAGGATATTAAAGTTAAAGAAGCATTTTTTAGTAAACCAAAAAAGAAAAACACAAATGGCACAGCCAACTATATCGGGCATACATCAAGGGGATTTACAAGTTGATGATATGAACTTAATGCTTGAATTACAGGAACTAGAAAGTGAAAACACAAATCAAGACACCATCAGGAGTGTTGAAACTTTAGCGCAAGAACAAGGTGTTGAGATATCAGGCGAAGCACCGACGAACTTTAGACCTAGCTCAGGCTTCATACCTTTTGCTGCCAGGGATGCTACATATATCTATAATGAATTAGTTGTTAATGAACTCAAAAATCTGCATAAACGTACCAGTGAAAAGAAAACTGTAATATCACAGAAGCAAAAGGAGTATAATGCTCTGGTTAATAAATTATCGCAAAATAATGATTGTATTGTGCACAATGCAGATAAAGGTGGCAATACTGTTTTGTGGGATAAAGGGAAATATCTAACTGAAGCCTACAAACAATTGAATAATAGGTTAAACAATGTTAGGATCACAGAAGATATAATGTTAACTAGGCACCATAACTTCAACATGGAATTACAGAAGTGGTATGAGCAAAATCTAATTAATCACGATGAATTCATGTTTTTAAAAATAAGCAGTCCAGTAACACCAGTACCTTATGTAATACCTAAGGTACACAAGGATGTGGAGAATCCACCAGGGCGCCCCATTATTTCAGCTATTGGGAGTGCCCTGGAGAATACATCGGAATATGTTGATTCATTCCTTTATAATCTAGTCAAGACTCTCCCATCCTATATACAGGACACGGGAGATTTCCTTTGGAGGATCTATGATCTTCCGTGGGAAGATGATTTTTACTAATTACCATTGATATGACTACACTCTATACGAGCATTAAACATGATGATGGCCTGAAGGCAATAAAACACTTTCTAGGAGGTAGACCTTTAAGACTCTGGTCTCACACACAGATGCTCCTACAAATGGTAGAAAAATGCCTCACCAGTAATTACTTCCTGTTTAATGGAGAACTTTTCCACCAATTATGCGGGACAGCAATGGGCACCTGCTTCGCCCCCAGCTATGCTAACTTGCATATGGGCTGGTGGGAGGAGCAGGTGGTCCGCACAGAGTACCAGGAAGAGTGGAAAAACCACATTATGCATTGGAGTCGCTTCATTGACGACTTGTTTGTGGTATGGAAAGGGAAGCTAAGGAATTCATTAAGAGAATACTAGTCAACACCTTAAATCTTAAGCTTACAAGTAACATCAGTAACATCAGTGTAAACTTTTTGGACCTTACAGTATATATTCAGGATGGTAAGCTCGAAACTAAACTATATAGAAAACCAACAGCCGGAAATACCTTGTTTCATGCAACTAGCTTCCACCCTAAAAACCTGATCAGAAGCATCCCATACGGGGAATGCTTAAGAACTAAAAGAAACTGCAGTAATCAGGGGGAAATGAATAAGGAGATACTGTGTCTGAAAAATAGATTCAAAGCCAGAGGGTACTCAGATGAGTCCATTGAATCAGCAGTCTTTAAGGCAAATAAAAAACCGAGGGAAGAAATTCTATTTAGCCAAAGTAAGACCAAATAAAAACGTGAAAAGAGTACTACAGATCATTGTAGAATAATAACCACCTACAGCAAGCAACAAGCCAATTTAAGAAGTATCTTAAATAAACATTGGCATATTGTACGTAATGACCCAATTCTGGGCAAAGTAGTACCACGCAAGCCACAGATTACTTTCAGGCGTGCAAAATCCCTCAAACAAGCACTTGTCAGTAATATGCTAAAAGATATGAAATCAGTAAAGCCCAAACCAACATGGCTAAATAGAAAACCAGGGTTTCTAAAATGCTCTAAATGTAAAGCCTGCATTCATGGGAGAAACACGACATCTTATAAGTCAGGCTTGTCAAAAACGGTGTAAAAAATCAAAGTTGAGTTTAATTGTAAGACAGAGTTTGCTGTCTACGTGCTTTAGTGCCCTTGTGGCCTGAAGTACGTGGGCAGTACAATCCTGGCAGTACATAAGCGCATACTTCAACATTTAAGAGCAATCAAAAATGGCGACAAAGCATATCCTGTAGCGCGCCATTTTAGCTGGTGCCGCTTGTGTGGAGGGCTTGGTGATCCGGAAACTCATTGGGCTGGCTTCCGGTTCAAAGGAGGCAGTCGGTCTCTGCGCACCAGTTCTCCTGCTGCATTGTTATATAAGCAGGACGCTGGAGCGGACGCGCGCAGCGGGCGCCCCAAAGGCAAGCCTGTCTGCGCCCGTCTGTGCCTGGACCGGGCCCAGGGCCACAACCCCTGTCTGTTTCCTACCATCAACAGGGCACATACAGACATACTCAAAAAACACTCTTCTGAGTCTCAATACACCTATTACGGAGCCCACCTGCCAACTGCTCGACCTATATAAGGAGCCCAAGCTATGTCTGCACTGCACTTCAAGATTTCTTTTCACGAAATCAAACATTTGCGCTACAGCGAAACATAAACCGCACCAACAACTACCCTCACCCAAAATGGTCTCAGGCATGCTCATTAACACACGTTCTTTGATTAAACATAGCATAGAATTTGCAGAGTTGCTGACAGCACACAAAATAGACATGGCTTTTGTCACTGAAACCTGGGCAGACAGTACTTCTGATCTCGAACTGTCATTAGCCATCCCTCCAGGATTCACAATAATTAGAAACGATAGACAAGATAAACGGGGAGGAGGTCTAGCGATTATTATTAAAGATACTTGGGCCATCAAAGGTTCCTCTGTAGGAAGCAGCACAGACTGCGAAATGCTTTCCTTCAGAATTACCTTAAGTAAAAACTACACGTTCAAAGGCACACTATTGTATAGACCTCCCGGTACGAAAAGCAAATTTGAAGAAAACATTAGCCCAATCATAGAATCATGTACCGATTCAGAGGATTTCTCTATCTTAGGTGACTTCAATTATCACCTAGAAAATCTAGAAGACCATAATACAGCATCCATAATTGAGATGATGGCTAATGCCTCAATGGCACAGATAGTTAAGCAGCCCACACATAATGCCGGACATATTCTAGACGGAATTTTTACATCTAATCCATGTCTGAAAATACAAGAGGTTCTGCCAATCCCATGGTCAGACTACAAGGCTGTCCTGTTTGAAGTAACCACCATCCACCATATCCCTCGCCCTCATAATCCACACAGGATAACTAAAGGGCGTAATTGGAAAAATATCAATCCTCACCTGTTACAAACCACTCTAGCATCCCTAAAACCGGAACCAATGTCCGAGGCAAACACAGCAATGGGCAGTTTCACCAATTGGATGGAAACTGCAATAAATATATTAGCACCGGAAAAAAGATTTGTCAGTAAGCGCATGAATAAATCCGAACCCTGGTTCTGTGACGCACTGCACGCACAGAAACAACTTGGTAGAAAACTAGAGAGACGCTGGAGAAGGAATTACGCCGAAGTTGATAAAACCCTATATACACAGTCACTGATTGTCTACAAAAAAATGATTTTGGAGAAAAAAAGCAGTTATTTCTCGGAGAAAATCCGACAGGCAGGCAACTCCAGCAAAGCACTCTTTGCAACCCTAAAGAGGCTAGTAAAACTACCTGAACCACCAAAAGAAGACGGCAGTGTGGAATTCTGCAATCAACTTGCAGGTTTTTTTAAGGATAAAGTGCAAACTATCTTTGAATCTTTCACAGATAAGGGCACTGATTACACAGAAGACACTTCCACCCTAACACTCTCAGACTCTGACAATGTTATGGATGCCTTTGTTCCACCGTCCATGGAACAGATTCTGCAGGCAGTCAGGTCAATAAAATCCGGAGCACCTACAGACCCTTGCCCGCCAAAAATATTTCATATGGCACCCGACAGCATCGGCGAGCAACTCAGTATACTTTTCAAAGAAATTATCAGTTCAGGCATCTTCCCTGATGCGTGGAAAGTGGTCTCAATTCTCCCTCTGTTAAAAAAACCCAACTTAGATCCTAGCGACACCAGCAACTATAGACCTATCACCAGGATTCCTTTTCCCGCCAAGGTCCTGGAATTTTTTTTAAACTCTCTGCCTTTATTTCCTTGGCAGGTCTGCTGGACTCCTCACAATATGGTTTCCAACAGGGACACAGCACGGAGACTGCCCTGGTTGAGGCAGTAGAGGAGCTCCGGGCAATACTGGACACCGGTGCCAAGGCCGCCCTGATCCTTTTGGATCTGTTGGCGGCCTTTGACACCGTTAACCATGATATCCTAATCAAAAGGCTCCTAGAGGCAGGAGTCAAGAACTCTGCCCTGAACTTGATTAAATCTTATCTGAACAATAGACTCCAATATGTCCAGATTGTTGACTCCTGCTCAGAGCACTTTTCGCTTCCATGTGGGGTGCCGCAGGGCCCTTCATTGAGCCCCACATTGTTCAACTTGTATGTGGCCCCTTAAGCTGATATCACCAGGCAGTTTGGCTTTTCATTGGTCTCCTACGCGGATGATACTCAAATAGTGGTGTCCATCTCAAACAGTTCGGGGGAAACCGCTGAGCGTTTTAGCCAATGTTTGTCCCGCGTAAACCAATGAATGATAGCAAACTGCCTAAAGCTTAACGGAAGCAAAACAGAGGTTCTCCTATTGGGATCCGATACCTCTTTTTGGTCTCAGAACTGGTGGCCTCCTGGCATGGGAACTCTTCCAGTCCCAGTATGCAAAGTGAGGAATCTGGGCATCACATTTGATGATAGATTGACCTTTCAACACCAGATCAACAAGGTCTCTTCTCTGGTTTTTCTAACTTTAAAATCAATCAGGAAAGTGTGCACATTCATTCCCTGCGAGGCAGTTAAAACACTGGTGACGGTTCTTGCCATGGCCAGACTCCACTATGGAAACGCCCTATATGTGGGCCTTCAAAAACAGCACATGATCAAGCTCCAGCGGGCGCAGAACGCAGCCGCCAGATTGTTGCTGGATATCCCCAAATTTCAGTCCATTTCCTCAGGTCTAAAAAAACTCCATTGGCTCCCCATAAAAAATAGGACAGAATTTAAATCTCTTTGTCCAGCAAACAAAGCTGTTCATGGAATCGGACCTGCATTCCTGAAACAACATTTCATCTGTTATCATCCACCCAGAAACTTACGCTCATCTCAGAGCAAACTCCTCCAGATACCCAAATTTAAGAAAGCTCGATGGGGAGGAAGAAGTTTCATTCTGAACACAGGGAAACTATGGAACACGCTTCCTATAGACATTAAAAATAGCCCAACGTTATTCTCCTTTAGAAAATCTCTAAAAACATGGCTATTCTCCAACTAATAAGCATCCTATCCACCAAACCTCTGGCAGACACCTCCGCACAGCGCCTAGACGCCCATGGGCATTCGTGCGCTATATAAATCTTTCAATCAAATCAAATCAAATTATTTTGAAAATGTCCATAATAGAGATGTGAAGGGTCTGATGTATTTTGTAATTGATGCAGTCCCGCCTAACAGTAGGAGCGGTAACAGGGAAAAGAAATTAAGGAATTTAGAGTCTTGTTACATTATTGAACTTGACACTAAAATCCCGGAAGGATTGAATGCATGTCAGCAGCTCCCCTTATGGAAAAGCAATGCCGGCTCCCGTAGGACGCGGGGAGCCGGCGGGACCGTGGGGGGATTGGGGACCCCTCCACGATCCCCAACGAGTGGCCAGGCCCCGGGGGATGGGGTCCCCGGGGCTATTAGTGGCCTGGGAGGGGGGCCACGCAGCCCCCCTCCCCATAAAGAATTTTTTTTTTTTTAAACGTTAAGGCCGGCCCGGGGGATGGGGTCCCCGGGGCCTTAAATGGCCTGAGGAGGGGGGCCACGCAGCCCCCCTCCAAAAATTTAAATAGAAAAAAAAGAGGGCATGCCCCGGGGGATGGGGTCCTTGGGGCCAATAGAGGCCCAGGGAAGGGGGGCCATGCGGCCCCCTTCCCGTTTTTTTTATCTAAAAAAAATAAATAAATCCTCAGGCCCCGGGGGATGGTTTCCCCGGGGCCAAAAGTGGCCAAGGGAAGGGGGGCCACGCAGCCCCCCTCCCATACAAAAAAAAAACAAAAACACAAAAAAAAGACCGGCATCGTGCCGGAGGCCCCGCCCCCTCCCTGCAGCAGTCTGCAAACGCGCCCCCTGGTGCGTTTTAAGAAGGGGAAGTAATTCCCCTTGAATACTGGGGATCCCTGGGGGCCAACTAGCCCACCAGGAATCTCCAGTATGCGCCAGGGGGCTGCGTTGCAGAGAGGTGTACAGAGGCCACGCACCTTTTTACACCTCTCTGCAACGCAGCTCTGTGGCGCTTTTTGGAGGTACATGGTGGGCTAGTTGGGCTCCAGGGACCCTCAGGATTCAAGGGGACTTAATCCCCCAACTTAAAACGCGCCACGGGGCGCGTTTGCACAGTGGTGAAGGGAGGGCGGGGCTTCAGGTGACATGTGTGCAAACAGGCCCCGTGGCGCGTTTTAAGATGGGCAATTAAATCCCCTTCAATCCTGAGGGTCCTGGGGCCAACTCAGCCCACCAGGTACCTCCAGTAACGCCACGGAGCTGCGTTGCAGAGTGTTGTAAAAGGGGCGTGGCCTCTGAACACCTCTCTGCAACACAGCTCTCTGGCGCATACTGGAGGTATCTGGTGGGCTAGTTGGCCCCTAGGGAGCCTCGGGATTGAGGAGGAATTAATTCTCCAACTTAAAACGTGCCACAGGGCGTGTTTGCAGACATGTCACCTCAGGCCCCACCCCCTTCCTTCACCATTGTGCAAATATTCCTCTAAAATCAGCCGAACTACGAATTCCGATTTACTCACCTGTTATCAGGAGAGACCTCAGTGCTGCATCTTTGAGCCCAGTACTGATCCTGAAAAGTAATTTTAACCGTACTTACCAGTAACTTGAATTTCCTTCCATAGGTTATCATTGCCTGCTTTTTGCTGAAAAAGTTTCTAAGTGTCGATTTTTTAAACATACAAATATTCCTCTAAAATCAGCAGAACTACGAATTCCGATTTACTCACCTGTTATCAGGAGAGACCTCAGTGTTGCATGTTTCAGCCCAGTACTGATCCTGAAAAGTAATTTTAACTGTACTTACCAGTAACTTGTATTTCCTTCCATAGGAATCCATTGTCTGGTTTTCAGCAGAAAAGTTTCAAAGTGTCGATTTTCACAAACTACAAATATTCCTTAAAAATCGCCTGTATGACTTAAACGCATTCTTTCAACTGTTTACAGGAGATGCACCAGTGCTGGATCCAGGATCCACCACTGAGTAAGAAAAAGTAACGATAACACTACTTACCTGCTAAGTGAATTTCCTCCCATAGGATAACATTGGTGATTCTATGTGAAAAAGTTTGTGTCAACTTTTAAAATACAATAATATTCCTTAAAAATCACTACTGTAACCAAAACGCTTTTACTCAACGGTTTACAGGAGATGTCCCAGGACTGAATCTAGGATCCAGTCCTGTGGTTAGAAAAGTAATCCATAAAGTAACTAATTGCATTTAACTAGAAATTCACATTGAGCTCAATGTTGCATTGTGTTTGAAATTGTGTTGCCCATTGCAACAACTGTAACTACTGTACTTAAAAGTCTATTGCCTATTTGAAAGTATTTAAACTAAAGTAATTCATTCTGAGAAAGTATATTTTGTAATGTAATGTATAATGTAATTACAATGTAATTTAAAAAATAAAATATGTAAAAATAAATAGTTTAAAAAAATGTAGTAAATCAGTATCAAAAAAATAAATATAACAATTAATACATTTAAAAATTGTCATTTACAAAACCTTTGAAATTCACTGAAAAAAACCATAGGTTTCAGACATGTTATAGTTAGGAATTAGCATTTAAAAAACCTTTGAAATTCACTGAAAAAACCATAGGTTTCAGGCACGTTATAGTTAGAAATTAGCATTTAAAAACCTTACAAATTCACTCAAAAAACCATAGGTTTTAGGGACAGTTATAGTTAGTTGGACATTGCACTCGTACAAAACCCGTGAAATTCCCCCGTTATAGTTAGTTCAGCTAACTATAACTTGTGCCCCATAATGCACTGCTGATGACGTCACATATTTCATCACTCATGACATGGTCAGTGACATCACTGATGACATCACTGATGACATCACTGATGACATCATCCAGTGACTGTGTGTTTCTGCAAAGTTTAAATATTTTTAATATATATAGGGAAAGGCGTATTGAAGAATGAGTGGGTGTATAAGTGTCTGTATGGATGATTTAGTAGGTGTGTGACTAACTCTATAAGTGAGTGATTAAACGTATCTTACTGAATGCATGGGTTAGTGACTAAACTGTGTGAATGTCTGTATCCGTCTGTCTGTTGCTGTGTAAGTGGCTGCATGGGTTTGTGAATAGCTACATGAGTGTATATATGAGTTATTGATTGGTAGTCTGAGTATCTGTATGGGTGCCTGAGTGTTTGTGTGGGTGGGGTGTGTGCGACTCTGTGCATAGATGTGTGAGTGGGTGATTCACTGGGTGGATGGTTTCAAGAGTGCATCTGTGATAGACTGTATGGGTGGGTAAGTGTGTGTAAGAGTGTGTTAGTGAGTAAATGTATGTCCCAGTGGTACATGTGTGAGTAACTACATATGTGAAAGGCAGATATATGTGTGTTGGAGTATATAAATAGCTATAAGCGAGAGTGTGTGATTGTGAGAGTGACTGTATGGATGAGTGTGTGCTTGTATCAGTGATTGTATAAGAGCGTAAGAATGTGCTAGTATTTGTATGAGTAAGTGAGCTGGTGTGTGGATATCTGTATAGGTGAGTAAATGGCAGTGTGTTTAATTATTTGCATGACTGACTAGGTGTGTGAGTACCTCTATGGATGAGTGGCGGTGTTTGAGTGTCTATATAGGAGTATGAGTGCATATGATAGTCCTGTACTGAGTGACCGTAAGTATGACTGACTGTACGGGTGAGTGAGTGGATGTGTGTGTAGACCTAAGAATAAGTGAGTGGGTATGTAGTTATTGGTGTTGGAGTGTCTATGGTTTTGCGAATGGCAGTCTGTAATTTAGAGTGGGTGTATCAAAGGTTATATTAGGGTGTGAGGAAGTGCATCAGATTATCACGTGGATGATGTCATCAGTGATGTCATCAGTGATGTCATTTGAGATGTCATCAGTGATGTCATCAGTGATGTCACTGACCATGTCATGAGTGATGTAATATGTGACGTCATCAGCAGTGCATTGCGGGGCGCGAGTTATAGTTAGCTGAACTAACTATAACGGGGAATTTCACGGGTTTTGTACGAGTGCAATGTCCAACTATCTATAACTGTCCCTAAAACCTATGGTTTTTTCAGTGAATATATATATATTTGTATATATAAATATATATATATATATATATATATATTACCTACTGGCGGTCGCCAGTAGGTAGTTATAGTTAGGACCTTGTTTCTATTCAAAAACGTTTTTTCTTTTGCCGATATCTTTGGCACCGTTTGACGAATCTTCGCGAAATTTTCAAAACTAATGGTTCACTCAGGTCAGCTCCTGTCTTGAAAGTTTTGGGGTGATTCGTCAAGCGGGGGCCGAAAAAATAGGGGGTCCCAAAACGCATTTTCCCCATGTTATTTCCATAGGAATTTTGAAACAGGCTACAGCCTGAACTGCTGAACGGAATTACACCAAATTTGGCAAAAAGGTTGCTCTTGGTTCAGAAAGCGCCCTTTTTTTAAATGGTGTAAATCCATTCTGTAGTTCATGAGAAATTAAAAAAATAAAAGTTTATATATCTGAGCACGGAGGAGGATTTGCGAACCCTCCTGAGCACGAGCTTCATTTTGATTGGCTGTCAACACTCCAAACCAGGAAGTGTTGGCAGCCATCTTGTGACTCGGTACCGAGTCAGAAGAAGAAAGGAGAAAAAAGGAGAAAAATCAAGAAAAGGGGGCAGGGGAGAAACACCCTGACCCCTTAGGCCTGGTCAGGGGGTCCCACAGGGTCCCCCAGGGCCAAAAAAAGCATTTATTTTGTTATTTTTTGGGCGGAAGTCGCGCTGGGTGCGTGAATCCCGCCGAGAAAATAAAAAAAAATGAAGCGGCGGCTCCCATGCTTTGTTTTAATAAGCCCCCAGGTGGGCCATGTCCCGGGGGCAATGTGCGATATATATATGTGGGGGCCTCGTGGGCCCCAACAGCCACGGGGACTGCCAACTCCCTGGGGCTTTTGAAAAAATGCATGGGGGGACTCCTGCCCCCCCACGCTGACCCGGGGACCGCCACCTCCCTGGGGCATCTGTAATTATGTGCCTGGGGGCCTCGTGGGCCCCCCAAGCCCCGGGGACCGCCACCTCCCAGGGGCTTCAATTTAAATTATAAAGTGTGGGGGGCTCTTGACCCTCCCCACATTGCCCCGGGGACCACCACCTCCCGGGGCATTGATCGTGAAGTGCAGGGGGCCACGTGGTCCCCCTGCAGCCCCGGGGACCACCACCTCCCCGGGGTATTCAGTTAATAAATGTGGGGGGGCCTCGCGGGCCCCCCCCAAGCCCCGGGACCACCACCTCCCCAGGGCTATGCATATGTTGGGTGGGAGGCCATGTGGTCCCCCTCCTGGAGCCCTTCATGGCCCTGGGGACCGCCACCCCCCAGGGCCGGCTACAGCAATGTCTTGGGGTGTCCACCCCCGGGACATTGCAGTTTGCAATGGCAGGGCGGGAGCACGGCTCCTGCCCTGCCATTGCAAACTCTGCTTCGGTTCATGGAAGCGAGAGCAGGAAACCTGCTCTCGCTTCCATGAAGCGAAGCAAATTGCTTTTGGACAAAGGGAGCTGCATGTTAGCAGCTTCCCGTGTCCAAAAGCAATGCCGGCTCCCGCAGGAGGCGGGGAGCTGGCTGGGACCATGAGGGCATTGGGGCTCCCCCCACAGTCCCCAACATAAGGC
This sequence comes from Calotriton arnoldi, assembly GCA_963921515.1. Taxonomy (NCBI): domain Eukaryota; kingdom Metazoa; phylum Chordata; class Amphibia; order Caudata; family Salamandridae; genus Calotriton; species Calotriton arnoldi. The sequence goes on from CAWUFW010011624.1 coordinate 264,779, forward strand.
CAGGCCCCTGGGGATAGGGTCACCGGGGCCAGAAGTGGCCTAGGGAAGGGGCCCCCCTCCCGTACTTGTTATTTTTTTTTAAAAGAGGCAATGCCTCGGGGGATGGGGTCCCCGGGGCTATTATTGGCCTCAGGAGGGGGCCCATGCGGCCCCCTTTCAATATTAAAAAGAAAAAGAAATGCTGGCCAGGCCCCGTGGATGGGTCCCCGGGGCCAATAGTGGCCCAGGGAAGGGGGGCCATGTGGCCCCCGTCCCTTAATTTTACAAAATCAAAACAGAGGTAATGCCCCGGGGGATGGGGTTGTAATGCCATAAGGTCACGCAACAGATCAAGATCATCACTTTAGAGGTTGTGCGCATCAACATCTGATTTTTGTTGACTAACTTGTGAATTCCTTGGTCTCATTGCATGGAATTTCGCCAATTTTAGTTTTCGGATGTATTTAAATATATCAATTTGGGTTTGCGCATAGTTGAAATTACTTTCAGGACAATATGTCAGGCCCAACGATAATAGTTGTAATTCAGCTTGATTTAATTCAACCTGTGACGAACTGATGACTGTGTTGTCCATGTTGGTATCACCAGTATGTATTTCTTGGACATTTTCTTTTTCTGAGCCGGTTTTCTCATGTCTTTCCCTAAGGCATTTTCTGCATTCTCTCCGCCTTTGGTTTCACCTCTGTTCTGTATTTTTGCATCTGGGCAGCAATGTTTGGCGGCGGTCCATTTGTAAAAAATCCAATTCCTCGAATAAGGATGACTTTTGCAGACCACTTTGTTGTTACCTCAGATGTCTGCCATCTTCAGTATCAGTTTCACTTTTCACGGCCGAGCTTGACTCGGTCGCTGATGCAGCTCCACCTAAATTCACATCCTGTGTGACTCAATTTTTATCAACCAGCCTCTTCCTCTTCATCGCATCAAATTGTCTTGCAGAGGTGAATACCTGCCATTTTTCATAATCGATCTTATCTCATTGAAACGTATGCTCTTTACGAGCTTTTGCTGTGTCCTCCTGTTTTTCCAGGCACTGTTGCATGTCTTCTTGATATTTCATGATAACATCCTGATGCTGATCAAATGCCCCAATTTCATCATTGAGCAATTGGATATCCTTCCGTAATGCTTCATGATCGATCTCTGCATATTTTACTAATAAGTGAACCAACCGAGTTGATGCCTTCATGTTACTTTCTGTCCATTCTTTGAGCATTGCTGGATTGGGATTGTCATAACTCGGCGCCAGCAGGGTTCTTAAACCTCATGGAATGCGTCCCGCTTCGAGATACCTGAACAGCGATCTCCATTCCCACCATTTGATTTGTTCACTTTTCATTAGTTTCTCAAGAGTTCTTAATTTATTTTTCACGACTTCAATACCAGAGCCTGTAGTCATATCCCGAGAACGAGTACCATCCTCTAGTTCTGGTGGATTGCTGAATAATTTGCTGTTTATTCCCTAGCACGCAGACCATCTGCAGATATTTTCTTTCAAGTTTAGATTCTCCCCGCCGTACTTCAACAATTCTGTCCCATATGTATACATATACTGGTCGCCAGTAGGTAGTTATAGGTAGGACCTGATTTCCATCAAAAAGCTGATTTTGAGTTGCTAATAACTTTGGCGTCGTTTGACAAATCTTCACAAAATGTTCAAAACTAATTTGACACTCACTTCACCTCCTGTCTTGAAAATTTCAGGGTGATCTGTCAAGCGGGTGCTGAGAAATAATGGGGTCCCAAAATTCTTTTTCTCCATGTTAATGTCCGTAGGAAAGTTTGGACACTGCTACAGCCCGAACTGCTGAACGGAATTACACCAAATTTGACAAAAAGGTAGCTCCTGGTCCAGAAAGCACTCTTTTAGTTAAATGATATAAATCTGTGTAGTAGTTCCTGAGAAATGTAAGGATTTCTCAGATATACAACTGTGCCCTCGGTGGATCTGCGAACCCTCCCAGTCTCATGCCTGAGATCTGATTGGCTGCCAACACTTCAAACCAAGAAGTGTTGGCAGCCATCTTGTGACTCGGTTGAACCACGTCACAAGCAAAAACGTACAAAAAAAGAAAAGGGGGCAGGGTAGAAACACCCTGACCCCCTGGGCCTCTTGAGGGGGTCCCACAGGGACCACCCAGGGCCCAAAAAGCATTTTTTTTAAACGTTTTCAGCGGGAGTTACGTTGGATCCCCAAATCCCGCCAAAAATGGTAAAAAAAACAAAGCGCATGCTCCCGCGCTTCCTTTAATGAGCCCCTGGGTGGGCCATGTCCCGGGGGCAATTTAAAATACTAATGTATTCAAAGCTCTGTGCATTTCTCACAGAATTCTGAACACCCAAGCCCCCGATATCCTAGCCAATCTCCTCACATCCTACATACCGAACCGCCAGCTGCGCTCCTCTGACCAACACTTAGCATGTGTTCCTCGTGTCAGAAGAGCGCAGGCCGGAGGGTGTTCCTTTTGTGCCCTCGCTCCAAGACTCTGGAACGCCCTTCCTGCCAACATCAGAAGTATCCAAGATCATGTGGCCTTTTGGAAGGCTATAAAAACCTATCTCTTTCCTAATTAACTCCTCACCTATTTCTGCGGTCTTCTGTTCCCTGTTGGTCTTGGGATTAGCGATGGGACACCCCATTGCTGGGGTCAGCTATGCACTCTACAAATCTGGTAACATAACATAACATGTGGGGGACCTGCGGGCCCCTGCAGCCCCAGGAACCGCTACCTCGCCGGGGCAAATATATTAAAATGCGGGGGGCCATGTGCCCCCCTCAGTCCTGGGGACCGCCACCTCTGCTGGGCTATATGAAAATATAATGCATCAAGGTGCTCCAGCCCCCCCGGCACAGCCCCGTGGACCACCACCTCCTCGGGGGTCTACAGAAGATGGGAGGGGGGCTGTGTGGCCCCCCTACAGTAGCCCTGCATGGCCCTGGGGATCGCAATCCCCAGGCCGGCTCCAGCAATGTCCTGGGGTGCCCACCCCTGGGACATTGCAGTTTGCTGCGGTATGGCGGGATACTGCTCCCGCCATCCCATAGCAAACAGTGTACTGTGCTTTGAACAAGTGAGAGCATTATGCTTTCGCTTGTTCAAAGTGGAGCACACTTTGCTTTTTACACCTAGGGAGCTGCATCTTAGCAGCTCCCCCCTACGTGTAAAAAGCAATGCCGGCTCCCGCAGGAAGTGGGAGCCAGCCGGGACCACGGGGGCCTTCAGGCTCTCCATGCAGTCCCCAAGGAGATGGCCATGCCCTGAGGGATGGGGTTCCCGGGCCGAAAATGGCCCAGGAGGGGAACTGCTCAGCCCCCCTCCCTTTAAGAATTATTTAAAATAAAAAAAAGAAAAGGCCTCGCCCCAGGGCATGGGGTCCCTGGGTGGGCCGAAAAAGGCCTGGGAGGGGGCCTTTTTTTTAACTGAGTGGGCCCCAGGGGATGGGGTCCCAGGGCTAAAATTGGCCTCAGGAGGGGGGCCAAGCAGCCCTCTTCCTTTTCTATTTTTTTTAAAAAAAAATATATAAAAAGGGGCATGCCCCGGGGATGGGGTCCCCAGGGCCGAAAATTGGCCCAGGGAAGAGGGGCCACACGGCCCCCCTTCCTTTAATTAATAAAAAAAAAAATGAAAGGCCAGGCCCTGCGGATGGGGTCCCTGGTACAAAATCAGCCCAGGAGGGTGTGCCGCACGGCCCCTCTCCCGTTTTTAAAACAAAAATGAGTCAGGCCCAGGGAGATGGGGTCCCTGTGGCCCAAATGGCTTTGGGAAGGGGGGCCATGTAGCCCCCCTTCCTTAAAAGAAAAAAAACCCAGCAAATCGCCGATGCCCCGACCACTTTCTCCACTACTTCACAAATGTGCCTCTGGTGTGCACTCTTGGTTCGGGGGTAAAGTGCCCTTCGCTTCTGGTGGTCCATAGGAGCCGACTGGCTCCATGTTACCTCCAGTAACCCCACACAGTGGGATTGCAGGGAGGTGGTCAGAGGCCACGCTCCTTTTTCCTCCACTCTGCAAACACACCTCTCGGCGCACTGCTGGTGGGGCGATGAGGTCCCCTTGCCTCCTGAGGGCCTCAGGACTGAAGTGGACTTCATCCCCCAAGCAGCAGGGCACCAGGACTAAACTATAACATCCCTGTAACCTTTGTTTTTTTAAGTGAATAAATATATATATATATATAGTTATACTTAAATTAGAAAAATATAACTTGTTGCCTAAAGTTACCTATTTTATAGTATTTTATAGTTTCTTCAAATAGGTACAACTATAAGTATAACTATAACTGCTGACTCACCCACACATCCACTGACACACTCACACACTCACCAATACAGCTACTCATGCAGCATCTCACTCACCCACAAAGCTACTCACACACCCACTTATACACCCATACAGCCACTCACACATCCATACACATGAGTATACATATGTTCACATAGCCACTCACATGATATATGTTAGTAGTACCACGTGAGTGTGGCTATAAGTGGATAAGTGGGTGTGTAGTGGCTGTATGGGTAAGTGAGTGGGTGTTTGAATGGATGTGTGAGTGAGTGACTAAGTGTGTAAGTGGCTGTATGGATGAGTGAGTGGCTATTGGAGTGGGTGTTTGGTTAAGTGAGTTGGTGTGTAAGTGACTATATGGGAGAGTAATTGTTTGAATGGTTGTATGAGTGAGTGCTTGTATGGATGTGTGAATGGGTATGTAACTGTTCATGTGGGTGTGTGAGTGAGTGTGTGAGTGCTTGTAAGGGTGAGTGAGTGGCTATGTTCAGAGACTGTATCAGTGAGTGATTGGGTGTATTAGTGACTGTGAAACTAAATAGGTGGGTGTGCGAGTCACTGTATGGGTGATTGGCTATGTGACTGGCTGTACGGGTGAATGACTGTTTGTATGAATGGCGATATGGGTGAGTGAATGGTTATGTGAATGGCTGTAAAAGTGAGTGAGTAGGTTTTTGAGTGACTATGGAGGAGTGAGTGGGTGTGTGAGTACAGGTATGGCCCTGAGAATGGGTGTGTGAGTAGTTGTGTGTATGTGAATGGGCGTACGAGAGGTTGTATAGAGGTGTGAGTAGGTTTGTGAGTGGTTCTCTGGATGATGTCATCAGTGTTGTCATTTGAGATGTCATGAGTGATGTCACTGGCCATGTGATGAGTGATGTAATATGTGAGGTCATAAGCAGTGCATTGCGGGGGCATAAGTTATAGTTTGCTCAAGTGACTATAACTGTCGGATTTCACTGGTTTTGTACCAGTGAAATTTGAGCCTAACTATAACGTCCCTATATCCTTTGTTTTTTTAGTGAATTTCTAATGTTTCTTAAATTCTATTACCTAACTATAACATCCCTGTAACCTTTGGTTTTTTTTGTGAATTTGTAAGGTGTTTAAATATTTATTTCCTAACTATAACGCCCCTGTAACCTTTGGTTTTTGTTAAGTGAATTTCTGTGCGTTTTTTAACTAGTAGCAGCATTTGCAGAGTGGTGGAGAAAGGGGGCGGAGCCTCTGACCAGCTCTCATGATCCCTGTTGTATAAGACATACTGGAGGTGACAGGGGGGCTTCTGGGCCCCCAAGAACCCTCAGTATCCAGAAGGACTTCAATCTCCCCAACCAGCTGTGTGCCAGAACGCAGGTTTGCAGAGAGGTGGAGAAAGGGGCATGGCCTCTGAAGTCCTCTCAGTAACCGCACTGTGTGGGACTTACTGGAAGTTACAGGAGGGCTTGTTGGCCCACAAGGACCCTCAGCATCCAAGAGGACTTTATCCTCCAACCAGCGGTGCGCCAGGAGGCAGTTTGCAGAATGGTGGAGAAAGGGGTGTGGCCATGAACTACTTGCTGGTAGCTACTCTTTAAAGGTTTTTTCATTAGACACAGCCCCCTTCTCTGGCCCAATTTCGGCCCCAGAGGCCCCATCCCCCAGAGCCAGGCCTTTTTGAAATGGGGGAGAGGGCCGCATGGCCCCCCTTCCACTTGCTGATTTTGGCTCTGGGGACCCCATCCCCCGGGGCCGGCATCTCCGCTGGGAACTGCAGAGGGAGCCTTAATCCCTCTGTAGTCCCTGCCGGCTTTCTGACCTCCTGGGAGAGCCTTAATTGCTTTGACACCCAGGAAACTGCTAAACATGCAGCTCTCTATGTTTTAAACCAAATGCTCCCTTCCAGCAAGCAAGAGGATTTCTTCGCTATCGCTTGCTGGTAGCGGAGCACTGTTTGCTATGGCTTGGCAGAAGCGGCAAAGCTCCCGCCAAGCCACAGCAAACAGCTATGTCCCAAGAGTGTGCACCCTGGGACATAGCAGGAGCTGGCCCTGGAGGTTGGTGGTCTCCAGAGCCATTAATGTCTAGAAGAGGGGGGCCACGGAAGGGGGAGGAGACTTAAGTGGGCACAGATTATTCCAGACCAGTTTTATGAATCCCTGCTTACTCAACGTCACAAGGCGTTTGCTACCTGCTTAGACAGGCTGGCGAAACCAACAGATATCTTAGAGGCTTTTGGCAGTATAACAGGAGCTATAGTTAGCTTATTAAAGGCCCGAGGACGCATTGCTTTCATTCAGGCCCGAGATGGTTTGACTCTGAGTGTTCACACGCCTCCAGGAAATTGAAGGAAGCTCTGGATACCACACCAAGGGATCCCCTTGTAGTTAAATAATATCATAGACAATATAAGGCTGCTTTGGCAAAGTGTAAGTCTGCACTGAAAGAGGAGGCCTGGTCAGATCTTATAGAGGCCAGTACACTGATGAATAGCTCAAAGTTTTGGAGCATTATAAATGATCCCTTTCTGGCAGCAGATAGTGCTAACTTATTGGATGCCCACACCACTGAGGATGACTGGGTAAGGCATTTTGAGGACATGTTTCAGACCAACCCCACTTTGCGGGAAGCCCAGGCTATCAGTGAGGGTAAGTCTGAGTTCGTGTTCACAGCAGAGGAATTAAGAGCGGGCATAGTGGGGCTGTCTAAAAACAAGGATCCAGGGCCTGATGGGATCCCCCCACATCTCTGCATTTTGAATCTGGACATTTGGGTACCTGCCCTCACCTTGATTATCAATGCTGCGGTCATGATTGGCCACCCGGGCACTAGGGCGTTATCCACTATTGTCCCTGTTTTTAAAAAGGGAGATCGCGATAGCACTTATTGCTATAGGCCCATCTCCCTCTTAGATTCTGTGGTAAAGGTGGTGGGACGTATGGTACTAGACAGGCTTTCGAGTTGGGTAGATGATAATAACATCCTGGCAGAGGTCCAATATGGTTTTTGTCCCAGATGTTCAACGGTGGACCAGAGTTTAAATCTTTATATGGTCCTCAATAAGTACACCGTTGCCCGTACTGGTACCATCTACTTAGTTTTTATGGATCTATCCTAAGCGTTTGACAGCGTTAACAGATCCAAGCTTTGGCAGATGATGCTTTCTATTGGTATAGGGATCTTCACAGAGACACCATAGCGGTGGTTCACTATTCCAAAGATCTCAGAGTCACCCGCCAGTTTTCAATCCAGAGAGGGGTCCGTCAAGGGTGTTTTCTGGTCCCCGTTCTTTTTAATTTGTACATCAATAATCTGGAGCAGGTCCTTTTGAATTCAAAAATAGACTGTCCCCAGGTGGGTCAGCGAAGTTTGCCTGTCCTACTGTACGCTGATGATGCAGTCCTCATGGCTAGGACAGCATGGGGTTTACAATCTTTGCTGAACTCTCTTGTTCACTTTATCTAGACTCCGGACTTGTTGGTCAACAACAGTAAATCGTTTGTAATGCAAGTGGGCCTCTATCCAACTAAACCCTATACATTCATGGTAGGGGCTACTCCGGTCCCTAAGACCGACGGTTTTTCCTACCTGGGGGTAGTGTTTGATGCAGCCTTAAATTGGCGTCCTTTGACAAGCAGAAAGAAAGAGGACTTTGCAAGGGCTATTGCCCCAGTTTTTATCTTTGCTTCTAGATTGGGTAGTAGACCCACCAGGCCCTTTTGCAGATTTACACGGCCAAATGTATTTACAAAGTGACTTATGGTAGTGAGATCTGGGGCTATATAGAGCATGACGTATTGTAAACTGTTAAAAATACCTTCCTGAGATGGATACTTTGCTTACCGCAGGGCACTTCCTCTTTGTAGTTCACAAAGAACTAGGGACAGCCTTTCTTTCAGATGTGTTGGCTTATCGTTCTTTATCGCTGTAGATGAAAATCTGGCTCAGGAAGGTAATTGCCCTAAGTAAGGACATTTTAAAGGATTGTCTTTCCCTTGACCATTTTAACTACATCCCCTGACTTAAGTATGTCAGGGAACGTTTTACCAGTATGGGAAGGGCAGATCAATTTGACAACCTAGAGAAAATTTGGAGGAGGGATCTGTACTGGGTGAAGGAGAACTTTCTTAAAAAGTGTATGCGGGCCAGAGAAGAAGTGGAGTTGAGGAAGCCTAGTGTTCGTTGGCACTCTGTACTGAAAACTGTGCCATTAACCGAGCCCTATCTTTTATGGTTTAAAAGCAACCATGATAGTTTTTTATTGACCAGATTTCGATTGGACCTCTTCCATTATCTCCTGGCCCACCCCCATGGGGCGCACAAAGGGCAGAGCCTCCTACCCTGTGGCTGCGATGGGAAGTCTCCACAGGATATGATGCATTTTTTAATGTTTTGTAGTTTTAATGAGGTACCAAGAAAGTCTTTTATCGTCGCCATTCTTAAAAAAGCAAATTTTAGGCAGGTTAGACCTACTTTTATCTTTTTACAATTGCTTTCAAGTAACTCAGTATTACATGTTCTTAGTTTTTTAATGGCTGCAGTTAGGTGCAAGTCCAGTTGTGACTAACATTTTAAGGATACACTCTGGATACCGTGGTGAGATGAGATTTTTTATTTACCAATGATTTTGTTCTTGATATTGCCCTTGTTATTAAATTTGCATTTTATGGGGCTGCGGTGGATGTTTTTATTTGAGAATGTTCTTGTTTCTGACACAGTCCTTGTTAATAACCTTGCATTTATGGGGCTGTGATGGATGTATTGTACTGTTCTTTTTTGTTTTTGTGAAGCACTTGATGGTATTTTTAATTTTGACTGTCAGACTTTTATGTTTTTCTTTGTAAAAACCGAATAAAGTTGTTGATGATGATGATGACTCATATATCCACTCACGGTCCCACTCAGACACTTATGCACCCACTCACAGACCCACTCAAAGAGTCATGCAGTCACTCACAAACACTTACTGAGTCTTATTCATGCACTGACACACCCACTCACACGTGCACTAACACCCACTCAGCCACTCTCAAACCCACTCACAGACCCACTGAGATGTTCACATACCCACTCAGAGACCCACTGAGAAACTTATGCACCCACTCACAGACCTACTCAGAGACTAATGCACCCACTCACAAACACAGTTTGGCCCTCACATACCCACTCACAGAAACAGTGAGACAGTCACACACCCACTCACAGACTCACTCAGATATTCATGCATCCACTCACACACCCACTCAGATCTTCACATACCCACTGACATATCTACTCAGAGACTTATGCACCCACTAACACACCTACTCAGCTACTCACACACCCACTCAGACACTCTCACACCCACTCACAGACCCACAGCGACACTCACACACCCACTCACAGACCACTCAGATATTCATGCACCCATGCACAGACCCACTGAGACACTCAGGTACCCACTCACAGACCCACTGAAATTCTCATGCACCTACTCACAGACCCACTCAAAGACTCAAGCACCCACTGACAAACCCACTTTGGCCCTCTTGTACGCACTGACAGATCCACTGAGGCAGTCACACACCCACTCACACACCCACTCAGATATTCATACACGCACTCACATACCAACTCAGATCTTCACATACCCACCCACAGACCTACTCATAGACTTATGCACCCACTAACACACCTACTCAGCCAATCACATGTGCACTCACACACCTACTCAGATACTTTCACACCCACTCACAGTCCGACTGAGACACTTATGCACCCACTCACAGACACACTCAGATATTCATGTACCCACTCACAGACCCACTGAGACATTTACGTACTCACTCATGACCCACTCATATATTCACACATCCACTCACATACTTACTCAGACCTTCACATACCCACTTACAGACCTAGTCAGAGAAATGCACCCAGTGACACACACACTCAACCACTCACACTTGCACTCACACAACCACTCAGAGACTTATGCACCTACTCACAGACCCACTCACACAGCAGCATTTGACCTGGTCCCTAGAACCCTGTTCCTGGAAATGCTTAGATGAAATAGGCATCCCAGCCCATCTGTGCAGTATAATTGAGAGACTGCATCAGAACTATGCGCAAATTTGATGTGGCAAGCTGGATTATGTTACGGAACCATTCCTGTTAAGCGAGGCGTAAGACAGGTATATATTGGCCACCATCCTTTTTACCCTGTTTTTAAATGTTGTAGTTGATTTTTTAAATAGTTGTGATAACGACAGCCCTCGATTAGCAGGCATGAGGGTTCCGGCCCTCATGTTTGCTGATGATACTCTTTTGCTGTCGAAGTCACCAATGGGGCTTCAGAACCTACTTGACTGTATTAGTAGATTCTGTGGAATGAGGGGGCTGGAAATTAACATTAGCAAGCCTAAATTTATGGTCTTCAACCCATGTTCTTCTACGCACTCAAACCCCACCTTAGATGGTGTCACCCTAGAGCAAGTACACCTCTTTGATTACCTGGGGATTACTCTAGATGAGAAGCTTGATTGGTCACATTATGCTGTTAAAAGAAAATTAAAATTGGAGCAGCAAAGTGGGGCATTGTTGAAGCTGCATAGAGGGTCCCATTGTAAATTTGTATTGCCAGTTGTCCAACTATGCACATACCAGGCACTTGGGGTTGCCCCTTATGGTGCAGAGATATGGGGGCATAAAAACCTAAAGCCTTTGGTAATGGTATAAAACAGGTTTATGAGGCAGCTTTTGTGTTTACCGGTCAGCACCCCTTTTGTACAGTTGAGGTTTGATTTGGGCCTCAGGCCGATCACTGATAAGATGGAACTTTGCCTACTAATTTTCTGGAGACCTATATGGGCTACTCCCAAACTTTTGCTATGTCAAAGTGGGCTGGAGGAAATTCTTAGACACCTGATTGCAACTAAACTCCTCTGGATTAAGTTTGTCAAAGACTCCCAAATGGAAATAGGCTTGGCTAATCTCTGGCATGATCCAGTGGGTTGCAGCACTTTAATTACTGTGAAGGAGTTAAAAATTCTATTTAAAAATTGTAAACTCAACAATCTTTTAATGCATGCACAAGGCACTTTATCCATCTCTTTTTTTGTGGTAAATGATAATTACCAGTTTGAAAATTTCTGTGACGACATAGAACCAAGCTTAGCAAAAAAACTATGGGGCAGATTTACGTTCCCTGGCGCATCCCTGCAAATCAGCAGGGATGCGCCAGGGAAGATGCGTGACGCAAGTTTACCCTTGCGCCACCACAGATGCGCCGCATTTACAATGCGGCGCATCATGGCGCAGAGATAAACAGATGCGTGACGCATCTGTCGGCGGAAGAGTGGCGCAGTACTGGAGTCGTGTCGCAAGTGCGACGTAACTCCAGTACTGCTCAGGGGTGTCCTATACCTAACATGCTGCGTCACTCCTTACACCTGCTTGAAGCAGGCGTAAGGATTTGACGCAGCAGGGACGTAAAAGTGACTCCGTGAAATCTTGTAGATTTCACTGCGTCACTTTACGGGGCTTCCTTGCGCAGGAACGCCCCCCTGCGCCGGCACGCCCACATGAAACCTGACGCAGGTTTCATGTGGCGCAGGGCTTTACAACGTGACGCATCACCCTAGATGCGTCACGTTGTAAATCCCCCGCAGCATGGCGCATGATTTGCGCCACCGCTGTGTCACAAAATTGACGCAACGGCGGCGCAAAAGTGGCGTAAGGGGCTTGTAAATCTGCCCTTATATGTCCAGTTTAGACATGGGCATTTGTCCCTTCATGGTCTTATGCCAAAATGGTTAGGATTATTGAATAGTATTGTCCAGGGGTTTCTAATGTGTAGTTATATGAAGGAGGATGTACCCCACCTGTTATTATTTTGTCAAGCATATATAGGGGCACATGCAAAATGGTTGATTCCTACTTGCAGAAAGCTTGGCACAACAAGGAATGAGAAAGCCGATAGGATCCTCCAAACCAACACAACCCCATATCTGGTATTTGCTGTATCTAGATATTTGTTTCATGTTCGGTTGATAAAAAATGGAAAGATTGTGGAAACTAACTAAATGGCCCTTATTTTATTGATTTTGCAAATTTTCAATCTATTTCTTATTTTATATTTTCTCAATTCATGGTTTTACTGTATTTATGTACATGTAAGGGCCATTTCCTGTTGGTAGAGTGTGCATTTATATTTGTATAGTAGAGTGTGTATTTTTATTTGTAATCTATTGACTTGGTGCTCGTTTTTACTCTTTTAACTTGATGCTGATTTTAATTTTCAGTAAACATTGTATTTTTTACTGTACACCTCTTTTATGGTATATTGCTGAAATAAAGAGTATTATCATGGTAATTATACAATTTTATCAAACAAACAATAACATATTTCTATTTGTTTTCTTTTACAGTAGTGGTTGAACTCATATGGTTTAGATGTTTGAACATACTAGACTGTCACAGAAATACGTCTTTGACATACCTATGGACAGAGTCTGCATGCAAAATCAGCCCTTGATATACTTTGCTATCATTTTCATTTGGCAGTATGGACGCTGAAAAACTCTCATGCAATTGATTGGTGCTCATACAACCATTCAGATGCCCACTCACTCACCCATATAGCCAAAACACACCCTTTCATTCACCCATACAACCACTCACACTTGTACTCACTCTCCCATAAAACTACTCACACACCCATTCACACACCCACTCACTCAGCCATACAGTCACTCATACAGTCACTTATTCACTGATACAAACATGCACACAGTCAGTCACATATGCATACACTCACTCATGTACCCACTCACTCATCCATACAACTACTCACACAGTAACTGACTCATCCATACAGAAAGTCAGACTCTCACTTATACAACCACTTATGTACTCACTCTCTCAACTATACAGTCATTCACACACCCACTCACACACCCACTCACTCACCCATCCATTCACTCATGCACCCACTCACTCTCCCATAGAGCAACTGATAAACCCTCTCACTCACCCATACAGCCAGGTACACATGTACTCACTCCTCTTTAGAGCCACTCACACACCAACTCACTCACTCATACAACCACTCACACACCCACTCACTCACCCATACCACCACTTACTCAGCCACTCACTCACCCATATAGTAACATGGTAACACTGTTCGAATTTATCCTGGTTGGGAACTGTTTTTAACTTTTGGGCTTTTTCATTCAGTTGTGTTTTGGGAACTTTAAATGTCTATGTGAATTTGAATTTGACTGTGGCATTACAGATAGGCACATACCGGATTCTTCTGCTCGGCGAGACTGTAGCTCGCTGCGTAGGACGAGCTGTTCACTGATTGGTCACGGCATTGCCAATCAGCATGCCGGTTGGACATAGACAGTGGAAGGGGCTGCTGCCACGCCTACTTAAGGTGAAGCATGGCGCGTCTGCACCCATCAGCGTCCAGCCGGGGCCAGGGGCCAGCCACTATGCCCCTTTTATTGCCTATTCTAGGAAAGAATTATTGGATTACAATCAAGCTAGGTCTATCATTCCCCCTTCCCTCACAAGGACATTAAAGGATTTAGGGTTACTGGGACATCCCCAAGATGCAGCTCTCACCCTTAATTGCCATCTCAATACTCAACAGTCCATTAGTACTATTAGCCCCATACCTAACACACACAAGCTAAATCAAATGGAACTGCGAGTGATCTACCTGAATACTCGCTCCTCACCAAAACATCAGGACGAAATTTTCGATCTCTTGGACTCTCAGTCCCCGGATATATTGTTTCTTACTGAAACATGGCTGATGGATGAGTCTTCACCAGATATACTTCTGGCTCTTCCTAATCATTATTACATATTACAAACTAATAGATCAACAGGGAAGAAGGGAGGGGTGTTGCAGCAATCATAAAGAAAGAACTTCGATTTACTAAGATGACCTCACTAGATCTCTCCTTGGTAGAGACTTTAGTAATTTACCTTGAGTCATCGACTGCCCCACTAAGGTGTGTACTGTTATACAGGCCACCAAATTATATGCAGGAGTTCTCCCAGGCCCTTGCAGAATCTATGGCCCCTCTAATTATAGATCACATCAATGTACTACTTATAGGAGACCTGAATTACTGGGCTAATGAGGAAATAGGTGGACGGCAAGCCACTGATCCCATTAAGGCCATCAGTAATTAAATCTGGAAAAACAGATATCTCTCCCAACCCATATTAAAGGCCACATATTAGATCAGATATGGACATCCAAATTCCCTTTGGGCAATCTGAGTATAGCTCTTTGTGGATGGTCAGATCACCATCTGATTACCTTCTCTCTTTTCCTGCCCTTTGGTAACAGTCCTTCTACTGGTTCCACCACCGTCTCTAGAAATTGGTCTCGGGCTAACCTTACTGCCTTCTGTGATGAAGTCAGAAAGTCCCCACCTGCTTCAAAGGAGGACATAGAAGCTTTTGAGAGGTGGAATCGCTAGCTGGCTTGTTGATGTCAGCGAGGTCTATGCACCCATTCGCAGGACCAGATCAAATAGAGGCTATGAGGCCAGTAAGTGGTTCTCGGACAATCTGAAAACTGCTAAATTAACCCTTCGACGAGCAGAACAGAAATGGCGGACCAAGTACTCGCCTGACCTTAAAATATTGTATACTCAACAACTTAAAACATATAAAACCTTAATAAGGCAAGCAAAAATTAGTTTCTTTACAGAAAAAATCCTGAACGCCCCTAACAGATCTAAGGAGATATTTAAGATTGTCACTGACCTCTCCAACTGAGAGAGAGACACACTCCTGGTTATACCTACTCAAACCTTGTGTGGCTCTCTCAATGCTTTTTTGTGAGTAAGATCGAGGCCTTTAAAAATAGCATTCCTCCCTGCTCAACACACAATAATCAATCTCTAGGTGATACTAATAGTTACACGCTCTCCTGATTTCCCAATATAACGCAAGAGGACCTAGCGAATCTTTTGATAAAAGTCAAGTCAGGATCTCCAAACGATATCTGCCCCCGAAGGTTTTGAGAGTAGTATTTACCTGTTTCGCTGATCTAATACTGTCATTACTTAATCAATCAATCGATACTGGGATCATACCCAGGTCCTTTAAGAGGACAATCATCACACCTATTTTAAAGAAAGCAGGAGCAGATCCTTTGGATTTGAAAAACTATTGGCCTATTTCCCTCCTGCCATACTTGGCAAAACTACTTGAGGCCCATGTAGCTCACCATCTCTGCTCATTTTTAGAGGAGTCAGACTTCCTGGACCCGTGTCAAGCAGGTTTCCAGCCAGCACGTTCTACAGAAGCAGTAATCATGTCAGTGATAGATGACATGCACAAGGAAGTAGACAGTGGTAACACTCAAGCTCTGGTGCTACTAGACTTGTCTGCAGCCTTTGACACAGTCGTCCATACCTTCCTGGCTGACCGGGTCAGGGCCGCAGGGCTCTGGGACTCAGCCATCAACTGAATCATCTAAGTTTTGAGACATAGAGGTCAATGTGTTAGGCTACCCCCGTTCAATTCAGCAGAGGTCCAACTAAACTGTGGGGTGCCACAGGGTTCCTCTCTGTCCACTCATCTTTTTAACATCTACATTCACCCCTTGGTCAGCTCTCTTAAAAAGAAGGAAATCAATATCTTCAACTACGCTGATGACATGCAACTGCTATTAATGATTAACGATAGTCCCACGTCTAGACAGCAGTTTCAAGACACGATTCTATTCATCCGCGATAGGATGAACAGTGATCACCTGAAGTTAAACTCTGATAAAACAGAGATTGTTTTTACAAAAAAAAAGGTGGACCGCTGGAATCCCTCCCTCTGGCCCAGTGAGAAGGGCATGCCACCCCTACCCAAAAAGGCGGTAAAAAGCCTTGGGGTCATCATTGATGAGGAGTTATCTTTTAAGCAGCAGGTGGGCGCAGGGACATCGGCATGCTTCGGTCAACTCCGGAGCATAAAAAAGATAAAGAAATTCCTTACTAGGGAGGCTGTGATCCAAGTTATAATAGCTTTAGTCTTGTCATGAAATGACTACGCCAATTCTCTCTATTGGGCCAAATATCTTCTGGGTAGGCTCCAGCTAATTCAAAATGAGGCCGCTCTACTAATATTCCATCTACCCAAATATGGGCACATCTCTCAGGTGACTAAGGAACTCCACTGGCTGCCTGTGGCATAGAGAACCATGTTCAAGGTGTGCTGTACAGTCTTTGAGGCCTTACATATGGACTGCCCTGCCTTTGTAAAATCCCGAGTTAGTAAATACTGTCCTACCAGAGAACTGAGATCCAGCCACCTATACTAAAAAAAGGATAGGAGGGTGTAGGTTCTCCGTCATTGCTCCTCGAGCCTGGAATTCATTGACATTGTAACTCAGGATTACCACTAACTATTTTAGATTTAGACAACTACTGAAAACATGGCTCTTTAAACAGGCTTACCAATAACTGCTGATCTATATCGAATAAGCTTCTCAGCGCCAAGAGACCGCTAGGTGAATGTGCGCTCTAGAAATATTCGTTAACATAACATAACATAGCCAAAACACACACTTTAACTCACCCATACAACTACTCATACATGCACTCACTCACCCATGCAGCTACTGACACACCCACTCATTCACCAATACAGCCACTCACATACCCACTCACTCACCCATACAGCCAAAACACACCTTTTCACTCACTCACACATGCATTCAGTCACCCATACAGTTACTGACACACCTACTCACTCACCCATGCACCCACTCATTCACCCACTCACTCACCCATACAGCCACTAACAGTCACTGACTCACCCATACAGAAACTCACACACACACTTACTCACTCATACCTCCACTCATGCACTGAGTCTCTCAACTGTAGAGTCACACACACCCACTCAAACACCCATGCAGCCAGTCATGCACACACTCTCTTTACTATACAGTTACTCACACACCCACTCAAACACCCATGCAGTCACTCATACAGCTACTCACTCAATTATATAGTCACTCATACGTCTACTCATTAACTGATACAACCATGTACACAGTCACTCCCTTATACATAAACCCACTCATGTACCTACTCACTCACTTACCCACATAGCCACCTACACAGTCACTGACTCACCCATATGGCCACTCACACAGTCACTGACTTATCCATACTGAAACTCACACACCCACGTTGTCACTCATACAGCCACTTATGCACTGAGCCTTTCAACTATACAGTCACTCACATGCCCACTCAAACAGCCATGCAGTCAATCATGCACTCACTCTCTCAACTATACAGTCACTCACACACCCACTCACTCACCCATGCAGTCACTCATGCTCCCATTCACTCTCCCATAGATCAACTGGCACATCCTCACAGTCACCCATACAGCCAGTTACACATGTGCTCGCTCATCAATCCAGATACTCACAAACTCACTCACTCACCCACACAGACACTCACACACCTACTCACTCACGCATACAGCCAAAGCACACCCTTTTACTCACCCATCCAACCACACAAACGCACTCACTCACCCATACAGCTATTCACACATCCACTCACTCATCCATACAGCCACTGACAAACCCACTCCCTCACCCAAACAGCCACTCACACATGTCCTCACTCACCCATACAGCCACTCATTCACTGATACAACCATGCAGACAGTCACTCACTTACCCATGCCCCCACTCATGCACCCACTCACATACCCATACAGCCACTCACACAGCTACTGATCTACCCATACAGAAACTGTCATACCCATTTGCTTACTCGTAGAGCCACTCATGCGCTCACTCTCTTAACTATACAGTTACTCACATACCCACTCACTCACCCATACAGTCACTCATGCATCCACTCACTCTCCCATAGAACAACTGGTACACCCTCTCACTCAACTATGCATCCAGTTACGCATGCACTCACTCATCTATACAGCTACGCACACACCCACTCGCTCATGATACAGACACTCACACAGTCACTGACTCACCCATACAGAAACTGACACACCCACTTACTCACCCATATAGCCACTGTAACACACCCTCTCACTCGGGCATCCATCCAGTTCTACATGCACTCACTCAGCTATACAGCTACTCACACATCCACTCACTTGCCCATATAGCCAAATCACACCCTTTTACTCACCCATACAACCACTCACACATGCACTCATTCACCCTTACACCTACTTACACACCCACTCACTCACCCATACAATACTTACACACCCACTCACCTAGCCATACAGGCATTCACACATTCTCTCATTCATCCACATATTATGACTCAAGCACCCATTTAAACTAATGTATATATAAATATATACAAACTTATACTGACACGTCTTAGCAATGACATACCAACAGAAAACATTTAGTCATTCTTTCTTCAAACCAGATAAGGCAGTTATTATTAGAGCACGTTTTTGATTTTCTTTTTGTTGATTCTATATTTTTTTACATTTTTTTGTGTATTTTTTCCTTTTCATAAATGACAACTGAAAAAGAGAACTAAAAACATTATGCACAAACATTGTGCAACAGGTTCAAAGAAAAAGAAAAGAAAATTAACATTTGTGGCACCGTTTCGCTTCTAAGATGGCTGAAAGCCACTGTTCTCCCAAAGATATAACTGTATTGCATTTCCTGCAGAAACTGCCCATAGCCTTAAGGCCAGGGTTTGCTGGAGGGAATACTTCAGTCCCAGGGACAGCAATCGCATCACCAGCTCCTAGTTCTCTTGTTGCAGGCGCTCCGGTGGCCTCACGTTTTTTTTCAGCTTGGAACAGGTCAGTTGGGCGGATTGTTTGTAGGTGCTTGAGCATTGATGTAGTGCCATGGCTATTTTTTTAGCCGAGCCTCTATGTAGAATTTTGCAGCAGATGTTACATTTCACCTCCTATGCCACGCCCTTCTTCTCTCCTGAAGGAATGGAAAAAAACTTCCAAGCAATCCTTTCGTTCTTTTTCTTTTTCAGAACCACTTCCTCCTCTCCAACAAATGTGTGGTCTACTGGGTCTTGCAGATCACTGGATGTGGATGCAGCCATTTTTGAAAATTAAAAATACACCCCTCCTGTTTTTCTGAATTCATTTTTGTTGTCTTTAGGACTCTGTGCACTTTCCTACTGCTTACCAGTGTTAACATGCTTGTGCTCTCTCCTTGGCTTACACCTGATTGGTATATTTAAGTTACATATACCCAGGGCTGGTAATTTAAATGATACTAGTGGGCCTGCAGCATATATTTATTTATGTATTGTCCTCATTCGCCTCAGATTCCCCTTCCACACCATTGCTTTGCGAGTTCTACCTTTATGCTGGAAGGAGAGGGGATTCAGCCCATGGGTTAACTCCTGCACTCTTCTTGTCTACCAAGCAGACCTTACCTGGTTGAAAGAGTGCATTGTGAGGCATAAAAGCGTAATCATAGGACATATCTTCTGTCATATAACCCTCTGCTTCCAACCAACTTATCAAAGGTAGCCAAAATGCATATCTTTTCTTCCCTGAATCTACCACATCGAGCCTTACAATCGCTTTCACAGACTGTAGACAATGAATATACGGGGGGATTATCATCCACCCACTTCTTACAAATCTCCCTGCATGCCAATAACATAGAGTAAAACAATAATTTCATCTGATCTCTGTTTGCTCTTGTTTGTACATTTAACAATCCAAAAAAGACAAGAGATAGGCTTACCTGAATTTGGATTTTAAGAATATCGGAAAAAGCATTACTCACGCCTTCCCAAAATGTTTTTACTCTTAGACATTTCTGTGTACATCATCTGCTTTACTTTGCCAGCATTTAGGACAGACTACGACTCCACCTTTCCCAAACTTCGACAACCTGAGTGGAGTCCAGTATGCCCTATGGAGCGAAAACAGATGGTTCCTTCTTAAATAGGCTGGTTTAACCACATTGTAAAGAAACTCATAGATACTTGCCATAAGTTTTCCAGCAGGAGTTCCGGCAAGTATTTTCCCCACAGTTCTTCTGGCAGAGTGAAAGTCCCCTCAGTCATGTCGATCATCAGCCAGTTCCATGTTGAAATTTCTTTAGACTTTGGTGCAACCAAAAGCAGTTTTTCTTCCAATTCATCAGATACACCTATCTTTATACTGGAAGACTGAAACCAGCTTTGTATTTGGAGGTATTTAAATTTCAACACAGTATTGTCCGTCAACTCCCAACACTCCTCCCACGTTATTAACTTTCCTTCATTAATTAAATGCTACCATCTCTGGATATCGGCTTTTTTCAGTGAGCATGCCAATTTATCCTTGGCCCATTCCGGAGAACCCGGAGAGTCCCAAATAGGGTCCAGATTGCTGTAGTAAACAAGTTTTGTGCTTCTCTCAATGGGGTACCTAGTTTTGGCCCTACCTTGTAATAGTTTCAATCTCACCTTCTTGAAATACCTAGGGTCTGCAATCTTTTGCATAAAGCTAAAGTCAACCTCTTTTATGTCCTTTAGCATTGCACAGAACATTCTACCTATTTCTGAGCAAAGAGGTCTATCCAAGAGCACTTTCCCATTTTCGAGCAGAAACGCCCAAGCATAGTATTGCAAGTCTGGGAGGGCTAAACCACCTTTCTCTTTTTTCCTTTTCAGCTTCTTCCATGCAATACGAGACCCTTGTGAAGCCCAGATAAAGCTGACTATCTTCCATGTAATTTTTCAAACCACTCAATCTTAAAAGGTAATATTATTGAGTTAAATAAAAAGGTAAACTTTGGGAGAATAACCATTTTCACCAAATTTACTCTGCCAAAGATAGTTAAAGATAAATCCGATCAGCCCGTTATTAGATTACAGACTTCTTTCCTAGCCTTTATAAAATTTGCCTCCTGGAGTGCCGTAATATCTTGTGTTATTCTAACTCCCAAATATCTCATTTAATTCTTAACCCTTTCATGTCCTCCCTTGATATTCTAAGCCATTATCTATGTCTTTTCACTATTAAACTCATAGCCAGCAACCTTTCCGAAATCAGTGGTCAGCTTACCTACCAAAGGAAGTGTAGCCTGCAGGTCCACCGTATAAATCATAAAGTCATCAGCATACAAGGCTATTTTTTTTCCCCAGCTATTGCACCTAAACGGGTTAATACCTGGCTCATTCCTAATTCTTCTTGCAAGTGGTTCGATATATAAATCGTACAATAGAGGGGACAGGGGACAACCTTATCTCGTCCCTCTAATTATCTAAAGAGAGGACGTCAAATTCCCATTAACCAACACTTTAGCACATGGGGAGTTATATATTAAGGCAAGTGTCTTACAGAATCTAGGGCCAGATGTAGCAAGCAAAATTGCGGTCGCAAACGCTGAAATTCGCAGAATTTCAGCGTTTGCGATCGCAATTCAGCTGTGTGCAATGCAGGTAAGTAGAAACCCACTCGCAAAATAAGGAATCGCAAAATTTGAGATTCCCTATTTTGTGCAAGCATTTAGAGAATCGCAATTTGCGATTCCCTAAATGCTATTCTGGGAGACATCGCAAATTGCGAGTTTGCTGTAAGGAATCGCAAATTACCACCAACTTCAGGTTGGTGGTACATTGCGATTTCCTTTAAAAATGCAATTTTATGCATGTTTCGAAGTGCCATGTGGCACACATACATGCCCAAAGGGCATGTATGTGCGCCACATGTGCACACCTGCACATTCCAGGGGTGCAACAGGGTGTCCTTTAGGAACCCTTGCATCCCTGAAGTAGCGTAGTGCAATTTGCGAGTACCTATTAGGTACTCGCAAATTGCGCACGCTGTTCTCATTCATTCCTATGGGCCTCTTGGCCCATAGGAATGATTGGGAGGCCATTCCTTATTTGCGACTCGCAACTTGCGAGTCGCAACATGAAATGCGTAGGAATCGCTAAATATTATCAGATTCCTACCTACATAGCAGTTTGCGAGTCCTTAATAGCGATTCGCTAAAAATCGCTATTAAGGACTCGCAAAACTGATTTTACCTACATCTGGCCCCTATCTCCTAAATTTTGAGATTTCATAATAGTTTGCAGAAATACCCAATTTATTCGATTGAATGCTTTTGTAGCATCCATGACTGTTACTGCCAAAGGGATCTTATATGCAGTAGCAAGATCTACAGATCCGATGAGATCATATGTCAGTTCATGGAATGCTCTTCCTCGTATATAAGCCTTTCTGATCCTCATGGATAGGGTCACCCATAATACTGTTGAGCCTTTCAGCAAGAATTTTAGCATCGATTTTATAGTCACAGTTTAACAATGAAATCGGTCTATATGATTCACAGCTCTTTGTACATTTTCCCGGTTTCAAAATTAATGTGGCCTGCAGCATTTATTGTGCCACCCACTTAAGTAGCCCCCTAAAATCATGTCTCACGCCTGCCATTGCAGTCTGTATGCAGTTTTAAACTGCTAATTCAACTTCTTAAAATAAACCATTTGCCAAGCCTAAATATGTCATCCCTAGGATAGGCCCTAAACAGCCCATAAACCAGCATGCATTGTATTTAAAAATTTGGACATGCATTTACAAGTTTTACATGTCCTGGGAGTAAAACACCCACACATTTATTTTCACTACTGTGTGATCTACCTGTTACAAAGAATAATTTGAAGCTACCTTATAAGATTTAATAAGTGTACATTTTTGTTTGGAAGCAGGTAGAAATGCCATGTTTGTTTCTAAGGAATTAGTATTTGAAATCCTCCTTAATTGTAAAGTCAGATTTTAGGTCAACACTCTGAAAATGCCACTTTTAGAAAGTTAGCATTTTATCTTCCTAACAATTTGATGCCTGCAGCCTGTTCCTGGGTCACATGACTAAGTGGAGTTGGCAGTTGCTTTGTGTATTCCTCCCAGACAGCCACACAATAGAGGAGCAGGATGTTGGCAGGATGGGCCATCCTGATTTGATTGGAGGGGCCTGGATGTCACCTGTCACACTTGCACTTCAAAGACACTGCCTCAGATCACCTACAAAGAGCCTCCCACTAGTCTATTTTGCATCCAGACAACCTGGGACCAGGGCAGGAAGGCAGAAAATCCTAGACCCTTCTGTGGAGGAGAAAAACTCCAGAAGCTTCTCCAACTTCAAAGCTGGCACCAGGTATAAATATTGAACCTTCAGACCAACTCTTCAGCAGACTCTTGCACCTGTGGATACTACAGATGAAGGACTGCCCTGCTGCCCAGTGGACTGCCCTACTGCTTGATGCCTGCTGCCTGAGAAGGAAGACTGGGCCTGTACCCTTCTTCCAAAGCTACCTGAGTAACTCCAAGGACTAGTTAGCTGTCCTCCTGTTCTGATCTACAGCGACACAACATTCTCCAGAGGGCTTTCTGCAACTGATCGGCTGACCTACTGAAGTAGACCGGTCTGTACCTGCAACTGGAGCTGTCTGAGTCCAGATGGACACTGCTGGAATGATCCCCAAGAAGCCCCCCCCCCAGGTCCTGGACCCTTGGTGTAGCATCAGTTGAGCTCCTCCTGGAAGAAAAGGAGAAATCCTGAAGTTTTGGGTTCTTTGGGACTGCAAATAGGCCAGTTCACTTTAAGATCATGCCTCCTATGCGACCACCAATGCAAAGCTCCTGCGAACCCGACTTCACGCTACACGACCACCGGCAACCTGAGATCTGCGCTTCATGCTACAACATTGACAAACCGCGGTGGCCACCAATGTGAAGCTCCAGCTACGACTGCCCACGATGCCTGACAGGATCTTCCCGCTACTGCAACGACCGTCCGCAACGCCCAGCATGCTCTTAATATTACAGAAATGACCATCCGCGACGCTCTCCCTGCTCCTTGCAGCCTCTTCCATCATTAACTGGACTCTGTGCTGAACTTGAGAAGGTACATTTTTTCAGGGGGACTAAATTGGTCCCTGTATCCGGCTCCACGCTCCATTGCATTCGGCCTAAACTTGTGACTTTCACACGGTCTTGCACAACCAGATAACCACGTATGGCTCTTTGTGTTTTTAGGCGATATGATTACCATAAAACTTTGAAATGGCAAATCTCTGGTTGTACTTATTGAATTTTGTTGTTTTGGTGTCAAATAATGTATTTAAATGTACTCTATTTTTCTAAATTGGTGTGGGATTTTTCGAGTGAGGCATTTTCATGTAATTGCTGTTTAAGTGCTGCATAAATACTTTACACATTACCTCTAAGTAACCCTTGACTGCTTATGTGCCAAGCTAACAGAGGGTTAAGCAGAGGTTTATTTAGTGACTTTTGGTGGCTCACCTTGATAAGAATTGTGGCTGCTGATTAAGAAGGGATCACACCCCGTAAACCAACAACCCAATTTCTAAAACACACGAAGTCCATTGTACTTTAACACAAATTAGTGCCTCTTTGACAATGAGAGGAAAAGTGAAGCAAAAAATGTCTAATGTGACTAAAGAACTTCATTCATGGGCTGCCTTTCAAAAGCAGAAGGACCTAACAACATTCTCTGCAGAGTCTTGTGGATCTTCCAAAGAAGCAAAGAATGTTGGCAGTAATTAAATGGTGACCAAGAGCAGCCTCTGCAAACATCTTAAGAATATTTATTTAGGAATGAATGCCTCCATGGAAAAAGATGGGATGAAATAAAAGAAAGAGGATTAGTCATTTTCTCTGGAAGCTGGCATATTTTGCAGTTGGATGTCTTAAAATTGCAGATATATTTCTCTCCAGCCAATGACACAGTGCCTAACGCCCCCGCTCCTCTTTTCCCACACCACTGATTCTGATGAGGAAGTCAGGAATCGATGCCTAGAAGAAGAGGGAAGGAGAAGTGGCAAAGTTGAGGATCAAGCAGAGGAGAGGTGTATCCAGATGGAAGACAGGTATTTCTAAACAAAGATTAAACACCCTCCTAAATCCATGTATGCCTGCAACACTATATGAATGTCTTATATTTCTTAGATTTCTCTGAAAAAGATCATTAATGGCCCAGATCTTCCAAGGGAGGTCAACTGCCTACAAATCTAATTTTATAATAAGTAAATAAAGAGATTAACTGATTAATTAATTAATTAACAGAAACATATTAAACAATACTATCGAAGTAAGTGGGTTTTGTCAGTAATGGAAACATTTAAATTGTCATTAACAAATATAAAGACATTAATTAACAAACATATTTAACTTGGAGCCCCTTATTAATTGGTACTAACAATACTAACCAAGAGACCTAGCATGTAAGGCGCGTTAACTGCCCACACTGAAAAAAGAAGTAAAACCTCTGGTCCAAGATAAGCTGCCCCAGCACAGGTTTGGAAAAGGATTTTACAATCCTCACAATTTATTGATTCCCATCTTATTATTAATGATGGATGTTACTGAGATGAAACATATGGGATTGTTTTCCATGCATAACCCAAACTTGAACCTGGAAAAAAACAGAATGAATACAAAAGCATAAAGCTTGTGTGTGTTTATTTTTGATGGCCTTAGGACTTTGTACACTTTGCCACTGCTAACCAGTGCTAAAGTGCGTGTGCTCTCTCCTTTAAATGTGATTTGATTGGCACAAACTTATTTGGCATATTTAATTTAGCTATAAGTCCCTGGTAGAGTGGTATACCATATACCTAGGGCCTGTAAATTAAATGCTACCAGTATGCCTGCATCACTTACTGTGCCAACTGCTTAAGTAGCACCTTACAACATGCTGTGTAGTTAAAAGGTTGGACATGTACTTTTAAGTTTTACATTCCTGGCAGTGAAAAACTCCTAACTTCATTTTTCACTAGTGTGAGACCTACCTCTCCCATGGGGATTCCTTATTACATTTAATAATCTGTAATTCCCAATTGAGAGCAGCTAGCCATATCATGTTTGGTATCTTTGGAATTGTAATGAGAAACCCTATTTAATGGTGAAGTTGGGGTTTTGATTACAATTTTGGCAATGTCACTCTTAGAAAGTTAAGTATACAAACAGTGATGGATAGAATGCTTGAATTGATCTCAGCCACTGGTAATCACTGAGGCCGTATACCAATCCATCATTATTTTTCACACCATGCCACCTCAGTGTGGACCCAGCTATATGCAAATCAGTTTTGACCCTGCTCCAATAAGAACAGTCCAGCTGGAACTGCCAAACCAGGTCCTCCCTGGGGCCAGTGGCTGAGATTAATTTAAGTATGCCATCCATCACCTTGTTGTTTTGTATTTGGGTCCCGGACTCATTGTGCCACTGGAACCAAGCTATACCTGGCAAAAGAGCTCTAACTAGGGTGAAACCGGTCCTAAGTTGCTCGTGTTCCAGTTCAGGGAGGACCTGGGAGGCAGTTCCTGCTAGACTATTCCCATGAGGAGCAGGGTCAAGACTGATTTGCATATGGCTTGGTCCAAACTGAGGTGGCATGGTGGATGAAAAATTTGGATTGGGATGCAGCCCGAGTGTTGCCAGTGGCTGAGATTAATTCAGACGTTCCATCCATCACCTTTTTGTTTTATATTTGACACCCTAACTGTGCTGGTATGCCCAGAAGTGGGTCCTGGGCTCACAGTGCCACTGTAGCCAAGCAATTCCTAGATGAAGAGCCCTAACTAGAGTGAAACCAGTCCTAGGTTGCTTGTGTTCTGGTTCAGGTAGGACCTGGACTGACAGTTCCAGCTGGACTGTTCCCATGAGGAGCAGGGTCAAGACTTATTTGCATATGGCTGGGTCCAAACTGAGGTGGCATGGTGAATGAAAAATGTTGGATTGGGCTGTGGCCCAGGCATTGCCAGTGGCTGAGATTAATTCAAACATTCCATCCATCACCTTGTTGTTCTATATTAGAAGCCCTAAGTGTGCCGGGTATGCCCAGACGTGGGTCCAGAGCTCACTAGAACCAAGCTATACCTGGCTGAAGAGCCCTAACCAGGGCGAAACCGGTCCTAGGTTGCTTGTGTTCCTGTTCAGGAAGGACCTGGCCTGGCAGTTTGGTATTGACTGTTCCCATAAAAAGCAGGGTCAAGACTGATTTGCATATAGCTGGATCCAAATTGAGGTGGCATGGTGGGTAGAAAATGATGGATTGAGATGGGGCCCAGAGCAGGGCCATTGGCTGAGATTAATTCAAGCATTCCATCCATCACCTTGTATTTGACATTTAGAAAGTTGATATTTTTCTGCCCTTTTGTGCCTGTTAACTGTCTTGGATCACATTACTGGGTGTAACTGTCAGCTAGACTTTGTCAATTCTTCCCCGACAGTCAGACAATAGAGGGATTAGGTGTGCATTAATAGGCCATCTGCTAGCAGGATGAGGGGAAGGAGCTGAGCACAGACCCACTTGGAACTGAATAGGGAGTGCTCTACCCTCACACAAAGGACTTTTAACCTCCACATTGTCACTGCAGCCTGCTTAAAGCCAGGGCAGAGGAGATAGGAAATTCCGTGCACTTCAAAGCCACTGTCTTGAAGCTTCTCCCACCTTCCAGAAGGAGGGCATCAAGGCATAAAATTAGGGCCTCAGACACCAACTATTCAGTACACTTCTGGACCTGTGGATACTCTGCCAGAAAGAAAGACTGCTGTGCTGCTGGAAGGACTGCCAGTCTGCTGGACTACTGCTCTGAAGGATTGCTGCCCTGCTGGTTTGCATCCCGGTTGTCCTGCCTCTCTGCTGGCTTCTGCTTAGGGACAAGGACTGGGTCTTCATCTATTCCAGGGCCTGCAGAGTGAATCACAATTGCTAGTTTGCTGGCCTCCAGTTCAAATCCACGGGTACACAAAAGACTTCCTTCATTTGGAACTGGCACCTGGACCCATCCTGAGTGAGTCCTTACCCTCCAAGTGAAGCAACTTCAGCTCTGGACCCTTGGAAGTGGTGCTAAATGTACCCATTAAGCCAAAATCCAAAAGTGGGGACTTAGAAACCTTTTGGCTAAACAATGCTCTGAGAACTAGGAGGAGACTGGGACCAACCTGCCTGCCTATCCGCCAGAGGTGCATCGGCGGTCGGATTGACTTTGCGGCTAATCGCACTATGTTCTTCTCAGCAGCAAATCCTTTTCAGTGGTCCTTCGCCAAAGGGGTGTCCGGCCTTGTGGAACTGTCTTCTGCTACAGCCCCCCGCCTCATCCCACAGAAGTGTTTCAACTTCCATTTCAGAGACTAAGGGGCCGATTCCGATTCAGGCCGGAAATCACTCCGACCGAGCCGGACCCGGAGAGATTTCCGACCGAATCGGACTTTGGCAGTCCGACCGAACGAGTACGATGCGCACGCATGCAATCGGACTCGAGTCGGTCGGACTCCCATTGAAGTAATTGGGAGCCGGACGTACAACGCGTACGCGGGCTCCCATTGACACAATGGGTGCGAGGCGAACAAGGGCGCCCCCTACAGCAGGTACGCCTCGATGCGACTCGCGGCATACATGCACAGGTAGGGAGGACCCATGGGTCCCCCCTGTGTGCGACTCGCGCGGCTATGCGTACAGGGGGGTCCGACACGGACCCCCAAAGTCCGGCTCCGACTGCTCTTTCGAGCCGGACGGCGCGAGTCGGTCGGACTGCTCGAGGCGCGCATCGTACTTGCCCGGCCGGGGAACGTCTCCATTGCGTGGTGCGAGTCGTGTCCGTGCGAGTCGGTCGGAGCGCTTCGGACCCGCGAACGAGTCGGTCGGCGATTTCGCGTGCGCTCGCATCGTACTCGCTCGGCCGGACGCACGTACGAATCGGTCGGGAAAGAGGGCTCCGAATCGGATCCGGTTACGCCGAATCCGATTCGGTGCCCTACCGGCCGAGATCGGAATCGGCCCCTAAGTCTGAATTTAGAAAACATCACCGCAGCTTCAACCCAGGGCTATCCGACGACGACATTCCCTCCTCAGACATCTCCTGCATCCTTGCCTCACTGAACTATACCTTCTCAGAATAATTTCCTCAGAAACTAAGTCTGAAGGTAAGTGCTGACCGGGCCCAATTCACTTTTTGTTCCCGAACTGCTTTTCATCAGCCATATTTTTTTACTTTGAACCAGTCTCGCGCAACTAGATATGCGTGCTTGGCGCTTTGATCTTCTAAACGCTAGTCTTTACAAAAAACTTTAAAAATTCATAACTCCGGTGCTACTGATTGGGTGTTTTTATTTTGGTGTTAAATAGTCAAAAAAACAATTTGTAACAATGGATACTTGGTTTCCACTCAAAAGGTAGCAACATTATGGATATCCAGAAACACCTGAGCTGGCGCTGCTTTCCATTATGTTAACACATAATTGATCCAGCATTATTCAGGATGTGTGAAAAATTGTGTATCATTCATGTAAATATTTTAGCGGACAGGAAAGTATTGTTTAACTAATGAAATTTCACAGTTTTCTAACCCTAAAGATTCATATTCAATATGATACACTGTGGTAGTTCAAGTTCAAGTTTATTCTAGTGTTTAGTCTTTTTAAAACCATTACACTAAGAAACAATCATAAAAACCTTTTGTGCACTTATTTTACAAAATGTGAAAAATAAATATTGGAAAAAATTCATAATATCATCTCATTAAAATGCATTCTACACATCTCTCAGGCGACAGGACATTATTAAGCGATGTTTCTTTACAATCACAACAAGATATAAAACGACTTCTGTTTTCTTTCAAGATTTGTGTATAATATGGGATTCATTTGTTCCATCAAGATCATTGTTCATGACTAATTCTAGTATTGTCCTTGAACCCAAAATTTCTTCTTAATAAAGTGCAGTCACCAATCATTTGGTTTGGTTTACTCAACTCTTGGTCGGTTTGTAATGCAACCGATCTTTACATATGTGCTTTTTGTGTTATTAGTCCTTTATGGTGGATAGCCAACCTCTTATTTCCTTCCTTGGTAATAAATAGTTCCTAGTAATTTTGTCCCTGATCATCTGGCCTCTCTTGTAGGTAACTAAAGGCTTATCAGACATCACCCTCTACTGTAGAAAGAAAAGACCAATGGTTTGATAAAAGCCTGAAGATTCTATGATGCTTCAAGTTATTAGTCATCACAAACCCCAGCCTCCTATTATTAGTCACTGTAGGCCGTTTTTTCAGATTAGTGCTCCTATCAATATTTGTGATCCTACTTTCAGCTCTATCCCAAACAAGATAATTACATATGAGTTCTTAATCTCTTCTTTAAATCACAAATACCCTCCCTAAACTGATCATCCTCACTACAATTTGATTGGATCCTCACCATCTCCACATATGGTATTCGCTTAATGGCTAATCTAAGGTGTGAACTCTCAGCCCTCAATATATTAATAGTGTCCATAGCTTTAGTTTTTTTTTATTCATTGAATTTTATTAATTCAACAGTAACCAAAACAAGACAATGGAAAAATATTCTCATGAACATTCCCCAGGATATTGCATTGCATCATGATACAAAGTATAAAACAGTGAGGTCGGCGATGATGCAATAGACTCGTTATATGATAGCATCTTCATTTGTATAGGGCTATATGACCAACCCCCTCTTCATCAGGTTGCCAACTGTGGCAAACACATGGCATGTATCCAGGGCTAACACTGAGCAAGTTCCACCCTTAAGATGCCATCTGTGCCATAGAGGACACATGGCCGTCACTCAGGATCAGAATCTCCTTCGGTGTGTAAGTAATCCTGTAGTGGTCCCATATATTGTTAGATCTTCTCTTTAGAAGGACCAAGAGGTAATACATGTCTAATTGTTCCTGACAGTATGCTAAGTCTTGAAGCCACTTTTTACCTCAGGTGGATACCTTCTCCCCGAATGACGTGCCACCTGTCTTTTCGTTATCAGCAGGGCAATGGATACATATCGTAGGTCCTCTTGTGGTATGGTGAGGGTACAGCCTATCAATGCTAATTTGGGCAATGGCCCTAAGGGCTGCCGACCATTTCAGAGAGATTTTGGAAAATCACCGCCCAGTATGCGGCTATAGGTGGGCACAGTGGAGAAAGTCTGCCTCGGTGGCGCTACATCTGACACACCTGGAGTCCAGTTGTAGGTCCCAGACACAAAGTTGGAGCGGAGTTCGGTACACCTGATGTAAAGATTTAAAGTGAAATAGCCTGAGTTGCCCACTGTGGGCTAAGGATCCAGTATGTGTGCAGCAGAATGTCCAATCTTTTGGGGTTATCACATCTCCTAAGTCACCTTCCCATGTAGCACTCATGCCCGGCACTATCAAGGGGGGCGTAGCTTGTATATTCAAGTATAAACGGGTAACCATATGTCTGCAAGAGGCCGCCATTAGGAGAGCCAACAGTGCCTGACCTTCAGGGGCACCAGTGGGAAGGTGGGGTAGCATTCCCTTTTGCACATATTCTCAGATATAGAAATAAGTCTAGGACCATGGTTCCCTTCCGCCCAATCACGTTTGACATCGGCACAACTTTGCCATCCGGGAATAGGTCTCCCATTGACTTCAACTACCATGTAGCCACTCTTGCCAATGTGTGTGACCCAAAGGTGCTGAGTAACAAACAAAAGTGGGTGAGGGCCTGGTACGGTGAGTGCAACCCATTGTTCCTATAGCACTTGCAGATGACATCCTAATGGTTTTGGGGTCCCTGAGCCAAACATATTTTGGGGGCCCCTTTTCAGAACATCTGTGAATTTATGATTCAATTTTAGCTCTTTCACGCCATCTTTGGCCAGGTCACTGACAGTGCACTGGCACACATGTCCAAATTCTTAATGTCTAGACATCTACAATTCAGGGATAGTGATGTTTGTTTTCAATATTGAAACACAGCATGAGTTCACTAATATTACTGCAAATAATCTCTGTGACATCCTCCCATTTCTCAAATATGAGGTACTGTTTTGATCTAAGAGAAACTATTTTATGGATGTTGCATGAAACAAAAACACATTGTTCTATAAAATGTCTGTAATAGACTCCCGCATATCACCCACAGTAAAAATAAAATAAAGGAAAATGGTATTTAAAACAATCTGTTTAACAATTATTCAAAGTCATCAGAGCAAGAACAGAGCTTGCTCTAATATGGGGCACCCTGAAAGGATAGGGCCTTGGCCAGAGCCCACTTTGTCCATGCCTTAAAACATCTCTGTTGGCACCTGTCCAACGAGTGTGAGGAATGGAGTTGGGAAGGCTATGTCATGTTCAAAAGCTGTGTGCGCCATGTAAGGCAGGGGGTTTAACCAATAGTAGGCATAGTGTGCTTGTGCACAGAGAAAGTATAGTTCAAAGTCTGGTGCTGCCAGACCCCCTGATTCGTATGGCAGTGTAAGCATGTCCCGGTTAACTGCTAAGAGGCTGTTCGGTTGTACAAGCCTAATCATGAGTGATTTAGGGGGGTTAAGAACTTTTTGTTGAGGGGGATCGTTATGTTATTGAATAGACACAGAAATTTCAATAGTATAACCATCTTCATTAGGGCAATTCAACTGTGTAGCGATAGTGGGAGTTGAATCCAGTGTGCTACCTGATCTTCCAGCTAGTGCCATAGTTTTCAGTAAAGATGGTCTCTTTGTCATGGCTCATCCAAATGCCAAGGTATTTGAGGAATGTAGTGCACTAAGGGAGGGTCAATTGGGCATGAGACAATGTTACCAAGTTTTAGGGACTGAGCACAAGCACTTTAGCACTGGTCAGCAGTGGGAAAGTGCACAGAGTCCTAAGGCCAACAAAGACAGGACCAGCAAAAATAGGAGGAGTAAGGCAAAATGTTTGGGAAAAGACCACCCTCCGGCTGGCAGATCTAACACCTTGACATAAAAAAATTAGAATATTTGTCCTATATTATGTGCTGATTGAAATTCTAGAATACTTATTATTATTATTATGATTACTATTATTATTATTATTATTATTATTATAGTATTTATAAAGTGCACCCTCATCCCCTTAAACATATCCTGGCATAAGACCTCATACTTGACCAATTTCAGCATTCACCAAGTTGCTAGAGTGGAAACAACAAAGTCTTCCGCATTCTTTGAAAAGTCTAACAAATCCAATGTCAAACAAAGATTAGTAGGAAGATTATTCTAGTGCGCAGCTGCCAAAAAATGAAAAGAGCGACCACCCATCTGGATTTCTTGATTTATCTGCAGTATATCAAAGCCTGACTAGCTGAGCGGGAATCCCACGCTGGATTTTAGAATGTAACTCTGCCATGTTGATTTCCTGGACCATTGTCATAAAGTGCTCTGTGCATGTGGCAAAGTAACTTAAAAACTGCTCTCTTACGAACTGGAAGCCAGTGAGCAGAATTAAGATAGGCCAAAGCAGAACTCCTGTTAGGGCTGTTATAAATCAGTCTTGCTGCCACATTCTGAATAGACTGAAGACAAGTAAACAAATAATCCAACATGACCACATAAAGCACACTCCCGTAGTCCAACCTCAGGAGCGGCTCCTCTGTTATGGTGGAGGAGTATCGTCCTCCACTGCTGAAAGCCAGCAGAGGCAACCAACAAAAATAAAATGATAATAAAACATTTTTATTATCATTTTATTTGTTGGCCCACAGGCTGGGAGCCGAAGGATGGGTGGGGCTATTAATCCTGATGCAGCAGCTGTGGCATCAGGGAGGAGGGGGGAGTGGTGGGCACTGCCAAGTGTGCATGGCGGTTTGGCTGGCCCTCTGGGGCTGGCCAAACCGTCAAGCTCACTTATTCTTTCTCCTCCTAGCTGTGTTGTACACCTGGGTGGAGAAACCAACAAAGGCTCCCAGTCCATGTCTGAGCGCCGAACCAAGGAATAGCATTCCCAGCATGTGAGAAGCACTGGGATTCGGAGCCTGAGCAGTGAGCAGCAGGCTCCTGACAAGGACGCAAGGATCAGGAGCAAGGCAGCGGCAGTCAGAGCAGGTAAATGTAATTTTAATATTTATAATTCTTTTTTCTTTAGTATGTATTCCCCCTCCCCCACCCCACCACTTCACAATATCAGCATCCGCTACTGTCTAACCGACTCATAATCACAGCTTGAGCGATATCCCTCCACCACGCTACTGGGATCCGCCGAAATAGTCCAAGAATAGTGCGTAGAAGTTCCCAGCAGCTCCTGCACACTGTATTTACCTGTTCCTGCATTGACAGAGAATCATCAATTAAGAAACCCAAATTATATGCCACCCTTTTAGGCCTGGGTATGGGACCTAACAACGAAGGCCACCAAGAGTCATTCCAGACCCGGTGGGCCCCTCCAAAAAGCAATATTTCTGTTTTGTCTGCATTAAGTTTTGACCAATGTGCCTGCAACCACCCTGCTACTTCTGAGAGACAACCAACTAACTTTCCTTGCGTCTCAGTATACTTATCATCGATGAAAATAATCAGCTGAGCATCATCAGCATAAGTAAGGATCTCAAAACCCCACTCCTTGACAATGCCCGCCAAAGTGCCAAATAGATATTGAACAAAGTGGGACTCAGGTAGGATACCTGAGGAACACTAAAATGGAATCTCAGAGGGCTAGGTGTATAAGGGGGCAGCTGTACCACATTAGGGCTTTTACTTAAAAACGAGCTAAAATACTGCAAGGTAGTGGCATGCAACCCAATTTCATGTAGCCTCTGAAGCAAAAGGTGGTGAGACATGGTGTTAAAAGCCACAGACAGGTCTAAAAGGATCAGGGCCGCTGATTTCCTGTGATCAACTAAAGACCTGATACTGTCCAACACCACTAGCAAGGTAGTCTCCATACTGTTTTAAGCTCTGAACACAGTTTGAGAAGGGTCTAACAAGTTATTACTCCCCAAATATTAGAATCGTTGGATGCTGACTAGTCTTTCCAACATCTTTGCCAGGTAAGGTAACATCGAAATAGGGCGATAGTTGGACAATATGGAAACACCTAAACCAGCTTTATTCACCAACGGCAAAACCAAAACCTGCTTCCAGGCTGTGGGAAACTCTGCCTCCTTCAAAGATTTATTCAAGAATTATATTACATACGGACTAAGAATAGGGGCCAGGAGAGTGTAAATAAAATGCGGACAAGGGTCCAAACCTGAACCTGATTTCACCTTTACCATCATCTCTTCCACCATCTCAACTGCTAGCTCTGCAAACCTACCTCAGTTGGAGGCAGGCTCTGGATGTCAACTAACATCCTTAAAAAGGTCCTCCCCCCATTGGGTATTGATCTCCAAAGGCTGAATAATTAATCTCAATTTTGCTATGAAAAACACAGCCAAGTCCTCGCCATAAGAGCCAAAGCTCTGATTCAGAGCGACTGGATGAGCTAATACTTTAACTAATTAAATAGTTCCCCAGATGAAGAATTCAGCTGTTAAAATTAACTGACATATTTCATAAAAATGATTCGTAAAGAGAGAGTCCAGGATTGGATATCCATCATAGATGGAGCAACCATGCAAACATACATATGTTACAAGTTAGAAGGAAAGAAATTAAGAAACTGCATTGCAGTGCTATATATGTATTATTACAGCAGAAAGACAATGAACAGAAGGGGCATGCATTGCACATGACCATTTCAAAGAGGGTACTGGTTGAAAAAGAATAAGAGAATGAAACAATAGCTCTAAACATAAAGCAGACATGAAGCCCTAATCCAAACAGTAAGAAATTGAGTTAATGGTTGAGGGGGATGAAAGCCCCACTCAGACAGCAATCAAATTCCTTGTCTGGGTGGACCGCAAAAGTCACTCAATTAACTTGTGCTAAACCCTCAGGTACCTTATACCAAAAGAAGTAAAGAGGAAATGTGTATTTATGAAACACAAGAACAATAATAAAGTGAAACCACAAGAAAAATCCCAAACCAATTTAGAAAAATAGAGTTAGTTTTTAATAAATGAAATGACACCAAAGTGAATTAAATCCAATCAACAGAACTGGAGTTATGATTTTTTAAAAGTTTTCTGTGAAAAATACCGCCTAAAGATCAAAGCGCCAACCGCAGGTATCTGGTAGAGTGAGACCAGGTCAAAGTCTAAAATTAAGATCAACTGAGATGGAGCAAGCGCCGGATCCAGGGGTGAATTGGGCGCAGCCTCAACTTACATTCGGACTTAAAAAATATTTTTGAAGATTTTCCTGGGGAAGGTAGAGTCTTCAGCTCCTCAGTGGGGCGAAGCAGTATGTTGTGTCGAAGAACCAGGTGTCATCATCAAGGAGCCGCTGGGAGAGCTTGTGGTGAAAATTTCTACTTTTGTTTGAGGCCAGCAGCAGGATTCAAGTTCTCAGGAGCTTGTCATGTCCCTGTAGCTCATGCAGGAAGCCGACCGACAAGCCCTTGAAGTCACTCTGGTGGTTCTGGGTTCAAAGAGCAGGTCCAGTCTTCCTTCCGGAGGGCAACAGGGTAGAAGGACAGTACTTCAAGCAGCAGAGCAGTCCTTCGCCTGAGTCTTATACAAGCCCAAAAGTGATCTAAAGAGTGGCTCCTAGGGCCTAACAGTTATACTTGGTGCCACCTTTATGTGTGAGGGGACACCCTGTCCTAACCCATGATTTGGTTCTGGAAAGTTCTCCTTTCCCTTGGCATGGCTCTGAACTGTCTGGCATGAAAACGGCTGGTGCCAGGTTCCTTTGTGTGTGCAGGAAGTTAAGGCCTTTGAATTATAAGTTGGGCAAGGAACTTCTCTGCCCCTGCCATGTTGGCAGAATGCCCCATCCTCCCCACACCTAATCTCTTTTGTGTCAACGTCTGGGAGGAATACACAAACCCCAATAGCAGGGTCATTCACAGTCATGTTACCCAGGACACTGGCAGAAGGCACAAAGGATCAGAACAGGAAAATCCCAAATTTCTAAAAGTGGCATTTTCAGAATTGTGATTTAAAATCTGACTTTACCATTAAAGAGGATTTTAAATTGCAATTCTTTTCACTCTAAACAGCATATCTCTTGCTGTTCCCAATCCAAAGTTAGCACATGTTAAATTTAATAAGGTAACCGAGTGTAAGTCAATGTGAGACCTACTTTAGGAGTTTTTCACACCAAGACATCTAAAGCTTAAACCCACCAGCCCTACTTTTAAAATACCATGCACCCTGCCCTGTGAACTTTTAGGGCCTACCTTGGGGGTGACTTATAAGTAGTAAAAATGAAGGTTTAGGCCTGGTAAAAATTGTATTTTGCCAGGTCAAAATGGCAGATTAAAACTGCAGTACAGACTGCAGTGGCAGGCCTGAAACATGTTTTTAAAGGCTACTTTTGTGGGTGGCACAATGAGGGCTGCAGACCCTCTGGTAGCATTTAATTTACAGTCCCTGGGTACTTATAGAAACATTTACCAGGGACTTACAAGTATTTTAATGTGCCACTTGGGTGTAGACCACTTTTGCCATGTTTTAGAGAGAGAGCACAAGCATGTTTGCAGTGGCTAGTAGTGGTAAAGCGCACAGAGTCCTAAAGTCAACAAAACAAATTGAGCAAAACAGGAAAGGGTGAAGGCAAAACGTTTGGTGGTGACCATGCAGAGAGGGCAAGTTTCAGCACATACATGTGTCCTTCCTTCTTTCTGTCTATTCATACCTGCTTCCTTCAAAGGGTGCCTGCTTGTGTGATGTTTAACCCCATCTATGTTTAGTGTGATTGTATATGAACCTGCATGATCGTTATGTGTTTGTATCAGCCCCTGTATGGTTCTTACTAGCTTACACTGCCATCTCTCCAACAGTTTAACTTTTATAATTCCCTCTCAGGCCCTAATACTCACGCTGTTTAGTCCCCACCTGATTTATGTTTTAATTGAGTTTTGTTGCCATTAACAAGAAGAAAGAAATAAACATATGTCCTCAGGCCTCACAATTTCTGTTCTTCCTTAAGACCAACAATGCTTGGATGCCTATAGGTAAGTTGATTTGCATTAATATGACTACGGTTTTGATGGGTTTGTGGATATTGACTGTGTGCGGATGTACATGCATTATGACATACCGATTGGCTTTGGCACTATCTGTTGAAATTGCATCCTTTTTTTCAAAGGTTATCATTTACTATAGGTAGCCCTGATCATACGAACACATAGCCAGGATGCTTTCCCTCTGATTTTATCTCATCATGTGTGTCACATTGAGGCAGTACAGTCGAAAAAGAGAAGCTGGTGCCCCCTAGAATTCTTTATTGTATGCTGTTCAATTCTACTAGTGCTGAGACTTCCATAACACGTACAAAACAATATTTAACTCTGGAATAAAGAAACAGTGCCCTGCCACTTCTACATAATGAAATGCAGAGAGACAGATCTGCGAGTCATGTAAAATAACACAAACACAGAGGGCCCTGATCTGCGTGATTTGGAATAACTAATTCCAGAAAACAAATATAAATCTGGTTGCAAAAAAAAAAAAAACCTTGCGCTCTCCTGATATAATGTAGGTAATAATTACACCTTTTGATTTCCATTTGGAGACGTCTGCTTTTGTACAGCTCTATCAATAAAAGCATTATGCAGACTTCCTGTAATTTCAAGTACACAAAACCTGCGAGAGAGGAAGAGCGAGAAGGCTACTGTAAGAATTGATTTCTTATATTGCAATTACTCTCTCAACTCAGAAGTAAATGAACCATACTCGTCTTGATTAAATCTGCATGAACACTCGAGGCACCATGTAATTAGAAGAAGTAAACAGTGTATGAAAGTATTACTTACTACAGGGAACTAGTATGTACCTAATTCCTTTTTAATTAGTCCTTAGGATAGAGCAGCGAAACATGCGCCAAGGCAGACAAACACTCAACCAAAACTTAACAATTACATCAAGTTGTTCGAGTCGTTCATCGACAGCTCTGTATCCTCCAGGGTCCGAATCAAACACACATTTTAACAGACTGTGCATTTCAGCATTAGGCAATTCGCTTCTCACTGCAGTGTGATTTTCTTGTACTGAAATTGACATATAGGTATACATCTATGTGTTATTATTTGATAAATGTACATATATTCTGTTTTGTCATACCCACATAAAAATATCCATTGCATACATTAAAGTTATTAAGAACAATAGTACATCAGTGTAACAATTATTAAAACACAAGCTAATTTGTGAACAGTTATCAAATATCTTCCCCAGACAGTGATTAATGCTCACTGCTATAAAAAAAAAATGACTTTAAGTAATGTATTGTTTGCCTATTCTCTTAGGCATATTATAAGTATATTTTTCCAAAATTATATTATTTTCCCAAAATTACTGGATACAAGGCAGTTATTTCAAACCTAATTTCAGATCGAGTAACCCCGAAAAAAAGCCTGCAAACACGTGTACATCCATTCTCGCATAAATGTATTTATAGATTGTTTTTCAAATTACTATCATTCCCAGAGGTATGCCTGGAATCTGTGCCAGGTCCTAGTTTCTTTGGGTACTATTGGGAGTGTCTTTTTACACCTCCGTAGGGCTCCTATTCCAGCTAATTGTAAATCTACATTGCATTGATTTTAGCATAGGGGAAAAGAAGCCCCTGAGCAAAAAGCACATTTTTTTTTTCCTTCACAGTAATTTGTTTTCCTGATGGAGAAAATCCCTCTCCTACACTGGGAGCGGTCCACCCCCCCTCTCTTCCTGTAAGGGGAGTTACTTCATCACTTGGCTGGGGAGGTGTTCTGAACATTTTCAGGCTGTGAAGGGGTCAGATCCGAGTTTCTGAATGCTCACATTGGTATATGTTTGTAGGCTTTCACAAACTTTCAAGTCAATCCACTCCTTGTAATTCCTGCTTCCCAACTCTTAGACAGGATCTCTCCACATGCCTAGTAATTCCATTTGCACCTGCGGGTCTCCTTTTGTGGAATCTTGCAAGGAAAAATTAAGTATTTTTGACTGAAAACATACATTTGGGGTCAAAAAACCTTTGTTTTCTGGGTCCCTTGTGTTTATGTGACTGTAGGCACATTTTATGTGTGAATATTTCATCATTATAATAATGCAATTTGGCAACTAGTGTCTCTGTATGTATGGGGGCAGGAGTTTAAACAGCTGTACATGCAGTTCAGAGGCTAGTTATTAGGGTTTGGAATACTATTTGGAAAACTGTAACTAACTACTATTGCTTTCCTGCATTGTAAGGTTGGTGAGGGTATGAAGCGGGGCAATAGAGCAGGCAGGGACAGCTGACCTATTTGTCTGTGTCTTGAGTGAGATTAGGGGGACAGACGTAGTTCTCTTATTGTTCACTTGCTTTCTGGAGTTCAGAACTGTTAATTGCCATTCCCCTTAATATACATCCTCACTTTCCATGTGGAAGCACTATTGTGGGGCAAGCAATAAAGAGCGGTCTGCACAGAGGCCCAATGTCATATGTGACATCTTCAGACAGTCCTAGATTATTAGCTTAGTGCATGTTACAGAATCTTATCATGCAAAGTGGTGTTGGCTAAAACCTAGAGCTGGCTCAAGGTGCCACATAACATAGGGACCACTTGGCAACTATGTTGGTGCCAAACAACCAAATTACCACTCCGATAGAAACACATTAGCACGTACTGCACAGAAGATAGAACGTGAACTCATCGGATGGTCTGGATCAGATTGCCAATCGGACTGCAGAATAAAAACGGTTTTAGGATATGAGGTGATTATTTGACACGCAGGAGACCAAATATAGGAAAATGCCTCTTTGTATGGTCATCTCCATTTTATGGACTGATGCTGCTGTTTTTTTCACTCTGTGCACTGGGACTCAGCTAATGAGGCCCAAGCGTATGTGCTCTGACCCCTAAAACATGACAAAATTGCCTATACTCCTAATTCCCATATTTAACTTACCTGTAAACCCCTAGTAAAAAGCACAAAGTGGACCCTGGGCCTGTAAGTTAACTGTTACTAGTGGACAGCAACACACATTGGGGCACATGCATCAAGCTATTTACCGGTCGCAAACAGGCTGATTCGCAGAATCGGCCCCTTTGCGACCGGTAAATAGTCTTTTGGGATGCATCAACCCCAAAGGCATTCGCAAAATAGGTAATCGCAATTTTTGCAATTACCTATTTTGCGAATGCAGTTAGGGAATCGCAATTTGCGATTCCCTAAATGCAATGCAAGAAGCATTCTCAGAATGCGACTTTGCATTAAGGAATCGCAAATTACCATCAACTTCAAGTTGATTGTAATTTGCAATTCCTTAGAAAAATGCACAAAATGGCATTTTTCTATGTGCCATGTGGCGCATACACATGCCCTTAGGGCATGTGTGTGCGCCACAGGTGCACAAATACCATTTTTGGGGGTGCATCAGGGTGGCCTTTTGGCCCCCTTGCACCCTTGAATAGCATTAGCAATTTGCGATTACCTATTTGGTAATCGCAATTTGCGAATGCATTCCCATTAATTCCTATGGGACTCTAGGCCCATAGGAATGAATGGGAACACATTCCCTAATAGCGAATCGCAATTTGCGTTTCGCTAATAGGAAATGTGTAGGAATCGCTATTTTTTCTGCGAAACCTACATGCATAAGGAATTGCGATTCCTTAATAGCGATACCTTAATAATCGCTATTAAGGAATCGCAATTCCTTTGTTTGATGCATGTGCCCCCTAGTGCCACCACTAGAGTGACAGTGCAAACCAGGACTGCGGGCCTACTGCTGTAGCCTGTTTGTGCAGTTTTAAAACTATAAATTTGGCCCATCAAAATAACCCCTTTTGACAGACTTAAACCCTCCTTTTAAATGTTAATAAGACACCTCTAAGTAGTCCGTAATGTCCAAGAAGGTCAGGTGCATGGTATTTAAAAGTAGGACATGTAAAGGTTTAACATAAAGCTAATTGGCTTCAATGGGACAGATGCCAATTAGCATCCGACGACATCAAATCATCTTTGACTACAGCCTGTACAGCCTTGCCTCTCTGAGGAAATCCGACTTCCAGTTAAAGTCCGAATGTAAAAATCTTCACCAGGCACATTGAATAGAAGCATCCAATTGATGTCAACAACTCCCTGGCTTCACCAACACTTTGTCCTTTGTCAACCTGTCGTAGTCAAGCCCATCTTTGACATCTAAGCTGCAGCCCTGCACTGCTGAGGGCTCTACCTTCTTGAAACTTTTCTAAGTGAGAAGGCAACTTTGCGACTGGTTCTAACCCAATCTATCTATCTGACTCAGGCTCCATTGCAGTCACCCTGAAACCTTACCTTGTCCCGGTCTAACACGACCAGCTGACAATGGTTGGCGCTATGCACTATTGGGTGCAATTTTAATTTATATTTTAAAAGAATTATATATTGGATTTTTGTCATTTTGGTGTCAGTTTGCTCATTAAAATATTCTCTATGTTAATACAATGAAGTTGGATTTTTATTGTGTTGTATTTTCAACTTTTAACTGGTTTGGTACTTCAAAGTTCTTTACACATTTGTTTAAGTTAAGCCTGTCTGCTCTGTGCCATAGTTACCAATGTTTGAGCTCAAGTTTAAATTATGGAACCCTTTACTGGACCTAACAAAAATAATGACATTATTACTTGTGGTGGACTACCATCCACCCTAACTAATAATCCACTTTCACACACCAAATCTTCATGGAGTCATGTTGGAACCACTGTTTCAACCAGGCTGCTGCAATTCATGTAGTACACTGAATCCCATGAGTACAGGTACGGGCAACTGAGGAAATCCAGTGCTGCTGGATTACTGTAACCTGACTTGAGTGTGCCCAACTCCCAATTACCACAGTAATGATGACCTACTTTGAAGGCTCTCAGTACTTCAATGTCTGCTTTTCCTATTTTTGCATGTCAGGTAAGTGTGACAGGTCTGTTAATAGGTACATTTAACTCAGTCCTATGCTCTGGGTCCCATCAGCATAGCACCCATATGCTACTGTCCAGGAAAACACTATCAAAGACTGTTATTCTCCTACGTGATGGCCAGAGCCACAGCATCACCCACCCATACGGCCCAACTAAGAATACTGTTTCTCAGGATAATTGCCTCTAGAATAACACTGTGGCAGTAACCACAAACACCATTAACCATTTCAGTGCGGCTGATGAAGTGGTCATGCCACTTCCACTACCTCTGTAGTGCAACTGACTTGGACAGTTCATTAGCAGCACTGCTACACAAAATTATTCTGGTACAGGTGCCAGAAAGATATTTCTTTTTTAAAAAGCAAGAGAAAAGCACCCCGTTTCAAGAGGTACCCCTAGCTAGTGAATCCCAGCTTGTGGACTGTCATGGGAGCATGATCCCCAAGCAGTGCTCCACCCACTAAACACTAATGAGTGGTCATCAGGCAGTGGCAGGAGCTCCCCACATCACAAAAATGGAACATCTTTTCTGCCCACTCAAGGTCAAATTGGGGGGTTTACCCTCAAAACCGCTCCCCCAGGGGATTCAGAAAGCTCACTCGACACCAGGGAAAACTTCATCAAAAAAAGAAGGGATGAGAGAGTGGGCCATTCCCCCTTGCAAAAAACAAAAATGTCTCTGGATATACTATATGGTAAAAGTGTGGACGTACAAAAAAAATCTTCTAAATATGACTGGTGCGCACTCCACACATTTCTTAAAATATGCAGTCATATACATTGAGAAGCACCTTTATGGAATAAGAAAAAAATCATGATGAGGTGCAACCATCAATTGGGAGGGTCTGGGAAGACCTAAAGTAGTAACTATCGGGGATCTGCAGGCAGGTGAGAAGCTGACATTCTTCCAGGATTTAAACTAAAAATATGGCCTGAATCATTCTCAATGGTGGAAATACAATCAAAGCTCACATTGTACAACATCAAGGTTAAGTTCACTATCAGTCGCCTTACAATCTTCTCCAATCCATACATAGCTCCATATTTGGGGACAATTCAAGGGAACTGAATCCTGTTTATATAGTATGGTTATTGACTACCTCTTCTCAACCCCAAACATGACTGCATTCAGGAAAACATGTGTTATATTTCTCTCTGTGAATCTCCTAGTTTGTCAAACCACACAAAATCATTGGTGATCACAAAATGTCCATCAATTCATTAGGTAACAATTTATAACTCCATCCAACTATACCCAACTCCCACCCCTGGCTACCATCTTTTAGTTGAATATATCTTCCTTCCTGTAGTTAACTCTCTTCCTTTTAGTTAAAAATGTAATAACTTTATTTGCAGAGTATGAATCGAACACTAAATAAACTTAATTTAAAATAACTGCATTAAAATTATATTTTTTGAAAAACAATTAATTTAATTTAAATTAATTAAATACAGAAGTGGAGAGTAGAGCTTTGCATAGTAAATATGCATATGTGTATTTACCTTTGTGAATCTGGCCCTTTGCGTGTAAGAGGTTTAACAGTAAAAATATGGTGCAGTGGTCTGAGAGGCAGGTGCAGTGTGTTGGCAGCCCCTGCTACAAAGACAGGCACAGGCTAGTGTAGAGGCAAATTTCTGCAAAAAGTGAAGGGTAAAGGCAAAAGGCAAAAGGTTTGGGGGTAACCCTGCAGAGAGGGCCAAGACCAACACAGATCTTCGATTTTGCTTTCTCACTTTGCTCTCTTACAGCCTGTTAAGATGTGCTTTAAGCGGGAGATATTTTTTTTGGCTTCTCCTCCGCATCATAAGCATCATGCTAGGGTTCAAGTAATGGTATTACAACTTAAATAGAAAATATTAACCAAATCAATGA
The DNA here is from genome assembly GCA_963921515.1 of Calotriton arnoldi. NCBI lineage: Eukaryota > Metazoa > Chordata > Amphibia > Caudata > Salamandridae > Calotriton > Calotriton arnoldi. The sequence goes on from CAWUFW010011624.1 coordinate 309,632, forward strand.
TACTAATGCAACCCATTGACCAATACTGTGTTCCATAAAGGATGTCAATCAATCAATCAAGAAAGCTTTATTCGATTGTAAGCAAACAACCATAAAAGCACAATAGCAGCATTTCATACATGTTAAAATTCATATAAAATACATTTAAACAAGAAGGTAAAAACATTATTAAACTTCACAAGCTTTCCTGAGAATTAAAAAGGAATATTTAAAATAAAGACAATTGTTTTCTTAGCCACAGAAAATTTTTCAAGAAAGTTACCATCCTAAAAACAATATGTACATTGTCTAATTGTTGTAGTGCCAGAAGAGCAGGTCGACATTGGCGAAGCCCAAACCGTCTTAACACAGGGACTATACTCGTTCTCCTGGCACCGGAGTAAAATTTACAAAAGAGAATGACATGAATCAAGGTCTGCTTGGAGATTTTATCACAAGGGCACAACTGTAAAACTTGGGACCAGTCATTTACTTTGGGCAGAGTAACTAATCTATAAAATATTCCCAGGCGGAAACAAGTTAAAAGGAACCTGTCAAAATCACTTAGGGCCAAAGTGAGGTAGGGTTGAATATTAAAAGTAATTAAAATCAACTGGTTATGCAGGACTGTAGGTTTTGCAATTTCAGTTGATAACCTGGCGGAGTCTAGTAGAGACAAACCCTTTGCTTTTAATTCCTTACTTGGGGCGACTAGAGGACAGGTCGATTAAGTCCTCGCTAGGAGGGCTAAGAAATCGCCCCATACTAGGCCCTTCCACTATGGAAGTTGCAGGTGCTCGAATTCCCATGTACAGTCAATCTATATCCTCCAGTGAGCGCAGAGCATCAAAGCGCTTAAACACTGGGATTGGGAATCTGGGCTCCCTGAAACTCCTCGAGAGACCTCCCAAAGAGGTAGTACCTCAGAGTTGAAAGGGATTCGATGGTTTGTAGAAATAGCCTAGGGGTAAGATGTGTATGTCACTAGGATTGGGGGGCCCATAATTTCTCCTCTCCAGGATTGTGCACACCAAAGGAGGTGAGCTAAAAGTTAACACGACACAATCCCCTTGGAGAGTCTTCTTTGAGGGGCCAACCCATCCTATTCTACGGGCCATTTTAAATTCAGAAAAAAGAGGATTGCCTAGACCAGTTTTTAGACCCAAATAGAGAAGTGACTTGTTTTTTAACGCTGCCCAGTGTTCGAAAGTATTGTGGGGTAAAGGAAGAACATTTGCCAGGACCACTGTATAGGGGTGACATCTGGAGGCAAATTTAGAGTAGATGGAGAGTAGTTAGGGGACTCAGAATAGTCCCTAGGGCCGATGCCTCTATCACTATCTTTAAGCTGACCTGAAGACCTAGGAGTCGGAACTCCTCTCACTGCATCAGAAGAATTACTAGAATGTTCTACAGGAGTTTCTTTGTGAGTGGGAGGCTGTCTAGTGTGAGCTGAGATGTTTGCTACACATGAGTCTTTGCATTTGACAGTGTTCCTACCCTGTAGCTGCTCGTTAGTGATTCTACTAGAATTGCCAGCCCCTATGTCAACCTCTCAATTATTTGGGACGCAGGAGCTATATGATGATACAGGTAAGTGTATATGACTGATATGTTCCTCCACCTTAGCTAACCTAGCTTCAACGGCAGATATTTTTAGCTGAATAGGTTCCAGAAGGGTTGTCATCATAGTTTCAAGTCTGCCCCAGAAGTTCCCGACTTGCAAACTGTCTGGAAAATTATTCAGCTCATTAGAGTTAAGAGCAATCATTTGGTCCTCGCTACGCACACTAGGGCTGTGTGAGGTTTCCGCAGCCTTTCCATTTAGTCTCTGCCCGGATTTGCTCTGCTTCCGGGTAGTCCTGGCCTTCCTTTTTTTAGGCAGGGGCACTACAGTAGGGGCTATCCTGGGCTTGCTTTTTTGCCCTCTTGTGGTAACTGTAGGCCTAGTGGGGCTAAATTCTGGCTCAGAGGGTGACGAGAGCACAATATCTGCTAAGGGATCTTCTATACCATCTTGAGTGGAACCAGACCGAGAAGAAGATGCAACAGTGTTAATCAACACACATGGTTCGGTAAGCACGGGAGTCATAGAAAGTCTTGTAGGAGGTGGGATCGACTCTAGTGACAGCCTCCGCTCAGTGAGTTTGATTTCGTTTATGAGCACTGATTCCGCCCTCTGTAGGAAAGCGTCCAAAGTCCCTGTGCCCCCCTTGCCATTATTTGCTCTTCGCTTACTCATTTTGGCCCAGATTCTTTTACCTCAGTTCCTCCTACCTCCAGCCTCTTGTTTCAAGCTCTGCACCTCTTTGCCCTCCTCAGCCTGCGTTTCTTCAACCACTTTTATTTAAAAAGCTCACCGACTGTTCCAAGCTGCTTCAATGTCCCCAGGTGCAGCGTGATTAATTAGTTCAATAGCTTTGTTGAAAAAATTCTTCCTACCTCCTGGACTCCGAGCTTCACAGCCAGTCTGCACCTCCTTCACCTTTCACCTCTCCGGTCACCCTGGCCTGCAGCCTGCCTCCATGAAAGCTCCAGGCGTGTTTCCAGGCGTTTTCCCTGTTGCTGGTTCTTTACACCATTCACGCTTCAGCCGCCTGCCACCAACGTCTCCTGTTGCTATAATGCCGGTCCGGAGAAAGAAGCTGTCAGCTACGACAAAATTCGGCCGCTGCACTCTTCACCCGCCTCCGCCTCCACCATTAACTTTCCATCAGCAGCATCTCTTGCAGCCCGGCTGCCAGTTTAAAAAGGGAGGAAAGCGATATCGCGGCGAAATCCAAGACATCGCGTTTCAGCCACGGGGGGCTGCCAACATAAGCTTCATGCTTTCCGCGCTTTGCTTTTTGCAGGGGCCGCTGGCCGGACCTCCGCACTTACACCACCGTGGCTCGGAGACGCCGAAACTCCATTGCTGGGGGCGGGATGTCAAGTGCCATAGGATTTTCGCTCCGTCTTCCTTAAAATCAAAGTGTGATTGATTACATTTCCTGATCAATGAGACACAGTTTCAAGACAGAGGGGCCGATTACAATTCGGGCTGGAAAGGCTCCGACTGACGGTCGGAGCCTTCCGGGCCGCATCGTAAACAGCCCCTCAGTTTACTTTCTGACCGCAGCATTACAATGCTGGTGGTCGGAAACTAAACCGGCCAGTCATTCCAGCTGGCTTCTGATGGGCTAAAGGAGCCTGTCAGCCAGTCAGAACTCGCTCATAATACCAAAGGGCGGGCCTTTCCGCCCTTGGGATTACAATGCACGGTTTCCGGCATGGTTTCCATGCCAGCCTGTCCGACATGGAAGCCATGTTGGAAAGTGTGTTTGGGTGCCCCCAGCAGGGCCCCCTTGTGTGTGCAGCCTCCAGTTGGGGGTCGAGAGGGCACCTATGGTGCCCCCCTATTGATCCCTGCACCCTGTGGCAGGCACCTTGAGGTGCCTGCCTCAGGGTGCAGGAATGAAAAGCACCTCCCATTTCCCTATGGCAGCATGTATTACGGCCAGTTACGGCTGTAATGCATGCTCCCATAGGAAAATGTAGGAATGGCGACCGAACAGTGTTCGGTTATATCCAAATTAGGCGGTTCAGACCGCCAACCAGAGGTCGGTCGGTCCTAGGATGAGACGGTGTTGGGTAGTCTTAAGTCTGCCCAACATCGTAATTAGGCCCTAAGTTTTGTTTTACCTTGTGGTTTATCCTGTGGGACAGAATTTCAATGTCTAAACTGACTAAACTGACAAATGTGATACATTACTGGAGCTTTAACTATATCTATTTAGCAATTTTGACTCTATAAAAAAGTTAAATATTGTCACTTAGTCATATATTGTAGGAAGGTGGAATATTATGTAGTGAGGCTGGTTAGGCTTCACTATGCAATACTCTCACAATACCCCAAAGATGGTCCTTGGATTCACAATAGTAAATCCCTAGCTCAGTCCTGGTGAGTGGCAAAGAGCAGTCAGGCTTTACTAGAGGAACATGTGTTAAGCATTTCAGAGTACCAACATGGACGATGAATAAATTACACAACTCGAAAGAAATTAATCACCAATTTATAAATATAAAGCAGATTTTTATATAAATTAAGACAACAAAATTAAGTCAATCGGATAAGTATAACCGGAGTTATGGATTTTAGAAGCACAATTAAATCAGTGCAAAAACAATATTGCAAAAAATTATGATTGTGGTCAATGGGAAAATGCACTAGCGACAATCAATCACTTGCAGGTCGAGTTGTGTGGAACCCAAGTAGGGTTAAGGTGATGCGGGTTCCAGAACCAAGCCACAACAGTAAATTTGAAGTGGGAGCCGCAGGGGAGCTGGTTTTACTTACCGCTTGCACAGTGCTGGTGGGGAACCAGCTGCAAAAAGTCAACAACAGAGCCACTGCTGATGTCGGATGAAGGATTTGTGGTATTCTGTCGAGGTGCAATGTTGAGTAAAGGTGGTGGTTGCCGGACTGGTGAACAACAAGCCTCGGCAGCGGTAACCTCAGCAGAAAGGTATTTTGGTGTCTGGAGGTCCGGAGGAAAATAGTTGCTGCCTGATACTTGCTGGAGGTCAGGACTACGTTTCCAACAATGCTCTGGACCATCTACTTTTGGGCAAACTCTCAGAGGGCCCAATAACCAGTGATTATTTGGTTCTGGTGCATTGTTTTTACCTGCAGTGTGCAGATGACTAGTACCACTAGTCCAAGGGAGTCTGGAGTTGCATTTGGCTCTCAAAGTGGTCCCTCTGTCAGGGGGAACTGGTCGTTGGTCCAGGATGAGTCACAATTGTGCAGTTCCAGGAAGGTTGCCACAGGTGCAGAGTATTGCAGCTTTGGTGTCTGCAGCTCCTGTTGTAGCAGGCTTGGTATCTTCTTGTCCTTTGTTGTAAGTCAGATCAGAACTGAGGTTCTGGTGCCAGGGGTAACACTTAATTCCTAGATTTAGGGGTGTTAGGGGTGTGGGTACAAGTGGCCAATGGGATACTAGCCCCAGCGGCTAATCCGCCCCTGAGGTGACCACATTCGGGGTGGGGGGGTCACCTTTTCTACCCAGGACTCTCTATTCTAACACTTTTCAAAATGGTAGAAGTCTTTCTCAGCTGTACAGACCAGGTAGCTCACCCTAGAGGTGTGGCTAGACTTATGGGAATGCACGCCTCCTGAACAGGGGTGTAGTGAGCACCCACTTTCACAGCTTAAGCGAGGGTGTTGACACATTATTTATGAGTTTGTTATGTCTGCAGCTCTGCAGAAAAAGATCTTAAAGAAACAAATAGAAAACCATAACCAAGGTCAGGGATGGGAAGCCAATCACAGCACAAGGTACCCAAATGGTGATATGATGAGAGAAAGAAAGATTGTGCAGGGGAGTAGCTTTAATTGGTTCAGCAGGTGTATTGGCACCAGGTCTCAGAGGCCTAAGCTGCACACTGAACCCTGTTTATTTCTGTATTTTATCTTTCAAATTGCAGCCGGGGGCCCATTTCCTTCCTTGCACTAGGGCCCGCATTACACTGGCTATGCTAGTGGAAGTGTGAGAAAGGGGGCTGGAAGGAAGGGTGAAATGAAGAACATATGAAGAGAAGAAAGCAACTGTGGCAAGAGTGAAGGGTCAAAAGCATGAAAGGATGGATGAACAGGTGAATTAAATGGTGATTGAAATGTAAAACAACACTGAATGGGTGGGCGAAAGAAAGATAGTCTGGAATGATGAAAGGCTAGATGAATGAGTGGATGGACGAATGGAAGTTTGGATAGATGGATGAATTGATAAAAGGAGAGTGAAATGATAAATGGATTGAAAAGGGTCATATCGATGGGAAAGGATGAATGAAGGGAAGTGTGAGTGGAAGAATTGAAGGATGGATGGAAGAGTAATGATGAAAAGGTGAATGGATAGAATGGTAAAGGAAGGACAGATGGAAGCATGAAAATATGGATAGATGAACGGATGGATGCATGAAAGGCTTATCTGATGTAGAGCTAGATGAACAAAAGTTGGGATGAAGGGGCCTCATATAGTGTGGGTAGGGTGTACTCACTTCCCTCACCCGATGGCATTCGAGGTACGGATCAAAGTGGGGGTTATTTACATTTTTTGGCTACTCCCTTGCTCCTAAATACCTAATTTTCCCACCTGCTGGGTGCAAATGTGCCTGGGGGCAGGGGGATTTATGTTTTCTCCTTTGGGGCAGCCTGGTTGTATATCATAGCTGGTGAAAGCTTTGAAGCTCACCGCCTTGATTTGCCAATTCACTAGCCATCTTGTCAGGGATGGAGGTGTGATCTCTTTCCCGACCAGGCCATTGGTTCTGACATCTGGGAGAGTTCACACCTCCTGGCAGGGGGTCTGATTCCTGTCTTGGCTGCAGCAGCTGCGGGCTGGCAGCCAGAGCACAGGAAATGCTGGGGCAATCAGGTGGGCAACATAACATAACATGTATTTGTAAAGCGCACGTTCACCCAAGGGTATCTTGGCGCTGAATAACAGATGTTTATTGTTACCCAACTCAGTGGTACTCATTATATCGACCTCAGAAGGATGAAAGGCTGAGTAGACCTGCTGGGATTTTAACCTGTGACCATTAGGTCGAACACAGGCCCCCTACAGGGGATGCATTAGTCCACTAAGCCACGAGACCCGGCCTCTAAGGTAGCCACCTGGGTGCATGCCATATCGTCCTCGACTTAAGATTCGTGCCTGGGGTGATGAGGCACGTTGTTTGATACCAAACATGACATATTTTGGCAGTACCATAATGGAGCTTGCGACCACCAATTTGCCAGGGTTCCAGCCCATGTTTTCCTATGGATTGCCTATCACTTATAGTAGCATTTAATGGTAAAGGCTACTATAGGGGCATATAAGCTTGCACTGAAATGTCCACACCTTTAATATAGTGCACCCTGCCCCTGGGGCTCAGGAGGCCTTCCTTGGGGTGACTGGCACATATTAAAAATAGTGCATTGACTTTGGCACACATGGTGAGGGCAAAGTTGAGTTTGAGCAGTTTGCACTGCTCCTGCAGTCTGAAATGGCAGGCCTGCTGTCATTGGTTTACTTTGGTCAATAAGGGTGGCACAAACAGGGCTTCAGGTCCTGGTGACCCCTCTAACACCCATGCCCTGGGTACCACTGGTACTAGAGACTTATAATTGGGTCAAGGTCCTTGCCAATTGGGGTTGCCAATTCACATGTATCAGTTTTAGGGAGAGAGCACTGGCACTGGGGCCTTGGCTGCTGGCTCCAGTGCACTTTCAGAGTCATACCCATCGGCACTGGAGCAAAAAGTGGGGAGGTGACCATACAAAAGGGCACTTTCCCAGCCATATGACACACTGGGCTCCATTACGAGTTGCTCTTAATCCTTAAGGATTAATGAAATCACTGAGTGACAATATGGGCAAGAATAAAGAATTACCAGAAGGATGAGATGCATTAAATATGAATCCCCCAGGTTCTTTCCAGTTCTTAGTGGACCTTCATGGTCTAACTCATAATAATGAAGATTTTACAACTCCTGGAGTTATTGTTCTGGCCAGCAACGGTAACTTCAGGAGCTGGAATTTCCTGTCCCACTAGTGGAACCCCTATAATGAAGGCCTGGAATCATATGTGAATTTGCTCTCTCCATGAGCAATTCATGGGTGTGACAGAATGGATAACCATGTTGCAGAACTATTTGTAGAGAAATATTTTCCGGTGCAATGAGACCAATGCAGAAAATCTACCCTCATGCTTGTGACAAAGATTTGATCCTATGTGGTGAATGAGACATACGCACTGGTGTTAATACATTACCTAAGTCCGTATACTTTTTCTGTCGTCCATATTTATCATTCTTTTCAGTGCGGAGACAAACCTGTTTGTGACGTGTGTTGCACACGTTTACATAAAATAACACATCATATTTTAAGAAGAAAATATGGTTTCTAACTCAGCCATGTTGTGTTATGTTTGTTAGGCTATATTATGTTATGTTAAGTTATGTTACATTATACTATGTTATGATTTGGATGCCACATATATCACCCATGAGGGTATCCTGGCATCTAAGAAGGGCTGTACTGCTACCCTGACTGAGTCTATTGGAATAGTCAGGTTTTCAGTGCCAAACGAAATTCTAAGATAGAGCTGGCAACTACCCTAAAAAAAGGGTTTTTCTGAGTTAAGATCAAGACCATTATTTAACATTGCAGCGAAGCGAGTTGTTTGCAGCAGTATTATGAAATACAGATATATTTAATGTGTTAGTGAATTTCAGTGGGCCACTGTTAATGTTTGCAACACAGTGCACTTTTAAGCAGGTGTACCAGGCGCAAACAGGGACAATGCGACCTTTTACAATGAATGTTCTGCCCCAGGGTAGCTGCAAATTCACCCTGGGGGTAGCGCATGCATCGAAATACGGAGATGATGTTAGAAAGCTGCACAGTGTTTCTCCGTGCAGGTGGCATTCCACCTGCATTTTAAAGAGGGGTTAGAGAGCCCCTGCAGGAGGATGCAGTGAGTGACTGTACTTTAAAGCAAGGGGATGTCTGGGGGGGGACCATGGCACCCACTTTCTCCCCTTCAGAGAGCTGTCCTCAGGGGGCGCACTGATAGTCGGCCAATTGTTTTGTGGCACACTTTCAGTGTGCCTCCTAGGGGCATGTTTTGCCTCTGCGCCTGTGTCCATAATTAGGCGCAGGCACAGAGACAAAGTGATCTCCCCATTTGCATGGGGCCATGCCCCCATGCAAATGAGGGAACACCCACTGCGGAAAGTGCTGGCACTAAATGTGCATCAGTGTTATCAGTATTACAGAAGGGGCCACACAAGCATCTGCGGGCCCTTCTGTAATACGATAGTGCCCTGGGTGCAAAAACAGGCATACACGGCCGTTGACCTCCTAGGCCACTATGTATACTACACAGTGGCGGCTCGCATAGTGCGTGCTGCGGGGCGGGGGGGCGGGCGAGGGGCAGGGAGGGGGGGTAGTAAACTTGGACATGCGATGGAACGGAGGAACGTAATAATTACTTTCCTCCATTCCGTCGTATGTCCGAGTTTACTACCCCCCACCTTGCCCCTCTCCCGCGCCGCCCCACCGCCCCGCAGCACGCCCTATGCGAGCCGCCACTGATAATACAGCCCCAGGTGTCTATCTTTGAATCTATAAGGCTTTCTGACGTTCCCAGGAACAACAAGCTGTTCATTCCAAATGGTCGATTATTATTTGTCAACCTCTATTTTGCAAAATCTAAAAGAAAAAAAATGACGTTCTCATTCCTGTTGACTCTGAAAGTAAATCTTTTATGATGCAAGGTATCTATGTAGAGGCAAATAAATCTATGCATGCTTGAGAATGTGCCTAGCTCCCCTATATGCTTGTGTAGCGTGTGCAGCCTGGTTTTTAAGGGTTTTCTCTGTGTTGCTTCTGCTAACTGAAAATTATTATGGCACATTAATTAAAAAAGTGACTGAGATATGCTGTCTGGATATAATTTTCATTTGATTTTCTGATTCCATTCTGGTTATCAGAGTCAATCAATTGCATTGGTTGATTCATTTCCTATTTCTGATTTCATACTTCTTTTAATAATTCCCAGTAAAAACCAAAATAACTTAAATTGAAATTCAAGTAGGAAACTATGACGTCAAATCGTTCAGACATTTGTGCAAGGGGTAAAAGGACCTAATTTACTTGATACATTTTCAAAATGCAGTGTTGCTCATCATGATGAGATTTTGTGGCGTTGGAAACATTAGGTACATTAAGATGTAAAACCAAAGCATAAATCAATGATTCCTCGCTAGATTAATAAGGGAACGTGCGTAAATGACATGCTCATAGCTTCATCCAGACTGGTACTGTGCATCTGTTCACATTGTAATTCTATTTATCATGGTAATCAGCACATTTGCATTATTTATTCATCAGTTACAACAAGGTTTCTGGGTAGCGGCTTGTTGAGTCCCAGGTCTCCCGGCAGCGCTAGAATCAATGGGCTAGAAATCCTTGTAATTCTCTTGCAGTGTTGGTGAGTAATGGACTTTAATTGCATTCATCGCACACGGAAGCAGTTTAGAGCTCAGGCTGGAAACAAAACGTGTTTAAATTGAATCAGTCGTGAACCATGGCCGTTCACTCCAAGGGTACTATTCGCACTATTATTTTCTTCAAATGAATGCAAAATACTGTGATTTGTTAAATCTTCGCCATCCCGAAAAATGCATCAATATCCGGTAATCATAGATGAGTACCCTAATATTCTGTCCACTCTGTGACGGCCTAAAAGGCCCACTATAATAGGTTTAAGTAAATAAGACAGAAGCATTACTCAGAAAAATGATGGGAGAGAAGATGCAGATAAAAACATTGCATGAAAAAACAAGGAACCTAATGAGAAGAGAACAATGGTAATCAAATAAAACACTAGAAAAAATTAAAAAATAAACAGCAAAGACGCAGTAGTATTCACAGATTACAATTGATAGAGTGAGACAGTGACTGGTATTATAACTTCCACCCAGACAACTAAATGCTACCTAGATCTTGAAAAATCGTCAAGTGCTTAAGGGTCCCTCTGCATCCTGAGAGGCTGAGAGTAGAGTTCTAGGGAAAAGGGTTCAAGGACAACAGGTATCTCAATTGTAGATCAACTATATAATATTAGAGAGAGTTAATTTTCTTTTTTTTACAGGAGATTACTACAGGTTTTGTGTTAGCAGCATACACGGTCTACTATGGATGACCAAGAGGAAGCAGATGACCACCCGCATGATTTGAAATCAGACTTTTGGCTAAAGTCCAGGAGGTGGGAAATAGAAGTAGAGGAGAAAGAGTTTTAGATCCTTTTTCAATGTGGGCATAAAGGAAGAAGCTACCGACCAAGTGCATGCACCTGCACAAAGATTGGTTAGAGGAGTATTTATTGTTGAAGGCCAGTATTTTCTATTAGTAGTTTGATAGATCTGCAGAGATGCCTCTAGAGATTTTCAGTTTTTTGACCAAATTGTGTGATGGTTGGAACCGAGATCTCTGTGAACTATATGTATGTTTTACAGGTGGAATGCCAACAGAATGTGCAGCTGCCATATGCAGAGAGACTTTATGTGGTGCCAATGAATTTTAGGGATTCTAGAGAAGCCAGTTTTCTAATAGTCTAAATTAGATAGGGCCAGAGCCTGAGGTATATCTTTGAGATCATCTTCTTGCAGGAAGGGTATGGGCCTCCTGAGAAGTCTGAACTGATGATTTGTACTTTTATAGTGCTTATAGGTTTGCTGAAATTGAGTCAGTGTTGAGTATGAAGCCAAGTCATTTGGTATTGTCACTGATGCCTGGAGAGATGTTTCAAATACTAGTTGAATCTCACCATTGCTGCACAGGTGTAGTTGATATGTGCGAAGAACACAAAACAGAAACTATTTTGTTTTGATTGAATTTAAGGTGATGAGGGGGCACCCAAGACTGAATGTTGCCTAGTGTCAACACATGTATGGAGATATTATCCAGTGAAGATATGTCTAAATACAGCTATCTTTTCTCATCATATTGATGGTGAGAGATGACAGATTATTTTATGGTTTCACACGCGGTTTCGAGAAAGAGATTGATCAAGGTATGATCAAGAACTGAACTTTGTGAAGCACCTTGAGAGACAGAAACACGGTTGGACAGTGAGCAGTTGAATGTTATCAGTTGCAGTTGATTAGCAAGATAAGTTAAGAGCCAAACCAGGACTATGTCATCAATGCTCACAGATTTTTGTAGTGTTAGGATGAGATGTTGTGAATGACTGTGTCAAATGCCGCTGAGAGATCAAGTAGAATCAGCAAGCAAGAGTTACCATAGTCAAGGATGCAGAGACTATAAACAATATTTTGCAGGATTTTGGGCAGCTCTGAAGCCATATGAATTGTTTAAGTTGACTGTTGAAGCAGCTCTTCAATATTTTATCAATGATAGGTAGACCTGTGATAGGACGGTAGTTCTTGAGGTCATCCTAAACAACAGGGGGCTTTGAAGTAAGGAAGGCACCTGTCTAATTTTGAGATAGTTTGGAATTACACCTTAAATTTTGGATACATCGATGGGTTTGACCCTGTAAGGTACAAGAACAGACCACATTCATGTAGCTAGTTTGACCACTATTGGGTCCGATAAGTGATTTGATGTATTTAGTTTGCAGATGGTGTCTGAAAGTTCCATCAGCAATATTTCTCTGAAGGTGTACCTGGTATTTGATAATTCTACCCAAAGGATGGAACAAAGGGAGTTAGATTAAAGTGAGAGAGGTGATTCCAAGGTTTTGGCCTTGATGTAAAAAAGGCAAATTCCTCACACTTCTTTTCCTGCTCTGCTAAGTTAGGAATACGTTTTGGATTTGTGCCATCTTTGACTACCTCAGATATCTTCTTGTGTCTCTTTGTAGGCCTGTCAATCTGAAATGTAATAGCTTGTGATTGTGCTGCAAAAATGTGCTTTTGGAAGTTCCCCTAGTGATGCAGAAGTTATTCAGATTGGCAAATACAGGATGCTGTCTTCACACATATTCAGTGAGTCTGGGGTGATCTTTTTCTTCATTTACTGCACCTGTGTACCAGGGAGCCAGCCATTTACTATTGGGGCATTTCTCCATGACTGGCATCAGATTAGTGAACATACCTGCATTGCTCATGGAGGTCTGGAAACCGTACCACATACTGTCCCAGTTTGGCGAGCGAGCACACCAAATTATGTCAAATGATGATTCTATGCACATTGAACTTAATGGTGTATTGTTATGTAATGCCCTGTTATTTTGGTGTATATATGTAAATATGTAAATTCTGTGCCACACTGAGCACTCCTTTGCACCTTGCGCCATTTCCACTATCAAAGGGAATTTGTTGTTTTATTATGATTGAGGCTCCAGTATTTATGGTATTTATTTTCCATCTGTTTTTATCCATATTTATTTTTTCCTGAGTGTAAAAATTGAAGATGTGATGGGTATGTTTCCACATATATTTTACTGAAAAATGCTTACTCATGTTTGAATGTTGAATGGATTTTAGTCATTTACAGTACAATACAGTCATTTGAATCCATTTACATTGTAGAACAGCTCAAACAGCTATACTGCTGCAGTTATTTAGGCTTCATGAGGATTTTTTTTTTTTTTTTAACTCTACTACCTGTCAATCTGCATAGCTATTGACCTCGCAATCATGACTAACAGTAATGAATTAAGTCTAAAGAAAACCTATTTTCCATATGTATCCATATTTTAAAAATAAATACAAACAGGAAAATATATGGTTTTCTGCCGGTATTTATCTGTAAAAATCAGTAAAAACAGAAAACTGGGAGCCTTAATTATGATTTATGAAAAATACAGTATCATCAGTGGAACTATGGCCCTCGTGTTTGATTGAGCCATTTTACTACAATGTACTCTGTAACCTCATCATGGTTGTCATCAATTACGTCATTGGAAAATAGTGCTTCACATTTTATACAACTGGTTTTTGCCATATTGTCCTTTAGAAACAATTTAATAAAATCTGCACTAACGTTTTTAATTTCCAATATGCGTATCTCCACTAATCATCACAGAGGACATGTGCAATAAATGATAATTAGTAGGCACCTAGGGCCAGATGTACTACCCTTTTTAGCGGTCGCGAAGGAAAAATCGGCCCGTTTTCGACCTCTAAAAATGGTTATGATATGTACAAACCCTATTTTACCAGTAGGTAACCTATTACCGACTTGCAAAATAGGGTTTGAAAATTGCTATTAGGAAGGGGCATGCCAAGGGCGTCCCTTCCTGATAACGAGTCGCACTGGTATGTACGATTGTTTTGCGACCACAAATGCAGTTGCAAAACAATCACAGTTACCACCTACTTCAAGTAGGTGGTAAGCCAGTCGCAAATGGGAAGGGGTCCCCAGGGGACCCCTTCCCCTTTATGCTGGGAAGCGAAAATATTTTTAAGAGCAGGCAGTGGTCCCACAGACCACTGCCTACTTTTAAAAAATGAATCAGAAACGTTTCATTTTTCTTTTTTAAACGCAGCCCGCTTTCCTTTAAGGAAAACGGGCTGCATTTTTTTTTTAAAACTGCTTTATTTAAAAGCAGTCACAGACATTGTGGTCTGCTGACCCCAGCAGCCTACCATCCCTGTGAGTTCTGGCCATTCCCAATGGGTCACAAATCACGACCTGCCTCATGAATATTGATGAGGCAGGTCATTTGCGACCCCATTGGGAATTGCGCAAAATGTGTCTAAGACACCCCAGTCCATTCCGTTTTGCGAGTTGCAAAAAATCACAATTAGAGACTCGCAAAATCAAATGGTCATACATCTGGCCCTTAATTTACTGAAATGTAGATGCATGTGTGTAAATGGAGGTGCGAATGTTTGCGAACCAATTTTTGCACAAGTGCACATTGTTCATGATACAGCTCAGACAATGTTGCCATATGCAAAACCACCATAGTTCAAATATTATTTTTCCCTGGGACTCGGTGAATCTTTGCCCCGGTTTACAAATGTAGATTGGTTGAAGGGCAATAAGGTGCACATAGAATAATTGTGTTTTTTTTAACACATTATTAAGAGCTGCATACGTGTTTGAATAGGAAAATATCTCTGTAAACACAGGGGAGTGCGATTCTATTTACTCTTTAATTTGAGTTACAGCTAAAATGCTCACAATCCTGTTTGCAGCTAGTTTAGTGCTAACCTGTGGGTATTAGTCCTAATATACAATTTTACTGTCTCTAGGCTTCTAATGAGCTGTCTGACAAACACAAATATCTTAAGAATCAAGAGCAGGCCAGTACCAGCGCATCACCATGTCAGGAAGATTTTAAAGTTCTGAAACGGCAGTGATTCGAGGTAGTTTCAGAATACGAGTTTAATCAGTTCTCCATTCACCGTGCTTTGTCCTTTTTCATTGTGAATTGCTTTACTGTCGGTGAGAGGCTGTGCTATGACCCTGAGATGCCAATTACACAGTAGGAATACAGGCAGGTTAGTCAGCAGTGGGACACTTGCATTTTTTCTGCACTGTCAAACCTCAAGCATGGAGCTTATTTTAAATAAAAGTCTATCTGTTCATAGAGCGTTGTGTAATTTCTTCTAAATCTAAAAACTAAAAATAAGTTTCAGAAAATGGGCTAATTGAGCAGGCTTTAAAGTGATGGATTTGTTTTAGATTGCCAAGGGGCAGTTTATAACAAGTCAATCCTTTAAGCAGCTAAAAGTATTAGTGATATATTACTGAAGCAGAAAATAAAGAAATAACCACATCATGCTTGTAGGACCTCAATTCTGGAAAAAGGGTGAAACATTATAACAGGATTTCCTTATCATCTACTTTCCAGATGCCTTAACTGCTATTAGGCAATTCCAGTGACTGGAATCATGCCAAGCTAATTCAACCTGGTTCCACTTGTCACCCTTTTCAATTCCCCAGGTGGCCTTACTTTGAAAAGCAAATTGCCAATATCAGAGGAATCTTTGAGAAGGCGTTCAACTTTCTGTGAAATCGTGTTTGAAGGGAAGGAAACACAACTGAGAAGAAAATATGATAACTATATTAAAATCAAAAACTCTAATGACTGTTACATAAGCACCAAACTCTAAACTATACACATTTTTTGCAATAAAATTCTAAGCCTTGAAAGTCGAAAGTTAGATCCTCATTCCAAGTTGTGCGGAAATTGGGTGGGAATGACCAGGCTCCCATACTGACAGTGGAGACGACGAGGAGCCCAGGGGCTTCTGTTGGAGGGTCGCGGGTTCCTAATGCTGCAGGTAACCGCTAACCCATCCAGAGTTGCTAAGCTCTGTGGTTTCCAAGATGGTGGCCTGGCCAGGCTTTGGTCTAAACACCAGACCTGGCTGTGCATGGAGATAGTGTGAGGATTTTGTAGTACTTGCAGACCCATGTGAGGACCACCCGACAGGACTGTGGATTTGGTAGTACTTATAGACTCATGAGGGGACCCCCCAGCAGGAGTACTTGCTGGGAGGGAGCTGAAATGGTGACTGTGGTGTAGTTGCAAAGTGTGAGGGAGATAAGCCTGCCTTGAGGTTAATGTGACAGCCTTTAGGAGGCATCTCACACCATCTTCTTGTGAGACATGACAGGTTCGAAGCCCATTCATTTGCACAACTGAGTTTTATTCATTAACTGTACCATCCCTCCAATTAAGAACAGAAGCTGCAGTGCCAGGAATAAAGGGGACATTCATACACCCGAGATACCAGAGTTCCTGAGGACTCTCATGAAAAACAGTCACTGAAGCAGTGGCGGCTCGCCGAGGGATTGGTGCGGGGTGGTGGGCGGGGCGGGGGAGGGGGAGGGTGGGGGTAGTGAACTCGGACATACGACGGACAGAACTCAGAGGGAGTTCTGTCCGTTGTAAGTCCGAGTCCACTACCCCCCACCTTGCCCCTCCCCTGCCCCGCCCCACCGCCCTGCACCACTCCCTTGGAGAGCCGCCACTGCACTGAAGAGTTCAGGAATAACGCTCACAAAGGAGTAGTCTGTGATTATTGCTTCCCTAAAGGACGTGCAGTGCATCACATTGAATTGACAAGAGGATAGTGTTGCAGAAAAGTACTGTGGAAGATATTGAGAGTAATATCACAGTGGTGGAATGGAATATAGCAGATTTAGATTAGCATGTGAAGAAAGTGGAAAATAGATTAGTGACCAGAGGGATTGGTAACCAGAGGGAATACCCAGAGATGCTGTGACTTTGAGACTTGTTCCTTTAAGTAACTTTTGAAACTGAAAGTCTAAATAGAATGGCTTGAGAGTGATGGCAAGTCTCACAAGGTCTGAATATTGGGGTCGCAACCACTGAGGTGAATTGGAAATCAGCAGTACAGCATTTCATAAGACCATCAGAGACTGGCAAAGCAGAATCCGCGAATGCAGTGAAAACCTCCACGATGCTGACTAAGAACTCAGAGAGTGGTTTGGAGGAGGCTGAGGACAGTACTGTAGAATTGGCAGGTACAGGACAGCTTAAGGTGGTTAACCTCGAAAAGGGGCTTTGTTACTCCGAGGTGCAGGCAATAACTGCAGGAAGTAAAGAAGGAATTCATCACTCTTGGGAATGAAGAATCACTGCAGTTTCCAGAAAGTCTGTGAGTGCAAGACAGCCAGAAAATATATATGTCTGTCAATCCAGAAGCATCAAGGGTTTCTTTAAACCTGGCTGTCACAATGCTGCTCACTCTGATACATGATGTGTGTTTTTGGGCACTTTAGGGCACTTAGGGTCTCATTACGATGTCGGTCGGAAAGCGTTCTGACCAACTCGGGTTCGGCGAGTCCAACCAACCGATTACGATGTTTCCGAACACCAATCGGTCAGACTTCCATTGACTTTCTGCAGCACACATAGAAGGAGAAGATTGCCTTTAATGAATGTTTATGTGTGGGAAGTTGCCCCTTCCTGCACATAAGCAATCATCCCTGCAACAAAGGCACCCTTGCACCATGGCACAAGGGTATCCGCATTGGCCCTAGGCAGATTTTTTAGCGCCGGCGCAAGGGAAAACACAGGGGTGCACCGTATTCTTGTGAATATGGTGAATCCCTGCATTTTTTAAATGATGCACTGTGGTGCTGCTAAATTGCTTGCAGTGCTGGGCTGCATCATTTCTTTGTAAATATGCCTCCTAGCCTTTTTTACTGAGTGCAAAATCCTTCAGCGAGCAAGTCTGGAACTGTATCCGAAGATGTTGTATTACAATCAGAAACCTTTGCTTCAGCGTCCCCCTGACAGCTCTGAAGGTCTTGCAAGTCCAAAATTGTTTCAAGTCTCAAATTTTCAAGAGTTGTGGAGCAACTCCACTCGGCCGCTTCTAATTCTCACATGGTCAGAGAGACAAAAAGTAGGGGCCAGGCCTCACTCGAGCAGGGGCCATTAGCAAGGGCCAATCCAGGTCCAGTTGGTACTGGTCAACTGGACTCTTCAGAAAAAACCTCTTTTAGCTTGTGGTGTCCTTGTAGCCATATAGGAGCTCATCCCACTGACCATTGGAGTCCACTTCTTTGCCCTGGCTACAAGAGGGAGCAGGTCAGCCCTTCAGTGTTCCTCACAGGCCACAAGAAACAGGGTTGAGTCATCTTCTGTTCTTCCGCTTGTCCAGAATGTGTTGTGAGGCGGGCTGCTTCAGGTGCCACATTTATGGTTAGTACTAGCCAGCGTGTGGGAGTGACTTGTTGACACTCCCTAACCAATGTGGAAAAAGCTACCAGGGGCAACCATACCCACTTTTTCAGCAGTTTCTTTTTGCCATCTGTGAACAATTCCATAGTGCACCTCCCTCCTGACAAGGGAAATGAGCAGTCCCCCTCAGTGTCCACACCAAACCAGTTCTGGGGTAGCTTCCTTTCCACTGGGTTCAGAGCCAGTCTGGCTAGTGTGGGCCTTGGGGACAACACTTTCCCTTTTCCAGGTCTTGCCTTACAGTAAACTATGAATGGACAGGATTCATCTCTGTCCCATTCAAGTTAATTAAGTTATTGGGTCTACCCCAAACATCCTTTCAGGGCTGAAAAAAAAATCCAAACTTTACTTCCAGTCCATCCTGTAAGTTATTGTTATGCTCTGGGAGCAGTTTTCACACCTCATTAAGGTCAAGTACTTGCTGGGCAGCTGCTTGAATACTAATGCAAATTAGGCTCTGTGGTCTTAAGACAGGGAAAGGTAACTTTCCAAAAGTTAATTTTTTTTAAATATTAATACAAAATCTAGCTTTATCAATGAATTGGAATTTTAATTAATTTGAAAAGTAGTCTTTGAATGACAGTCAAATTTAAAGATTAAAGTTTAAAATCAGTACTTTGATCTTTTCGAGGATCCAGCAGCAGTCCTGCCAGTGAAAAGAGCTGTTGGGGTCTAGTCGCTGGAGGTACGTGCCCACTTTAAATTCACACATGTTCCGCATTTAAATATCAGGCACCCTACATTGTGGGCAACAAGATGGGCTAGAGGTTATTTATTACTTTTTAAAAGCAAGGTCTCCTGTCTTTCAAAAAAAGTGTTATTTTGACAGCTTTGAATGCAGGTTTTTGTTTTTAGGCTGATGCAGCTAAGCTGCACTTGGTAGGCCCTAATCCATGTTTTCCAGGACCCCTCAGTGGATGGCATAATATGTGCCATAGTCCAGCGGTGGCATTAATGTTCCAGGCATGGGTACAGTTTCTACACCATATACTAGGGACTTACAGACAAGTTAAATATGTCAATCAGAGAAAAAGTCAATTTCACCACGTAAAATGGCCAGCACTTTCTGTGGTGACCCTTCCCTATATGAACTCAGGCATGAAAACGAATAATGTTGTCACACTTGATGACCTACACTCCATTTGCTAATTGGCTGTCCTGTTGGCTGATCCATTTGCAAATGGCATTTCCAACAAAACAAGAGCCGAAGTGGGCTGACATATTGTTCTACTCTATGTCAATTGTGCCATGGGCTGATACAAAATGTGAATCAAACATTCAGCAAACAATGGGTGTAGGGGCTTGACTAAAACAACACTGGATGGCTTGCACATTATTTACAAAAGCTCTAGAGAGACAGCTAAAATGTCACTAAACATAAGTAATAAGTCCTTAGAACTACAGAGTAAGAAATTACACACTGAATGAATTAAATAACTGGCCTCACACTAGCCAGGAAACAAGCAATGAATACCTGATTAGCAGCTAAGTGGGGAATTTAGGTGTGTCTACACACACCTGAAGCACTCTTTAAAGCCATGCACTGCAGAACTTCTTGTTCAAGTGTTTTCTATAGGCAGGAGATTTCCTCTTAATCTTGGTGAATATAACTGGCTGTAAGTAATTGAAATATTAGTTGAGGGCGGTAAGAACCCACCTCAAATAACAATCACAATCCTTGTTAGAGTGAACCACTAAGGTCACAAATTAAACCGGTTCTTAGCCTTTTGGTAGGTTGGCAAAAAAGCAGTCAGGCTTAGCTTAGAGGCAATGTGTGAAGTATTTATGTAACACTCAAACAATAATAAAGTGAAAACAAATATCTGATAAGTAGAATCAGAGTTATGAATTTTTATTGTTTAAGGTTCAAAATGGCACCAAAAAGATTTTAGCTGTGTTTATCTGGTAGTGCTTCAACAAGGCAAAGTCAACAGTTAAGGCTGACTGTGTGTGTTGGAATGTGAGTCAGATGCATGGACCAGGTTTGTCCCGGTGAAAAGTTTTACCTTCCGACTTAGGGCCTGATTTAGATCTTGGCAGTATTGCTACTCTGTCGCAACAGCATTTGAGTATCCATACCGTCAAGACTATGGTCCACCAGCCAGATTTATATGTGGGTGAACCTTTGGTTTAATCACTGCAGAGACTTCTTCATATTTGCTGTGACTAAAACCCTAGGACAGCCAAGGGCCTTCTGAGGTAGACCTCTAATTCCACCCACGTAATTTAAATAGGCAGAATTAGAGGTCAGTTTTTACTGCCCGTCAGGAAAACCCTGGAGGTAATGGGCAGTGAAAACTGCTAAATGCTCCCCTTGGTATGGGTGATAGCTCCCATGGTGAAGGGAGCATTTACTTTTGTATTTTCAAAAATAAATCCCTGTTGGAAAAAGACCTTCTCTGCAACGTCACCCCCAAACATTTTGCCTTTACCCTTCACATTTTGAATTGTTTTTGTTGGTCTTAGGACTCTGAGCACTTCACCACTGCTAACCAGTGCTAAAGTGCATGTCCCTAATACAGTGCAATACATATGCCTGTAAATTAACTGCTACTAGTGGGACTGCAGCACTGATTGTGCCACCCACTTAAGTAGCCCTTTAACCATGTCTCAGGCCTGCCATTGCAGAGCCTGTGTGTGCAGTTTTAAACTGCCATTTCCACCTGGCAAAATAAAACGTTTGTCAGGACCCAATCTTCCTTTTTAATACAGATATGTAACCCCTAGGGTGGGCCCGGATGGCCCATAAGGCAGGGTGCAATGTATTTAATAAGTAGGACATACAATTTTAAGTTTTATATGTCCCGGTAGTGAAAAACTCGTACATTTGTACTGCAAGGTTTATATCTCCCGGATCAGTGACTAAATATCAAGGGACAGAATATCGACTGTCCAGAATATCGATGCCAAAATATCGAGGGACAGAATATCGAGTCCCTATCTACAAACAGGTAAGTACTAAAATATCGAGTACAAAATATCGATGTTTAAAATATAGTTAACTAAAATATCGAATTTTTTAAATGTTTTAAAAATAATATAAAAGTAATTAAATAATAAACACAATTAAATAAAACATAGTTAAAATAATGTAAAAAAGCTTAAAATGTAAAAATAATAAATGTAATGTAAAAAAAACCATATTAATTATTTTTAACATATATATATTTACTTAATAATATTATAAAATAATTATTAATCTTAATTATAAAATATTTAAAACATTATTAAAAATATATTTACATATACATATAAATAAACATATATAAAAATAAATAATATATAATAATTTAAATAATTAAAGTAAATTTTTTTGTTAATTAATAATTTACACTACATTAAATATAACAAAATTAAAAACGTTGCATAGCTAAGGGAATAAAATTAGTATTCACACTCCAACAACTGCAAAAGTAGGGAATTTGTTGGATAGCGGGTGGGTACAAATTACTATTCCCACTCAAGTGAGTGGAACAGTAGGGAAAGTGTTGGATAGCGGGTGGGTACAAATTACTATTCCGACTCCAGCGAGTAATACAGTAGGGAAAGTGTTGGATAGCGGGTGGGTAAAAATTACTATTCCTACTCCAGCGAGTGGAACAGTAGGGAAAGTGTTGGATAGCGGGTGGGTACAAATTACTATTCTGACTCCAGCGAGTGGAACAGTAGGGAAAGTGTTGGATAGCGGGTGGGTAAAAATTACTATTCCTACTCCAGCGAGTGGAACAGTAGGGAAAGTGTTGGATAGCGGGAGGGTAAAAATTACTATTCCCACTCCAGCGAGTGGAACAGTAGGAAAAGTGTTGGATAGCGGGAGGGTAAAAATTACTATTCCCACTTCAGCGAGTGGAACAGTAGGGAAAGTGTTGGATAGCGGGAGTCTAAAAATTACTATTCCCACTCCAGTGAGTGGAACAGTAGGGAAAGTGTTGGATAGCGGGAGTGTAAAAATAACTATTCCCACTCCAGTGAGTGCAACAGTAGGGAAAGTGTTGGGTAGCATAGGGGAATAATTGAGTAGGTCCACTCCTACAATATAATTAAAATTAATTAACAAATAATTAATTAACAAAAATATATTTACCTTCCAACATCTTCCCCTATAAACGTCACCTCCAATAGTGTAAAATATTAATGAATCAACATAATTAATTAACATTTAATTAATTAGCTAATTACAATTAACAATCAAATTAATAACCATCATATCTAAATTAATTAACACAATTAACACTATAAAATAACTTTGAATAAATAATATTTAAAAATTATTAAAATTTGAATTAAATTTAACTTAATTCCCACCCTACTCCCCTATCAACACTCAACACACTACGATTTTTTTTACATAATTAACATATTTAATTTTTAATAATTAATATGTAATTAATTACTAATTAAGAAAAAAATTAAACTATTTACATAATTATCAATTAATTAAAAAAGATTATTATTCACTTTTTTATATTTAATAATAAATTAATTAACTTAATTAACAATAGTAATTATTAAACAATAAATTATTAATTAATAAATTATAAATTTTTATAATTTAAATTAAATTACTTCCCACCCTATTCCCCTATAAACCCACAACCCGCTACGGAACTAATATACACAAAAATTATTAAACATTAGTTATTATAAAACACTAAGGGGCCCATTAGGATGGCGGGCGGAAGCACCACCGCCGTGCTGGCGGATGCAAAAACCACCAGTTACCGCCCGCATGCCGCAGCCCACACGCCCGCCAAATTACGATGTGAAAAGGCAGCCAAACACCGCCGGCAAGCCAGCGACGCCGTCCGCCATCAAAGTGCGCCCGCTCACGTGAGCGGCGCAGCCTAATGGAGACACACCGCCAGACGAAATCACGTACCGCCCGGCGTACAAATTACGATGCCGCAAACAAACAGCTCCCACGGCTAAGAGACACCGCACATGAAAGTGAGGCGGAAACCCGAACGCCGAGCACAGACACCGAAGAGGCGACCCCCCGAGCATGAATCCAGCACTGCAGGCCCTCCCCATGCTATACCTGATGCACCACCAAGGAGGCAACGTACCGCGGAGACGCAGGTAGGCACACACACAACAAGGGCACGCAAACAGCGCACACAGTGCAAGTGCGGAAAAGGAGGACATGGCACCCCCAACACCCCTGCGTGGACAAGACACATCCACCACTGCACCCACAAATGTAACACAGGGCAAATTGCAACATCTCGCAACTATCATGGGCACACCACCTGGGACCAGGAACTAACGACCCCGTCACGGCACCGCAGCACAGCGGCGATGACGCAGCCACACATGCGCACAACTCAGCGCCCAACCATAACGCCATGTATGCGTCGCACACAAACAACACAGGGACACAACCAAGCACCACACACACCAGCCACACCCAGAACGCACATGACACGTGACAGGCCTGCCACAGTCATGTCCCCAACGCCAATTCACGGACAACACCCAACGTCACACAACCGACGCCCACATGTCAGTGAAGTCACGCAACATCAGGACACCCCTGTGTGACAAACATGGCGAAGCACACAGCGGCGGCAACACCACCCAGCAGAACATGGGCCCCGTCGGGAAGAGGTACGCCAGTACCACACAGAAACACCCATACCACCCTGCACCCATGAACCAGACATACAAAACGGAACACCAAAGAGCCCGGGGACCGACAACAGGTGGACCCAAGAATGACACCCACACACAAGGCCCAACGCATAGCGGAAACACAGCCTGCCGCCCACACACGGGAGAGCAGACAGCACTGAATGACCTTCCATTCCAACTCCGAAACCACAACCCGACTAAACAAGCCGGAGAATACAGCCATTGTCCCAAAAAAAGACCAACACAGGCATGCAGAGGAAACCGACCACAGGGCAGATAGCGCATATCACCTAAGAACATACCGAACGGGAAAGAAAAAATATAAAACTTCCCCATGCCGTTCCCATGCAAGTTATCTGGAAGGAGTCACACACCACTGACCTTGAACATTCAGAGAAGCACGTGGGATGAGGGCCCGTGTCCTCCGCACAAGCTAACAGAACACAAGTCCTGCCCCCTACGACCATCACAGACCTCACAGCAACCTCGGAGCTTGCACACTGCAGACTGCACACACAGCCGGAGCACGCCACCACATCGCCCCGCAGCAAAATGGCACCTACAACACACCTACCCAACTACGCCAGACAGGTCAAGCTGTACAAACACAACCTGATACAGATGTTGGGATGCGAACCCCTATCCCTGCTGAACGTAAGTTACCGACTGACTTACCGCATCGCATTGTTCAGCTGCGTCATACCCGTCTTCTACTGTCGGAGGTGTCCCTTCCACCATCCTGTGGAGTTGTGCCTCTCCAACCCGGCATGTCCAAGGGCGGACCTGCTACCACTATTCCACCCTCTGGACACACACAACAGGGTCTGTTCAGCCTATGGGGGCATGGCGTATGTGGCGAACATCGGACCC
This sequence comes from Calotriton arnoldi, assembly GCA_963921515.1. Taxonomy (NCBI): domain Eukaryota; kingdom Metazoa; phylum Chordata; class Amphibia; order Caudata; family Salamandridae; genus Calotriton; species Calotriton arnoldi. The sequence goes on from CAWUFW010011624.1 coordinate 334,339, forward strand.
ACACTGCAATGGGACCACTGTGCCTCCACACGACGGATCATGGATTACAGCTACATCGAATGTCACCCAGCATGCCCCATCATGCTCCTACAAGGGACAACATACGAACAACACCGTGACAGCCACCATCCGCTACATTGGCTGGCAAACATGTATACCACCAATGAAATGGAAGCCCTGCAGGAAGCCATCGCATACCTGTCAACCTGTCAATTCGTAGGACCCCGACGCAATCCCCCAAGTGAGCCATGATGTCCGACACTGTACCCATGCTTAGCTTCCGCACGGACTGGCCAGTAACCACTACAACAGCCATACCAAACGACCTGCAACTGATACCACACCATCAACGACACTGCCATGACATCGGATGTGTCCGGGACATGCACTCTGTTCCCCATCACATCCAGGAACTCTGCATGTATCGGGGAGGCAGTGGCATGGGATATGTGTATCGCACCCACATGGACAGAACTGCACGTACAACTATGCCATGACATGGATCCTGCACCCATGGACATATGCACCGCACAGTGGACAGGAATCGCCCGGCTGGAGTATGTGAGAGCTGCACCCCTTCTCCCCCTCCCCGGAAATCCCGTAACAGGACCTTTGCATGGACGACAAGTGCATACAACAACAACACGACCCCAGTGACTGTGACATGTCCAGTAGCCACCATATGGCAACAACAAGTGGGACGCCGTTGCATGCACGTAAGCCCATGCCCTGATGTCAACTCACACGCACGCGTGCATGAGTAACAACAGCAGCACACCTGTCACATGGAACTGAGATGGACTGTGCCCATGATGCCAAGCGGTCTGGTAGGCTAAATGTATACCGTCTGTGTCAAAGTCCGCAGCACCGCAGCTATTTGCAAATGAACATTAGCACAGCAACGGCCAAGCAGATGTAACTCTGAAGCCCACATCCCACATGCAACAGCTAATCACATGTACCCCTACACCCTTAGCTATGTGTAATCATGCTCAGTATATCCTCCACATGCATTCCGCTGCCAGTAGTGTCCACTATACTGCATCACAGAGGACATAAGTCACAATACATGGTTTGAAGAAAGAAACTGTCTCTGCTGATTCCTTTCACAAGTACGAATGTGAGATGATGAGAGTGTGTGATGTACACGGCAGTTGTGACATGACTATGTAGTCCACTGTCATTGGATGTCAACGCAAATGAGTAGCACAACTGTGGAAGACACACATGTGTCGTGTGAAGCGGGAGTGACGCTTCGCTCAGGTGGGTGGGTGTGACGGGTAGATGCGCACATGCAAAGTTGAAACACGCTGTGTCGGGAGGGGTCCGGAACTGCACATTACCGTTTCCCTGGGCAATGTTAAAGGCCACCTGTCGGGGGGGGGATGTGAACACGTGTGTGCACAGCAGCCGGGCACACAAACAATGCGGTATCAGGTGTACACGTCAGCCCACCCTCTGTGGACAAGCTGGATCCTGTTGTGCGCCTGCCAGGCCCTTGACAAGGCACACACAGCCCCTGCCGACCAGGTGTATCCCCAACATTGTCAATCTGCACAGGCAATCCAGGGCACAGGATGGCAGTGGAGCATGGTGGGGGAGAGGACTCGGCGCGCTCCTCCGGGACACATCACGCAGGCAAACATCCTCAATGTGTAGCATGGCTCAAGTCATATGGAAGTATTGGGGGGACGCACACATCACGAGCAGGAGTGACGTCACGGAAGGTGGCTCGCACCATCCCACCCATTGCCTACATCTCCACACATGTCACATGCCGTTGCAACAGAGAAGCCAGCGCGTGCGCAAGCACCTCCGAGCCCGCCCCAGTGAGGCAAAAGAGTGAATGTGTGGGTCCATCAGCCCCAGATGGACGCGGCATGGGGCGCTAGGGCAGCTACAGCCTCTGTGTGTCGCAGGTGGTGTAGCCGGACTGCGGAGACTGCAATGCATTGTCTATGTTGCCCGGGTCTCGAGTCGGGGCACCACGCAGGTGGACGGCGTCCCGCCACACATCATGCCGTGAGACAGACCACTCGTTCAACTGGACCCACACATACACTCCTTGGCCTCTCCGGGGCGAGCTTGGGGCTGCATCTGCATGCGCTAGCCCCACAGGTGCAAATGCATATTGGGGGAGCGAGGGGAGGCCATGAGGACAGGGACAAAGACGACTGTATTACTGTCAGTGAGTTCAAGGAATGACCCTGATGTGGACAGGAAAAGACGTGCCCCGTGTGTATTGCAACTAGTCGCTAATCCGATCACCCTCCCATGTCCTGCATGTAAGCCCGCACCTAGCCCCGCCCACCCGCCACACTGAAATTAGCACCAGCACAACATCATTCACATTCGAAGCACTGACTGGGGGTGACAACCATTGGACACACTTGTTGAGGCCACCCACGCGTACATGTGGGCCCTCCATGATCCATGTCACCTGCGGCAAAGTGATGACATGCGCAATGACGGAAGTGAGGAGAGCTGACCGCCCCACGCACAGATGGTGCATCAGCTCCACAGACCCAGCAGCGAGTGCAGCAGGGGTCACATGTGCAGGGGCAGCTGTGCCTGGTGTGAAGGCACATTCAAATTGACAGCACATCGACCAATGTGTAGTCTGCCCACATCTACAGTCCATTATCATGCGGACATAGAAAATGAACATAGGGCAACACATCAGTGTGGGTGCACCCACTGTGACCAACACTGCGCAATCATCGACGTACTCGCCCTGTGCATGGCCCACCACGCAACGGAGGTCACATTCAGTGCCACCATCCCACACACACATCCCTATCACGAGACATGGTGTGTCCAATAGTCAGTACTGAGTTAGCGCCCATCTGGAGGGTCCTGAACAGGAGACACATGCAACCCACTAGGCAGTCGGTGCTGTCACCTACTGGCATTGTGCAGTCAATGTGCAGGCCAGGCCTGCTGGGACTGAGAGGGGCAGCATGGCCCAGCCTGACATTCACACGAGCAACAAGTGCACTGAGACCTGCATTGGCAATTGCAGACGTTGGCCTGCACCCAGCTGGCCCGGGACGCCTACCTCCATAGTGGAACACGCAGGGTGCAACCGTGAGGGTCATCGGAGTTGGCCGTAATGGCCTGGCCCATGTTGGTGACAGTCCGCTGATGCCATGTGCACCACACAGTATGATGTGCGCACTGCATCTGCAGGTGTGGCCAGGATGTGCATGTGGGTGCAGGTGCACAATGGACGGGGCCACAACATGCCGTGTGCATAGGCAGGGACGGCCAGTGGCCGGCCCTCACATGTCTGTTAGCATGTCATCATCTGCACATTGGCATGGGTGCATGGTATACGCATATGCACACGCATGTCATCTCTCACTATGTACATCTGCCACTTGGCACGTGCAAGGTTACGTGTCACATGTGATGTGTATTTGCAAGCACACAGCCGTGTTGGCATGGGGCTGTCAATGTGTACACCTGACAATGCTTCTGGAGGTGTGATCCGTACAGTGCTGCACATAGGGTGCAGTGGTGACACCAATGACTGTCTCATATCCCCTCGTGCCACAGGTCCCACTTGTCTTGGCCGCTCAGCCTGTGCCCACATCGTCGTTGGTGTGTGCCATACTCATCCAGCCTCGGAAGCAGTGTGATGCACAGCAGCCAGTCATGTTGCCGTGGTGTTGCCGCTTGCCGAATATGCAGTCAGTCCCCATCAGCACGCCTCACAGGTCATTGAGGCCTGGATCCCCATGTGCATGCACATAGCAATGGTTTGTGTCACTGCCCATTGCTATTGGTGGGAGACCTGTGTAAGTGTATTGTGGCTGTGCTGTCCCTGCATGACAGCTGTTCTGTGACTCTAGTTCTTGCTCTGTCATATTAGTTATGTGTATGTGAAAATGCCATGTGGCGTGTTGCTTTGACATGTGTCCACTTCCATCTTTCCTAGGCGGAGACCAAACATTTACCGCCCTTACCAATTGTTGGCGGACATGGAGGATTCTGAGGTCACCCAGAAATTTCGCCTGGACCGACCAACCCTGCACCGACTGTGTGCCATGTTGGAACCCCACCTCCGTCCTCGCAGGGTGTATCCGACAGCATTCACCCCCATGGCTAAGGTGATGGCTGCACTGCATTTTTTCGCCACTGGGTCATTCCAGCACACAGTGGGCAGTGGAGGTGGGATGTCCCAGCCCATGTTCAGCATGGTGCTGAGGGATGTACTGGCAGCCATGATGCTGTACAGGAACAGGTACATCAGATTCCCCAGGGCACGTGAGTTGGCGGCAGTGAAGGGTGCATTCTATGCCCTTGGACGGATCCCACACGTCGTTGGTGCCATAGACTGCACCCATGTTGGCCTTGTCCCACCACAGGCCATTGAGCAGCTCTTCCGCAACCGGAAGCACACGCACTCCCTGAATGTGCAAGTGGTGTGCCTTGCGGACATGGTCATTTCCCACGTGTGTGCAAAGTTCCCAGGCTCGGCCCATGACGCGCACATCATGCGCAACAGCATATTACCACGACTGATGACCAATCTGCAACAGGACCGTGGCTGGATTGTCGGTGAGTATGTGGAGTTGTGTAGCGTGCTGGCTTAAGGATGCTGTCTACTGTCCTGTTTGAATTGCAACGGTTCTCTGTGTCCCTCACGCCCAGGTGACTCGGCTTACCCGAATGGGCCCTGGCTGCTCAGTCCATTGCGACATCCTCGGAGCCCAGCAGATGACCGCTACAATGAGGCACATGGGAGGACCAGACGTGTGGTCGAGCGTACCTTTGGCCTCCTCAAGTCCAGGTTCAGATGCCTGGACCGCACCGGGGTGCGCTGGCGTACTCCCCACAGAAGGTGTGCCAGATAGTGGTGGCGTGCTGCATGCTGCACAATCTGGCCATTCGAAAGCAGATCCCCTAATTGTGGATGACGGGGATCAACCAGGGCCCCAGCCTGCACACCAGGACAGCTCCAGTGAAGAGGACAGTGGAGAGGATGAAGCTGTGAATGTGCATCAGCAGCTCATCGCCCGCTACTTCACTTGACGGTGAGTGACCATGTACGACGGCTGATGTAGCTGTAGTTGTGCAGGTGTATGTGTGCTCTGTTACTGGGGCCTTTTGTTCACTGAGTGCTGTGTGTCAATGCTCCATGTCCAGGTTGGTATGCCACTGTCAGTGGCTGTAGCATTGTGGCCTGTTGCTCTCTGAGATGTGTGTGCATTGCTTGTAGTTGGTGACAAGTACTGTGTGATGAGTGTGTGACACACTCATTGAATGTACTCTTGTTCTGTTTTTCACCCCTAGGTCCCAGCAGCCTCTCCTGTCCCATCGACATGCCACACAGCAGATGCTATTCTGCTCATGGTGGCGATTGCACATCGTGGAATAAACCCAGGACACATTAAGCCGATTGTGATCAAGGTGTATTTATTAACAGCGGTGACATGTGATTGTGTGCAAGGTGATGACAAATGTGGTGCAAGCTGTGACAATGAGTTGACGGTCATGGCTGCATGATGGTCAAGGTGTACCCATGGAGTTCTATGTCCACAGTCCAACAGACACATGCCATTCACATGGCAGTGTGGGGTAGGATCGTATTACAAGTCAATGCAGTAGGTGGTCAAGGTGGCTGGCTGACTCACTGGCGTTTGGTGCGGGCGAAGTCCTCTCTGGACACCTGTTTCCACTTCGGACGGCCCCTTCCACGTTTCGTAGGGGGGGTGTTGATGTTCCGCTGGTGGTGGTTGAGGAGTGCTCACTCGCTGTGGACGCAGGGGAACGCGATGCTGCACGAACCTGTGCCACAGCAGGTGGTGGCGGAGGTGGTGTTGCTGGCCTTGCTTGTGCCCTCCCCCCCACCACCAGCTGGCCCATGAGGTCCGCGATTTGGGCCATGTGGGCGTCCATGGACCTCAACACCGCAAGGACCTCCCGCGTGTCGCTTGCCGACCTGGCCCATTCGCCTTGGGCCTCTTCATAGGCCCCAAGGACTCTGTCGATTGGCGGCAGGGCTTGGCTCCCAGGCACAGTTGGCGTTCGCCTGGCCCTGCTCCTCCTACCAGTACTGCTGCCACTGACCTGCCCACTAGCCACATTGCTCACCACGGTCCTCGCTGTGGCTCCCAGGGTGGACCCAGTCGGCCGGACCACCACTTGCGCTGGGGCTGGGGCCAGTGATGACGTGGTGGTGGTCGCGGCGGTGGTGGTGGTTGCGGCAGTGGGAGTGGCCGCAACGACTGTGGGAGTGGCCACCACAACAGTGGTAGTGGCCGCTACGACAGTGGCAGCAGGGGGCTGTGAGTGGTCATCAGCCCTGGATGATGGGTTGGTGGGTGGGAGGGTGCCTGCGGTGCGGTTGGGCCCTGCCACACCAGATGGGCCTGCTGGGTGGTCCGTGTCCGAATAGGAGGACAGATCCTCCACATCCGTGAGTCCTTGTTGGGGGCTTGCAGGCTGGCTGTGCTGGCTGCTGTCTCCATCTCCAGCATCCAGCAGTTCGTCACCTGTGGGGGAATGAGATATGTTATTGTGTTGCACATGACAAAGTATGTATAGGTTGTCTGACATCCACAGTTCGTGCACAGTTGTGCACAGGTTTCCCGGAGCCGTGTGTGTGGCTGTGCTATTTGTTGTTGTGTGGGCATGCCAATGGGACTGTGTGCTGTGGACACGTGGCATGGGACGGATTGGCAATGCCGATGGGTGTGTTGCTGTGCTCCTGCTTTTTGTGGCTCTGGTGTATGCGGACTCCAGACCCATCGTGGAGGTTGGTTTGTACTATGCTCTTGGGGTTCAAATGTAACGCTTAGAAACGCAGATGGCATAATGGGGGTCAGCCCCTGAAACGCATTTGAGATGAACTATGCTTTGGGGGTTCATATGGAACGCTTAGAAACGCAGATGGCATAATGGGGGTCAGCCCCTGAAACGCATTTGAGATGAACTATGCTTTGGGGGTTCATATGGAACGCTTAGAAACGCAGATGGCATAATGGGGGTCAGCCCCTGAAACGCATTTGAGATGAACTATGCTTTTGGGGTACATACTGTGAGCCATGGGTGCAGAACGTGACATGTGTTGTGGCAACATGACAGTGCATGGTCTGAGGTGTGTGTATGTCTGACATACCCTGCATATTTGCTGTCTGTTGTGATTTCTGGCCATGTAATTGGACGCATTGTTATGAGTGAGTGATGGTTGTGTGCCACACAACGTATTGCAGATGGTCCAATTCCTTGGTGTGCGTGCTGCCCTGTGCCATGTGCATCAATGCAGTGCTCGGGGGGTGTGGCCCATGTTATGTGTGTTGTTGCTCACAGTGTGACGTGCGCTTCATTCACTTCTGGCACATGATTTGTCATGGGCATGTTTCTTTGCGTGACTACTGTATGTGGACCAGCTGTTCGGATGACATACCTTTCATGTAACTGGGGCTGACGGATGAGATGGATGGTATGTTGTATGTGCATTGTGTGTCTGTGTGTTTGATGGGTCCAGTGGTGTTCGTGTGCATTTATGTTGTTCCACGCTGTTGCGTCTAGTGTGGTATGTCTTACATGGGCGTAGTTGTGGGATGTGTGGTTGACAGGCAGTAGGGGCTACATGGACAGGACTTCGATGGTGTTGCAGTTGTGTGTGATGGGTTGCACTGTGCCTGCCGTGTGGTTCTGTAATCAGTGTGACTTGTGCATGCAGACTTGGCTCCTTGGGTGTTGCTGTGTCTGTGATGGGTCATGTGGGGTGTGACTCTGTGGTTCATGTCCGTGTGCACATTGTTCACATGGTTGTGACAGGGAGCAGTGCTGCGTGTTCCTCTGCTACTTGACATGTCCCATGTGTTAGTCGTAATTCAGTCCTCATGCCTCCAGTCACCCCGCCCTGTCCAGTTTCCCACCTGCAGGTTGTTTTTGAGCGTGCACTGGACTGGATGCAACATGGTTATGGGCGGGGGGTGCTCCATGTTGCAGGTCTGTGGGGGTGGGGGCGGTGTTATGGGTCGTGGTGATGGCTGGACACCCACTGACACCGTTTGTCCTGGGGCGGGATGTCTACCTGTCGGCTGCCGGTGTGCACTGCAGTGGCTGCTACGTGGGTGTGGGCTGTGGGCTGTGCTCCTCCTTGCTGTGCTGTGGAACTAGGGGCCTGGTGTGTGTTGTACTTCAGCTGTCCCCCTCCCACCCACTGCCTTTGTGTTGCGGCTACTTACCTGTTACTTGTCGGTTGGTGCAGCTACGGCTGCCACATGGGTGTGGGGGTGCTCCGCCTTGCTGTGCTGTTGGACTAGGGGCCTGGTGGGTGTTGTACTTCAGCTGTCCCCCTCCCACCCACTGCCTTTGTGTTGCGGCTACTTACCTGTTACTTGTCGGTTGGTGCAGCTACGGCTGCCACATGGGTGTGGGGGTGCTCGTTGTGGCGCTTCTGGAGTACTAGGGGACCTGTTGGTGGTTACGTGGCTGGCTGGTTGTACACATGCCCCCATGGTTTTGTTAGTTGATATGTTTGGGCTGTGTGTGTGGTGGTGCCTGTTGCATGTGTGAGTGATGTGTTGTGTATTGTGTACTGGACATGGGGGTGTTTGTCCCTCGGAGCTCTGGCATGGTGGTAGTGCATGTGAGTACATAGCGGTGTGCTGGTATAAATTTGTTTGTACTTACCAGCCTCCACTCCCCCTGGTAATCCGGTGAGGATCTCCGGATGGATGATGACTCGCACCTTCTCCTCCCACGCTTTGAAGGTCTTGTAATGCGCGGGATTCCCTCCGCCAGTCGTGGCAGCCAGCTCTCGATTTTTGCTCTCCTTCTTCTTGACCAGGCTTTTGATGTCGTTCCACCGTTTGTTTATCTCTCCTCTGTTTCTGGGTACGGTCCCGACTGCATTGACGTGGTCTACAATTCTGTTCCACATTCTGTTTCTGGTGGCTAGTGGTGTGTGCTGGACCTGGTTGCCATAGATTTGTGTGTGCACCTTGACGATCTCGTCGACCATGACCGTCAGCTCAGTGGAAGTGAACTTGGGCATTCTGTGTGATGCCATGGTGTTTGTGGTGCTGGTGCGGTGTGTGATGTGTGATGTGCAGGGGGTTTGTGGTGCCGGTGTTTGGTGGTGGTGGTGGTGGGTGTGATGTGTGCGTATCTGTGGTGTGCTGCTGTCCTTGCTGTGTCACTGTGTCCTCTCCTCTCCTCTCTGCTTTGCAATGTTGCAAGGGGTTGTGGTCTGTGGAGGGGCTGCTTTTGTACTTACCTGTTTGGGTGTGTCCTGATGGTCTGTTGTTTTCAGGTGTGTTGTGGCTGGTGTTCTGGGCTTTGAAGTTTATTTGTTTGTCCAGGGGTGGTGTGTTTTCGGGATGTGTACTTTGTCTGTGTATTTGTGCGTGGGTTGCTGTGTGGACTTGTTTGCCATGTTGTGTGTGTTTGTTTGAGTCCGCGGCTGTTTCTGTGCAGGGACGTGGCCGCCATGGCTTCTGCCGTGTCCATTTTCTTCAGTGTTGTTTACGCTGGCGGGCGGTGTATTTGTTGTTTTTCCGCGCTCATGTCGGTGCGATCGTAATTTCACGTGCGGTGTCTCGACCATGAGGACGGGCGGTTTTGTGTTGTCGTGCGTCTTTCCGTCCGTGGCGGGCGGTTTGACTCCGACTCGGGCAAGGGCGGTCGGTATTTTGTGTTTTTTTTCCGCCGCTGGCGGTTTTCGGTTCGAGGCATCATGATTGCTGGGTCGGTATTCAGACGGTGTAGGCGGGCGGATTTTTGACGCTTTCATGGGTGGCGGATTTTTTTACGCCCGGTATCGTAATGGGCCTTTAAATTATTAATTAATAAAATTAATTTTTATAATGTAAATTAAATTACTTCCCACCCTATTACCCTATAAACCCACAACCCGCTACGGAACTAATATACGCAAAAATTTTTATTAAACAATAGTAATTATTAAACACTAAATTATTAATTAATAAATTATAAATTTTTATAATGTAAATTAAATTACTTCCCACCCTATTCCCCTATAAACCCACAACCCGCTACGGAACTAATATACGCAAAAATTAATTCACATAAAATCCATTACCTTAAAAAATTGTAACATACATTAAAAAAATATTATATATTTTTAACACATATACTAACATATAAAACAATAAAAAAAAATTGATATAATAAAATTCGATATGACATTCGATATTACTTACCTATATGTTGATATTTTTTCCAACTATATTATGTCTTTTCTATATTTTGTCCTTTCGATATTAAAACTTCGATATTTAGGGGCCGATTCCGATTCGGGCCGGAAATCTCTCCGACCGAGCCGGACCCGGAGAGATTTCCGACCGAATCGGACCTGTGCAGCCCAACCGAACGAGTACGATGCGTCCGTATGCTATCGGACTCGCTCGGTCGGACTCCCATTGAAGTCAATGGGAGCCGGGCGTACAACGCGTACGCGGGCTCCCATTGACTCAATGGGTGCGAGGCAAACAGGGGCGCCCCCTACAGCGGGTACGCGGCGAAGCGACTCGTGCCGTACATGCACAGGTAGGGGGACCCATGGGTCCCCCTGTGTGCGACTCGCGCTGCTAGTGCGTACAGGGGGTCCGACACGGACCCCCAAGTCACAGCTCCGACTGCACTTTCGAGCCGGACAGTGCGTGTCGGTCGGACTGCTCGCGGCGCGCATCGTACTTACCCGGCCGGGGAACGTCTCCATTGCGCTGTGCGAGTCGTGTCCGAGCGAGTCGGTCGGTGCGGTCCGACCCGGGAACGAGTCGGTCGGAGCGGTTGAGACGCCCGAACGAGTCGGTCGGCGATTTCACATCGTACTCGCTCGGCCGGACGCGCGTACGAATCGGTCGGGAAATAGGGCTCCGAATCGGATCCGGTTAAGACGAATCCGATTCGGAGCCCTACCGGCCGAGATTGGAATCGGCCCCTTAGTCTCTACACCATATCTCCCATAGGATAACACTGGGATTACCTTATAACATTTTATAAGTGAAATTTCCAAAAGGGAAAGATATAATTGATTCAAGTTTGGTGTCCCTGGAATCACAATTTAATATCCGCACTTATGGTGAAGTTGGATTTTAAATTGCAATTCTGAAAATGCCGCTTTTAGAAAGCTGGCATTTTTGCGCTTCAGCCATTTGGGGCCAGTCCTTGCAAAACGTTTATTTTCCAGATTGATAAAGCAATTTAAAATTGCATACACCGGCTTCAGGGGCAGGCCTGGAGACATGTTTTGTAATACTACTTTAGTGAGTGGCACAATGAGAAGTACAGCCCAGTTGTAGAGTTTAATTTACAGGGCCTGAGTACATGTAGTACCATATACTAGTGACCCATAAGTAAATTAAATGTGCCAATTAGTAATATGTCTGTTTTACCATGTTTAAACGGTAAGCACAAGCACTTTACTACTGGTTAGCAGGTGTAAAGTGTACCGAGGCCTATGGCTAACAAAAATTTCCAAAACTGCCCATTCCATAGGAAGTGTTACTGGACAGCAGAGAACTTGATGAACCTGAAACATGGATCCACTATTTTAGTGTTTGAGTGCACAGACGCCTACAATAGCATTTTTGTAGGAAATCAGAAGCACCGCCCACTGAAAAACTTACAATGAGAAACATGGGGATTTGATTTGGATTGGCAATGTCCCATCACCAATGAATAATTGCTTTACCCTGCACAGACCGAAAAAAAAGCGAATCTGCATGAAACTGAGGAAAAAAAGCTTCCTTGCCTACTGTTGTATGCAGCAGTACCTGTCTGACGATGAAGTGAAGATAATTTTTTGTAACTTTGTCTTGGCCTTCTGCTCCTCTGTTTTCTCCAAGGTTGCTTTTGTAAGACTCCTGCTGACTCATATGGCTTAAGTAGCCCAAGTGCTGCTGAAAAAACATGAGTGCCCCTTTTGAATTTCTACTCTGTGGCTAGATGGTGCAGAAGGGCCTGAGACTTAGGAATCTGCAGCCTGCCTTGGGAAATACCAGTCAAATAATTTTTACAGAAAACATTTATCCTGCTTGGCCTGTTAGGTATGCAGGACTCTCAGATGGTCAGGACCTCCTGCGGGCCTTGTACCATGGATTCAAGCTGTGTGCCCCCTATCCTAGAGCACTGCAAACTAAAAAGGTATGCTGGGACACATACTGTAAGAAAGTGGGAATTGGAGTCCCATACTCCCAAGAACTCCCGATATGGGTGGTGCTTGGTATGGCTCACGTGGCGGATAGACACACCACAATGGCCTGGGTCCAGGCAGGGATCACTACCATGGGAGATTTATACAATGTAGGGGAATTCCTGGCCTTTGCTGCTCTGCAGGATGCTTCATGGGTTACATGGGTATGGAAAACGTAGAACAGCAATTGTTGACACGCGGATGGTGAGAACATAGGAACCAGAAAGAGCAGATGCCCTATCCATGTTACTAACACACAGGGTAAATAGGGAGGCACAGGGTGCTAGCCCCAGTTTTCCATGCCCCCCCCCCAGGATCTGAAAACCAAGAGCGAACACAGGATGGATGAGACATCACTATCAAATAATGGGATAATATATTACAATACACAAAGGTCGTAAACAGGAACCCCAGCTTTAATACCGCCCCTACTTAAGTACCTACTCTGCACATATTTGTATCCCATCCAACTTACCAAACTTTATCCAGGATTCCCTTTATGTGCCCTAGATGCCATATGAGGGGTGTAGGCTTTTCCATATGGTCTGGGACTGTCCCAACATACAAACGTACCGGAAATCCTTGATAAACTTTTTGACAGAATTACCGGTTGTGCCTATTGGGCAGATTCACGAGGGGCAAGCAAGTTAAACATACTTCTCGATTTCTCAACCTTGCCCTACTCTTGGGCAAGAAAAACAAATATCGATGAGCTTGGAATGGCTACACATTGGCTTGACATTTTCCAAGCAGAGACGGACGAGTGCAGGTCTCAGTGCTATCACGGGCGAGATTTCTCCGCCACAGATTAATTCTGAACCCCTTATTGGACTTCCTGACACAGTTCATACATCGGAATCCTCAAAGGAAACGGAGGAACCTTTTCTGAAGTCTACTAAAGACCCCTCACATTGTTTCACGCCGCCAACTAATTAAGCGACACTGCCTTCTGGATAGGTATTACAACTTCACCTTTGGAATTCACTGATTGCCAGCCCCTTCCCTCCATAGGTGCCCGGAAGGGCCCTATGTGAGTATCCCCTGCTACCCTTCACTTCCACCACACCACTGTCAATCAACCACAGGTGTCCCTACATTGATAGGTCCTGATGAGACCCTGCATTGCTAGTTGGGTCAAAACGCCGTCGACAGCTTGAAGCGAACCAATTCTCAGCCCCTATGATTACACTAGGAGGCTGCCAACATCGATTGTGTATCTACTGAATGGTCGCTTCTGTAAAAATATTGAAACCTTGTTTTTATGTCACTAAAAGTCACATTTCATACTTGTAGGTTTCACTTTTCACTTGGGACACTTTGCACCTGAAATTTTACTACAACTGTGAATTTAAGATGTAAAAATACCTTGTTTCTCTACATACTCTGTGTTAAATGTCGTTTCTTTTTCTGACATCTGTGTACCTCCCTTTTACTGCGATTGTGCTGATATATATTGTAATATCAATCATTGAGTGTCCACAGGAACCTCTGTTTTTTGTCTAACTGGAATGGCTGCAATCACAAAATTGCTGCAGGAACTGGTAAAATGGTGCACCATGGAAACAAATGTTATGACCTGCATCCATCTTTATTTGGGTAATGGACCATTAGTCACAGAATGGGACACGCTCCTGTTAGCTTTACAAGCCAAATCAGATGATAGACTGCTGTGAGACATAGGAGCATGACACAATATGACTACTGGATACCTTGACCATCGGACACAGGTCACAGCATGTTCACAGGCAACCACAGGTATGTAGCAGGTGTCTATGTGAATGGCAGCAAGGGGGAGATACTCGATCCTTCGAGGATATTGGTTTCACTGACACTTTATGGAGGGGGATGAGGATATCTTGCATAGCTATATGATGAGAGGAGAATGGAATTGTATAAATGGGATTGAGATTTACCTGGGATCAGATATGTGCCAGTAATGATGTGCACTGTGCTTTTATGTTCTTGAGGTTGCTGGGGTGTTTCATAACAGTTCTCACAAAGTACAACTCAGTACGACACCCTTGTTTGGATGTACTATACCCAGACTGTTGTGATAGCAGTACAACTCTGAGTTGCTGTTTGATATCCGTTTAATGCCATGTGTTTATGTAATAAAGAGCTATGCAAAACAAAAAGAGGTATGGAGGATATTTCCAGCTAAGGGAAGTGTGAACAATCTGACAGGAGGAGTCTCACCAGGCAAGGGCACTTACCTGTGCTGATGCCTCTCGTACACTAAAGTTTCTCAGGGTTCCTGAGGCATTCTGCAATCTTTTCCCTTAGTGAGAGATGCGAAGGTCCTCCCGGCATTGCTCCGTTGCCTTGTGCGACGCAGCAGATCTTTCTGGGCTAGTGCTTGCAGAATCTCTGTAATTGGTCTTGGATTTTCTTAAGCCCATTGCTGAACCCTGACTACTCCAGTCTGGGAATTTCGAATGGACTTAGGGGCATATTCACAAGGAGCTATCGCCAAATTAACGGCACTTTATCGCAGCCAAAGTCGTGATAAATTTACCGCCCCATTCACAAGCCAGTGTTAACAGCCCACAGCACCAGTTTACCCGCGATAGCAGCCACCAAAAATATCGCCACAGAGGACCCACGCAAATATCGCTAATGAGATGCAGAGTGGGCGTTCCTGTATCAAAAGTCGAGACAACATCACACCTCAACATTCACAACGACCAGCCACATCAGCGATAAGAACACAAAACAGGCGATAAGGCGCTGTAGCCGCAGGTATTTAACACCTGCCTCAAGCAGGTGTAAAGACGGACGTCTACCTGCAGTAGGCAACGGAGTCCCGCACACAGCCATACCCGAAGAACAAACTACGCCATGGAACTACTCTACATGCAGCTCGGAGCCCCAACAGGGCCACAGCACCCACCGCCACCACCCCCAGGACCGCCACCACTCCCAGGACCCGGACCCGCCCCCTGACCACCACAGAGGCAGCGTAGAGTAAGACAGCGGACCTACCGAAACGCACCACTCTCACAGACCTAACGCCCGCGGAAGTCATTGCCCACTACAGGCTCAAAAGGACAACCATCCTCTGCATCCTGACCCACATCGCCCACAGGCTGACGGTCCCAACACAGCGGAGAACAAACATCCCTCCGCAGACAAAGCTGCTGGCAGTGCTGCACCTGTTGGCCTCTGGGACCTTCCAACCAACAACTGCCAGAGTCCGAGGGGTCTCACAGCCAGCCCTATCAAAGTTCATCACACCTGTCCTGGATGCCATCATCAGCTTCATACCCCAGTACCTTCACTTCCCCAACACTGCGCAGGAACAGCTGGAGACTAAGCAAGGCTTCTACGCCATAGCCGGATTCCCGGCCATGTTGGGGGCAATCGACTGCACACATGTCCCACGTGTTCCCCCTGCGGATACTGCACACCACTACCGCAACAGGAAGCACACACATTCCATCAATGTGCAGGCAATAGTGGACCACCGGGGAATGTTCACCAATGTCGTCGCCAACTACCCAGGCAGTGTGCATGATTCCTTCATCTTCCGACAGTCCATCATCAACCAGCGCTGCCAGGATGGCACATATGGAACGGGACTGCTCGGTGGTAAGTACCAAATCAACACACCACACATCCCACAGCCACCAACGCACAAAGCACAACTGTGGGGATGCACACGTGACCTAACCACATCCGACATGTCAAACTACACGACCACCTACCAGACACGACTACACCACTCCATGGTCATCCCGGGCTACCCCTGCACCCAATACAGACTTCGCATGGCACCACAGCCACACAACAGCTGAACGTGTGGAGATGCGGAATGCAGCCATGACACATGTGAGGCACTGCTCTGCCCTCATGACCCTACCCCTGTCTCCCGCAGGTCAGCGTCCCGTGGTGGTGGGCCCATATCGGCCGCTGTGCATCCGGGGCGACTAGCCCTGTGCAACTCGAGTCATCCCCCCTTGTAGTTCTGACATTGCATGTCTGTGTGCCTGATGACTGTTGGTGTAGTTGCCAGCACAAGCTACTCCCTGAGGGCTGGCTTACACTCACCCCACACACAGCCAGCACAGGCGTCACTGAATTGGTGGGCCTGCCATCACATCCTACCGAACCAAGTATTGACTCTTTTCTCCCTGCACTGTCACAGGTGATCAAGGATATGCACTCTTCCCTTGGATGATGACACCCCTCCGAGACCCGAACACACCCGCCCAGAGGCAGTACAATGCGGCCCACATACACACCAGGGGCATCGTTGAACGCACATTTGGCGTGTTGAAGTCACGTTTCAGGTGCCTGGACGGCACTGGTGGGAAGCTCCTGTACAGCCCGGACGTCGTGTGCAAGATGATCGTTGCATGTTGTGTGTTGCACAACATCTGTGTTCGCACCAGGGCCCCATGGATCCCAGTTCCAGAGGTACCGGACGATGATGGTGGTGATGGGGCAGGTGATGGTGGGACATCCCACTGCAGCTGCGGTAGGAATGGCCCGTAGGGACTCCATCATTGACACTTACTTCTCATGAGCACATCACATTGTGACCCTCCGTGGCATTCATGGGACAGTAGTAGATGTCCAATTGCACTGCATGTGTGAATAAAACATATTTGCAGGTCACAGGTTGGAATTGTACATTGTCATGTTACATGTCCCTGGGGTTTCAGATGTGATATGCCATGTTGTGCACATTTTCCGAACCAGTTGTGTCCTGTGTTCAGTTGTGGAGGTGCTGCTGTTTGTACCGGGATGTTGTCACTGTCCGGGTGCACTTCTGCTTATGTGCGTATGCTGCAAGGTGGGTGTGTCGCTCCTGCGGCTCTGATTTGTCTGCCACTGGTCTCTTTCATGTGGTGTGCCTGTGGGTTCTGTTCTTCCACGGTGCGTGGATGTTGTGGTGTGCATGTTGTCCTCTGCAGTTGGACAGGGTGCATCCGTGGTACTCTGCTGTTGATGTATTTTGTTCTGTGGCATTTTCTGTATCCTGTCCTTGTGCTTTTTCCCGCATTGGGCATGCGTATTGCTGCCCTCGCGCTGGTTGTCACTGTTTTCTTATCGCGCTTTGGCCCATCGCAGCTTTTTTTGCGTTGTGGTTTGTGTTTTTATCTCGGTCGGGTTGGTTGTGTCGCAAGCATTGGCCGCGGTGTCGGCCAACTATCGCATGCTACCTCCGTGTTGTGAATTCCACGTTGACACAGTGTTATTTTCCCGAGATAGGCTGCGATATTGAAAGTTGCGTTACGCTAGTCTTGCGGTAGTTATCACACGTTCTTGTGAATATACCCCTTAGTCTTTCAGTTCTTTGCTCTGTGTTTTTGCTATTCCAGGTTTGAAATTCACTTCTTGGTCACAAGTTATGCTCTTTTAGCCAATTAGGTATAAAAGAGACTTGAGCAGATGCCTGTTGCATCACAGCTATTCTTCTGGATTGGTTGCAGACTCATGGTTTCTGTTTTTGATCCCATTTTTCTCTCAACGCTCCTGCTTTTCTCAGCTTTTGCTCACTTAATTTGGCCTGAAGTTTGGAAGATTTTTTTTCTGCTGCTCAATTTCTCACATTTGATCTGGTTTTGGGAGCAGTCTCATACTTTTAAACCTGAAATATGGAGTTGTTTTTAGATGCAACAGTCTCTACCTCTACTCCAGTAAGACCATTAAGTCATCACCCAGAAGACCTGCCTGCACAAGCCCCTCCGGAACTGGGACAAAGAAACCTGTTACGTGTAGTCGAGAATTGCTGAGGATCAGATAGAAATGGACTTTTTATTGTAGGCCTAAAACAGGAGTTGTGGAAAGCCTTCTGCAAAATGAAATCTTGGACTCAAATTAGAAGAACTAGTTCTGAAAATTTGAGAAAAGAAACCAATGTTAGCAAAATTGTGTTTTGTCTCTGGAGTACAGCAGCAAAGTACTAACCTTACCAGAAAAAAAAAATTGATCTTGCCAGCTTCATCTTATTGCTTTTTCCCTTTTTGACTTTTTAGGCAGGATGTTAAAGAGTGCAGAGGGACAGGTTTAAAAATATATCGAAGCTTGTGGAGCAGTTTGTAGGTACAATCTTGCTCGGTGTTCAGCCTTCAGAAAATATTTTAAATCTGAACACGAAAACCTTTCTACTCCAAAACCGATTTCCAGCATTTTTCCAAGGCATGGTCAGCCACAAAGGGTGCCCGGATCCCAATCAACTGCTTTGAAGACAGTTTTCACTATCTTGAGACTATTAGGGCCTCATTTATGAGCACTTTTCTGCCGCTGGAACGTCACTTTTTTGATGTTCCGTTGGCGCAATGTGCCACAGCATATTTAGAAGACCACACAAAGCCACTTTACGTCGCTTTTAATGGCCTTGCAAATATGTGCCCCTTTCATGCATAACACTGTGGGGCCGATTCCGATCTCGGTCGGAGGCGCACCCAATACTATTCGGTCGGGAAAAAAGCCATGCGAAAGCCAGTTTCCCGACCGATCCGTACAGCACACCGAACGAGCAAGTACGATGCGCACAACAGCAAAAATTCCGGCCGAGCCGTACTCACCCAAACCAGGTCCTGTTCTCCGACCGAGGCGAATCCGGAAACGCCGAATCGAGTCGCACGGAAGGGAAAATGCAGCCCCGTCCGGCCGGACAAGTACGATGCGCTTTCCGTACGCGCCGAACCCGTCGCTACGCACGGCACGTCAAAGCATCCGGGAGAGGCGCACATAAGCTCCGAATCGCGCCACAACACGATCCACGGCTACGAGACGAACACAGCACAGACGAGGACGACGCGAAGCGACGAGGACGAAGCGAAGCGACGAGGACGAAGCCAAGCGACGAGGACGACGCGAAGCAACGAGAAGGACGAACGACACGAACCAACCATGAATCCCTTCGTCCCGATCATACCAATATTCTACATCTACTACCGGAACAGGCACGGACGCGTACGGCGCAGAAGGTAAGTCAGACACCAACCACAAAACACATACAACACGTACACGACACATCACACACATACACGGGGAATCTGAATATACTTGCAACAGCAGCACCATAGGGGCGGGATGCCCATCACCAATGCCACATATGCACACAGGGGCCTGAATGCGCGCCACCACCCCAACCCAGGGGGGGCTGGATGCCAACCACCACAACCACCCTTAGCCAGGGGGGTGCCAAATGCCCACCACCACTACCACCCTTAGCCAGGGGGGCAGGATGCCCACCACTACTACCACCCTCACCCAGGGGGGGCAGGATGCCCACCACTACTACCACCCTTAGCCAGGGGGGCTGGATGCCTACCACTACTACCACCCTTAGCCAGGGGGGGCAGGATGCCTACCACTACTACCACCCTCACCCAGGGGGGGCAGGATGCCCACCACTACTACCACCCTCACCCAGGGGGGGCAGGATGCCCACCACTACTACCACCCTTAGCCAGGGGGGCAGGATGCCCACCACTACTACCACCCTCACCCAGGGGGGCAGGATGCCCACCACTACTACCACCCTCACCCAGGGGGGCAGGATGCCCACCACTACTACCACCCTTAGCCAGGGGGCAGGATGCCCACCACTACTACCACCCTCACCCAGGGGGGCAGGATGCCCACCACTACTACCACCCTTAGCCAGGGGGCAGGATGCCTACCACTACTACCACCCTTAGCCAGGGGGCAGGATGCCCACCACTACTACCACCCTCACCCAGGGGGGCAGGATGCCCACCACTACTACCACCCTCACCCAGGGGGGCAGGATGCCCACCACTACTACCACCCTTAGCCAGGGGGCAGGATGCCCACCACTACTACCACCCTCACCCAGGGGGGCAGGATGCCCACCACTACTACCACCCTCACCCAGGGGGGCAGGATGCCCACCACTACTACCACCCTTAGCCAGGGGGCAGGATGCCCACCACTACTACCACCCTCACCCAGGGGGGCAGGATGCCCACCACTACTACCACCCTTAGCCAGGGGGCTGGATGCCTACCACTACTACCACCCTTAGCCAGGGGGCAGGATGCCCACCACTACTACCACCCTCACCCAGGGGGGCAGGATGCCCACCACTACTACCACCCTTAGCCAGGGGGCAGGATGCCCACCACTACTACCACCCTTAGCCAGGGGGCTGGATGCCTACCACTACTACCACCCTTAGCCAGGGGGCAGGATGCCTACCACTACTACCACCCTCACCCAGGGGGGCAGGATGCCCACCACTACTACCACCCTTAGCCAGGGGGCAGGAAGCCTACCACTACTACCACCCTTAGCCAGGGGGGCTGGATGCCTACCACTACTACCACCCCCACTCATAGGATGGACAATGCATGACACAACAAGCACACCACAACCTAGGGAATGCAAGATTAAGACATCCCCCCACCACCATGACAAGCGTGTGAGCAGGCTGTGTCAAATGCCTACAACACCGAACATGACATTGAACATACAATGTGACCCCCTAGCACATGTGCCACACATATATGTGTGTGGCACCCACAATGCAAGCAGCCCATGACCATTGTGGCAATGGGGCCTAAACCCCCATCATCACAGTGACCAAAAGGCAAGTGTGGGGTCCATAGCTGAAGCACATTTTGACCATTGTGGCAATGGGGTCTAAACCCCCATCATCACAGTGACCAAAAGGCAAGTGTGGGGTCCATAGCTGAAGCACATTTTGACCATTGTGGCAATGGGGTCTAAACCCCCATCATCACAGTGACCAAAAGGCAAGTGTGGGGTCCATAGCTGAAGCACATTTTGACCATTGTGGCAATGGGGTCTAAACCCCCATCATCACAGTGACCAAAAGGTAAGTGTGGGGTCCATAGCTGAAGCACATTTTGACCATTGTGGCAATGGGGTCTAAACCCCCATCATCACAGTGACCAAAAGGTAAGTGTGGGGTCCATAGCTGAAGCACATTTTGACCATTGTGGCAATGGGGTCTACACCCTCATCATCACAGTGACCAAAAGGTAATTGTTAACAAAGAAAGAGCTGCAACTGCCAAACTGCATGGATCATTCCTGGTCACAGAACCAAAAACTCATCTGTGGCAAAGTAGTGTATGTGTCCCATTGCAACATAAATTGGGGGAGCCAAATACTGCAGTGCAAATGAAACATTCCTTTGGCCATGTGCAGACAAACAACACCCATGGGGGCTGAGACCGTCAACAGTCATCAATGACACAATGACAGAAGTGACCATCAGAATGCAGAACCACATATTTGCACCAATGGGCACACAAATGCAGATACCCTGTGGAGACAGCAGATGTGAGGTGAACAGATACCATACCATGGCAGCAATGGGACACACAAACCATGATCACTGTGCTGACCGATGACCTAGGAGTCCCAGGGACAGCAGGGGAAACACACCAAACAACATACAGCCAATGGCACACCCAAGATATGCCAATGCAGTGGTGCAGATGCACAAACACAAACAGGCAGACCAACACTGTCATCATACACAGCAGGTGAGGGGTGGGGGTGCCAGTGTCCCCAGGCAACAACACAACACATGAGGAGAGCTGAATACCAATCATACAGATGTGCATACACTGCCACACTAAGCTAACTCATGGATCCAAATCCCCTATGTGGGCAAGCAGGCATTGACAGGTGAGAGGGAGCACAAAACACACATGTCACACAGGCACGTAGGAACAACAACTGACACAGCAAGTCACAGACACACCACAGCACCACCCCCAGGGCCCCCACAATGTGGTGACCCTGGGCTGAAGAAAAATACCACTGTGATGACAAAGCTAAATGTCGTTCACACTGTGAACCACAGTCAGGTGTCCTGAGCAACTAACTACCATCACACCTACACAAGCACAAATCAATCAGCATGGCCAGTAAGCCAAGGCCAACATGGAGGCAGGGGACTAGCCGGGCAACAACTCTCATCTGCACACACTCAACACCACACCCCTCGACCTCCAACAATGTGCAGCAGTGAAGTACACATGCACTGGTGACATTGCACATGCACCCATGACTATTCCAGGGTGGTGGGTGGGAACCAAGGTGTAGAAACACATCACACATGGACACTCAACAAGACTCCTGAATGTCTGACACACTGCACACTACTCTGTACATGGACATGACGGCAATACCACACCGACCAATGGGATCCCAGCCACAGTCACACACCAATGAAGAAGCCAAGGTCACCCACAAAGAACACACATAGACAACAACCAACATTGCAGCCCGGACCCTAAGGAGTGCCAGCAGTCACACACACAACGTGTCACAATCACTGAAAGATAACACAAACTGGAAATCACATGACAGGGGCAAACAACAAGTGCCAAAGGGAAACCTGACTGTGACCCATCTGCGTCAGCACACAAACTCTGCCCTGACAGCAAACACACCTATGGGTGACACCCTGATGACCAGTAATGTGCCATGCACCCACATCACAGAGAACACAGGGAGAAGACTTTGGGGGAACATAGCTCAAGTCAGCAAGCATCACAAACAGGTACAACACTAGGGATCACAGCATGCGCAGATGAATGGAAGTGAACACACAGACATGCACATACAACACACACCTTGGGCGCAGGCAATGTCACACGTGTACACACTGCCATGAGGGGACTCCACTCCTGTGTGAGGAAAGCTGTGCCATATGTTGCCTCAGTAGGGCCCCATCATGTCAGCTGAGCACTTGGTCACACAATCAACAATTAGCACCAAATGAGGGCTCCCATCACATCAGCCTGGTCATGGATGTGCCAACGGAATCATCAGCACAGATCCAACACACTTGTATAGCAATGTTGCACTGACTACACGGATGAGTCCCTCCCCATTGATGCCCAAACCTGCATGTCCACTGGAGATGGCAACACGGTCAGGGAAGTAGACAAATGCAACGATGGCAGGCACAACAGATGTGCAGGGGTGGAAGCCACAGATATGAAATTGCCAATGTAAGTAGGAAACCCATTGCCAAATACTGAACACATGACACCCTCAGATGCTGCTATTGATGACATGGATACACCACATGATAGGACACATTCCCCCTGGACCACATGGGTTCCTGCACAGTAACACTTCATAATCATGAGACCAGATATCACCATCACTGCAGCAAGGGCATGGTTAGCTGCACCAACAACATGTACATCTGAAGCATGAGCACTAGAGAAAAGAAAGTTGCTTTATTCAGCATATGTGTTGAGGCCAAACGAAGTCCTGAAAAAAGAGCAAAGGCCAATGGCCAGTCCATTGTCAAAGTTCAAACAGGGTGACACTGGCAGATGTCACCCTACGCATGCCTGCACAATACCAGGGACAATCCACTAGGAGGGGCAACCGGGGGGCAGGCCAGGCACCGCAGGGACAGGATCAGGGCTCACCAGGGGGAGTCAGGGAAGGGGTGGTGGGTGCAGGAGAGCCACTGACAACTGCAGTGGAGGTGTCTGACATGGTGTGTGCCGGCACAACTGGGGGGCATGACACAGATGTCGTGGGTGCCGGCACAACTGCAGTGGACCCTGCAGATGGGGTGGACAGGTCCGCCACTGCAGTGCCCAAGTCAGACAGGGCGGTAGTGGACTCCACTGCAGTGCCTACCTCCAGGGGAGGAGAATGGGGAACAGGCAAGGTGGGTTGGACAGAGGGGGGACACCCTCACCACATCAGTGGCACAGACAAGCGCAGCGGGGGGTGTGGTGCTGGGAGAGCAAGTGGCAGGGGGAGAAGGCCGGAGCATCTTGGGGATGGTATATCTGTGGGTGGGGGAACCTGGGGCAGGGTGTGGTGGGGGCACCTGTGCAGTGGGGGCCTGAGGGATGGAGGACGGAGACCTTGTGCCTGAGCTGCAGGGTGGTGGCGGGGTCTTGCTCTTAGCACTCCGGGGGACTTGCGGGTGGGGGCCTCAGTCCGTCTGCGCCTGGGGGAGGGTGTCCGGGGGCGAGGGGCACTCTGCTCCGTGTGGGTGGGCTTCCTCTTCCCCCGGGATGCTGGAGCAGCTTCATCGGTGGGGAAGAGGCCGAGGTCACAGAGGAAGAGCTGCTGTGACTTTGGGGTTGCAGGTGAGGCAAGGGAGGGTGCTTTGGAGGGAGAGGGAACTGAGGACTGCGCAGTGCATGTGGATGCGTGTGTGTGTTCCAGGGCCCCATCCCCTGTGAGTCTGGCTTCAGTCCCCTGAATGTGCGTGCGTGTGCGTTTTGTCATTGGCGTGTGTGTCAGTGTGCTGGATGTGTGTGTGCTGGTGTGTGCCTGTGCCAGTGTGTGTGTGCCTGGGATGGGTAAGGTGCTGGGGAGTGTGGATGGAGCAGAGGCAGGAGGGGTGAGGGACCGTTTGAGGAGGGACACTGCTGCCGTCAGGGAGGAGTCCATGGACCTATTGCCCCTCTGTAGGTCAGACATGCCCGATGAGATGCCCTCCATGAACGACACCAGCTGAGTCAACAGCGCGGTGTGCGCATGGAGGACACTCAGCATGGCTGTCTGCCCTACATGGAGCTGGCGAAGGAGGTACACAGACTCCTCACTCAGGGCAGCAGGGGACACAGGGGCAGGGGTGCGGTGCCTGGCCCAAAGGAGACACGCTCCCGGACATGGGAGCCTCCACGGACCTGGGGAATGGGAGCCGATGGGAGGGCGGTGGTGGTGCTGGTGGTGGCGGGGACAGCAACACTAGCTGGGGTGTGGTGGCTGCTGACACCCGCCTCCACAAGGGAGTCATCCTCCGAGTTGCTCTGGTCCTCAGCTGAGGTGGATGCTGCTGAGGACTCCTCGGTGTGGCTCCCCTCGCCCTCCGTGCCACTGGGTCCCTCCGACCACTCCTCGGCTGCTGACCCAGTCTGGCTCTCCGGCTCCTCCTGGTCCGTGGAGCTGTCCCCTTCCGTGGCCGTGGATGTATCTGCAAACAATGGGGAAACAGACAGACATCAGTCACCTGCACCAAACGCACACACCACTGTGAGCACAGCACATTACAGAGCAAGCCCTGGCATCATTAGTTGTACATTGCTAAAAGTGCCCTAATTGAACAGGAGAAGTCAATTGTCAGTCTGATGCCAAGCATGGCACTCACATCCCACATGGCCTTGCACCCATCTGTCTGGTGTCTGTTGGATTGCAACACCCCAGTGTTGACACATGCACCAAGTACACAGTAGTTGGACAGTGCAGAGGACACGGTGTGGACACATCACAGCTCTTGCCACTGAGTCAGTACAGGTTTACGGATGTAAGGGATGCCCAGAGTCAAATAGGAAATGCATGTGATGCATACCAGCGACAGACACCATGATGCACCCATGTCCTGATAGCCAGCGCCACTATGGTGTGCATGTAGCACATGTCACTCCCCTGCAGGATCACCAATCAGTAGACACATGCCATGGCGGAGGCATGACTGCAAAGTCATACATCACTGTCTCAGTGATGTATGACTTTGCAGCCAGACAACAACACTCTGCACTGTGTCACAATAGTAGGTCATGGGGAATGCAAGTCCTGGAGCTGCACAAGTGCACATGTACATCCCCCCCACAACACATCCTCTTAACCCTCATCTGTCCAGGTCATACCTATTGGACATATGGGAGACCTGTGACACTACCCTCTGAACCTGAGCCCCTCACACTCTGCTGTGCATGGGGAACAGCTGCCTGAACTTCACATTTACATGCCCCAGTCTGCATGGGCAGCTGATCAGACACCTATGTGTCACACAAGTATCGTCTCCTATGGTCACATCTCCAGTGGCATGCTGAGCCCCTACCAAGAAACTCCACAGCAGTCCTGGCGACTAATCCACAGCACACTGACACAGAGGCAGACACCTGAGGGGTCAAATCACTGTGCACAATGTGTCCTCTGATACACGGGAGTGGGAGTACAGAGTGTATTGTATGGCCTGGAGTAGGCATGACTGTCCAGCCCCACATGAATGAGGGATGAGCCCTGGACTGTAGGCAGCTGGCTAAGTATGTGTGACACACGTCATATACATACTCCTGGGGCCCAAACATTGTTCCCACCCGCAGCATGGGTGTGTGCCAGGTACCCCAGCCACATGTGGTGGATCAGCTCAGCAATTGGACCACAGATCAAAGTAACACGCTGAATACATGTCAGAATACAGGCATTGTGTAAGCAATGGACCCACCCATGATGCCCACCACAGAGTCAGGGAAACAGATGCTGTCTCCCACCTTGAGTCAAGCAAACTGCAAGGACACAGTCCTAAGTGACAGAATTCCCTGCATGTAAGGGCCACACCTGGGTATCAGATGAGGAGTGGGCAGTGCACAATAGAGGGACATGGCTCCTGGACAACATGACTGCTGTACTGTGGCAGTTCAACCTGGCCCGAGGAGGGCACATAACATGTTAGACAGAGTACACAGTGCAGTCTTTGACTCACCCCTCCTTGCTGCTCTCTGGCCTTCAGCTGCCCATCCAGGTCTGGAAAGACCACCGCCAGGATCCTGAGCATGTGGGGGGTCAGGGTCCGTGTTCCGCCCCTCCTGCGAGGAGGCGACAGCTTCAGCTGGACCCGTGCAATCCTCCGGGTCCAGCCCCGAAGGTCCTGCCACCTCTTTTGGCAGTTGCGGATCCGGCGCTTGTAGACCCCCACGGACCGGACAGCCCGGACGATGTCCTTCCAGATCTCATGCTTCCGATGGGCAGAAGCCTGTCAGGATGACAAAGTGATAAGGCCATTACTACACATGCAACATATCCGTGCATGACACAGTTGCATATACATGTCGCAATCACAGGGGCACATGGTGTACCCAGGCAGTGCACGGCTGCCCATGGACAGTTTTCCAGAAGTCACTACATGGTATCATAGCATGGGGAGTAAAACCCTGTTCAGAAGCACTGTCACTGCACCATACCTGTCCAGTGCAAGTCACTACACACTATGGGGGGTGACAACTACTCAGTGAGCCTGCTAGCCAGTGGTGTGCTGACTCTCAGCCTTGCTAGTCAGACAAAATGCACATTCAGAAAGGCAGTGCACAGAACACTCACCTGCTCCCCTGGTGTCCCATACAGCTTGCTGTACTGTGGAAGTAGGCTGTCCAGCAGGGCCTGGTTCTCTTCAAGGCTGAAGGCTGGGGCTCTCTCCACAGTACGTGCCATTGCAGGGTCCAGAGGGGCAGAGACAGCAGCAGTGCAGTGGCAGATGTCGTCCTGGAGCATGTAGTGCAGGCAAGTGGGCTCTCAGGGGAACATGCAGCAATATATATGTGCTGGAGAGGCAGATACTGTCCCTTGTGTCCAAAGTGATAGGTCCAAGTCGTTTGCATCTTCTGAATCTGGCCAATCCATGGAATAGCAGCACCAAAACACGCCCACAGCATCCTTCAAAATTTCAACTTCATGACATACATGATTTTGCAACATTGTTGTGGGTGACCAACTGATTTTCCAGCAACCGACTCGTTCGAATATTCGAAAACGCGTCCGTTGCCAGGCAAGCCCATTGTCAATGGGTGCGCACCGATCGGTCCATTGAGGTACAACGCGCACAGGGGTACAACGCGTACCCGCACACATTGAATGCAATGGGCCGGCCGGAGGCACCGATCGGTCCATTGCAGTACAACGCGCACAGGGGTACAACGCGTACCCGCACACATTGAATGCAATGGGCCGGCCGGAGGCACCGATCGGTCCATTGCAGTACAACGCGCACAGGGGTACAACGCGTACCCGCACACATTGAATGCAATGGGCCGGCCGGAGGCACCGATCGGTCCATTGCAGTACAACGCGCACAGGGGTACAACGCGTACCCGCACACATTGAATGCAATGGGCCGGCCGGAGGCACCGATCGGTCCATTGCTGTTCAACGCGCACAGGGGTACAACGCGTACCCGCACACATTGAATGCAATGGGCCGGCCGGAGGCACCGATCGGTCCATTGCAGTACAACGCGCACAGGGGTACAACGCGTACCCGCACACATTGAATGCAATGGGCCGGCCGGAGGCACCGATCGGTCCATTGCAGTACAACGCGCACAGGGGTACAACGCGTACCCGCACACATTGAAAGCAATGGGCCGGCCGGAGGCACCGATCGGTCCATTGCTGTTCAACGCATCACTGTACATGTGACTGGCATATGTCAGCATGCCTGTCTCAGATGGACATATGCCAGCCACAGATAGCTCCCAGGGAGTGAGGGGCACACCTACATCACGACAGCCTGTCCAAACCTTATCATAAGGCATGTAAGGCTGCATTTCCTATTGTGTGTATGTTGGTGTACATATTGTCCTGTGGGTGTCACCTGTGGGCAGCCACCCCCAGGCTGTGCACGTGTTAATGGGGACAGGATCCTGGGTGTTACGTGTACGTGACCACTGTGATGTGCAACTGTTCATATCTGTGCATGTGCCATGGTCACATTTCACAGTGGTGTTTGTGTATGTCATGTCACATACCCCGTGAGTCCCATGTGGGACGGTATGTTTGAGCCAGGGTGTCCCAGTGGCACAATAGTGATGGCCCTCCACAGTCTTTGTGCATGTAGTGTTTACAATGTCTCTGATTTCATGTGCACAATGGGAGACAGTCTCCACATCCACGTTGTGTGTGCATGGACTCTGATGTTGTGCGTGTGTGTCACAGACGTCCATGGCTCTCCTGCCATGGCAAGTGTGGCCACTACCTGTGGGGGTCATGTTTGTTTTGTTGTGGTGTACACATGATACTCCAGGTGATGCCAGTGTCCATGTGGCATTACAGGGTCCCTGGGAATGTGCCTGTCGTTGAGCTGTGGTGCCTGGGGCACATCTGTCCTCACATGTCACTGGGGGGTGACTGTGACACAGCATCATGATATCCAATGGGCCAACCTGGGACAAATTGATGCCACCTGTAGGACCGTGTTGACAGATGTTGGCCATGTATGTACCATACATGTCGTTCCGGTACTGCACACTTCATGTAGTTGTGCCTCATGATGATGTATGTTGGGATCTTGAGTGTGTTCAATGCCGCATATGTGGGGTGACTGACGATCTTGCTTACTTCTCCTCTGCACTGCAGGGCTCCTGCTGTCCATCGGCCATTCCCAGACCTGGCAACGATGGTGGAACGGGACAGCATCCGACGGTACCGCTTCACCAGGCAGCTGATTGAGGATTTGGCAGTGCAGTTGTCCCCACATTTGCAGCCTGGCCGGCCGTATCCTACAGCGCTGACCCCCAAGGTGAAGGTGATGGCAGCCCTACACTTCTTTGCCACCGGTACCTTCCAACATACTGTGGCGTCTGCTGGTGGGATGTCACAGACCATGTTCAGCCGTGTGCTCCGCGATTTCTTGGCGGCAATGTTGCTCTTCCTGAACCGGTACATCTATTTCCCTAGACTGCGACGACTCACTGACGTGAAGAGTGACTTTTATGCCCTGGGGAGGATGCCGCATGTCATTGGCTCCATTGATGGGACACATGTGGCTTTGGTACCACCACAGGCCCAGGAGCAGGCCTACAGGAACCGCAAGCACTACCACTCGGTCAATGCACTGGTGGTGTGTCTTGCAGACATGACCATCACACACGTGTGTGCCCGTTTCCCTGGTTCAGCACACGATGCCTTTGTGATGAGGAGTAGTCGCATCCCCAGGTTGATGGCACAGATGCAGAACCAGCGTGCCTGGCTTGTCGGTGTGTACTGACTTTGTGCCATTGTGTGTGATCTGATCTGTAGTATTCCGCCCACTTTTCCAAGTCAGCTGATGTGCACTTGTCTGTCCGTAGGTGACTCGGGATACCCCAACATGCCGTGGTTGCTGACACCCCTCAGGAACCCTGTGACACCTGCCCAGATGCGCTACAATGAGGCACATGGTCGGACCAGGAGAGTGATTGAGCGGACCTTTGGTCTCCTGAAGAGCCGCTTCCGCTGCCTGGACAAGACCGGAGGGTCCCTCCCATATGCCCCTGCGAAAGTGTGCAAGATTATCATCGTCTGCTGCATGCTCCACAACCTGGCAGTGCGGAAGGAGTTGCCTCTCATCCAGGATGACGATGACCAACATCCGCCACCTGTGGAGGATCCTGGCCTGGAACACGATGCCAGTGACGATGATGATGATGATGGTGATGGTGATGTCCGCACACAGCTCATCACCAACTTCTTTAGCTGAATGTGAGTATCCTGAGGTGTCATGTCAATGATGTGAGTTGGCATGATGTGTGGGTGGTGCTCTGGTGCTGTTGGAGTGTGTCCATGGGCTACTTGACTGGATGTGTGTTGCGATGTGTGCTTACAGGTGGGCTGTACTCCCCAACAGTGTTCACATGCTAACTTGGTTCTGGGTGGGTATCTTGTAACATGTATTGTGCATGAGTTTTGCTGTTCTGTCCTGTACTCCATTGCTTTTGACTGTGTGTCATTTCTGTCCTTCACAGGGTACTTTCAGATTCGTTTGGTCAACTGTGTCCACCGACAACGTGATTGCACATCCAGGCTGGTAGCTGTTGTGTCCCTACAGGTGATGTGCGCCACACCCATGGACTTCCTTCTGTCTACAGTTGTTGACTGTGTGCCCGCTACCAGGTGGGGTTACCTTGCATCTGTAGTGGTTACGGCATGTTGCTACTGTGTAATAAACCTGTGCTTCACTTAGTGATGTGCGTTGTCTGTGGTCACACATTTGACTGCCATTTGCTTACTGCACCTGTGGGCTACTTGACTACAACTGGGAATGGGTGTGGTGTCTGTGCATTGCACCGTCTTCCCTGGCAACATCAGTGTAGGCAATGAGTCAGATGGCCTAGGTGTGTATGTGTTGTGTAGCCCTGGTGGTGTGTCTCCCTCATATGTGTCACGTTGCCTGTACTCACATGCCTGTGTTGTCCTTGCTGTTGCAGTTCGCATACACAGTGTAATTTTGTTGTTCATCATCCCCATAACAGCACCCACGTTGGAATCACGACAGAGGCAAGTATGGTGTATTATTGTGTTTATTGTGATACATCTGTGATAATAGTGCATAGGATGGATTGTGCTGTACATGAATCTTGCAATCCCAAGTTCCTAGATGAATAGAAAGTCCAGGTAGACAGGATCCCCAGTATCGGGGCCACAGTTGTCTGACACATTGTTCCAACTTGTACTCCCCATGCAATGTGTGGGAGTAGTGTTGCCATCAACAGGGTGAACAGTCTGTGCACAAAGGCGAAAATCCAGAACAGGTTCAGGCTTCCTGGGAGTTGCGCTTGGCCATCAGCCTCTCACTTTCCCCTCCTCGGACGACCCCTCTTCTTGGGGGGGGGCCCTCAAGTGCAGGCTGCTGCGGTGCAGGGGACTCTCCGCCAGAGTCCTCCTCCCTCCCTGTGGCAGTTGCAGTTTGTTCGGTACCAGATGTTGTTGGCACACAGGGAGGTGTGGACTGGTTGCTGTTCATCTGGCGGAGGCATTGTAAAATGTCCCTGTGCACCGCCGTCATCTCATGTAGTACATCCCACTTGGACTCCACGCGGGTCATGTGGGAGTCCACACGTGACATGTGGGAGTCCACACGTGACATGTGTGACTCCACATGGGACATGTGGGAGTCCAAGCGGGCATGATGGGCAGCCTGCTGCTGTTTGATGTCTCTGAGGAGCCCCACTACCTGGCTGAGCTCTCCGGTGCTGGACTGGTACGCATCAGCTATGCGTACCAGTTGTGGGTCTTCATGCACACCAGCAACGTCTGCAAGCAGCGACCTCTGTCTCCCACCCCTCCCACCACCCCTGCTGACATGTGCAGTGTGTGCAGTTGCACGCACAGATAACCCTGGTCCACCTCGGGGGTTGGTGGTGGTGGTGGTGTCCATGGCCCCAGGTTGGTCCAGGGTCACTGCGCTGGTGTTGTTCCTTATTCTGTCCATGTCGGCAGGGATGGTATTCGTGGTGACAGTCGTTGGAGGGGTGGGTGCAGGGGGTGCAGCTGGTGGACCTGCTGGTGCTGCAGCTGGTGGTCCTGCTGGTGCAGCATGTTGACTTGCACCGGATGTGCCAGGTTGTTCTTCATCGTCCGAGGAGGACAGAGGCTGTACGACGCCAGTGAGCTCGGCATCCTCTTGAGCCTGGGACTGGGACTCCTCAGCGTCTGCTGCTGTGTCCCTATCATCACCTGTTTTTGGGAGACACAAACAATGTATGTCATGTTTCTGCAGGCATCAGTGGTTGACACACCTGACAGTTGTGACTGTGCCTCGGGGTGCGGGCCTGTACATTGTATTGTCCTAAGTCGTCACAGTCAGGGGTTGATATTGGTGTGGCACATTGTCCTGCATTATTTGGGCATTTCTATGTATTCTCTGGGGTGTGAACATGGTCTGCATTGATTGTGTTTGGTTGACAGCCAGACCTCCTTCCCACCCACCCACCCACCCAGTCAGTTATCCCACCATGGAACGTGCTTGCATTGCAGGGAGTGTAAGTTGTCTCTCAGGATGTCAGTCAGAGGTGTCCTGCTGTTTGTTGGTGCACAGTTGGCAGCAGGGCCTTGTGCTCCCCACAGCAGTAGCCAGTGTCAGCCATCTTGTGAGTCCTTCTCCACTCCCTGTGATGTGAGCATGGTTCAGGGTGGTGTTGATGGGACAGTTGTGAGGCTGAGCAATGTCTGTGACTACCACTCCCATCATGCTATTGCCTCCACCCCCTTCCCAGCATGCCCATGCTTCCTTCCTTTTGACTCTGCTTCCCTGTGGGGTGGGCTGGCTGTGCTGACAGGATGGCTGGGAGTGTTGTCCTGGCAGTTGTTTGGCTAAGAGTCCCAAGAGTGTCCCTGTGCTTCACACAACATAACCCAGGGTGGTGGTGCTTTGTGGGATCTTGTGTTAGGATGGAGGGCATTGCATTCTACCAGGTGGGTACTGTGGAGTTTGTGTTGGGGGGGGGGTGTGAGGGGAGGTGCTGGTGACTATGGTCAGTGCTGCAAGTCCCCCTTCCCACCCAGCCAGCCGGATATCCCACCATGGAACGTGCTTGCATTGCAGGGAGTGTAAGTTGTCTCTCAGGATGTCAGTCAGTGGTGTCCTGCTGTTTGTTGGTGCACAGTTCCCAGCAGGGCCTTGTGCTCCCCGCAGCAGTAGCCAGTGTCAGCCATTTTGTGAGTCCTTCTCCACTCCCTGTGATGTGAGCATGGTTCAGGGTGGTGTTGATGGGCCAGTTGTGAGGCTGAGCAATGTCTGTGACTACCACTCCCATCATGCTATTGCCTCCACCCCCTTCCCAGCATGCCCATGCTTCCTTCCTTTTGACTCTGCTTCCCTGTGGGGTGGGCTGGCTGTGCTGACAGGATGGCTGGGAGTGTTGTCCTGGCAGTTGTTTGGCTAAGAGTCCCAAGAGTGTCCCTGTGCTTCACACAACATAACCCAGGGTGGTGGTGCTTTGTGGGATCTTGTGTTAGGATGGAGGGCATTGCATTCTACCAGGTGGGTACTGTGGAGTTTGTGTTGGGGGGGGGGGGTGTGAGGGGAGGTGCTGGTGACTATGGTCAGTGCTGCAAGTCCCCCTTCCCACCCAGCCAGCCGGATATCCCACCATGGAACGTGCTTGCATTGCAGGGAGTGTAAGTTGTCTCTCAGGATGTCAGTCAGTGGTGTCCTGCTGTTTGTTGGTGCACAGTTGGCAGCAGGGCCTTGTGCTCCCCACAGCAGTAGCCAGTGTCAGCCATCTTGTGAGTCCTTCTCCACTCCCTGTGATGTGAGCATGGTTCAGGGTGGTGTTGATGGGCCAGTTGTGAGGCTGAGCAATGTCTGTGACTACGACTCCCATCATGCTATTGCCTCCACCCCCTTCCCAGCATGCCCATGCTTCCTTCCTTTTGACTCTGCTTCCCTGTGGGGTGGGCTGGCTGTGCTGACAGGATGGCTGGGAGTGTTGTCCTGGCAGTTGTTTGGCTAAGAGTCCCAAGAGTGTCCCTGTGCTTCACACAACATAACCCAGGGTGGTGGTGCTTTGTGGGATCTTGTGTTAGGATGGAGGGCATTGCATTCTACCAGGTGGGTACTGTGGAGTTTGTGTTGGGGGGGGTGTGAGGGGAGGTGCTGGTGACTATGGTCAGTGCTGCAAGTCCCCCTTCCCACCC
Source organism: Calotriton arnoldi (assembly GCA_963921515.1). Classification (NCBI taxonomy): domain Eukaryota; kingdom Metazoa; phylum Chordata; class Amphibia; order Caudata; family Salamandridae; genus Calotriton; species Calotriton arnoldi. The sequence goes on from CAWUFW010011624.1 coordinate 368,625, forward strand.
AGCCAGCCAGCCAGATATCCCACCATGGAACGTGCTTGCATTGCAGGGAGTGTAAGTTGTCTCTCAGGATGTCAGTCAGTGGTGTCCTGCTGTTTGTTGGTGCACAGTTGGCAGCAGGGCCTTGTGCTCCCCACAGCAGTAGCCAGTGTCAGCCATCTTGTGAGTCCTTCTCCACTCCCTGTGATGTGAGCATGGTTCAGGGTGGTGTTGATGGGACAGTTGTGGGGGGGGCAATATGTGTGACTGCGACTCCCATGATGCTATTGGCTACACTGACTTGGCCAGCATACACAGAATTCCTTCCTTTGAGTGGTCTTCACTGTGTGTTGGTGTTGTTGTGGTGGCTACATGTGTGGATGTGTGTGTTAGTTCTATTTGTGCCACTGCCTAGCTGTAGTTGTGGTTGTGTTTGTACATGTGTTGGCACAGTTGGATGTGACTTTTTTGATGGCATGTGTTGTGTTTATCTGACTGACATACACATTTTGGGATGATTCTGTTCTAGTTGCTGTGTAATTGCTATGAGTGCATGGTTTGACTCTCCCCTTGACAGTGATGTGTGTGTTTTGTGGCAGTTTATTGTGTACATTTGTTGTGTACTCACCAGGCTCTGGGATGTCCTCTAGTCCATATACGCTCACTGGCGGAAGGATGGCCCGCACCTTCTCCTCCCAGGGCCTGAGGTATACTGGCTTGGCAGGAGGGCCACTGCCGGTGTATTGGCTCAGGTGGTAGTCTTTCTTGAGCAGCTCCCGGACCCTCCTGCGCACGTCATACCACCTGTTCTGGATGTCGGTCTTTGTGCGCCGACATGGTGATTGGGCGTTCACCCTGTTGATGATCCTCTCCCACATCTTGGTTTTCTGCGACATGGGGGTCTGTTGGACCAGAGTGCCAAACAGCTGTGGCTCCACCCTGAGGATCTCGTCTACCATGACTTCCAATTCACTATCTAGGAACTTGGGATTCTTCTTGGGGGGCATGGTGATGGGTGGTGATAGTGGGTGATGTGTGTGTTGGTGTGCAGGTGAGGGTGTGTGGGTGTGTGTTGTGCTGGGTGTATGTGAGGTAGGTATTTGTTGGTGTGCTGCTGGTGTGTGGCTTGTGTGAGGGATGAGCTGTGGGTGTGTGGTTGCTTTCTCTTGGGTGCTGGCAGTGGAATGGCATTTGCAAAGGCTCATGGTAGTGATTTGTGTCCTTTATATAGGTGGAGTTGTTGGTGTGTCTTTGTTCTCTGTCCCCACCCCCCAGTATTTATTGGCTTGGTAATTGCTTGTTTGGCCTTTTTTTGGTTGATTTTTCCTTTGTGCTGTTTGTGTATGTTGGAAACGTTCTTGTGACCGAGTCGGACCCTGCATTGGTCTCGTACGGTGTTTTCCGTTTCGTTCACGCTGTGTTTGTGCAGTTTTGTATGCTGCGTACGCGTCGGTCGCGGTGTATTGTGTTGCTTCGGCTCGGTTTTGTATGCGTGTCGGTCGTACGGCTTGTCCTCCGTCCGACTCGGTCGTGTTTTTCGCGCCTTGCATCGTACTTTGCAGGTTGGAGTTGGCGGGTACGATTCGGTCGGATTTGTTCCGGGTGCGTGTCGGTCGGTTGGATTCGCGTGTTTTTCCGGCCGGATTGCTATTTTCCGAGCGGCTCGGTCGGTCGGCTTGGTTTCCTGACGTGTCGGTCGGATTTATCGCGGCTTGCATCGTACTTGGCGTGTCGGGCGCCACTGGTACGTGTCGGTCGGTATTTTTCCGGATCCGAGTCGGTCGGTGCTTTTCCGGCCCGAATCGGAATCGACCCCTGTGTGAAAGGGCCGTTCCATGGGTGTTACTGTGAGTGTTCCCATGCAACACCCGTGGAATCTGAAGCATCCTCAGGTTTATGAGAAATCATAAACCCGGGAATGCGTCAGATAGGGGTGGCGTTAGTGAGGAGTAACGAGGAGAAATGTTTTCATTTCTCCTCCTTTTTCCCTTTTTCTATGTGAGCAAATTCCCATTGGGCGTCACTCCATAGCATGGCTAAGGCACATCTGAGCTGGTGAGATAGCGGAGTGTGTTTTTGTGTCCACTGCGGAGGATTTGATAACCTGAAGCTCAGAGGTTAAATACTGGCATTATCAGCTATCACTAAAGAAATGCAAGATTTAAAAGGAGATTGTTAGATTCTTCAACTCAACAGCCATTTCTGAAAAGAAGTAAAAGAACGTTCCTGATACATACATAATCACATCTAGTGTATATGCATACTGTAGTAGTTACCAGCCCCAGCGTTTTCTAGGGCTATTACAAAAAAAAACTGGGCTGTTGTTTTTCACGTGCATGTCATTGGTCCAAAATTCTAAATCTGGCTAATGCCTGAACTCAGTTAGCCAAAGTGAGAGTTGCAACTTTTTGTGTACAAAAAGACAAAATGAAATCAAGGTTTTTTGTGTTCTGCAGTTAAAAAAGCTTTGCATCATCTCTAAAGAGAGCATCTGAGGTATGGTGGGTGATATCAGCATTTACACTCTCTTACACAAAATCAGTGCTCAGGTGCATTACTGATTCACTCATTAATGGCAAACACAATCAGACATATGTGTATAATGTTCTCAATCATGATGGGGTATTTGAGGGATTACTGAGGGAATAGGTAATTTCGGGGTTGATTCCTGTAATCATTCCTAATTGCTTCCCAGACTTTCACAAGGAGATTTCAGCTAGTTTCAGCAGCCAAAATCTCCATGTGAAAGGGAATAGATGTATTGTTCTGCCGGGCTTGTAACTTCTCTTACCAGCCCCCTCGAAATTAAGAGGCCACTTGTAACGAGGGCCTAAATATGTTGAGCTCATAGATCATGTAGTGCAATTATATTATCATCTATCTGAGCACCGCTCAAAGAAAAATAAACCAAGGTCTAAAATGTTTGTAGTAAGGCCAGTATTAAAAAGAGAGAACTTCAGATGGCCCTGAACATGTGCAATAAGGAAGTGTGAATGGATTTTCTCTCTAAGAAAGTAAGAGAAAAGATACTTACAAAATCTATATATGTATCATGGTAAATCTGGCCATTTTGTCAAAGACTGTTGAAGTAAACCTAACATTCGAAGGAGTCAAGCTTCCCTTATGTTACAGATAGGATGACATAACCAGCAGAAAAAGGGATTCCTTAACAATTGAGGGAGGTGTCTTGTTGAATGACTAAGCTAAGTAAGTCAGTTCCAAATTAGGCAGTGAATACCATACAGTCATCAGTTGCTCATATTTTGTATGAAAATGGATCTGCCAAATGAAAAGGCGAATATTTTTTCAGGACTTTAAGATTCAGGAGCCTCACAAAGCTGTATGGACATTAAGTTGGCTCAATCATTGCAGATACCTATGATTAAAAAAGGGGTTCCCAAAAAGATCAAGGCATTAATTGGCTTTACTTTTCTTCAAGACCTGCTTATTTTTATACATATAAGATTTTGCTGGTTTAGTATTGGACTCATCATGAAAGGTTTCATTGGATTTGACTGATGTATCTCAATTGAACGAGATTTTGGGCATGCCCTGATTAACACTGCATAAACCTAGTATTGACAAATTTCACTGGCCTAATTGAAATTTTGCCCGGGCCTAATTTTGAAGTAAGTAAAGTAACACTTCAGTAGTACTATTCACATTCTTCAAAATGCTAGACACAAACCTACAGACATAGACCTCCCCCTATCTTAGGTTTTCTGTGTGTAGATTTCTGCCACGGTGAAGTGCAAGGATATCCAAGCATGTAGATATACATTAAAGTAATACATTTTGGAAGTACAAGGTAGAGTGGCTAGATAATGGGGGATAATTACTACTGAATTGGAGGGGTTTGGAAAAAGTTAAGGAGGCTTTTAGGAGAGAAATGCTTATACACACAAATATCAACAAAAGAATAATACCTTTCATATTGACAAGCTACAAATCTATCTGTCTGTTTGTCTGTCTGTCTATCTATCTATCTATCTACCTATTTATCTATCTATCATTGTTAACAATCTCTATGTAATTATTACAAAATATGTTATTTCAAAACTTGTAAATAAGCAAAATTGTAAAACTTTTATTAACAAATTAAGAATAATTTAAATTAAATAGACACATAATTTTAAACACAATTTACTATTTATTAAATAACAATAATGTCTTAGTGAGGGTGAAAATAGTTTTCAATTATTGTACATATATATAATTTATAAATTAAGTTACAATTCAATTAATGTAAGGTAACATTTTATTTTACTAATTCTATTTTAAAAAGAAATATATAAAATCAATTCAAATATACAGTTATTTTTAATATTTTTTAAAGAATAATAAACTTTAATAATTTTCCTTTTACTTTTCCATACAGAGGTCTTCCATCGGTGGTGGAATTTTTCCTCCTATGTGTGCCAAGTTACTAATAGTAACTTTACACTTTTAAATCCTGTAGTAGGGAGCTCCACCTACTGATTTGAAGGTGTGACAACAAGTTTGTCTACACCTAGATATAAATCTACACTCAGACATGGTGAAGACTAAAAAAGAGCAGTTACACCTAGGTGTAGTAGTAAATATATATGTGAGTAAATGTACACATATATATTTACCAAAGCCCCCCATATATGAAAGAGACATGACTAGAAATCTAAGTGCGCAACATGTTTGGAATATTTGACTATCAGGTCATGCCTATCGGACAATATTTTATTGATAAATTCCTGAGAGGTTTTTAGAGATATTTTGAAGCTGCCAAATATTGAGCTTCCATTTTTTTGACTAAACAGATGCCTCGTATTATGCTATGGGAGGAATTTCGTCGATGAGGAATTAAGTAATTGGACAAGTGTATCTAGTGGTCTATTGTTCCTAAATGTTTGAAACCAGCATAATTAAGTTACACTATCACATTTTACCGGTTTGCTGTGATTATTTCTGTGAGAAAAGCTGGTCTGTATCTCCCTTGTGTTTAAATTGTTTGGTAATGTTACAGCTTCTCTGATCTAGGGAAGAAGAGCCAGAAAGTGGAACTGCTGTAAGATGAATTTGTATTTTCATCATGAGATTTAGAGACTTGTTTAGAGTTTGGCTGACAGAATACTCTTTCAAAACATGGTGTATATTCCATTTGCTATACTTAAAGTGACATGGGATATAATGCAGTTTAACATTAGAGTATTCTTTCCGGCAAACTCTAAATATGGCCCTTGTTCAAATGGGGAAGATGTAGGTTTCAAATGATATTGAATGTGTACAAATATAAAATATTTCCATTGTGTATGGCAGTTTTTATCTAACATCTCAAAAGATTTTTATATGGAAGTACACTTATTATTGCACCACAGTCCATTTTCTCAACCCACCTCTTGTTTAAAGCTCATCATGTTCGAAATCAAATTGATAGGAGATTACATACCATATAAGGCGCATCACAAATTAAAACATACATTTTTGTCATTAGACTTCAACTGATTCCTAACAGATAACTCACTGTATTTATAATTAATGAATGTCTTAACTAGACTGACATGCTACCTTTGCAAAAATCATCTACTGATGCCTTATAATTTCTTTGCATGAAAGTTTAATTTGTTTTGCCTTTGTACTTGAACTAAGCTTCCTGATCCAGTCACTGCATCAGCATTCAGAGGCTTTCATCTTCTTTTCCGTTGCTAAGAAGAAAGATCTTACCTGTCTCCCTTGCAGCAGACAATAATGTGACATCAAAGCTTGTCCTCTGCTTAACACCAAGGTATGTTCTTAGTTGCCTTTGCGTTACAAACACTAAATTGGTCAGTAAGTAAATGACCTTCCAAAGATCAGGCATGTGATTTACAGAATCAGTGCCCAGACGTATTAAGCATTTTAATGGTCACAAACGCTCCAGCTCAGCATTTGCAAGCATTAAAGTGCTTTCTTTTATTTAGCAATCTCATTTTAGGAGTTAGAAGAGTTCTTCTGATTCCTAAAATAAGATTCTGAATGGATATCGATTTAGTATCTGGAAGGTTCATGATATGGGCATCCCTTTCAAATTCCAAATCAGTATCTTATGCATCAATGTTTTCTGACTAAATCTGGTCGAAACAAATTGATATTTTACTGATACCTCAAAAGAGGTGTTTTTGCATTCGATCCCTTCAGCTTTGGGAATGTAAAACAAAAAAAAAGATTTAAACAGTAGGCAATGACCTGGGGGACCACTGCCATCTCTTAACAAAACAAAAAAAAGTAAAAAATGTCTATTTGAACCCAAATTGGAAAATGGGCTGTATTAAAAAAATACGTTTGTTTTATTAAAAACCAGTCACAGACATGGTGGTCTGATGATCCCAGCAGTCCACCGTTCCTGTAGTAATTCACAATTTGCAACCTACCTCATTTATATTTATGAAGTAGTTTGGATTCGGGCCCACTATGATACAGTTTTTTAAACACCTACCCATTAATAATATTAGTATATTAGGTCAGTTCTTATAAATATTAACTTATTACAAACATACTGCTCGCAATTTTTGACCAGTATTTTGTGACTAGACATTCCTTCATCTGGCCACATGTTCCCTCACGTGTACTTTATGAGGATGTTATAAGTCACAGAAGTGTTCTTTGCAATAAAAGGCACATGGCAAGGAAGAATTGCAAGGTCACTTGTAATAGGATTTAAATATACCTAACGGGGTGTAAGTTATTCTACATTTTGATGCAGTTTATAGGTCACTTGAGGTTTTTGAGAAATGTTGCTTCTTTACAAATGCTGAGCTCAATTTAGAAGGTAATTAATAATTTTGCACCTGGAGGTTTACTACACAGATGTACACATTTTAGTAATTAATAAGGTTTTACCAGAGTTTTCCTGGTTACCTGTTTCAGTTGCAGGATTTCAGGACTGCTCTTGGAAAGGTTTTGTGAATTCCTGCTAGGTGTATGCAGAGGCATATGTGAATTGTGCATAGTGTACGAATGAGCACGTAACAATGCATTTGCATCAGTGTATTTGCCATTTTTTCTCTGCATATGTAAACATTTTTTTCCGGAAAATAGAGCATGTCCCTCAACCTCTGCCAATTTTGAGTGGGTTCGCTGTCGATTCTACCCCTGTCAACAGATTTATTCCTGACCTTAGCATATGTCACTCACTTACTGTTTCCAGGTTGGAATGTGTAATGGTGAAGTTTGTGAAAACTCACAAACGCTTGAGGGGAATGTATGTCGATACTTCGCATACCATTACTTCGCATGATTTTAGTGCGATGTTTTTACTTAGCATAAACCATTACTTCGCATGTTTTTACTTAGCATAAACCATTACTTCGCAAGTTTTAACTGTGCATGCATTTATAACTCAAATGGTTATAAATGTACTATGGTTTATGCTAATTAAAAACATCGCACTAAAATCATGCTTACACTACACTACCTTACACTACTTAAACATCACTACACTACCCGAAACCCTGATACACTACCCCCTACACGACCTTCCCCTTCCCCCTGCCTGGACCCTACACTCTAACACTACACTTCACCACCCCTCGACACTACCCTAAACCCTATAACACTACACTACACTACACAAACACCACACAAACACCACACCACTACCCTAAATCCTAAAACACTACTCCCTTCACGACCCTCACCCTTCCCCCAGTCCGCTCCCTACACTAAAACACTACCCTGCACGACACCCCAACACTACCCTAAACCCTAAAACACTACCCTACACTACACAAACACCACAACACTACCCTACACCCTAAAACTCTACCCCCTGCACAACCCTCCCCGACCCCCAGTCCAGTTCCTACACCCAAACATTACCCTGCACGACACCCCAACACTACCCTAAACCCTAAAACACTACCCTACACTACACAAACACCACAACACTACCCTAAACCCTAAAACTCTACCCCCTGCACAACCCTCCCCCGACCCCCAGTCCAGTTCCTACACCCAAACATTACCCTGCACTACACCCCGACACCACCCTAAACCCTAAAACACTACCCCCAGCATGACCCTGCCCCTACCCCCAGTCCCTTCCCTACACTGAAACACTACCCTGCACGACCCCCCGACACTACCGTAAACCCTAAAACACTTCCCTACACTACACTACACATACACCACATCACTACCCTAAACCCTAAAACAGTAGCCCCAGCACGACCCTACACTACTCAAACACAACCCTACAACCTAAAAGACTACCCCTGCACAACACAAAAAAACTACACTTACCTCTCTCTCCTCCGTGGTTCCTCTCTTCTCCCGCTTCCAGCGGCTTCCAGCGATGTCAGATCTGCACGTCGTTGTTTGGAAACGGAAGCTCCTTCCAAACAACGATGTGGATAGCGCATACCATTACAACGCATGCGTTGTAACAACGCTTGCGATGTAACAACTTGCGTACTAATGGTACGCGTTGTAACATCGCAAGCGTAGTAACGCTTGCGAAGTAATGGTATGCGCACTAGCAGCCGCGCACTAAAGGCTGTTTACCCTTGAGGGTGTTCCCAATCTTTCCAGTACAATCCCAACCAGGATCTTCAAATTCCAGTCCTGGTAGGAGGGTTATCCATGCATAATAGTAAACCATGATGGGTTAATACTGTGCATGGTTAATTGGATTAATTGGTAAAATAAAATCACCTTTTGTGAATCCCTTGCATTCATAATGAAGCCAGTTGTGCATACAATTGTAACTTATACATGCAAATAGCTATGTACATTGGAGACAAAGGGGCCGATTCCGATCTCGGTCGGAGGCGCACCCAATACCATTCGGTCGGGAAAAAAGCCATGCGAATGCCTGTTTCCCGACCGATCCGTACAGCAGACCGAACGAGTAAGTACGATGCGCACAACAGCACAGAATCCGGCCGAGCCGTACTCACCCAATCCAGGTCCTGTACTCCGACCGAGGCGAATCCGGAAACCCCGAATCGAGTCGCACGGAAGGGAAAATGCAGCTCCGTCCGGCCGACCAAGTACGATGCGCTTCCCGTACGCGCCGAACCCGTCGCTACGCACGGCACGTCAAAGCATCCGGGAGAGGCGCACATAAGCTCCGATTCGCGCCACAACACAATCCACGGCTACGAGACGAACACGCCAGCGACGAGGACGATGCGAAGCGACGAGGACGACGTGAAGCAACGAGAAGGACGAACGACACGAACCAACTCATGAATCCCTTCGTCCCGATCATACCAATATTCTGCATTTACTACCGGAACAGGCACGGACGCGTACGGCGCAGAAGGTAAGTCAGACACCAACCACAAAACACATACAACACGTACACGACACACCACACACACACAGAGGGATGCAGAATATACTTACACCAGCAACAGCAGCACCATAGGGGCGGGATGCCCATCACCAATGCCACATATGCACACAGGTGCCTTAATGCGCACCACCACCCCTACCCAGGGGGGGCTGGATGCCTACCACTACTACCACCCTTAGCCAGGGTGGTGCCAGATGCCCACCACCACTACCACCCTTAGCCATGGGGGTGCCAGATGCCTACCACTACTACCACCCTCACCCAGGGGGGGCTGGATGCCTACCACTACTACCACCCTCAGCCAGGGGGGGCTGGATGCCTACCACTACTACCACCCTCACCCAGGGGGGGCTGGATGCCTACCACTACTACCACCCTCACCCAGGTGGGGCTGGATGCCTACCACCACTACCACCCCCACTCATAGGATGGACAATGCATGACACAACCAGCACACCACAACCTAGGGAATGCAAGAAAAAGAGATCCCCCCAACACCATGACAAGCGTGTGTAGACTGTGTCAAATGCCTACAACACTGAACATGACTTTGAACATACAATGTGACCCCCTAGCACATGTGCCACACATATATGTGTGTGGCCCCCACAATGCAAGCAGGCCATGACCATTGTGGCAATGGGGTCCAAACCCCCATCATCACAGTGACCAAAAGGTAAGTGTGGGGTCCATAGCTGAAGCACATTCTGAACATTGTGGCAATGAGGTCTAACGACCCATCACCATAGTGACCAAAATGTAAGTGTGGGGTCCATAGCTGAAGCACATTTTGAACATTGTGGCAATGGGGTCCGAACCCCCATCATCACAGTGACCAAAAGGTAAGTGTGGGGTCCATAGCTGAAGCACATTTTGAACATTGTGGCAACGGGGTCTAACGCCCCATCACCACAGTGACAAAAATGTAAGTGTGGGGTCCATAGCTGAAGCACATTTTGAACATTGTGGCAATGGGGTCCAAACCCCCATCATCACAGTGACCAAAAGGTAAGTGTGGGGTCCATAGCTGAAGCACATTCTGAACATTGTGGCAATGGGGTCTAACGCCCCATCACCACAGTGACCAAAATGTAAGTGTGGGGTCCATAGCTGAAGCACATTTTGAACATTGTGGCAATGGGGTCCAAACCCCCATCATCACAGTGACCAAAAGGTAAGTGTGGGGTCCATAGCTGAAGCACATTCTGAACATTGTGGCAATGGGGTCTAACACCCCATCACCACAGTGACCAAAATGTAAGTGTGGGGTCCATAGCTGAAGCACATTTTGAACATTGTGGCAATGGGGTCCAAACCCCCATCATCACAGTGACCAAAAGGTAAGTGTGGGGTCCATAGCTGAAGCACATTCTGAACATTGTGGCAATGGGGTCTAACGCCCCATCACCACAGTGACCAAAATGTAAGTGTGGGGTCCATAGCTGAAGCACATTTTGAACATTGTGGCAATGGGGTCCAAACCCCCATCATCACAGTGACCAAAAGGTAAGTGTGGGGTCCATAGCTGAAGCACATTCTGAACATTGTGGCAATGGGGTCTAACGCCCCATCACCACAGTGACCAAAAGGTAAGTGTTGACAAAGAAAGAGCTGCAACTGCCAAACTGCATGGATGATTCCTGGTCACAGAACAAAAAACACATCAGTGGCAAAGTAGTGTATGTGTCCCATTGCAACATAAATTGGGGGAGCCAAATACTGCAGTGCAAATAAGACATACCTTTGGCCATGTGCAGACAAACAACACCCATGGGGGCTGACACTGTCAACATTCATCAATGACACAATGACAGAAGTGACCATCATAATGCAGACCCACATATTTGCACCAATGGGCACACAAATGCAGATACCCTGTGGAGACTGCAGATGTGAGGTGAACAGATACCATACCTTGGCAGCAATGGGACACACAAACCATGATCATTGTGCTGACCGATGACCTAGGAGTCCCAGGGACAGCAGGGGAAACCCACCAATCTACATACAGCCAATGGCACACCCAAGATATGCCAATGCAGTGGTGCAGATGCACAAACACAAACAGGCAGACCCACACTGCACATCATACACAACAGGTGAGGGGGGTGCCAGTGTCCCCAGGCAAACACACAACAGATGAGGAGACCTGAATACCAATCATACAGATGTGCATACAGTGCCACACAAAGGTAACTCATGGATCCAAATCCCCTATGTGGGCAAGCAGGCATTTGTCAGATGAGAGGGAGCACAAATCACACATGTCACACAGGCACGTAGGAACAGCAACTGACACAGCAAGACACAGACACACCACAGCACTACCCCCAGGGCCCCCACAATGTGGTGACCCTGGGCTGCATTACAATCCCACTGTGATGACAAAGCTAAATGTCGTTCACACTGTGAACCACAGTCATGTGTCCTGAGCAACAAACTACCATCACACCTACACAAGCACAAATCAATCAGCATGGCCAGTAAGCCAAGGCCAACATGGAGGCAGGGGCCTAGCCGGGCAACAACTCTCATCTGCACACACTCAACACCACACCCCTCGACCTCCAACAATGTGCAGCAGTGAAGCACACATGCACTGGTGACATTGCACATGCACCCATGACTATTCCAGGGTGGTGGGTGGGAACCAAGGTGCAGAAACACATCACACATGGCCACTCAACAAGACTCCTGAATGTCTGACACACTGCACACTACGCTGTACATGGACATGACGGAAATACCACACCAACCAATGGGATCCCAGCCACAGTCACACACCAATGAAGAAGCCAAGGTCACCCACAAAGAACACACATAGACAACAACCAACATTGCAGCCCGGACCCTGAGGAGTGCCAGCAGTCACACACACAACGTGTCACAATCACTGAAAGATAACACAAACTGGAAATCACATGACAGGGGCAAACAACAAGTGCCAAGGGGAAACCTGACTGTGACCCATCTGCGTCTGCACACAAACTCAGCCCTGACAGCAAACACACCTATGGGTGACACCCTGATGACCAGTAATGTGCCATGCACCCACATCACAGAGAACCCAGGGAGAAGACTTTGGGGGAACATAGGTCAACTCAGCAAGCATCACAAACAGGTACAACACTAGGGATCACAGCATGCACAGCTAAACGGAAGTGAACACACAGACATGCACATACAACACACACCTTGGGCGCAGGCAATGTCACAGGAGTACACACTGCCATGAGGGGACTCCACTCCTGTGTGAGGAAAGCTGTGCCATATGTTGCCTCAGTAGGGCCCCATCATGTCAGCTGAGCACTTGGTCACACAATCAACAATTAGCACCAAATGAGGGCTCCCGTCACATCAGCCTGGTCATGGAAGTGCCAACGGAATCATCAGCACAGATCCAACACACTTGTATAGCAATGTTGCACTGACTACACGGATGAGTCCTTCCCCATTGATGCCCAAACCTGCATGTCCAATGGAGATGGCCACACGGTCAGGGAAGTAGACGAATTGAACAATGGCAGGCACAACAGATGTGCAGGGGTGGAAGCCACAGATGTGAAATAGCTAATCTAAGTAGGAAATCCCATTGCCAAATACTGAACACATGACACCCTCAGATGCTGCTATGGATGACATGGATACACCACAGGATAGGACACATTCCCCCTGGACCACATGGGTTCCTGCACAGTAACACTTCATTATCATGAGACCAAATATCACCATCACTGCAGCAAGGGCATGGTTAGCATCATCAACAACATGTACATCAGAAGCATAAGCACTAGAGAACAGAAAGTTGCTTTATTCAGCATATGTGTGGAATGAAAACAAAGTCCAGAAAAAACACAAAGGCCAATGGCCAGTCCATTGTCAAAGTCCAAACTGGGTGACAGTGGCAGATGTCACCCTACGCATGCCTGCACAAAACCAGGGACAATCCACTAGGAGGGGCAACCGGGGGGCAGGCCAGGCACCGCAGGGACAGGATCAGGGCTCACCAGGAGGAAGCAGGGAAGGGGTGGTGGGTGCTGGAGAGCCACTGACAACTGCAGTGGAGGTGTCTGACATGGTGTGTGCCGGCACAACTGGGGGGCATGACTTAGATGTTGTGGGTGCCGGCACGACTGCAGTGGACCCTGCAGATGGAGTGGACAGGTCCGCCACTGCAGTGCCCAAGTCAGACAGGGTGGAAGTGGACTCCACTGCAGTGCCTACCACCAGAGGAGCAGAATGGGGAACAGGCAAGGTGGGCTGGACAGAGGGGAGGACACCCTCACCACATCAGTGGCACAGACAAGCGCAGCGGGGGTGTGGTGCCGGGAGAGCAAGTGGCAGGGGAAGAAGGCCGGATCCTCTTGGGGATGGTATATCTGTGGGTGGGGGAACCTGGGGCAGGGTGTGGTGGGGGCACCTGTGGAGTGGGGGCCTGAGGGATGGAGGAAGGAGACCTGGTGCCTGAGCTGCAGGGCGGCGGCGGGGTCTTGCTCTTACGACTCCGGGGGGACTTGCGGATGGGGGCCTCAGTCTGTCTGTGCCTGGGGGAGGGTGTCCGGGGGCGAGGGGCACTCTGCTCCGTGTGGGTGGGCTTCCTCTTCCCCCTGAATGCTGTATCAGCTGGATCGGAGGGGAAGAGGCCGAGGTCACTGAGGAAGAGCCGCTGGGTCTTTGGGGTTGCAGGTGAGGCAAGGGAGGGTGTTTTGGAGGGAGAGGCAACTGAGGACTGCGCAGTGCTCGTGGATGCGTGTGTGTGTTCCAGGGCCCCATCCCCTGTGAGTCTGGTTTCAGTCCCCTGACTGTGCGTGCGTGTGCGTTTTCTTTGTGGCGTGTGTGTCTTTGTGCTGGATGTGTGTGTGCTGGTGTGTGCCTGTGCCGGTGTGTGTGTGCTTGGGACGGGTAAGGTGCTGGGGAGTGTGGATGGAGCAGAGGCAGGAGGGGTGAGGGGTGAGGGACTGTCTGAGGAGGGACACTGCTGCCGTCAGGGAGGAGTCCATGGACCTATTGCCCCTCTGTAGGTCAGACATGCCCGATGAGATGCCCTCCATGAACGACACCAGCTGAGTCAACAGAGCGGTGTGCACATGGAGGACACTCAGCATGGCTGTCTGCCCTACATGGAGCTGGCGAAGGAGGTACACAGACTCCTCACTCAGGGCAGCAGGGGACACAGGGGCAGGGGGTGCGGTGCCTGGCCCAAAGGAGACACGCTCCCGAACATGGGAGCCTCCACGGACCTGGGGAATGGGAGCCGATGGGAGGGTGGTGGTGGTGCTGGTGGTGGCGGGGACAGCAACACTAGCTGGGGTGTGGTGGCTGCTGAGAACCCGCCTCCATAAGGGAGTCATCCTCCGAGTTGCTCTGGTCCTCAGCTGAGGTGGATGGTGCTGAGGACTCCTCGGTGTGGCTCCCCTCGCCCTGCGTGCCACTGGGTCCCTCTGACCACTCCTCGGCTGCTGACCCAGTCTGGCTCTCCGGCTCCTCCTGGTCCATGGAGCTGTCCCCTTCCGTGGCCGTGGATGTATCTGCAAACAATGGGGAAACAGACAGACATCAGTCACCTGCACCAAACGCACACACCACTGTGAGCACAGCACATTACAGAGCAAGTCCTGGCATCATTAGTTGTACATTGCTAAAAGTGCCCTAACTGAACAGGAGAAGCCAATTGTCAGTCTGATGCCAACCATGGCACTCACATCCCACATGGCCTTGCACCCATCTGTCTGGTGTCTGTTGGATAGCAACACCCCAGTGTGGACACATGCACCAACTACACAGTAGTCGGACAGTGCAGAGGACACGGTGTAGCATGTGGACATGCACACATCACAACTCTTGCCACTGAGTCAGTACAGGTTTCCGGATGAAAGGGACGCCCAGAGTCAAATAGGATATGCATGTGATGCATACCAGCGACAGACACCATGATGCACCCATGTCCTGATAGCCATCGCCACAATGGTGTGCATGTAGCACATGTCACTCCCCTGCAGGATCACCAATAAGTAGACACATGCCATGGCGGAGGCATGACTGCTAAGTCATACATCACTGTCTCAGTGATGTATGACTTGGCAGCCAGACAACAACACTCTAAACTGTGTCACAATAGTAGGTCATGGGGAATGCAAGTCCTGGAGCTGCACAAGTGCACATGTACATCCCCCACACAACACATCATCTTAACCCTCATCTGTCCAGGTCATACCGATTGGACATATGGGAGACCTGTGACACTACCCTCTGAACCTGAGCCCCTCACAATCTGCTGTGAATGGGGAACAGCTGCCTGAACTTCACATTCGCATACCCCAGTCTGCACGGGCAGCTGATCAAACACCTATGTGACACACAAGTATCTATTGTCTCCTATGGTCACATCTCCAGTGGCATGCTGAGCCCCTACCAAGAAACACCCCAGCAGTCCTGGCAACTAATCCACAGCACACTGACACAGAGGCAGACACCTGAGGGGTCAAATCACTGCGCACAATGTGTCAGCTGATACACGGGAGTGGGAGTACAGAGTGCATTGCATGGCCTGGAGTAGGCATGACTGTCCTGCCCCACATGAATGATGATGAGCCCTGGACAGTGGATAGCTGGCTATGTATGTGTGACACACGTAATCTGCACACTCCTGGGGCCCAAACATTGTTCCCACCCGCTGCATGGGCATGTGCCACATACCCCAGGCACATGTGGTGGCTCAGCTCAGCAAGTGGACCGCATATCAAAGCAACACGCAGATTACATGTCCGAACACAGGCGTTGTGTGAACAATGGACCCACCCATGATGCCCACAACAGAGTTAGGGAAACAGATGCTGTCCCCCACCTTTAGTGAAGCAAACTGCAAGGACACAGTCCCAAGTGACACAATTCCCTGAATGTAAGGGCCACACCTGGGTATCAGATGAGGAGTGGGCAGTGCACAATAGAGGGACATGGCTCCTGGACAACATGACTGCTGCACTGTGGCAGTTGAACCAGGCCAGAGGAGGGCACAAAGCATGTAATACAGAGTTCACAGTGCAGTCTTTGACTCACCCCCTCCTTGCTGCTGTCTGGCCTTCAGCTGCCCATCCAGGTCTGAAAACACCACCGCCAGGATCTGGAGCATGTGGGGGGTCAGGGTCCGTGTTCCGCCCCTCCTGCGAGGAGGCGACAGCTTCAGCTGGACCCGTGCAATCCTCCGGGTCCAGCCCCGAAGGTCCTGCCATCTCTTCTGGCAGTTGCGGATCCGGCGCTTGTAGACCCCCACGGACCGGACAGCCCTACGATGTCCTTCCAGATCTCCTGCTTCCGATGGGCATTAACCTGTCAGGATGACAAAGTGAAAAGGCCATTACTACACATGCAACATATCCGTGCATGACACAGTTGTATATACATGTCTCATTCACAGGGGCACATGATGTACACAGGCAGTGCAACGCTGCCCATGGACAGTTTGCCAGACGTCACTACATGGTATCATTGCATGGGAAGTAAAACCTTGTTCAAATGCACTGTCACTGCACCATACCTGTCCAGTGCATGTCACTACACACTATGGGGGGTGACAACTACTCAGTGAGCCTGCTAGCCAGTGGCGTGCAGACTTTCAGCCTTGCTAGTCAGACAAAATGCACATTCAGAAAGGCACTGCACAGAACACTCACCTGCTCCCCTGGTGTCCCATACAGCTTGCTGTACTGTGGAAGTAGGCTGTCCAGCAAGGCCTGGTTCTCCTCAAGGCTGAAGGCTGGGGCTCTCTCCACAGTACGTGCCATTGCAGGGTCCAGAGGGGCAGAGACAGCAGCAGTGCAGTGGCAGATGTCGTCCTGGAGCATGTAGTGCAGGCAAGTGAGCTCTCAGGGGAACAGCCAGCAATATATATGTGCTGGAGAGGCAGATACTGTCCCATGTGTCCAAAGTGATAGGTCCAAGTCGTTTGCATCTTCTGAATCTGGCCAATCCATGGAATAGCAGCACCAATACACGCCCACAGCATCCTTCAAATCTTCAACTTCATGACATTCATGATTTTGCAACATTGTTGTGGGTGACCAACTGAATTTCCAGCAACCGACTCGTTCGAAATTCGAAAACGCGTCCGTTGCCAGGCAAGGCCATTGTCAATGGGTGCGCACCGATCGGTCCATTGCGGTACAACGCGTACAGGGGTACAATGCGTACCCGCACACATTGAATGCAATGGGCCGGCCGGGGGCACCGATCGGTCCATTGCGGTACAACACGTACAGGGGCACAACGCGTACCCGCACACATTGAATGCAATGGGCCGGCCGGGGGCACCGATCGGTCCATTGCGGTACAACGCGTACAGGGGCACAACGCGTACCTGCACACATTGAATGCAATGGCCCGGCCGGGGGCACCGATCGGTCCATTGCAGTACAACGCGTACAGGGGCACAATGCGTACCAATGCGTACAGGGGCACAACGCGTACCTGCACACATTGAATGCAATGGGCCGGCCGGGGGCACCGATCGGTCCATTGCTGTTCAATGCATCCCTGTACAAGTGACTGGCATATGTCACCATGCCTGTCTCAGATGGACATATGCCAGCCACAGATAGCTCCCAGGGAGTGAGGGGCACACCTACAACACGACAGCCTGTCCAAACTGTATGATAAGGCATGTAAGGCTGCATTTCCTATTGTGTGTATGTTGGTGTACATGTTGTCCTGTGGGTGTCACCTGGGGGCAGCAACCCCCAGGCTGTGCACGTGTTCATGGGGACAGGATCCTGGGTGTTACGTGTACATGACCACTGTGATGTGCAACTGTTCATATCTGTGCATCTGCCATGGTCACATTTCACGGTGGTGTATGTGTATGTCATGTCACATACCCCGTGAGTCCCATGTGGGACGGTATGTTTGAGCCAGGGTGTCCCAGTGGCACAATAGTGATGGTCCTCCACAGTCTGTGTGCATGTAGTGTTTACAATGTCTCTGATTTCATGTGCACAATGGGAGACAGTCTCCACATCCACGTTGTGTGTGCATGGACTTTGATGTTGTGCGTGTGTGTGTCACAGACGTCCATGTCTGTCCTGCAGTGGCAAGTGGGACCACTACCTGTGGGGGTCATAGTTGTTTTGCTGTGGTGTATACATGATACTCCATGTAATGCCAGTGTCCATGTGGCAATACAGGGTCCCTGGGAATGTACCTGTCGTTGAGCTGTGATGCCTGGGGCACATCTGTCCTCACATGTCACTGTGGGGGTGATTGTGACACGGCAGCAGGAGATGGGAACTGTGACACGGCCTCATGATATCCAATGGGCCAACCTGGGACTTATTGATGCCACTTGTTGGACCGTGATGACAGATGTTGGCCATGTATGTACCATACATGTCCTTACAGAACTGCACACTTCATGTAGTTGTGCCTCATAATGATGTATGTTGGGATATTGAGTGTGTTCAATGCCGCATATGTGGGCTGACTGACAATCTTGCTTACTTCTCCTCTGCACTGCAGGGCTCCTGCTGTCCATCGACCATTCCCAGACCTGGCAACGATGGTGGAACGGGACAGCATCCGACGGTACCGCTTCACCAGGCAGCTGATTGAGGATTTGGCAGTGCAGTTGGCCCTACATTTGCAGCCTGGCCGGCCGTATCCTACAGCGCTGACCCCCAAGGTGAAGGTGATGACAGCCCTACACTTCTTTGCCACCGGTACCTTCCAACATACTGTGGCGACTGCTGGTGGGATGTCACAGACCATGTTGAGCCGTGTGCTCCGCGATGTTTTGGCGGCAATGTTGCTATTCCTGAACAGATACATCTATTTCCCTAGACTGCGACGACTCACTGACGTGAAGAGTGACTTCTATGCCCTGGGGAGGATGCCGCATGTCATTGGCTCCATTGATGGGACACATGTGGCTTTGGTACCACCACAGGCCCAGGAGCAGGCCTACCGTAACCGCAAGCACTACCACTCGGTCAATGCACTGGTGGTGTGTCTTGCAGATATGACCATCACACACGTGTGTGCCCGTTTCCCTGGTTCAGCACACGATGCCTTTGTGATGAGGAGTAGTCGCATCCCCAGGATGATGGCACAGATGCAGAACCAGCGTGCCTGGCTTGTCGGTGTGTACTGACTTTGTGCCATTGTGTGTGATCTGATCTGTAGTATTCCGCCCACTTTTCCAAGTCAGCTAATGTGCACTTGTCTGTCCGTAGGTGACTCGGGATACCCCAACATGCCGTGGTTGCTGACACCCCTCAGGAACCCTGTGACACCAGCCCAGATGCACTACAATGAGGCACATGGTCGGACCAGGAGAGTGATTGAGCCGCTTCTGCTGCCTGGACAAGACCGGAGGGTCCCTCCCATATGCCCCTGTGAAAGTGTGCAAGATTATCATCGTCTGCTGCATGCTACACAACCTGGCAGTGCGGAAGGAGTTGCCTCTCATCCAGGATGACAATGACCAACATCCGCCACCTGTGGAGGATCCTGGCCTGGACCACGATGCCAGTGATGATGATGATGATGATGATGGTGATGTCCGCACACAGCTCATCACAAACTTCTTCAGCTGAATGTGAGTATCCAGAGATGTCAGGTCAATGATGTGAGTATGCATGATATGTGTGGGTGGTGCTCTGGTGCTGTTGGAGTGTGTCCATGGGCTACTTGACTGGATGTGTGTTGCGATGTGTGCTTACAGGTGGGCTGTACTCCCCAACAGTGTTGACATGCTAACTTGGTTCTGGGTGGGTATCTTGTAACATGTATTGTGCATGAGTTTTGCTGTTCTGTCCTGTTCTCCATTGCTTTTGACTGTGTGTCATTTCTGTCCTTCACAGGGTACTTTCAGATTCGTTTGGTCAACTGTGTCCACCGACGACGTGATTGCACTTCCAGGGTGGTAGCTGTTGTGTCCCTACAGGTGATGTGCGCCACACCCATGGACTTCCTTCCGTCTACAGTTGTTGACTGTGTGCCCGATGCCAGGTGGGATTACCTTGCATCTGTAGTGGTTACGACATGTTGCAACTGTGTAATAAACCTGTGCTTCACTTTGTGATGTGCGTTGTCTGTGGTCACACATTTGAGTGCCATTTGCTTACTGCACCTGTGGGCTACTTGACTACAACTGGGAATGGGTGTGGTGTCTGTGCATGGCACCGTCTTCCCTGGCAATATCAGTGTAGGCAATGAGACAGATGGCCTAGGTGTGTATGTGTTGTGTAGCCCTGGTGGTGTGTCTCCCTCATATGTGTCACGTTGCCTTTACTCACATGCCTGTGTTGTACTTGCTGTTGCAGTTTGCATACACAGTGTAATTTTGCAGTTCATCATCCCCATAACAGCACCCACGTTGGAATCACAACAGAGGCAAGTATGGTGTATTAGTGTGTTTATTGTGATACATTTGTGTGAATAGTGCATAGGATGGGTAGTGCTGTACATAAATCTTGCAATCAGAAGTTCCTAGGTGAATTGAAAGTCCTGGTAGACAAAATCCCCAGTATCGGGGCCACAGTTGTCTGAGACATTGGTCCAACTTGTACTCCCCATGCAATGTGTGGGAGTAGTGTTGCCGTCAACAGGGTGAACAGTCTGTGCACAAAGGTGAACATCCAGAACAGGTTCAGGCTTCCTGGGAGTTGCGCTTGGCCATCGGCCTCTCACTTGCCCCTCCTCGGACGACCCCTCTTCTTGGGGGGGGCCCTCAAGTACAGGCTGCTGCGGTGCAGGGGACTCTCCGCCAGAGTCATCCTCCCTCCCTGTGGCAGTTGCAGTTTGTTCAGCACCAGATGTTGTTGGCACACAGGGAGGTGTGGACTGGTTGCTGTTCATCTGGCGGAGGCATTGTAAAATGTCCCTGTGCACCGCCGTCATCTCATGCAGTGCATCCCACTTGGACTCCAAGCGGGACATGTGTGAGTCCACGCGGGACATGTGTGACTCCACGTGGGACATGTGAGAGTCCAAGCGGGCATGATGGGCAGCCTGCTGCTGTTTCATGTCTCTGAGGAGCCCCACTACCTGGCTGAGATCTCCGGTGCTGGACTGGTACGCATCAGCTATGCGTACCAGTTGTGGGTCATCATGCACACCAGCAACCTCTGCAAGCAGCGACCTCTGTCTCCCACCCCTCCCACCACCCCTGCTGACATGTGCAGTGCGTGCAGTGGCACGCACAGATGACCCTGGTCCACCTCTGGGGTTGGTGGTGGTGGTGGTGGTGGTGTCCATGGCCCCATGTTGGTCCAGGGTCCCTGTGCTGGTGTTGCTCCTTGTTCTGTCCATGTCGGCAGGGATGGTATTTGTGGTGACAGTCGTTGGAGGGGTGGGTGCAGGGGGTGCAGCTGGTGGTCCTGCTGGTGCTGCAGCTGGTGGTCCTGCTGGTGCTGCATGTAGACTTGCACCGGATGTGCCAGGTTGGTCTTCTTCGTCCGAGGAGGGCAGAGGCTGTACGACACCAGTGAGCTCCGCATCCTCTTGAGCCTGGGACTGGGACTCCTCAGCGTCTGCTGCTGTGTCCCCATCATCACCTGTTTTTGGGAGACACACACAATGTATGTTATGTTTCTGCAGGCATCAATGGTTGACACACCTGACAGTTGTGACTGTGCCTCTGGGTGCGGGCCTGTACATTGCATTGTCCTAAGTCGTCACAGTCAGGGGTTGATTTTGGTGTGGCACATTGTCCTGCATTATTTGGGCATTTCTATGTATTTGTTGGGGTGTGAACATGGTCTGCATTGGTTGTATTTGGTTGACAGCCGGCCCTCCTTCCCACCCAGCCAGTCAGTTATCCCACCATGGACTGTGCTTGCATTGCAGGGAGTGGAAGTTGTCTCTCAGGATGTCAGTCAGTGGTGTCCTGCTGTTTGTTGGTGCACAGTTCCCAGCAGGGCCTTGTGCTCCCCGCAGCAGTAGCCAGTGTCAGCCATCTTGTGAGTCCTTCTCCACTCCCTGTGATGTGAGCATGGTTCAGGGTGGTGTTGATGGGACAGTTGTGGGGGTGACCAATATCTGTGACTGCCACTCCCATCATGCTATTGCCTCCACCCCACTTCCCAGCATTCCCATACTTACTTGGTTTTGTGGGGAGTTCAGTGTGTGTGGGTGTGAGAGCAATGGCAAGATGGCTGACAGTGGTGTCCTGCTGTTGGTTGGTGTGCAGTTCCCAGCATGCCCTTGTGCTCCCCACGACACAGCAACAGTGTCAGACATCTTTGATGGGCCTTTCCACTCTCTGTGGGATGTGCATGCGTGAGTGTGAGCTTGCTGGGCCATGTGGTGGGGGATGTAGAGCTGTGACTACGACTCCCATCATGCTATTGCCTCCAACCCCCTTCCCAGCATGCCCATGCTTCCTTCCTTTTGACTCTGCTTCCCTGTGGGGTGGGCTGCCTGTGCTGACAGGATGGCTGGGAGTGTTGTCCTGGCAGTTGTTTGGCTAAAAGTCCCAAGAGTGTCCCTGTGCTTCACACAACATAACCCAGGGTGGTGGTTCTTTGTGGGATCTTGAGTTAGGATGGGAGGCATTGCATTCTACCAGGTGGGTTCTGTGGAGTTTGTATTGAGGGGGGGTGTGAGGGGAGGTGCTTGTGACTATGGTCAGTGCTGCAAGTCCTCCTTCCCACCCAGCCAGCCAGATATGCCACCATGGTACGTGCTTGCATTGCAGGGAGTGGAAGTTGTCTCTCAGGATGTCAGTCAGTGGTGTCCTGCTGTTTGTTGGTGCACAGTTCCCAGCAGGGCCTTGTGCTCCCCACAGCAGTAGCCAGTGTCAGCCATCTTGTGAGTCCTTCTCCACTCCCTGTGATGTGAGCATGGTTCAGGGTGGTGTTGATGGGACAGTTGTGGGGGTGAGCTGTCTGTGACTGTGACTCCCATCATGCTATTGCCTCCACCCCACTTCCCAGCATTCCCATACTTACTTGCTTTTGTGGGGAGTTCAGTGTGTGTGGGAGTGAGGGCAATGGCAAGATGGCTGACAGTGGTGTCCTGCTGTTGGTTGGTGTGCAGTTCCCAGCATGCCCTTGTGCTCCCCACAGCAGTAGCCAGTGTCAGACATCTTGTGTGTCCTTCTCCACTCCCTGTGATGTGAGCATGGTTCAGGGTGGTGTTGATGGGCCAGTTGTGAGGCTGAGCAATATCTGTGACTACCACTCCCATCATGCTATTGCCTCCACCCCCTTCCCAGCATGCCCATGCTTCCTTCCTTTTGACTCTGCTTCCCTGTGGGGTGGGCTGGCTGTGCTGACAGGATGGCTGGGAGTGTTGTCCTGGCAGTTGTTTGGCTAAAAGTCCCAAGAGTGTCCCTGTGCTTCACACAACATAACCCAGGGTGGTGGTTCTTTGTGGGATCTTGAGTTAGGATGGGAGGCATTGCATTCTACCAGGTGGGTTCTGTGGAGTTTGTGTTGGGGGGGGGCGTGAGGGGAGGTGCTTGTGACTATGGTCAGTGCTGCAAGTCCTCCTTCCCACCCAGCCAGCCAGATATCCCACCATGGAACGTGCTTGCATTGCAGGGAGTGGAAGTTGTCTCTCAGGATGTCAGTCAGTGGTGTTGTGCTGTTTGTTGGTGCACAGTTGCCAGCAGGGCCTAGTGCTCCCGACAGCAGTTGCCAGTGTCAGCCATCTTGTCAGTTGTTTTCCACTCCCTGTGATGTGCGCATGGTTCAGGGTGGTGTTGATGGGACAGTTGTGGGGGTGACCAATATCTGTGACTGCCACTCCCATCATGCTATTGCCTCCACCCCACTTCCCAGCATTCCCATACTTACTTGGTTTTGTGGGGAGTTCAGTGTGTGTGGGTGTGAGAGCAATGGCAAGATGGCTGACAGTGGTGTCCTGCTGTTGGTTGGTGTGCAGTTCCCAGCATGCCCTTGTGCTCCCCACGACACAGCAACAGTGTCAGACATCTTTGATGGGCCTTTCCACTCTCTGTGGGATGTGCATGCGTGAGTGTGAGCTTGCTGGGCCATGTGGTGGGGGATGTAGAGCTGTGACTACGACTCCCATCATGCTATTGCCTCCACCCCCTTCCCAGCATGCCCATGCTTCCTTCCTTTTGACTCTGCTTCCCTGTGGGGTGGGCTGCCTGTGCTGACAGGATGGCTGGGAGTGTTGTCCTGGCAGTTGTTTGGCTAAAAGTCCCAAGAGTGTCCCTGTGCTTCACACAACATAACCCAGGGTGGTGGTTCTTTGTTGGATCTTGAGTTAGGATGGGAGGCATTAAATTCTACCAGGTGGGTTCTGTGGAGTTTGTGTTGAGGGGGGGGGGGTGAGGGGAGGTGCTTGTGACTATGGTCAGTGCTGCAAGTCCTCCTTCCCACCCAGCCAGCCAGATATCCCACCATGGAACGTGCTTGCATTGCAGGGAGTGGAAGTTGTCTCTCAGGATGTCAGTCAGTGGTGTCCTGCTGTTTGTTGGTGCACAGTTGCCAGCAGGGCCTTGTGCTCCCCACAGCAGTTGCCAGTGTCAGCCATCTTGTGAGTCCTTCTCCACTCCCTGTGATGTGCGCATGGTTCAGGGTGGTGTTGATGGGACAGTTGGGGGGGGGGCAATATGTGTGACTACGACTCCCATGATGCTATTGGCTACACTGACTTGGCCAGCATATACAGAATTCCTTCCTTTCAGTGGTCTTCACTGTGTGTTGGTGTTGTTGTGGTGGCTACATGTCTGGATGTGTTTGTTAGTTCTATTTGTGCCACTGCCTAGCTGTAGTTGTAGTTGTGTTTGTACATGTGATGGCACGGTTGAATGTAACTTTTTTGATGGCATGTGTTGTGTTTATCTGACTGACATACACATTTTGGGATGATTCTGTTCTGGTTGCTGTGTAATTGCTATGAGTGCATGGTTTGACTCTCCCCTTGACAGTGATGTGTGTGTGTATTGTGGCAGAATATTGTGTACATTTGTTGTGTACTCACCAGGCTCTGGGATGTTCTCTAGTCCATATACGCTCACTGGCGGAAGGATGGCCCGCACCTTCTCCTCCCAGGGCCTGAGGTATACTGGCTTGGCAGGAGGGCCACTGCCGGTGTATTGGCTCAGGAGGTAGTCTTTCTTGAGCAGCTCCCGGACCCTCCTGCGCACGTCATACCACCTGTTCTGGATGTCTGTCTTTGTGCGCTGACATGGTGATTGTGCGTTCACCCTGTTGATGATCCTCTCCCACATCTTGGTTTTCTGGGAGATGGGGGTCTGTTGGACCAGTGTGCCAAACAGCTGTGGCTCTACCCTGAGGATCTCGTCTACCAGGACTTCCAATTCACAATCTAGGAACTTGTGATTCTTCTTGGGGGGCATGGTGATGGGTGGTGATGGTGAGTGATGTGTGTGTTGGTGTGCAGGTGAGGGTGTGTGAGTGTGTGTTTTGCTGGGTGTATGTGAGGTAGGTATTTGTTGGTGTGCTGATGGTGTGTGGCTTGTGTGAGGGATGAGCTGTGGGTGTGTGGTTGCTGTCTCTTGGGTCCTGGCAGTGGAATGGCATTTGCAAAGGATCATGGGTGGGATTTGTGTCCTTTATATGGGTGGAGTTGTGGGTGTGTCTTTGTTCTCTGTCCCCACCCCCCCAGTATTTATTGGCTTTGTAATTGCTTGTTTGGCCTTTTTTGTGTGATTTTTCCTTTGTACTGTCTGTGCATGTTGGAAACGTTCTTGTGACCGAGTCGGACCCTGCATTTGTCTCGTACGGTGTTCTCCGTTTCGTTCACGCTGTGTTTGTGCAGTTTTCTATGCTGCGTACGCGTCGGTTGCGGTGTTTTGTGTTACTTCGGCTCGGTTTTGTATGCGTGTCGGTCGTACGGCTTGTCCTCCGTCCGACTCGGTCG
This sequence comes from Calotriton arnoldi, assembly GCA_963921515.1. Lineage (NCBI taxonomy): Eukaryota > Metazoa > Chordata > Amphibia > Caudata > Salamandridae > Calotriton > Calotriton arnoldi. The sequence goes on from CAWUFW010011624.1 coordinate 394,759, forward strand.
TGGTTTTCGCGCCTTGCATCGTACTTTGCGGTTTGGAGTTCGCGTGTACGTTTCGGTCGGATTTGTTCCGGGTGTGTGTCGGTCGGTTCGATTCGCGTGTTTTCCGGCCGGATTGCTGTTTTCCGTGCGGTTCGGTCGTTCGGCTTGGGTTCGGTACGTGTCGGTCGGATTTTGCACGCTTTGCATCGTACTTGGCGTGTCGGGCGCCACAGGTACGTGTCGGTCGGTATAAATTCCGGCTCCGAGTCGGTCGGTGCTTTTTCCGGCCCGAATCGGAATCGACCCCAAAGTGTGGACCTCTGGTGAGTTATGTTAAAATAATCTACAGTGTTATCTGAAAATGAGAAGACTTACCAGGTGTATTGTGGTTTTGAAAAATGCCTTTTTGAATTCTGCATATTCTGAATGGGCTGAAAAGGCATCATAATTTCAGTATTTTATCACAGCTTTCCAGTGATAAGGACAGAGCTGTAAGATAGCTGTATTTCATATTCAACCCCTGTATGACAACAGACCTGCAACATGCGGTTGGGCGGAGCTTAGCAGTGTTGACACTATGGCCAAAGAATTTCAATTTTTTTGTATTTCAATTCTTTATTAAATGTTAACAATAGCAAGCAAACAATGATCAATGATCACTTATCTGCACAAAAATATAAAATGCCAAAGATACAATATCAAATATAGGCATGAATAACACAAAAAAAGAAAGGAAAGGAGCATAAGGAAAAACAATACAAGTAACGCAGTGACGTACAAAGATGAAAAGTTGATACATCACATTTTAAATAAATTATTACACGAAAGAGAAAATTAAATGCAAACAATATATAACAGACTTATGAATTTCGATACATATCTAAGTATTGACACACTACCAATGTCTAGAATGTGCACAGCACTTATTTTTGAATTACCCTCACTGTTGCAACAGCAGTCCGGTCTGCAATGAACAACCTTCATTCTGAGCTGTTCTATGTATGCCTCCTTCAACCCTGCTAGTGCTCATGCCTATGTTTGTTGTAGTGTACCAGTTACATCAGGGGCAGACTCGAACTCAGACTACTTGTCACACTACCCCGCTTGTGTGCATTCTGCGAAACCAAGCGCACTTGCACACAGTTACATTTCTGATGCTTGTCTCAAAGGAATTGGATGCCAGTGAGCACTGCTGAGGAAACATAGGGGCATATTCTCAAGGACTTATCGCCGAGTTAGCAGCACTTTATCGCAGCCAAAGTGGTGATAGATTTATCGCCCTATTCACAAGCTGGTGTTAACAGCTGATATCGCCAGTTTTCCTGCGATAGCAGCCGCAAAAAACATCACCACGGATGACACCGGCAACTAACGCTAATGAGATGCAGAGTAGGCGTTCCTGTGCAAAAAGCCGCGAAAACACCACTTCGCAATATTCTCTACGACCAGCCAGATCGGCGATAAGATCCCAAAACAGGCGATAAGGCGCGTTAGCAGCAGGGATTTAACACCTGCTCTTACCTGGTGTTAAGTCAGACGACAACCTGCACCACAAAAGGGAGCCCAGACCAGAGCCACACCTGAAAAACAACAGATGCCATGGAGCTACTGATCATGCAGCTCGGAGCCCCAAGAGGGCCACAACACCCACCGCCACGACACCCGGCCCGCCACCCCCCCGGACTACCACAGAGGCAGCGCAGACAAAGACATCGGACCTTCAGAAAACGCACCAGCCTCACAGACTTAACACCAGAGTTTACATACAGACTGCATGACAATGTACATTGTGACTGTTTGTGAGGAGATGCCTCTTTGATGCGGGACAGTGGACATTTGTACTACTTCACGGATGTGAGGTTGTACTCGTACATTGTCATCTCACAGTTTCCTGCTATGCCAGATGTGATTGGCCATTTTGTACACACATGCGGCACCAGTTGTGTCCTGTGTTCTGTTGTGAAAGTGTTGCAGTTTGTACCACATTGTTGTCAATGTTGAGGTGCTCTTATTCTTATGTGTGTGTGCTGCATTGTGGGTGAGTCACCCCTTCAGCTCTGATTTGGCTGCCCCTTATCCCTTTCAGGCGGTGTGCCTTTGACTTCTGTGCTTCTACAGTGCTGAGATGTTGCGGACTTGGGTAAATTGGGCTCTTGGTCGAGTTGTGACTCTTGGGCATGGTTTGTTCGCAGATGTGTTGTTGACATCAGGGGTTGTTTGTACACGTGGATGTGTCCGAGTGTGACCTGCTCCTTTCCGGATGTGGCCCACACTCAGTCACCTCAGTGTCGTGGCGTGCACCATGTCATGATAATTGGACTGCAGCCATGCTAATCGTCATGCAGTGTCACTTGCATTGTCAGTGTGGCTCACGGACCCGCAGCTTTGCTGGGTTCAGCACATGTGTATGGGTTTGTTGTGAGATTAGTGATGTGTGGGGAGGGCCCCCTCCAGGCACATTGTCGACAGGGGCCTACTTGCTGTTTCTATCTGTGCTGCAGTATGCCAAGGAGATCAGGGACATGATCCAGAGTCATTGTGGGTGTGCAGTGTGCTCTACTTGTGCCCATCTCCCCCCGTCCCCCCAGTCCCTAGTCGGTACTCACCCTGTTGATGTTGTGTCAGGTCATGTTGAGCAGTGTCCGGATCCCCTACTCCTGGCACTGTATCCCGACTGATGACTGTGGCCACCATTTTCTCCATGTCATCCAGCTCCTGGTGTGCCGCTGGACCCCCACCTCCAATCTGCGTTGCTGCTTTCATGTTGACATCGAGTTTCTTCTTGGTTTTGTCCTTCACATCATTCCAGCGCCTCTTGACCTCTTCCATTGTTCTCCTCAACTCTGCAACTGCATTCACATGGTCCAAGATAGTCTGCCATGTTTGCGTCTTTGTTGCCAATGACACGTTGGAGGTGATGAACAGTTGTTGGTAGTGTTCTATCATCTCCGTAAGGATGATCCTGTTTTCCTGCGGACTGAACCGCGTCTTCCTCTTCCTCTTCTCCTTGGCCTTCCCCGACCCCGAGGTTCCTTGCTGGTCGTCTGTGGGGCTTGTGGGGTTCGCGTTGTCCTCTGCACTCGGTCCGGGTGCATCCATGGTGCTACGCAGTTTAACTTTTTTTTTTTCTGCTTTTATGGTGCATTTTCTCGCATGACTCGTGGGAATTGCAGGCGTGTCGCTGGTTATCGCTGATTTTTGTATCACGATTTGGGGCATCGCAACTTTTTTCGCGTTCCTGTTTCGCATTTTTTCGGCGTCGAGTTAATTTTAACGCGGTCATTTGACGCGTTATCGTGAGACTATCGCATGGTGCCGCCGGGTTGAGAATACAACGTTAACACAGTGTTATTTTCCCGCGATGGACTGCGATGTGCAAAGTTGCGTTAAGCTAATTTTGCGATAATTATCACACGTTCTTGAGAATATCCCCCATAGAGCACAAATTAGGATAACAAGGAATTCTGGTGGACAAAACTGTAAAACATTAGTGGATTTTTGTGGTGTTAGATTCTTGAGGTGTTTGCAATGTTTATTTAATGATTCCGCCTTCAAATAATTTCAGTTCTCTAAGGTATTATTCAGTATGGCCAGCTCTCAGTTGCTCAGATAGTCAGGATTATTTTTTACAAGAAACCAACTTTGAAATAAAGACAATGGCTTCATGCCTCCGATAAATATTTGGTGGATATAGATGGAAAAGCTTTTACTTCTGAGAGAGTTCTACAGGTAGGTTTATTAGGTGACGGCAACCAAGAAAGTTTTGAAAATGTATCTGAGCTTGAGGATCCAACAGGGTAATTTGTTTTGTCGGACACCTATAAAGAGGTAGTGGCATGCCTAAAAAAACACTTTAAGGTGGAGCCAAGTGCCATGAATGAGAGATGTTTTTTTTTTAAGGAACCAGTTCAGTTTTGAGACTGTGGAGAAATACAATAGCCTCCCTGAGAACTCAGGCACCCAGTTGTGAATTTGAAGCTCGGGCAGATACATATCAATTTGTGTGCGTAATTATAGAACAATCTAGGAACGATTGTTAGCTTGTCACAATCCAACCATAACAGAGGAACTTGACATTGCTAAAAGAATTGATCGTCCCACACTATCAGCTAGGCTTTGGCTATGGAGGAAAAAATCAAGCTACAAATGTTGTGCAGAATCTGCCAAGGACAAAAATTGTAGGTCTCAGTTTAGAAAAAATGTAGGGTGTTACAAGTGTGGGCCAAAAATACATCTAGGTAATAGTCCAAATGGCACATCTGCAGGTAAAAGGTGTAATAAGTGTAATAAATTAGGACAAACATGTGGAAAAAAATCAAAAGGCCCTAATGGCAAAGTATAGTGCGTGGAGGCGCCACTTGGGAATTTATCATTAGGATTGTGTTTCCATAGGAAATGCATTTTTTGTGTTACGTATAACTTTGGCCCTGTTTGATGAATCTCCATGAAACTTTCCTAAAAAAGTGCTACTTCCTGTCTAGTTTGCGCATGGAAAGATCCGAGGGTGATCCGCCAAGTGGGGACCGAGAAAAAGGGGGGAGCACTAAATGCGTTTTTCCCATTCATTTTTTTCATTGGAAATTTAGGCACTGCTACAGCCCAAACCACTGAACAGATGTATACCAAATTTGGCAGAAAATTAGATCGTGGTCCAGAAAGAGTGCTTTTTGTAATTTGATGTAAATCATTTAGGTAGCTTTTGAGCAATACATGCTCAAATACTTTGTATTTCAAGAGATGCAGAGCCTCCGCAGATGTGACAGATCTCCTGCTGAGATCTGATTGGCTGCTATCACATCAACAAGGAAGTGGTGGCAGCCATGTTAGGACTTGGGACTCAGTACTGAATCCTAAAAAAACTCAAAAAAAGACGTAAGGGAGCAGGGCAGGGATATTCTGACAACCTAGTGGTTGGTTCACAGATGGACCCCACCTGGGGCTGAACCCATTTTTTTTAAAATGTTGCTGCGGATCCTCAAATCCTTAGAAAAATTACTAAGCGTGGCCTACCACGCTTGTTTATTAAACCCACCTCCCCAGGATGGGCCAGGGCCCAGAGGAGGCAACAGCTAATGTTCTTATTTGGGAAGGTGGGTGTTTGGGCCCCCTCCTCGAGCTTTAGAGAAGCCCTGGGGACCCATCACCCTGGGCAGAGGCAAAAAAATAAGGGAGGGTGATGCGCTCCCCCTCACAAGGCAGTTTTCAGCCCCACATGGCCTCCCTCCCTGAGCCTTTTATGGCCCTTGGGACCCCAATCCCTGGGCCAGCTCACTAGCTGTGTCCCGGGGATCCCAACCCCAGGACACAGAGGGTTCTCTGCCTGCAACAAGCAGGCAGGGAAACCTATGTTTGCTCCCACCTGACGGGAGCATTTGTGAATCTCCCACCATGCGGGAGCAGACAAAAGGTCTGCTCCCAGTGGGCAGGAGCTTTGAAAATGATCCCGCCAGCTGGATCAGACTTTTGATCTGTTTTCCCTGTCCACTGATGTGGGCAGGGAAACAGATGAAGAGATTCCTCCCACCCGAAGGGAGCAGCATAAGTAGCTACTCCTTGTGGGTGGTAACAATGTCAGATCCCGCACCATGCAGGGAGCCGGCTGAGACTGCAGGGGCTCCCCCAGCAGCCCCCAATAGTGTGTATGGTGGGTGCCCTGGGTGGACAACTGGGCACCCACCTTATAATAATTTTGGCTGCCGGTCCAACGCTATGTGGAAGGATCAGAGTATCTACCTTCTATCATTGAAATACTATGCTATCCATTTTTAAACATATGGTTGAAATCTGTTTGTTGGATGTGTTTATCTTATTAAATAGCAAGTAACAAAAAAAACTTCTGATTTGTTGGTACTATGAACTGCTCCATGAAACTTTTTTGTATGTTGATATTTTGAATTGCTTCAAGTTCTTTTTAAAAATAAAAAATCTTTTTGTATGAATCAAAATTGAATTGACTTGAGTGCCGAGGTTTATCTATATTCTTTGATATCACGGCCAAAGTCTCGGCGAGGGGTTAGATTTACATTTGTTAATAAATTATTACTTTATGTTAAAAGTAACCCACAAATTCACTGAAAGAAACAAAGGTTAAATCTATATATATTTATATTGCCTACTGGCAGTTATAGGTGGTTATAGTAAATAACTTTGCATCACTTAATGAAGCTTCATGAAATTTTTAAAAAACTTCCCCTTTTTGGTGCAGCTCCTGTGTTGAAAGTTTCGGGGTGATCTGTCAAGTGGGGGCCGAGAAAAAGGAGGGCCCCAAAACGCCTTTTCCCCATGTTATGTCTATAGGGATTTGTCTTTTTTCAAGCACGACTACAGCCCGAACCGCTGAATGGAATTACACCAAATTTGGCAGAAAGCTAGATGTTTGTCCAGATAGCATGCTATTTGTGATTTGGTGTACATCTTCAGTAGTTTCAGAGATATTTAAGTTTAAAAAATATAGATATCTGGGAGCCCAAAATCCTACTGAAATCCTACTGAAATTTGATTAGCTGCCAAAACATTAACCAGGAAGTGTTGGCAGCCATCTTGGGACTCGGCTTGAAGCTGAGTCGCACAAAAAAAGTAAAAAATAAAGAAAAGGGGGAAGGATAGGAATACCCCGATCCCCCAGATATGGTGGGGGTCCCAATAGGGACCCCGGCATGCATTAAAAAGAGAATTTTACCGCAAATCCACGGATGAAAAAAACCCACAGCATGGGCTCCTGTACTTCATTTAAAGAAAGCTGCCGGATGGGCCAAATCCCGGGGGCATATGAAAAATAAAGGAGGGGCACATGAGGCCCCCTCCAAGGGTTTAATCAGACCCTGGGGACCACCATCTCCTGGGGGCTTCTTTAATAAATAAGCCTCCCGGGGCATTACAAGTAAAATTGCGATATAAGCTGCATGGATGCCCCTGCTGCCCCAGGGACCGCCACCTCCCTGGGATTTTTTGTTTAAAGAATGGGGGCCACACAGACTCCCTCCGTAGACCTAGGGGCCGCCACCTCCAGGGGGCTTTCATTTTAATTAATGTGGGGGGCTGCGCGTCCTCCACCCTGCAGCCTCGGGGACCACCACCTCTCCGGGGCAAATTCAAAAAAAGGAGGAGGGTCACACGGCCCCCTCCTGGAGCCATAGATTGTCCTGGGGACTGCCACCCCCCAGGGCTGGCTCCTGCAATGTCCCGGGGTCCGAACCCCGGGACATTGCAGTCTGATATGGCTGCTCCCGCCAAGCCATAGCAAACGCTGCTCCGCTTTCAGCAAGCAAAAGTATTAAAAATGCTCTCGCTTGCTGAAAGCAGAGAAGAATTGCTTTTGGACAGAGGGAGCTGTATGTTCAGGAGCTCTTTATCAGAAAGCAGTGCCCGCTCGTGCAGGATGTGGGGAGCTATCAGGGACCGCAGGGGCCTTGAGTCTCCCCCTGCGGTCCCCATCAGTGACAAGTGGGTGCCTTGGGTGTGACCATGGCACCGACAACAGAGGCCGGCACCGGGGGGTGGGGTCCCAGGGGCCAAAATCAGCCCAGCAGGGGGGCACTCAGTCCCCAATGAAAAAAAGGCTGGCCACGGGGGATGGGGTCCCCAGGGCCCAAAACGGCCAATGGAAAGGGGGCCATGCAGCCCCCCCTTCCTAAACAATACAAAAATAATAAAGAAAAAATGACCGACAAGTCACCAGAGGCCCTGCCCCCTTTGTCCACCACTCTGCAAACATGCCTCCTGGCGCACTGCTGGTTGGCGAATGGAGTCCCCTTGGCTTCTGAGGGTCCTGGGGTGCCAACAAGCCCTCCTATTACCTCCAGTAAGTCCCACACAGTGAGATTGCTGAGTGGACTTTGGAGGCCACAACCCCTTTTTTCTACCACTCTGTAAACGCGCCTTGTGGTGCACTACTGGTTGGGGGATGAAGTCCACTTTACTCCTGAGGGCCCCAGGGGGGCCAACTATCCCTCCTGTTACCTCCAGTATGTCCCACAGAGCTGGATTTCTAAAAGGTTGTTGGAGGCCACGCCCCCTTTATCCACCACTCTGCAAATGCACCTCCTGGCACAATACTGGTTAGGGAAAGAAGTCCAGTTTGGTCCTGAGGCCCTCAGGAGTAAAGTGGAATTCATTCCCCAACCAGTAGTGTGCCACAAAGTGTGTTTTGCAGAGTGGTGCAGAAAGGGGGCGGGGCCTCCGGCAACTTGCTAGTCTTTTTTAAAATTCTTTTTTTTTAATTACCGGGGACCCCATCCCCCAGGGCAGGACTTTTTTCAATGGAGATGGGGGACTGCTTTGCCCCCCCCCTCCAGGCCGATTTTGGCCCCGGGGACCTCATCTCTCATGACCTGGCCTTAACTTTTTACATTTTTTGCAAAAGTAAAAGGGAGGGGGGTAGAGCAGCCCCCTGACAGGTCGATTTTGACCCTGGGGACCCCATCCTCCAGGGCTTGACCTGTTTATTTTATTTTATTTTATTTTTTAAAATATTGGGAGGGGATCCATGTGGTCTCCCTCCAGGGCAGATTTCAGCCCCGGGGACCCAGTCCCCCAGGGCCCGGCCTGTAGTGTGGTTGCCCTGGTCCCACCCACGGCACCCACTTTGTACAGTTGGGGACCTTGGGGGACGGGTGTGCATACACTGATACCCCCCATGATTGGGGGGACCCACAAATGGCCATTCTAAGGTTAAAGATTTTTAAAATTAATTTGTGTTATGGTTCATCGAAATCCTTTGGCGGTTCTTGAATCCTGATGAGGACATGCCCCCTTTGTCCATGTCCCCAAGTCTGTGAACCTGGTGTGGAGTCTGTAAACTATACATTTCTGGGTCCCCTGTTGTGTCCTCTGCCTTACATTGTGAACTCTGCATTGGGATCGCAAACTATATAACTTATAGACCAATGTTGGTTCCACTACTGTAGTTCATAAACTGCAAGAATTGACAAACTATAAAACTCTTATCTCCATTGGTGGCCTCTTGCCAAAGTGCACTCACAAAATTGCAGGTTTAGGGGTGTGCTGGGGTCATATTAACTTGTAGAGGGTACATTATTAGTGATATCAAGCTGTCTGAAAATGCACCACTGATGTATCAAACCTGATTACACAGACTTGAAATGCCTAGAAAAGATTGATGAAGTTTCTTTGAAGTCTGCAGACTTGTGTTTAAATGGGGAGACTACCTACTAATTGTGAGATTTTCTTCGGCTGAAAATTGATATATGCTTCCACCACACCATTAACTGTCTGTCCCATAGCAACAAGTGAACATCCAGCATTTTGTAAAGAGGAGGAGACCTGAGCAGTTGATATTTGTATTGACTGATGTTTTAATCTCTGGGCCAAATGAGAGAAATGTCAGCAAGAGATTCTAGGACCATATTCTGCTGAGGAAGAAGTGACTTTCAGAGGGACGATTTTGGGACAGAAGAAGAATTCCAATTATTCCTTTGTTTGTCAATTCCTTAGTCATCTCATAGGTGAGGAGAAGCTGAATGAAAGAAGGGTGAAAGAAGGGTGAACTGCAATCTCTGTAATCAGAAGCTAATCAGAGGGAAGAAAGGGCTCTACTGCTTTGGCCATGAGATATATGAAAAATAGTATTTGAGGTGCCAACAGGAAAAAAAGCTAGCGAAACAGAGGATGTCTAAACATCATGCAGTGTTCCCTCAGTTCTGCTGTGGAAAGCTGAGCAAGAAAGTAATCCACTTTTTAGAAACTCTTGCTTTTTGCTGCATGAAATGCAAAACAGTGTGGAGAGAGGATTAGAGAACATACAAATTGGGGAAAAATGGAAAAACATTACAAAATTTCATCAGTAAACAAATAATAAAAAAGTAAATGAAAGCTCAAGGGGCAGGTCTCAAACAAATGTTTAACAGGGCCTGTAATTTGTAGGTTTGACTTAGCACTTGTCCTGGGGCATGTAGCTGCGAGTATGCACATATTTGTAAGCTCTATAAAAAGCGAGAGTACAGCAGACAAACAAATGAGATACGTTTTACACACTGCAGCATTACTAAGCCGACTGGCTACTGACAGTATTTTAAACACTATACTTCTGCGATGCTTGACTGGATGGAGTCCCATCATTTGTATTCCAATGGCAAACTAAGCTGAAAACCCCGATATTTCTCCATCAAGCAGTTTTTGTTACTGTGGCCAAGCAATACTCCGCCCGTGCAGGGAACTCTAGAAATTCCACTGAGTGAAACTCTGCGAGCTCCGCCCAGGCCTACCTTTGACAGGCGGAGCCAAGCTTCTCTGATAAGGTGTGAAGTGTCCTGGGCTGAGACAAAGGAGGCATTTGGTGGGGATGGATCTGCTGCCTACAGATGCCAGAACATGAAGGGGGACAGTGAGGACAGGAAACAGGTCCACCCCAATCCCTGCAACCCCAGCCAGAAGGGAGCCCCTGTAATTGAATTAGGAGACGGGCTGGAAGGGGAGTGTAGGAGAACGTTAGCCACACATGTGGGTGGGCTTAACCAGACCTGAAGCTCCAGGATAGATTTTCTCCATTTAGATTTTTGTGTAACAGAGCTTTCTGGGACAAGAAAATGTCACGCTTCAGGCAAAGATGTAATCACAGAGAGTGGCACCCTGCACCCCATTGTTCAGGGTACCCCCCTTCTTGCCAGACCAGAAACCTGGATAAATATGGGAAAGCTGCCCAGCAACTCAGATCCCTGCCTAGAAATATCAAGAGAAGAGTGAATGCCCTGCTGAACCCCTGGTCTGCACCACACGAGGACTGCACTCATAATGACTGCACCTGCTGCACACTTTGGGTTTCACAAAAGACGACAAAACGATTAAGGTGTGGACTCCCTAAAAGCAACAAGTACAAAAGAGCTTCAAGAAGTCACTTACATTAACTCCATCAAGACAAACCCTGCTGACCAGCTTCACCTGAACTTTAAATGATTTGACCAGGTGCATTGTGGGAATTGTAGTCCCAGAACTCCAAGAGGCAAATCAGAGCTTTTGGGCCCTTGGCTGGTGTTGTGGACCCTCAAAGACCCAAAGGAAACATCAGGAGAAGAAGGACTGCCCTGCTGGAACCTTGGACTGTACAAGGGAGGACTGCACTAATAAAGACTGCACCTGCTGCACTCACAAGGCTTCATAACAAAAAGACTTTGCCTCTCTTAAACGATAAGGAGTAGACTTCATGATCAGTACAGGTAGAAAAGTGCTGGAAGGGCTACCTGCAGCATCAACAACAAGGACACTACAGCTGACAAGCTTCACCTGGATTTTTCTTGGATTGACCAGGTGCACTGTGAGAATTGTAGCTCCAGACCCCAGAAGGCAAACCAGAGCTTCTGAACCCTCGATTGGTGCTGTGGACCACGTTCCTGCATCAAGAAACACTTCTGGAAATATGTGTTAAAGTGTTATATCACGGGCAGCCGGAACGCTTGACTTTGTCATGGTCCAGTATGACTTTTTTTAACCCTTTGAGTGCTAGTTACTTCTAAGCGCCTGGTTTACTTTTACTCTTAAAAATTCATATCTCTGGTTCACTGCTTCGAATTTTGTAAATTTTGGTGTCATTTTAATCATAAAAATATTTCCTATTTTTATCAATTGGTGTTCAATTTTTATTATGTGTTGTGTTTTATTTATTTACTGTATTGTTTTTAAATGATTTACCCACCTGTCTTCCAGGTTAAGCCTCTCTACTCGCAGCCAAACTACTAAGCATTGAGCAAGGATTAATTTATTGAGAACTTGACTAATGTGATTGTGGTGTTGTTACTAGCTGTATGTACCTACCTGCACCTACTTACAAACCACCTTCCAACAGCCGTGCCCTGGGTGTCCAGCAAATTTAAAAATTCCAAAAGCCCAACTTCTCCCATCATGTGATGTATTTGCAGTATTTTGGCTCAGGACAGAACCAGGAAGAGTCTACCAAGAGCTGGGATTTATGAAACGTAAAAATCCAGCAGAATCTTTCACTGCATGGATACCACCATGTTTTCTCAGCCAAAATTCCCTGAAAATGCCAAAGCTGTACCAAATAAAAGCTCCAATCTCCTCTCTTTTCATGGCGGAAGGCTGAATCTTGGGTCCAGGTTCAGCTGGCAACCAGCTAATATTATCATGCATGGATTTTTATGCAAACCCAGAGGAGTCAAGGTTGGTTGGTTTGTGGGGATTCTATTACATTTTACAACCCAGGATGCTTTGCAAATGTTAAACTATAGGTGACAGAAAACTGTAGAACCACTAGCAAACAGCAAAAGTCCTACTATAGTGTGTTCTCAAACTCTCCTTGATAAAATAGTACCCCACATGCACAGTTGGGCCTATCGCATGTAACAGGAACTGACAACAACATTGGCAACTTGAGGATTATACTGACATAATTTTGACTATTTATTTTTACTACATCTTTGAATTCTATCATTTATTCATTAAATGCTTTATTTCGATCTCCAGGATCATAAAAGTACAACATAAAAACAATACAAATTAAACCATCCTCGCAGAGGCAACAAAACATTTCATCATAGCTAAAAACATTTAAAACATTTTAAAAAACAAACACAGGTAGGCCCTATTTCTCTACCAGCATTGACAGATTCAAGTTAAAGAGCTAGATCGCTAAGTGTACAAATTTCCAATAAGAAACTGGGCCAGACACACTCTGGGGTCGATTCCGATCACGTCCAGAAGTGCACCTAACAGTATTCGTCCGGAAAAAAACCAAGCCGAACGCGTGTTTCCCGACCGATTCGAACAGTCGTCCGAACGAACAAGTACGATGCGCATAACAGCCCAGATTCCGAGGGAGCCGTACTCACCAATTCCAGCTCCTGTTCCCCGCCCGAGCCGGATCCGTAAACGCCGATTCGAGTCACACGGAAGCAAATACACAGCACCTTCCGGCCAGACGAGTACGATGCCCCTTCCGTACCGAACCCGTCGCTACGTCCGGCACGACAGAGCATCCGGGAGAGCTGTACATAAGCTCCGATTCGCGCCACAAGACGATCCACGGCGACGAGACGGACAAGCCAGCGACGAGTACGAGTCCAAGCCATGAGAAACCCGAACGAGACGACCCAACCATGAATCCCGTCACGCAGGTCCTACCAATACTCTACATCTATTACCGGTACGGACGCGTACGATGCAGACGGTAAGTCAAACACCCACAACACAAACAAACGACACGTACCCGAAATATGTCACACACACATAGGGATGCAGAAATGACGTACACTAGCAACAGCTGAACCATAGGGGCGGGATGGCTATCACCAATGCCATACACACCCATAGGGGATGGATGCCTACCACTAATACCATCCCCACACATAGGGGATGGACGCCTGCCACTACTACCATCCCCACTCATAGGGGATGGATGCCTGCCGCTACTACCATCCCCACTCATAGGGGGATGGATGCCTGCTACCAATACCATCCCCACTCATAAGGGGATGGATGCCTGCCACTAATACCATCCCCACTCATAGGGGATGGATGCCTACCACTACCACCACCCCTTACTCATGGGGGCCTGGATGCCTGTCACTACTACCCTCCCCACTCATAGGGGGATGGATGCCTGCCACTAATACCATCCCCACTCATAGGGGGATGGATGCCTGCCACCACTACCATCCCCACTCATAGGGGGATGGATGCCTGCCACCAATACCATCCCCACTCATAGGGGGATGGATGCCTGCCACTAATACCATCCCCACTCATAAGGGGATGGATGCCTGCCACTAATAACATCCCCACTCATAGGGGGATGGATGCCTACCACTACCACCACCCCTACTCATGGGGGCCTGGATGCCTGTTACTACTACCCTCCCCACTCATAGGGGGATAGATGCCTGCCACTAATACCATCCCCACTCATAGGGGGATGGATGCCTGCCACCACTACCATCCCCACTCATAGGGGGATGGATGCCTGCCACTAATACCATCCCCACTCATAGGGGGATGGATGCCTACCACTAACACCACCCCTACTCATGGGGGCCTGGATGCCTGTCACTACTACCCTCCCCACTCATAGGGGGATGGATGCCTACCACTAATACCATCCCCACTCATAGGGGGATGGATGCCTGCCACCACTACCATCCCCACTCATAGGGGGATGGATGCCTCGCCACTAATACCATCCCCACTCATAGGGGGATGGATGCCTGCCACTACTACCATCCCCACTCATAGGGGATGGATGCCTGCCACTAATAACATCCCCACTCATAGGGGGATGGATGCCTGCCACTACCACCACCCCTACTCATGGGGGCCTGGATGCCTGTCACTACTACCCTCCCCACTCATAGGGGGATGGATGCCTGCCACTAATACCATCCCCACTCATAAGGGGATGGATGCCTGCCACTAATACCATCCCCACTCATAGGGGGATGGATGCCTACCACTACCACCACCCCTACTCATGGGGGCCTGGATGCCTGTCACTACTACCCTCCCCACTCATAGGGGGATGGATGCCTGCCACTAATACCATCCCCACTCATAGGGGATGGATGCCTGCCACCACTACCATCCCCACTCATAGGGGGATGGATGCCTGCCACCAATACCATCCCCACTCATAGGGGGATGGATGCCTGCCACTAATACCATCCCCACTCATAAGGGGATGGATGCCTGCCACTAATAACATCCCCACTCATAGGGGGATGGATGCCTACCACTACCACCACCCCTACTCATGGGGGCCTGGATGCCTGTCACTACTACCCTCCCCACTCATAGGGGGATGGATGCCTGCCACTAATACCATCCCCACTCATAGGGGGATGGATGCCTGCCACCACTACCATCCCCACTCATAGGGGGATGGATGCCTGCCACTAATACCATCCCCACTCATAGGGGATGGATGCCTACCACTACCACCACCCCTACTCATGGGGGCCTGGATGCCTACCACCCACACAACCCCTACTCATAGGACGGGTAATGCATGACACAACCAGCATACTCCAACATAAGGAATGTCTGAAAAATACATCCCCCCAACACCGTGACAAGCGTGTGTAGACTGTGTCAAATGCCTACAACGCTGAACATGACATTGAACATACAATGTGACCCCCTATCACATGTGTCACACATAAATGTGTGTGGCCTCCACAATGCAAGCAGACCATGACCACTGTGGCAATGGGGTCTAACACCCCATCATCACACTGACCAAAAGGTAAGTGTGGGGTCCATAGCTGAAGCACATTTTGAACATTGTGGCAATGGGGTCTAAAGCCCCATCTCCACAGTGACCAAAAGGTAAGTGTGGGGTCCATAGCTGAAGCACATTTTGAACATTGTGGCAATGGGGTCTAAAGCCCCATCACCACAGTGACCAAAAGGTAAGTGTGGGGTCCATAGCTGAAGCACATTTTCGAACATTGTGGCAATGGGGTCTAAAGCCCCATCACCACAGTGACCAAAAGGTAAGTGTGGGGTCCATAGCTGAAGCACATTTCGAACATTGTGGCAATGGGGTCTAAAGCCCCATCACCACAGTGACCAAAAGGTAAGTGTGGGGTCCATAGCTGAAGCACATTTTGAACATTGTGGCAATGGGGTCTAAAGCCCCATCACCACAGTGACCAAAATGTAAGTGTTGTCATGAGAAAAGCTGCAAATGCCAAACTGCATGGATGATTCCTGGTCACACAACAACAAACACATCAGTGGCATAGTAGTGCTTGTGTCCCATAGCAACATAGATTGGGTGAGGCAAACAGTGCAGTGCCAATGAAACATCGCTTTGGCCATGTGCAGACAAACATCACCCATGTGGGCTCACATTGTCAACATTCACGAATAACACAATGACAGAAGTGACCATCATAATGCAGACCCACATATCTGCACCAATGGACACACAAATGTAGATATCCTGGGGAGACTGTAGATGTGAGGTGAACAAATACCATTCCATGGCAGCAATGGGACATACAAACCATGATCATTATGCTGCCTGATGACCTAGGAGTCCCAGGGACAAGCCACCAAACAACATACAGCCAATGGCACACTAAAGAAATGCCAATGCAGTGGTGCAAATGCACAAAAACAAACAGGCAGACTCACACTGCATATCAAACACAACAGGTGATGGGGGTGTGTGCCAGTGTCCCCAGGCAACCACACAACACATGAGGAGGCCTGAATCCCTATTACACAGATGTCAATACAGTGCCACACAAAAGTAACTCATGGATCGGATTCCCCTATGTGGGCAATCAGGCATTGTTAGATGAGAGGGAGCCCAAATTACAAATGTCACACAAGCTTGTAGGAACAGCAGCTAACACAGCAAGAGACAGACCCACCACAGCACTACCCCCAGGGACCCCACATTGTGGTGACACTGGCCTGCATGATAATCCCACTGTGATGACAAAGGTAGATGTTGTACACACTGTGAACCACAGTCATGTGTCCTGAGCAACTAACTACCATCACACCTACACAAGCACAAATCAATCAGCACGGCCTGTCAGCCAAGGCCAACATGGAGGTAGGGGTCTAGCCGTGCAACAACTCTCATTTGCACACACTCAACACCACACACCTTGATCTCCACCAATGTGCAGCAGTGAAGCTCACATGGACTGGTGACATTGCACATGCACCCATGACAATCCCAGGGGTGGTGGGGGGAATTAAGGTGGAGATACCCATCACACATGGCCAGTCAACAAGACTTGTGAATGTCTGACACACTGCACAGTACGCTGTACATGGGCATGACGTCAAATCCACACCAACCAATGGGATCCCGGCCACAGTCACACACTAATGAAGAAGCCAAGGTCACCCACAAAGAACACACATAGACAACTTCCAACATTGCAGCTCTGACCCTGAGGAGTGGCAGCAGTCACACACACAACGTGTCACAATCAATGAAAGCTAACACAAACTTTAAATTACATGACTTGTGTAACCAACAAGTGCCAAGGGGAATCCTGACTGTGTCTCATCTGCGTTTGCCCACAAACTCAGTCCTGACAGCAAACACACCTATGGATGACACCCTGATGGGCAGTAATGTGCCATGCACTCACATCCCAGAGAACCCAGGGCGAAGATTTTGGGGGAACATAGGTCAACTCAGCAAGCATCACAAACAGGAACATCACTAGGGACCCCAGCCTGCGTAGCAAAATGGAAGTGAACACACACAGACATGCTCACACAACACACACCTTGGGCTCAGGCAATGTCACGGAATTACACACTGCCATGAGGGGACTCCACTCCTGTGTAAGGAAAGCTGTGCCATACGTTGTCTCTGCAGGGCACTATCATGTCAGCAGAACACTTGGTCACTCAGTCAGCAATTAGCACAAAATGAAGGCTCTTGTCACATCAGCCTGGTCATGGCAGTGTCACCGAAATCATCTGCACCGATCAAATACACATGTATTGCAAGTTGCACTGATACCACAGATGAGTCCTTCCCCATTGATGCCCAAACTTGCATGTCCAGTGGAGATGGTCACACGGTCAGGGAAATAGACAAATTGAACAATGGCAAGCACATCTGATGTGCAGGGGTGTAAGCCACAGATGTGATATTGCAAAGACATGTAGGGAATCCCATTGGCAAATATGAAAAACATGACACCCTCATATTGCTGCAAAGGATGACATGGCTACACACCAGGATAGGACACATTCACCCTGGACCACATGGAGTCCTGCACAGTAACACTTCATTTACCTGATATCAAAAATCACCATCACTGCAGCAAGGGCATGGTTAGCATCCTCAACATCATGAACATCTGAAGCAAAACCACTAGAGAACTGAAAGGAGCTTTATTCAGCATATGTGATTTGAAAATAGAAAGTCCAGACAAAACCCAAAGGCCAATGGCCAGTCCATGACTAAAGTCCAAACAGGGTGACAGTGGCAGATGTCACCCTTTGCTTGCCTGCACTGCTACTAACCAGGGACACTCCCTCGGAGGGGCATATGGGGGGGCAGGCCATGCACCGCAGGGACAGGATCAGGGCTCACCAGAAGGAGGCAGGGAAGGGGTGGCTGGTGCTGGAGAGTCACTGACAACTGCAGTGGAGGTGTCTGACATGGTGTGTGCCGGCACAACTGGGGGGCATGAGTCAGATGGTGTGGGTGCCGGCACAACTCCAGTGGGCTGGCCAGATGGAGTGGACAGGTTCCCCACTGCAGTGCCCAAGTCAGATGGGGTGGTAGTGGACTCCACTGCAGTGCCCATCTCCAGGGGAGTAGAATGGGGTTCAGGTAAGGTGGGCAGGACAGAGGGGAGGACACGGTCTCCACACCAGTGGCACAAACATGTGCAGCGGGGGTGTGGGGCTGGAAGAGCAAGTGGTAGGTGGAGAAGGCCGCATCATTTTGGGGATGGTGTATCTGTGGGTGGGGGAACCTGGGGCAGGGTGTGGTGGGGGAATCTGTGTTGTGGGTGCCTGAGGGATGGAGGAAGGAGACTGTGTGGTTGACCTGCAGGGCGGTGGCGGGGTCTTGCTCTTCCGGGCCCGGGGGACTTGCGGGTGGGGGCCTCAGTCTGTCTGCGCCTGGGGAGGGTGTCCGGGGGCGAGGGCACTCCCTCTGTGTGGGTGGACTTCCTCTTCCCCTGTATGCTGGATCAGCGGGATCGGAGGGGAAGAGGCCGAGGTCACAGAGGAAGAGCTGCTTTGTAGGTGGGGTTGCAGGTGAGACAAGGGAAGGGGTCTTGGAGGGAGAGGATATTGAGGACTGCGGAGTGACTGTGGATGCCTGTGTGTGTGTCTGTTCCCCATCCCCTGTGGGTGTGGTATCAGTCTCCTGAGGATGCTTGTGTGCACGTTTTGCCCTTGTTTTGTGTGTTTCTGTGCTGCTCGTGTCTGTGTGTTTGGGTGATTGTGCAGGTGTGCATGTGCTTGGGACAGGTAGGGTGCCAGGAAGTGTGGATGGGGCAGAGGTAGGAGGGGTGATGGACTGTTGGAGGAGGGACACTGCTGCCGTCAGGGAGGAGTCCATGGACCTATTGCTCCTCTATAGGGCAGACATGCCCGTCAAGATGCCCTCCATGAACGACACCAGCTGTGTCAACAGAGTGGTGTGTGCATGGAGGGCACTCAGCATTGCTGTCTGCCCTACATGGAGCTGGCGAAGTAGGTACACAGACTCCTCACTCAGGGCAGCAGGGGACACAGGGGCAGAGGGTGCGGTGCCTGGCACGAAGGAGACACGCTCCTGAACACGGGAGCCTCCACGGACCTCTGGAATGGGAGCCAATGGGAGGGCGGTGGTGGTGGTGGTGGTGGTGCGGGCCAGACATACTAGCTGGGGTGTGGTGGCTGCTGACACCCGCCTCCACAAGGGAGTCATCCTCCGAGCTGCTGTGGTCCTCAGCTGAGGTGGATGGTGCTGAGGACTCCTCGGTGTGGCTCCCCTCGCCCTCCGTGCCACTGGGTCCCTCCGACCACTCATCGGCTGCTGACCCAGTCTGGCTCTGCAGCTCCTCCTGGTCCGTGGAGCTGTCCCCTCCTGTGGCCGTGGATGTATCTGCAAACAATTAGGGAAACAGACAAACATCAGTCACCTGCACTGACCGCACACACCACAGTAAGTACAGCACATTACAGAGCAAGCCCTGGCATCCTCAGTTGAACATTGCCAAAAGTGCTCACACAGATTAGGAGAAGCCAATTGTCAGTCTGATGGTCAACCATGGCACTCACACCCCTCCTGCCCTTGCACCCATCTGTCTGGTGCCTGTTGGATGGTAATACCCCAGTGTGGACACATGCACCATGTACACAGTTGTTGGACATTGCAGAGAACACGGTGAAGTATGTGAACATGCACACATCACATCTCTTGCCACTGAGTCAGTACAGGTGTCCGGATAAAGGGATGGCCAGAGTCTAATTAGAGATGCATGTGATGCATACCAGCACCAGACACCATGATGCACCCATGTCCGGATAGTCAATGCCACAATGGGGTGCATGTTGCACATGTCACTCCCCTGCAGGATCACTCTTAGGAAGTTCAATGCCATGGCACAGGCATGCCTGCAAAGTCATACATCACTGTCTCCAGTCACATGGGCATGGCAGCCAGCCAACAACAGTCTGCACTGTGTCACAATCCTAGGTAATGGGGAATGCAAGTTATGTAGCTGACAAGTGCACATGTCCATCCCCCACAAACCACATCATCTGAACTCTTATTTGTCCACGTCATGCCAATTGGACATATGGGAGACATGAAACACAACTCTATGAACCTGAGCACCTCACAGTCTGCTGTGAATGAAAAACAGCTGCCTGGAATTCACAGTCGAATACACCTGTGTGCACAGTCAAGTGGTCAAACACCCATAAGTCACAGAAGTATCGTCTCTCATGGTCACATCTCAGATGGCATGCTGAGCCCTAAACGATAAACATCCCAGTAGTCCTGACAACGAAGCCACAGCACAACGACACAGAGGCAGACACCTGAGGGAACATTTCACTGACCACAACATGTCAGCTGATACACGAGAGTGAGAGTACAGAGTGTATTGTATGCCCTGGAGTAGGCATGACTGTCCTGCTCCACCTGAAGGAGGGATGAGCCCTGGACAGTAGGCAGGTGGCTAAGCATGTGTGACACACTTGATATACATACTCCTGAGGCCCAAACATTGTTCCCACCCGCAGCATGGGGGTGTGCCAAATACCCCAGGGACATGTGGTGATTCAGATCAGCAAGTGGACCACATATCAAAGTTACACCCAGATTACATGTCAGAACTTAGGCATTGTGTAAGCAATTGACCCACCCATGAATCCCACCACAAAGTCACGGGAACAAATGCTGTCCCCCACCTTGAGCAAAGCAAAATGCAAGGACACAGTACCCAAGTGACACAATTTCCTGAATGTAAGGGCCACACCTGTGTATCAGATGAGGAGTGGGCATGTCACAATTGAGGGACATGGGTCCTGGACCACAAGACTGATGTACTGTGGAAGTTTAACCAGGCCAGAGGAGGGCACATAGCATGTCAGACAAAGTTCACAGTGCAGTCATAGACTCACCCCCTCCTTGCTGCTGTCTGGCCTTCAGCTGCCCATCCAGGTCAGGGAAGACCACCACCAGGATCCTGAGCATGTGGGCTGTCAGGGTCCGGTGTCCACCCCTCCTGCGAGGAGGCGACAGCTTCAGCTGGACCCTTGCGTTCCTCCGGGTCCAGCCCCGAAGGTCCTGCCACCTCTTCTGGCAGTTGCGGATCCGGCGCTTGTAGACCCCCACTGATCTTACTGCCCGGGCGATGGTCAGCCAAATTTCCTGCTTCTGGTGGGCATCAACCTGTGAGGATGACAAAGTGAAAATGCCATTACTACACATGCAACATATACGTGCATCGCACAGTTGGATATACATGTCTCAATCACAGGGGCATATGATGTACACAGGCAGTGCAACGATGGCTATGAACAGTTTGCCAGCAGTTACTACATGGTATCATTGTCTGGGAAGTAAAAGCTTGTTGGAATGCACTGTTACTGCACTGTACCTGTTCAGTGCATGTAACTACACACTTTGGGGGTGAGAACTACTCAGTGAGCATGCTAGCCAGTGGTGTGCACACTGTAAGTCTTGCTAGTCAGACAACATGCACAATTAGTAAGGCAGTGGACAGCACACTCACCTGCTCCCTGGTTTCCCATACAGCTTGCTGTACTGTGGAAGGAGGCTGTCCAGCAGGGCCTGGTTCTCCTCAAGGCTGAAGGCTGGGGCTCTCTCCACAGTACGTGCCATTGCAGTAGCCAGAGGATGCAGAGACAGCAGCAGTGTTGGTGGCAGATGTCGTCCTGGAGCATGTAGTGCAGGCAAGTGAGCTCTCAGGGGAACAGCCAGCATTATATGTGTGCTGCAGAGGCAGATACTGTCCCATGTGTCCAAAGTGATAGGTCCAAGTCGTTTGCATCTTCTGAATCTGGCCAATCCATGGAATTGCACCACTTATACACGCCCACAGCATCCTTCAAAAGTTCAACTTCATGACACCCATGAATTTGCAACATTGTTGTGGCTGGCCAACTGAATTCACTGCATCAGACTCGTTGAAGCTTCAAAAACGCGTCCGTTGCCATGCCAGGCCCTAGCCAATGCATGCGCACCGATCGGACCATTGCTGTACAACGCGTATTCCGGGAAACAACGCGTACCCGCTCACAACAGATGCAATGGCCAGTGCGTGCACACCGATCGGTCCATTGCTGTACAACGCGCACCCGCTCACAACAGATTCAATGGCCAGTGCGTGCACACCGATCGGTCCATTGCTGTACAACGCGTACCCGCTCACAACAGATTCAATGGCCAGTGCGTGCACACCGATCGGTCCATTGCTGTACAACGCGTACCCGCTCACAACAGATTCAATGGCCAGTGCGTGCACACCGATCGGTCCATTGCTGTACAACGCGCACCCGCTCACAACAGATGCAATGGCCAGTGCGTGCACACCGATCGGTCCATTGCTGTACAACGCGTATTCCGGGAAACAACGCGTACCCGCTCACAACAGATGCAATGGCCAGTGCGTGCACACCGATCGGTCCATTGCTGTACAACGCGTATTCCGGGAAACAACGCGTACCCGCTCACAACAGATGCAATGGCCAGTGCGTGCACACCGATCGGTCCATTGCTGTACGACGCGTCCCTGTACAGGTCACTCGCATATGTCACCATGCTTGTCACTGGTGAACGTATGCCAGTAACATATACTTGCCAGGGACTCAGGGGCACACCTACAACACCACAGCCTGTCCACACTGTATCCTAAGGCATGTAAGGCTGCATTACCTTTTCTGTGTATGGGGGTCAACATGTGGTTTTTGGGGTGGCACTTGGGGGCAGCCACTCCCAGGCTGTGCACGTGTTCATGGGGACAGGATCCTTTGTGTGTTGTGCACATGACCACTGTGATGTGCAACTGTTCATTTCAGAGCATGTGGCATGGTCACATTTCCAGGTTGTGTATGTGTTTGTCATGTCACATACCCCCAGAGTCCCATGTGGTATGTACGTCACAGGGTGACCCATTGCCACAATAGTGATGGCCCTCCACAGTCTGTGTGCATGTTGTGTTTCCGATGTCTCTGGCTCCATGTGCACAATGGGAGACAGTCTCCACATCCACGTTGTTTGTGCATGGACTTTGATGTTGTGCGTGTGTGTGTCACAGACGTCCATGTCTGTCCTGCGGAGGCAACAGGGGCCACTACCTGTGGGAGTCATGTTTGTTTTTCTGACGTGTACATGATACGCCATGTCATGCCAGTGTCCATGTGGCAAGACAGGGTCCCTGGGAATCTACCTGTCAATGAGCTGTGATGCCTGTGGCGCATCTGTCCAGACATGTCACTGTGGTGTGTGTTTGGAACGTGACAGCAGTAAATGGGTACTGTGACACAGCCTAATGGTTTCCCATAGCACAACCTGGAACCTGTTGTCAACACATGTT
Organism: Calotriton arnoldi; assembly: GCA_963921515.1. Lineage (NCBI taxonomy): Eukaryota > Metazoa > Chordata > Amphibia > Caudata > Salamandridae > Calotriton > Calotriton arnoldi. The sequence goes on from CAWUFW010011624.1 coordinate 418,251, forward strand.
GAACTGAGATGTTAGATGATGGCCATGTAGGTGCCACATATGTCCATACAGAACGGCACACACATCAAGTACTTGTGTCTCGTAATGATGTATCATGTGATATTGAGTATGGTCAATGCCACATATGTGGGGTGACTGACAATCTTTCTTTATTCACCTATGCACAGCAGGGCACCAGCTGTCCAGAGACCATTCCCTGACCTTGCAACGATGGTGGAACGTGACAGCATCCGACGGTACCGCTTCACCAGGCAGCTGATTGAGGATTTGGCAGTGCGCTTGGCCCCACATTTACAACCTGGCCGGCCGTACCCTACAGCGCTGACCCCCAAGGTGAAGGTGATGGCAGCCCTACACTTCTTTGCCACCGGTACATTTCAACACACTGTGGCGTCTGCTGGTGGGATGTCACAGACTATGTTCAGCCGTGTGCTACGCGATGTTTTGGAGGCAATGTTGAGATGCCTGAACCAGTACATCTATTTCCCTAAACGTCAACAACTCACTGACGTCAAGAGTGACTTCTATGCCCTGGGGAGGATGCCAATATGTCATTGGCTCCATTAATGGGACACATGTGGCTTTGGTACCACCACAGGCACATGAGCAGGCATACAGGAACAGGAAACATTATCATTCGATCAATGCTCTGGTGGTATGTCTTGCAGATATGTGCATCTCACATGTGTGTGCCCGTATCCCTGGTTCGGCACACGATGCCTACGTGATGAGGAGTAGTCGCATCCCGAGGATGATGTCACAGATGAAGAACCAGCGTGCCTGGCTTGTCGGTGTGTACTGACTTTGTACCATTGTGTGTGTTCTGCTATGTTGTATTCCGCCCTCTTTTCCAACTCAGCTAATGTGCAATTGTCTGTCTGTAGGTGATTCCGGATACCCCAACATGCCGTGGTTGCTGACACCCCTCAGGAACCCTGTGACACCAGCCCAGATGCGCTACAATGAGGCACATGGTCGGACCAGGAGAGTGATCGAGCGGACATTTGGTCTCCTGAAGAGCCGCTTCCGCTGCCTGGACAAGACAGGAGGGGCCCTCCCATATGCCCCAGCAAAGGTGTGCAAGATTGTCATCGTCTGCTGCATGCTACACAACCTGGCAGTGCGGAAGGAGTTGCCTCTCATCCTGGATGACGATGACCAACATCCGCCACCTGTGGAGGATCCTGGCCTGGGCCACAATGCCAGTGGATGATGATGATGATGGTGATGTCCGCACACAGCTCATCACCAACTTCTTCAGCTGAATGTGAGTATCCAGAGAGTTGTCATGCCAATGATGTGAGTTTGCGTGATATGTGTTGGTGGTGCTCTGGTGCTGTTTGAGTGTGGCCATGTGCTACTTGACTGGAAGCGTGCATCAATGTGTCCTTACAGGTAGTCTGTACTCCCCAACAGTGTTGACATGCTAACTTGGTTTTCTGTGAGTATCTTGTGACATGTATTGGCCATGAGTATTGCAGTTCTGTCCTGTTCTTCAGTGCTTTTGACTGTGTGTCATGTCTGTCCTTCACAGGGTACTTTCAGAGTTGTTTGGTGAACTGTGATCCCCGACACCATGATTCAACTTCCAGGGTGGAAGCAGTCGTTTCCCTACAGGTGATGTGCCACACACCCCTGGACTATCTTTCTTCTACACTTGTTGACTGTGTGGCCCCTGCCACGTAGGATTACCTTGCATCTGTAGTGGAAGCAACATGTTGCAAATGTGTAATAAACCTGTGCTTTACTTTGGGATGTGCGTTGTCTGTGGTCACACATCTGACTGACATGTGCTTACTGCACCTGTGGGCTAGTTAACACAGACTGTGAATAGGTGTGGTGTCTGTGCATTCCACTGTTTTTCCTGGCAACATCAGTGTTGGCGATGAGTCTGATGGCCCTGGTGTGTATGTGTTGTGTAGCCCTAGTGGTGTGTCTCCCTCATATGTGTCACGTCGCCATGACTCACATGATGGTGTTGAACTTGCTGTAGCAGTTAGCATGCACAGTGTCATTTAGCAGATCACCATCTCCATGACAGAAACCACGTTGGAATCACAACAGAGGCAAGTATGGTGTATTAGTGAGTTTATTTCCATACATGTGTGAGTATAGTGCACAGGATGGTGGGTGCTGTACATTGGGATTGTAATCCAAAGTTCCCAGATGAGTTGGAAGTCTTGGTAGCAGAAATGTCCTGAGTAAAGTCCACAGTCATCTGATACATTGGGCCAACTTAAGCTCCCCAAGTCATGTGGGAGAGTTGGGTTGCATTCGACAGGGTGGACAGTTTGCACACAAAGGAGATTTTTCAGAACAGGCGTTGGGTTCCTGGGGGATGTACATGGCCATCGGCCTCTCAGTTTTCCTTCCTCAGACGACCCCTCTTCTTTCGGGGGGGACCCTCACGTGCAGGCTGCTGCGGTGCAGAGGACTCTCCGCCAGAGTCATCCTCCTCCCTGTGGCAGTTGCAGTTGTTGCAGCACCAGATGTTGTGGGCACACAGGGAGATGTGGCCATGTTGGTGCTAATCTGGCGGAGGCATGTCAATATGTCCCTATGCACCGCTGTCAGTTCTTCCAATGTGTCCCACTTGGACTCCATGCCAGACATGTGTGTCTCCACACGGACATGTGTCTCCACACGGGATGTGTGAGTCCAAGCAGGCATGATGGGCAGCCTGCTGCTGTTGAATGTCCTTGAGGATCCCCACTACCTGGCTGACCTCTCCGGTGCTATTCTGGTACGCATCAGCAATGCGTGCCAGTTGTGGATCATCATGCAGTCCAGACCCCTCTGCAAACAGCGACCTATGTCTACCACCCCTCCCACCACCCCTGGTGACACGTGCCGGACCTGCGGTGGCACGCACAGGTGACCGTAGAGCCCACTTGGGGGTTGTTACTGGGGTCGTTGTCCGTTGCTCCACGTTGGGCCGGGGTCCCTGTGCTGTTGTCATCGGTGGTCCTTGGTCTGTCCGTGTTGGCAGGTGGTCTGTGTGTGCAGTTGTTGGAGTGAGTGCAGGGGTGCAGATGTTGGTCCTGCTGGTGCTGCATGATGACTCACACCGGAGGGGCCAGGTAGGTCTTCGCCATCCGAGGAGTGCAGAGGCTGTTCCACACCAGTGAGCTCAGTGTCCCCCGGAGCCTGGGACAGGGACTCCTCATCGTCTGCTGCTGTGTCCCCATCATCACCTGTTTTTGGAAGAGACACACAATGTATGTTATGTTTCTACAGGCATCAATGGTTCACACACCTGACAGTTGTGACTGTACCTCTGGATGCGGGCCTGTACATTGCATTGTCCTCAGTTGTCAAAGTCAGAGGTTGATATTGGTGTAGCAAATTGTCCTGCCAACCTGAAGCTTTTCAATGTGAATGTTGAGGTGTGTGCATGGCCAGCATTGGTGGTATTTGGTGGACATCCGGCCCTCCTTCTCCCCCAGCCCAGTTATCCCACCATGAAGCATGCCACCCTTGCAGTGTGTGCAGGTTGACTCTCAGGATGTCATGTCAGTGGTGTCCTGCTGTTGGTTGTTGCACAGTTCCCAGCAGGGCCTTGTGCTCCCACAGCTGAGGCCAGTGTCAGACATCTTTAAAGTGGCTTTTCACTGCCTGAGAGGTGTGCATGCTTCAGTGTGAGCTTGCTGGGCCATGTGGGTGGGTGATGTTGAGCTGTGACTACCACTCCCATCATGCTATTGCCTACACCCCCTTCCCAGCATGCCCATACTTCCTTCCTTTTGAGTCGACTTCACTGTGTGTGAGTGTGACAGCAATGGCAAGATGGCTGACAGTGGTGTCCTGCTGTTGGTTGGTGCACAGTTCCCAGCAGGGGCTTGTGCTCCCACAGCAGTGCCCAGTGTCAGCCATCTTGTCAGTTGTTTTCCACTCCCTGTGATGTGAGCATGGTTCAGAGTGGTGTTGATGGGCCAATTGTGAGGGTGAGCAATATCTGTGACTACATCTCCCATCATGCTATTGCCTACACCCCCTTCCCAGCATGCCCATACTTCCTTCCTTTTGACTCTGCTTCCCTGTGGGGTAGTGTGCCTGTGCTGACAGGATGGCTGACAGTGTTGTCCTGGCGTTTGTTTGGCTACAAGTCCCAAGAGTGTCCCTGTGCTTCACACAGCATAACTCAGGGTGGTGGTTCTTTGTGGGATATTTAATTGGAGTGTGAGGCATTGCATTCTCCCAGGTGAGTTGTGTGGAGTTTGTGTTAAGGGGGTGTGTGAGAAAAGCTGCTTGTAACTATGGTCAGAGCTGTCAGTCCTCCTTCCCACCCAGCCAGATATCCCACCATGGAACGTGCTTCCATTGCAGGGAGTGCAAGTTGGCTTTCAGGATGTCAGGCAGTGGTGTCCTGCTGTTGGTTGGTGTACAGTTCCCAGCAGGGCCTTGTGCTCCCCACAGCAGTACCCAGTGTCAGCCATCTTGTCAGTTGTTTTCCACTCCCTGTGATGTGAGCATGGTTCAGAGTGGTGTTGATGGGCCAATTGTGAGGGTGAGCAATATCTGTGACTACAACTCCCATCATGCTATTGGCTACACTGACTTCACCAGCATACACAGAATTCCTTCCTTTCAGTGAGCTTCCCTGTGAGGTGGTGTTCTAGTGGTGGCAAAATGTCTAACTGTGTTTGTTGGTTATATTTGTGCCACTGCCTTGCTGTATTTGTAGTTAGGTTTGTACATATCATGACACAGTTACATATCACTATGAGATGGCATGTATTGTGTTTATCTGACTGACAGACAAATCTTGGGGTGATTATCTTTTGGTTGCTGTGGATTTGCTAAGGGTGCATGGTTTGACTATCCCCTTGACAGTGATGTGTGTGTATTGTCACACAATATTGGGTATATTAGTTGTGTACTCACCAGGCTCTGGGATGTTTGATAGTCCATATACGCTCACTGGTGGTAGGATGGCCCGCACCTTCTCCTCCCAGGGCCTGAGGTATAGTGGTTTGGCAGGAGGGCCACTGCTGGTGCGCTGACTCAAGATGTAATCCTTCTTTAGTAGGTCCCTGACCCTCCTGTGCACATCATACCACCTGTTCTGGATGTCTTCCTTTGTGCGCAAACATGGTGATTGTGCGTTGACCCTGTCGACGATCCTCTCCCACATCTTGGTTTTCTGCGACATGGGTGTCTGTTGGACCAATGTACCAAACAACTGTGGCTCTACCCTGAGGATCTCATCTTCCAGGACTTCCAATTCACTGTCTAGGAACTTTGGATTCTTCTTTGGGGGCATGGTGATGGGTGGTGGTGGTGATTGATGTGTGTGTGGGTGTGCAAGTGAGGGTGTGTGAGTGTAGGTTTTGCTGGGTGTATGTGAGGGTGCTATTTGTTGAGGTGCTAATGGTGTGTGGCTTGTGTGATGGATGAGCTGTGAGTGTGTCTGTGGTTGCTGTCTGATGGTGTTCTGTGCTGGCAGGTCAGTTGAATTTGCAAAGGATCATGGTAGGGATTTGTGGCCTTTATATGGGTGGAGTTGGGGGTGTGTCCTTGTTCCATGTTTTTTCCCCTGTATTTATTGACTTTGTCATTGCTTGTTGTTTGGCCCTTTTCTTTGTATTTTTTCCTTTGTATTTTTTGTGCATGTAGGAGACGTTCTTCTGACCGAGTAGGACGCTGCAGTTGTCTCGTGCGAGCTTCTCCGAGTCATTCACGCTGTGTTTCTGCTAGGTTTATTGTGCGGCGTACGCGTCGGTCGCCGAGTATTGGCTTCCTTCGGCTGGCTTTTGTATGCGTGTCGGTCGTACGGCTTGAGCTCCGTGCGACTCGGTCTGGTTTTCCACGCATTACATCGTACTGCGCGGGTCGGAGTTCGCGGGTACGTTTCGTTCGGGTTCATTCCTGGTGCATGTCGGTCGGTTCGATTCACGTGGTTTCCCGGCCGGATAGCTGGTTTCCGTGCGGTTCAGTCGTTCGGCTTGTGTTCCGTACGAGTCGGTCGCGATTCACATGCATTTCATCGTACTACCCAGGTCGGGCAACGCCGGTACGTGTCGGTCGGACTATATTCCCATACCGAGTCAGTCGGTATGTTTTCCGGCCCGAATCGGAATCGGCCCCTAAATCTTTCATTATCCAGTCACACGCTATTCTGGGGTTTACCAGAGCTCTGCTCTATCCTCGGCTCATTTGATAAACTTTATGCACCTCAGCTATACAGACAATAGGAATCCGGAAATTGAGAAAACCATCAATCTGCTTAGGTCTGAAGAGAGGATACTAAATGCCGCCATATAACAGCCAGTGCCCAAATTCCTACACAAGGGGACTAACTACTTAATCCTGTGGGGACGGTACTCAGGGAAAAAAAAGTATGATTCTGGAGTCTTTCTGCAGACTGGACATAGGTCATCCCCAATAATATCTCTAGACCATATACAGGAAATTTGCTTGGTCGGAAGAGTCCAATGCCTGAACTGGATATACAGTTTGCGTGCTAAAGGAGGGGTGATTGCATTTATAGTTGATTCATAGTAGGGCAGTGGTTTGAAATTAAGGAAGTCGCTTACCAGAGAGCCTCTACTAGAGAGATTTATCTGGTAAGTAACAAATTCCCAGTAGATTTCTTTTAACCTGATCTTTGCCCCTGTACATAGGTCTTAGAGAAAAGCCCAAAAGCCTTGGAGCCCCAATTTTTCTTAAAGCAGGCATATAGAATTCAGCCAGGGAATTTGTGGACATCAGATTTCTCAGCCCCACTCAGTAGGAGGTTAACTCTGCCGTAGTCCACAGTCAATGCTAATAAATAAGCATTCTAAACTCAATTTTCTGGGGGACACGCCTGTGGGCCAAGTCAAAACAGAGAGGGATCAACGGGGTACTTGCCAGAAGGCCTAACAGTGACCTGAGGAAACGATTTTCTACTGAAGTAAATGGATGTTGGCAGAACCCCATATTGTAAATCTTGCAATTAGCAAAAGCATGCTTATTGCTCTTATAACAAACATGTTTATAACTTGGTAGACAGAGCTCTGAAGGCGTCCTCAAATCTTTTAACTTTTTAACAAACGCTCAATGATAAGACGTATAATCATAAAATACTAATTATTATAATCTCAGCCCACAAAAGCACTGCTTGTAATTCTCCTTCTCAAAATTGAGTCAATGGCGTTCTTGTTTTATATTACTAAGCATGAATTGATGTTGTGGCTCGTAAAATGCAACAGGGCACCATTTGTTAAAAAAAAAAAAAAAATGAAATGGGAAAGCACGAACTAAAGTCCGCTATAGTCACCTTGTCAAGTTGGGCTTCTGAACAAGTCATTAAGTACAGACGTCGAACCAATGTAGTACAACTCATCTTTCTGTGAATAAAACAAAAACATGCTTTCAAATTACAGCCCCTGCCGCTACAATTGTGTTCGCCGAGCAATGTACTCGGAAATAACAGGGCATTTAATTTCCCTTATCTCGTCTTGCTTATGGAGGTAGTCTGGTTTAGCTCCGTTCCATTCATTTTTCATTATCGGACTTTCGCTTGATGTTATGCAAAATTATAGTTATTACATTGATTCAAAACATTTTTGACTGGTCGGTTAGCGGCAATGAAAACGAAAATGCGCAGGAAAACAAACCGAATGAGATTGGTAGGAAAAGCGAGACATCGCTAATTTACTTCCGCTGCCCACGGAAGCCTCGCGAATCCTCGGAAGGACGAGTGAAGGGCGGCCCTGCAGCATACCAAAATGCTTAGCAAAGGAAATTCGGCATTTAAATGCATTCTTTTGAATTTTATTGCACCCATCACGCATGAGACATCTGTAGATGCCTGACAACAACAGCCTTCTCATTCTGTCAGGCACAGACTTGTAAATTACGTCTCTTTAAAAAAAAAAAAACACACACAAAATGGCCCAGAAGAGGGGATTTCAGGACAAAAGCGTGTATTCGAATTCTATCAGCAAACCTAGGAGGTTCGAGACTTCGCCAGGCAGTGTTTTGAGTGGATAACTATTTCGAAAACACGCGTCTTTACGTGCAAATGTTTCAAGTTATGCAGAAGTTAGCCCATGAGTTCGTCCCGCCAGAGTAGATTGAGCCGTTCTGAAGCTCGCTCTCCCAGCTGGCAAGATTGAGTATCGATCTTCAGTTCGACCAATGCAAGTCGTTGGCGTCTACAAGTCTGACCTGAGGCAGATTGGATAGGGAACACACTGTATACAGGAGAAACCTTTGAAATTAAACTCTCTGGCATGCTTAAGCATTCTTAAAGAAAGTGGTACCCTGATCTTTGAAGGTGTCCTACCATCATCACACTTTACCTTTTGGCCTAGGCCCTATCAGAGACAAAGAGCTATAACTGGGCTGAATGTGTTATAGAAGTGGATGCTGTTGCAATGACAATGTGGAATAATAATGCAAATGTAATGAGGGTTGAGAATAGATTGGAAAATGTGGAAGGTCTTCTGGTTAGGACCCTGTGATGAGCAGGGTGGAAAAACTGTCCTATTATGAGTTGGATGTAGAGGGTCCAATAAGAAATGAGGAATTGTGCAGGGGAGTGGAAATTCAGGATCCGGTTCTACTGGTAAGTTCTCATTTTCCCCTGGACTTTCACACAGAGGTTTCAGCTGATCCACATCCAGCACCTAATGGCTTTAAGTTTGTTTCTTCACAAACACAATATGGACAATGGTGACTGTACTTGAGCGCAGCGGTGGCTCGTCCGCTATGGCGGAGGAGCGTCGCCTTTGACCCAAAACAGCAGGAAAGGAAAAAAACCGATAATAAAGACTTTATTACAATTAATTTTTATTTCCTGCCGAGTCTTGGGGGCGGGGCCAGGAAGATGAGAGGCAAAAGGGGACTGGTAGCGCACTGTTGTCAGTGCGCATGGCGATTTGGCTGACCGTCTCAGGCTGGCTAAACCGTCATGCGCACTGAAGCTCTCTCCAACCCCAGCTGCATTGCTGGGTTGGAGAGAGCAGGCACAGGCTCCCAGTCTCCCTGGGAGCGCAAATTGAGAGCGCTCAGGCCAATCCAGACGCTGCTCTCATGACATGAGAGCAGCGCCAGGATTGGCCGCAGGGGAGGCTGGGAGTCTGTGCCTGTGAGGAGAGGAGCAGAAGAGCGCGACGCTGCCGGCTGCAGGTAAGTTTGTTTTTAATTAAAAAAAAAATTGTCGCATGAAACCCCCCCTGCCCTCCTGCCCCTTCACTCCTACACAACACCGGCTGCTACTGCTTGGGTGGCTTTCAGGCAAAATGAGTCTTCATGAGACAATCTTAGAAATTATAGCAAAGGCCTATTTTGAAGCAGTACAACAGTATGTCTTCTGCAGTTAGCGAGCTGAGAAACTTCTTATTTGATCTTATAGCATCTTCTAGTAAGAATTCCTGTGTGGTCTCTATCTGTACACTGGACGTTGACCTCATGAATTGTACACAACAGGATATTGAAAATGTACATCTATCTAAAGGGGTAACAGTACAGTATAATAACTGCAATAAAGGTTGGAGCACCCTATCTAAAAAAATTGCTGTAATTGTCTTGTACGTAGACACCAAAGCCAGAAGAATTAAAAAGAAAAATCATTGTACAAATATAATGACACGCATTTAAAACTGATACCCATAGCTCCTCCATCGTGGTAACAGAAGGCAGAAAAAAAGCCTTTTAGAACTGGTTCAAAAGGCACTGCAAGAGAAAGAGTTTTACTTACAAGTGCCCTTACAGAAGAAACTACACTTCTCCCTTCAAATTTAGACTGATGATGTTGTTAGTCCTTTGATTAATCAATCTAGTAACATAGCATTATTTAGGCTTGGTAGGGCAATATTAGAACAAATTTTAATGGCCAGTTTCATATCTCATCAAAACCTTTTGTTCTGAATTCTGCACAAATTGATTGCAGTGGTATTGTCATTTCTGTGATGCTGATCTTAAAAGATTAATGACGAATTGTTCAATCTGACTAAAAACGTGATTATTTAACAACAGGTCATTTTTTAAAAACTTCACGATATCTGGGGATATTCACATAGTCAGCGGCAGCTGCAGGTAAGAGCGGTGGGGTGGGGGCCAGGTGAGGGGGGGATTTCGAGAGACGACCACGAGGGAAAATTAATTATTTATTTAATTTTCCCTCATGGACGTCTTTTGAAATCCCCCTCACCTGTCCCCCCACCCCACCGCTCTTACCTGCAGCGGCCGTGGCTGTGTTCACATAATGTTAGAGTTACTATTAATGAAATGAAGTTTGCAGAATCAAGAGTTAGCTCTTTTCATTAGTGGTCCAAAGTATTTTTTTTATGATGCTAAAGTAGTGCAACCGATAATTAAAAGCATTAGGGGCATATTAACAACCAGGCGATAGTCAATTATCGCCGCTTAGCGTCCGCTTTTGGACGGAGCGGCGATAATTCTATCGCCTAATCAGCAAGGTCACGCTATCGCGTGAATCCCTGCACTATCGCCCTTTCCCCAACGCCCATCCTTGCTTCTCTAATGAGATGCAAAGTGGCGTTACTGGCGTACCCCAGATGGGCTACGTTGTAAATATCGCCGATGTGCACATCGCGATATTTACAAGGCAGCCCACAGGATTACAGCAGACGTTAGATTTTGGCGAAACGGCCGTTTTCGCCAAAATCTAACGTCTGCTATAATCCCGACTTAGCCATCCCTAACATAGGGGTGGATTCTGCTGATACGACCACAGGGTCGTATCAGCAAGGTATCGCCGTTTTGCAGGGAACATCGCTGGAAAACCACCGATGTTCCCTGCAAACGGCGATAACCTCGCTATCTCTGAATTTTATCGCCTGGAGAAGCGTGTTGTTAATAACGCGCTACCAGGGCGATAATTTCCAGAGATAGCCAGCGATAAGAAATCTATCGCTAAGCACGGCCAGCGATAATTATCGCTGGCCGTTGATAATATGCCCCTTACTTCTTTATGCAGAGTAAGAAAATACAACCTCTTTCCAGGGAAGGTAATTGAAATATACTGCACTCCTTTAGGAGTCTGAAGGTCGCAAAGCCAATAGATTGTAGAAAGAGGAGACCACTGAGGACAATTTGAGGACAAATGCCCACTGTTGGGATGTCCATGTCCCTGCATGGTCAATGGGAGTGTACCGCTGCCCTGAGAGCCCGACTGCATGTGAAACTGGTACCTTGACTTTTATTCTGGTCATGGTATCATGCTTCCTTAGCGTATGCACTGAGTCCTAGGCCTGACCCTGACAATCGAGGCCAGAACCTGTTCTGTCAACTTGAGAGGTGCAACAAGCATGCCCCAATTCTCGACCATGGACTACTGTCTGCCATGTAAAGAAGTGGTGGCAGCGCAGTGTTTTGTGAATTTGTAGTGTGACCAGACCTTTTTCATTGAGTCAGTGTTAGGATGGTGTATTTTCCCCTTGCATGTAAAGTTCTGCTGTTATATGAAACTGAGAGCATTGTGCTGACATCCTGTGTGCGCATTGAGTGCGTATGTGTATTCAGTGCATGCACAATATATTTGGGATCCATTTTGGAAGCTCCTGGTTTGGCATGGCACAAGATGAAGGATGAGATGAGCTTTCTCAAACAGTGGAAGTGTATTCTCACATTCCTATGGCTGGAGGGTGGTGATCCAGACACTGCATGCCCTATAAAAGGCAGATTTAACGTTAACGTAGCATGCCTATAGTCTTTGTATCTATAAAGTGTCCATGCTCGTCAAATAAGCATAGGGGCCACTTCGCAGATACACTAAAACAGACACATACCCATGATATGCACACACACACACACGCACACTCACACAGGGACACACACACACACATACAAAATACATCATATCAATCCCAACATGCACTGCAGCAGCAGTCCTATTTCAACCATTTTATAGGAGCAGATCTCAAGTGCCTGCAGCACACTGTGGGGTGTCTTGGACCTCTATGAGGAGAAGTGGAGGTCGAACAAAGACACACATGTCATGTTAATTTCCCTGACCTGCAATATCTGGTCCTACTACACAACGTGCATTTTCTAGCTACTAATGAAGCACCTGGAATGTGCCACACAAACACATGCTTACACTCATACATTAAAGATGTCATGTTAGCTCCCACCCCATCCTTACTGCAGCCTTACAGTAACACGTCACCTGGCTCTGCGGCACACTGTACAGTCTCCAGGGTACTCAAAGGAGCACCAAGAAGAGAAACACACACACATTAAAGGCGTCATAACTAGTGCCTACCCCCACAGTACCCGAGAGTATAGAATTTCAGGAACATGCCTCTGACTATGTTGCGCAGTCCATAGCCCCCATTACTTTCACCAGGGCACCAGTATGATGAATAACTCATTCTGAAGATGTCTTGGAGGTTCCCTTACACTATCAGTACAACTCACCGCACACATCTCCTTGCCATGCTGAACAGTGGTCTAGCATCCACTGGAGCCAATGGGGGCCCTCATCCCCCATCCCCACCTAGTTTAGAGTATAGTCCCCGACCACCCATCCTGGAGATATCACAAGCCATCAAAGGAGTATAGTGGTAGTTGCATGTACACGGGCATATAGATAAAAAACACATCATATAAATGTTCTGTAAGACCCATACCTCCCCATCAATGCAACCTATCACCCAGTATTACAATGCAGCCTTGTTCTGGCTCACATATGTATGTGCACACATGTGAGCAAACGTAAATAAAGCACACTTGCTGAAGATGCAGTGTTAACCTCCCCACACTGTGTAGGGAAGAATGAAAGGTGGGATCAGTTGATGTAGACATGCAGAGCTTGCCTTTGCTCAAAAAGCACCTTGGGCAAAACGAAATTTTGCGCTCCCTTGCACTCCTCTTTAATTCTCCATGAACCGAACATTTGGGTGGGGTAGGAGGAAGGTGTGGTTGGCAAAGGTAAGGAGCCCCATGAAAAGATAAACACACAAAAAACTGAGAAGGGCACAGCAGGCTTCAGAAAAAAAGTGTTTAAAGACACTTTTCTTTAGACCTCAGTCCAAGGAAGACTGCTACAGTGAGCTCCATCACCTCTCGAGAGGTTGGCAATCTGGGCATGGGCTCAGTTCTCACATGCTAAAGGCTGGCCCTGTAGGCATGTTTTCACAATGTCACAAAAACATGCAGGCTCCTCGTCAGGCACCTGCATGTAATTTCATCAACAGAATGCGCAAATTTGCAAATAATAGACCTGGTCCTCTTGACAGGTTTATCCCCAAACTTTTGTTCTTTTGCCTCCTATTTTTCTAACCCTGGTTTCGTTGGCTATAGGATTCTGGGCACTTTACCACTGCTGAGTACTTGCTAAAGTGCATATGCTCTCTGTATAAATTGTGACAATGATTGGTTATCCATGATTGGCATATTTTATTTACTGGTAAGTCCCTAGTAAAGTACACGGTGTGTGCTAGGGCCTGTAAATCAAATGCTACTAGTGGGCTTGCAGCACTGGTTGTGCCACCCACATGAGTAGCCCTGTAAATGTGTCTCAGACCTACCACTGTAGTGTCTGCGCACGCAGTTGTACACTACCATGTTGTCCTGGCAAGTGCACCCACTTGCCAGGCCCAAACCTTCCCTTTCCTTACATGTAAGGCACCATTAAGGTAGGCCCAAGGTACCCACATGGGCAGGGTGCAGTGTATGTGAAAGGTAGGACATGTACTGGTGTGTGTGAGATGTCCTGGTAGTGAAATATTGTGTATTTCGTTTTTCACTATTGAAAGGCTATCTGTCCCATAGGCTTGTCATTGGGGCTGCACTGTAACAATTTCACATGTGTAACTCGCAATAGGGACAAGATAGGAAAATGGAGTTTAGGCTCTCTGAACTCAGAATTTAGTAACACACCTTTTGGTAAAGGTGGTTTTTAAATTCGGTGTTTGAAAATGGCACTTTTAAAAAGTGGGCATTTTCTTATCTTACTGTGTACCTCTGGCTGTCTGTGTATTCAGCGTCTGGTGTTTGAATGACAGGAGCTGGGATGTGCATTCACTCTAGACACTCACTGGGGGTTTCAGGTGTGCCCTGCATTACCTGGGTGACTCATGGCAGGGTTGAATAGAGCTGGTCTGCCTTTAGAGTGTTGGGAGGAGTTTAACTTGCACTGAATAGGCTGTGTCTCCTTTTTCACAATGCTGTCTCTGCCCCCTGTGGTCTTGCTGCACGAGGGAGGACAGGACTGGTTTGGACTGGGTTCAGAGACCCTCACACAAAGTGAACAAATACATTTTGGGGTATAAGTATTACACCTAAAACCCCAGGACTTTAGATTACTTCAAGGAACAAGAGCACCCTGCCAAGAAGAAGAGCGGAAGGACTGTGTGAGGAGCCCTGCCTTTTCTGAGTGAGGGGGGTTGGCCTGCAGCTGCTGCTTCTGTCTATGGTGGAGGAAAAGGACTGACTCTTTTTGCCCTGCTGTGGTATCCTCCTTGTGAAGGACTCTCCAAGGGCTTGTGTGTGCTGGCCTCCTGTTAGAAGTCTCAGGAATACAAAAGACTTCAGGAAAGATCGTTGAAGGATCTCAAAGGAAACCTGCCTGGAAGGAAAGTGGCAGAGCTGTGTGAGGAGCAATGCCCCGTTATGTGTGGGGTCGGATGGACTGCAGTTGCTACCCCCTGTTGAAGCAGGAAAAGGACTGGACTGTCCTTATACCTTTCTGTTTAACCAAAGGTGGAAGCGAGTGAGGAGCACTTTGTTTATCAGTCCAGCGTGTGGGGAGCTCTATGGAAGGGCCCCTTGTGTGTGGAGAAGCAGGAGGGGAGAGCTTGTTGAGGAAGTGTTCTCCTCCTCCCACCTGGCAGCCAGTACATGTGTGCACCCACGGAGACGCGCTGTGTCTCCACAGTAAAAGCGTGTGGTGAGCTCTTTGGAACCATTGCAGTTCGAGCCCTAGGTGGGGGCTTTCATTTCAAATGCGGTGGGTGCAGAGCACCGTATCAGGAAGCCGCAGCAGTGCCAGGAGCCTGAACGCAGCCCCCATCTGGCTGCCATAGCAACGAGGGAGCTGTCAGGATAGCTGGCCCACCCTAGGGTTGCGCGCCAGAAGGAAGATTGCAGCAGCAGGGCATTGTCTGGGGCAGTCCTGCAAACAACAGAGGAGGAGCTGGCATGTAGCAGGGACCAGTGTTGCCCAATACGGTGATCTTGTTCAGCCCCCTTCCTGCCGACTACTGAGGAGTGCGAGGATGCTCTCACGGGAGAGGAGAGCTGCCACCTCACACCTGCACCAGATTGTTGTGCGGCCGGCGGCCAGCAGGAAGAAACCCTTGTGGCCCTTGCCCAGGCAGTCTGGGAGGCCTCACCGACAGGGTCCTGACCGGGGAGCGAGTGAGTGTCCTCCCCTCAACTCACCTCTGATTTGGAGACTGCTGCGCTGCCTGAGCATGGGCAGTACACTCCTACTGTTGGGGGGCATTATTCAGAGCCTGCCATACGGGGTAAACCTCAACGGAGGACCCCCTTGTGTTTCTTTTTATTTATTAGATAAAGACTCCACAAATAGTAACTGCATAAAGGGGAAACCTACCACCATATTGTACCTGATAGGAGGGCAGGTGTTCCTGCACTGTGGATCCAGAAATTACCATATTGTCCATATTAAAAGCGCAGATGTGGCTCGGGGGTAATTTAGGTTAGGCCTCCAACCTAACTACAACTTTTTCTATATGCCCTGATGTTGTGCTTCACAGATGATAAAAGGGTTTGGTGCCTCATGTACAATGACATTTAGTTATGTATGCTCTGAACCTAACTACTGCCTTGTCAGGCCCTAGTGTAAGGCCACATAGCGTGATGGTGTTCAACTTACAAGTAGTTACCTAGTACACTACCTGCTAGGTTTAGGATCTATATATTGTTGTGACAAATGCCTAGTTGGCAAAGTGGTTTATGAGCTATTTGATGTTATGACAATTGCCTAGTGGCAAGGTGAATATTGGGTTATGTGATTTATGTGCTTATGGTCTAATCTGATTTACGTAAAAAGCATAGCGATTTATATGATCTACATGTAGTATGACACATGCCTAATGTCACAGTGATTAATGTGAGTGGTGGTATAAATGTGCTTTAATACTACCAAGTGATTTATGATCTATGTGACGTCATGACAAGCGCCTAGTGGCACAGTGATTTATGCGATTGTGGTCTAATATGTTTTTATGAATAATACAAAGGATATTTTATATAACCTTGTGTGGAGTCTCTTTTTGTGGTGTGCCTAGTGTGTCACTTGTGAGTGTGTGTGTGTGTTGCGCAAATGCTTCACACAGTGCCTCTGGGATAAGCCTAACTGCTCTGCCAAGCTACCAAGGGGGAGAGCAGGGGTTGTCTTCAGCGTGTAACTCCCTTACCCTGACTAGAGTGGCCCTGACTAGAGTGGTGGGTTCTGCCTGGCTTAGGTTACCCTAGCCAACCAGAAACCCCATTTCTAACAGCGAACAAAATAGGAATCAGTAAAGAAATTGCTTCATTAACACAATACACACCAACAAAATATTATTTCCTTAGTACATTATGCCTGAAGCAATACTGCACTTTCAACACAATATTCATGAACAAAACATTATCTTTTTTAAATTAAGAGGCATGAACCAAAATATCACGCAAAGCACATGAACCAGACATAGCCTCATGGACCTGGTATGTATGAACCAAACATAGAAGATATTACCAGCTGCTGGAAAAGTTTTGTGGCAAAAGATTGTCATTGTCTTTTATATAAACTGGAGGCTGAAGACTTTTCACCTGTTTTTGCATTGTGTAGGGTAAAAGGGCCTTTTAGTCCACCAGCATTTCCATGGAGGGCTGGAACCCTTCGAGGCCATTTTTTACAGAGGTGGGCCACTCCTGGTATTTCTTTCAGTTGCCACAGCTCCCTGAGGTTAATTGCATCAGACATGTGATGGCTTCAAGAGAGAGAGAAAGAGAGGTATGGAAAAGGTAGAAGAAAACGATCAAGGAGAGAGAAGAGAGAGAGGAGATAAGGACAGCAGGAGGATGGATGGCCTTTCTCCCTCTTACTTTATTTGGCTCTTTTATCACCCCTGTTCAGTGGCAGCTAGCATCAACGGGAAGAGGGGCGCACACGCGCGCTCAAACAAAATACAAAAAATATCAAAATAAAGGGGCGTGTGAATATAAAATACAATATATTCTAATAAAACACTTACCTGAAAACAGGACCTCCTGCTCCGGACCTCATCGAGCTGCAGCCCGGCCACTAGGAAACTCCCTTGACTAACAAGGATGCTGCTCTCACCAGCATGAGAGCAGCGAACTGATTGGAGGGAGCAGCCTCTCTCGCCACTCCCTAGGGCACTGGAGCCCTGCACTTACTCTAACCCAGCTATCTTAAGACTGCTGGGTTAGAGGTTTCAAAGTGTGCAGGTCGGACTGGCCATTGCAAGACGGCCATCCTAAAAGACATGCACACTTTGAAAAGTGCTGAGGCAACACCCCCTCCTCCCAGTCCCTGCTGTTTTCATTCAGCAGCGGCCCAGCCCCCATCCTGGATCTTTCAGGACGGGAGGATGTCAGGATGAAAAATAAAATGGTAATGATGAATTAACATTTTATTTTTTATCTCGGGGGCAATTAAGTGGGCAACGCTCCTCCGCTTCAATGGACGAGCCGCCTCTGGTCACAACTTGTCTTTTCTTTGCAGTGTTTTTTATGACTACAAGCTTTATTCTGGAGACATGTGAGCCTCCAATAATGACTAAAATCATCAGTAGGTAGGAATCAAATAAAAAATGAAGAATTACGGGGGAATCAAGTGTGTGATAATTACCATTCCTGTTGAAATTCCCTCTTTTCTCTGGTGTTGCATTTCACAACATTGACTACAAAAATAGCCAACTGAAAAAATATCAAAGTCAATATATCAATAGCTAAAATATTGAATTGATATGACATATACAAAAATAATGCCAGTAAAAAATATGTTACGTATAAAAAAACAACTAGAAAAATATCAACTACAAAAATAATGCACTTTAAAAGTGATATTAGATTTAACATCGATATCTGCTACAAAAATATAATGTTCACAACAATGAAATAACAATTAATACAAATATATAAATATTAATAGTTAAAACTAAAAAGTCAAATTTGTATTTACAAATACTTTCCATGCAAATATAAAAACGAACTCATTTTCAATTTAAAAAAATGAAAAAGTGAAACTACATTTAATATATAAAAATGCATTTAAAAATAGTTTTTGACACACGTTTATTTGCTTTTAACATGCAAATAAGTTCAAAATGTTTTAAAATCTAGAATATTATAATTTTAAAAGAACTACCAACAATAAATAATATTAATGTACTGAAACTGAATTGGAGTTAATGTTCCACTAACCTATCTTAGCAGGGGACCAATATAAAAACACAGCGCCTTCCACATTCAGACATTATTAATGCTAATTTTGTTGGTAATTTCAGATGTAGGAACACAGATGCACTTTTCTTCACGTACCTAGAACTGAACCCTATCTTATTAACTTTTTACAAATGCTAATTTCTCAAATTCTATGTGATACACTGTTCAGAAATGTGTGAAGATATCCTCTAGCTCAGGTCTCCACAGAAAAGAGCTGCAGCGGGCTCAGTAAAATAAAACTTCTAGTTTTATTTCTTTCAAAGAGATTGCTTTTATCTCCCATTCCACCTTCTCCGACATGCTTTTCACATCCTTTACCCACTTTGCATTTGCCATGACCAGATTATGTGCCTAAGCAAATAGTCCTGGCCTCTTGATATACCTCCGTAAAAAAATTGTTGTCCAGAGATTTTCATTTTTGATTTGTGTTTTTGTATAATAAGAGAAGTAATTTAGTTGGGGTAGATATTGCCAATGTGGGCCAAATTTTTCTGGACGACATTTTTTAAAATGGTGGATTTGTTGCAGTGATTATGTAATTTTTCAGGAACCGTGGGACCTATATACTTCATTTTGGTGTCAAAACATAGGTTTTGGGGTCAAGTAGTCTTATAGAGACAGAAAATAACTCCTCAAAGCAACCCTTCCGCCATTTTCCATAATGGCGGCTCTATAATGATGTGTTTTAGCCATCATATATTGGTAATTTATTAAAGTTAACAAAAAGGTAATTTATTTTAATATTGTTTTTGTTTTAGGTTTTCCATTGATTCAAATTCATAAACATGAGTGAAGCAGACGGAAGCAGAGGATCTTTACCTCCTGACAGAGTGTTGCTAATTACAAAATCTGAGGGCTCCTTCAGCAAAGAAAAATGTGTCATATGTCAAACTGATCCGAAAGAAAAGCTCACATCAACTGCGATTGGACAGAAGAGAGTTTGAGATGCTGCAGAAATACAGCAAGACTAAGTTCACAAAAGACTGAAACTGATGGGTGAAGAGGATCAAATATTTTATCATTGTAACAACAAGTGCTACAAGTTGTATACAATGGAAAAAACCCTGGGAAAAATTTGACAAAATCTAGCAGAAACCAGTGAATCACAATAAGAATCTGAGCCTTCTGAGAAAGCGACAACAACCAAACCCAATGCCCATCCAATTAGAAGATTGATGGCTACCCTTCGTCCACCTCCAACTACTGATCAGAAAGCAGAGGATCTTCAATGTGTTATCTGTGGTTTAACCTGAACAAGGGCCAAAGGTATTGACGAAAGAACAAAGTACAGAGCATGTGAATCTCAAATGGCAAACATATTTTTATCTGCAGCTAGTTTCTTCCAAGACTAAGGGGCCGATTCCGATTCGGGCCGGAAATCTCTCCGACCGAGCCGGACCCGGAGAGATTTCCGACCGAATCGGACCCGTGCAGCCCGACCGAATGAGTACGATGCGTCCGTATGCTATCGTACTCGAGTCGGTCGGACTCCCATTGAAGTCAATGGGAGCTGGTCATACAATGCGTACGCGGGCTCCCATTGCCTCAATGGGTGCGAGGCGAACAAGGGCGCCCCTACAGCGGGTACGCGGTGAAGCGACTCGCGCCGTACACGCACAGGTAGGGGGGACCCATGGGTCCCCCTGTGTGCGACTCGCACGGCTACGCGTACAGGGGGGTCCAACACGGACCCCCGAAGTATGGCTCCGACTGCTCTTTCGAGCCGGACGGCGCGTGTCGGTCGGACTGCTCGCAGCGCGCATCGTACTTACCCGGCCGGGGAATGTCTCCATTGCGCGGTGCGAGTCGTGTCCGAGCGAGTCGGTCGGTGCGGTTAGACCCGGGAACGAGTCGGTCAAAGCGGTTGGGACGCCCAAACGAGTCGGTCGGCGAATTCGCATCGTACTCGCTCGTCCGGACGCGCGTACGAATCGGTCGGGAAATAGGACTCCGAATCGGATCCGGTTATGCCGAATCCGATTCGGAGCCCTACCGGCCGAGATCGGAATCGGCCCCTAAGTTTTCAGCCAAGTAGCTGATCAAAACAGCAATGTGAATGTATTTGCAGCTGGTTTGCATGCCTACTCGAACTGCATGCGTGCATGCATTTGAAAATATGAATGTACAATGAGCTCCCAGCAGGAACGTAACCGCCAGCCTTCAGTTAAGTTTGCACTCTTTGAAAAAGCTATTACGTTTTTAAGTCACGTTTGTGTGCTGCCTACGGGTTCACATGCAGTGAGATAAAAGAAATGAGGGTCAACATTGACAAAACTGTATTGATCCATAATAAGGAAATTAAGATTTTTCTGGTGACAATGTACAATAATAGAGTTTGTTTTTGTCAGTCTAACAAAAAGAATGAGCCACTTATGGTGTTCTCAGCTGATTTGACTCCTGAGGTTCTTGCTGCTAAAATATGATCACAGGATGCAGTAAAATCACAATGAACCATTTTAAGAAACGTCCTGAAAGATTTCGATTTTGGACTTAATGCCAATTTTTGTGATGCCCAAGGGCTCTGCAAATCATGGGAGTCAATAAGAATCCCTGATATTGTCTTAACATTTTTTACATCATTGTTTAATGAACAAAGCAAAGCAAAACTGTTACAAACTAAAGTTCTTGAGTTCAGAACAGAAGCCGACAACATTGATGATGGCTTTGAAGATAGAAGCGAAGAAGTGGAAGACAGTCCCATGAACCGACAGGCTTATGCTGTGCAAATGTACTGTATTTTCCAAATCATGTTTTATGAATTACATCATGGCAAAAAGAAAACTCTGCTACACATGGTGAATGTCCATGCAGTCTATGACAAGTGCAAAAGTAGAGAGCTAATTACTTCAAAGAATAGGATTAGTGTATCAACAAGTTATGATGACATAGTACCGAGCAAGAACTTGTCAGCAGCTCAATCTGTAAAATCTTGTGAATCTGACAGCACACCACTTCCAAGTCACTTTACCAGGAAAGGATTTACAATTGCTGCTCTTGATAATTTTGATTTTGAAGACAGCTCTTCTTTATCTGGAACATCCAGCACACATGATACTGCCACGGTGCTTTTTCAAGACTATACTAATGAAGTAGCTGCTGAAAATCAAGCTGTGTCAACTGTAGGCATAAAAATGAAGCTGCAAGCTTATAACCCAACTGCATTGTCAACTTATGCAAAATCCCTACAAGCCATCAACATGTCCCAGTCTACCAGAAAGTTTCAAAGTGGCTGAAGACATGGATCTTCTACCTGATGCTGCAGTCCACAAAGCTGATTTAACTGAATTTATCATATTGCTTATTCAATACAGACTGAAGGATGAAGAAAAGCCAATTCCTCCTGGAATTCATGCTCTGATCTCTCAGAATACCGTCCCACTGAAGAAGATTGGGTTTTTACCAGTAATACCATCTCCTGTCACAAACTACGCAACAGTGTACACAGTTCTAAAGAATTTCCCAAATGTGCGTGCTCAACTTGAAGACCAGCAAATCCTGCAAATTTTCTGCCATAAAGGTGTTTTCTGTATTGTAGCTGACATTTTTATGACAAGTCCAGTAGAATTTGATTCTCTTTTTCCAATGATGGGCGCTTTCCACATGACAAAAGTTGCATTGCAGTTTGCAGGAAGTTATCTCAGTGGATGTGGCATAGATAATGCACTTATTGAGGCTGACATCTTTAGAAGCAAAACTGTTGAGTCAGTATTGAGCGTAACTCATTATGTTCATTCGTTACAAGGTTACATATCTGAGGTTATAGAAACATTGTGTTGGAATGGTTTCTGGAACAAGAATGACAAATTAGGTTTTGTATATCGTATCTGAGAAGTGAACAAGGCATAGGGTGCACTTAATTCAAGAGACATAATGGAAAGCCAGGAGATGTTCAATGGACTCAGTTCAAAATCACAAAACCTGAAAAACTAATTTGTAGAATTTGTCAAAGAATGCGAAGGAAAATCAGAATTTTCCAAGTACTTGGGAAATGTTTTACATATGATAGATCTAGTGAAAAACTTGGTACATGTTGATCGGGAAGGTGATTGGTAGCTGAACGTGAAGTCTGGAGAACTGATTATAGCCAGGAACAAAAAAAGGACTATAATTTAGCGTTAGAGGAATATAAGGCAGCGATTATCAATGCTAAAACGGTATATTTTACAACTAAAATTCAGACGGCCAAAAATTCCTCTAAGGAGCTTTTCAACGTCGTGACAAATCTGTCTAAACGTCCACAAGATAGTCAATTCTCTCCAGATCAAAATTTTGTGGACAAGATCGCCTCCTTTTTTCAGATTAAAGTCCAGACTGTTTACAACGATCTTCGTAAGACACTGTTGGATCCCACAGGGAAAACGAGGTTCCAGTCGGAGGACACTCTAACCCAATCCAGCTTGGCGCAATTTTCCTGGCTAGCTACAGAGCAAGTATCAGATTTGTTAATACAAACTAAATCCGGCTCGCCTCTGGATCCCTGCCCTCCGTATATTCTGCACCTGGCTCCTGAGCAAATTAGTGCCCACCTCACCCCTCTCCTTAATGAGGTTATCAAATCTGGAATATATATACTCAGTCTTGGAAAAAGGCCTGTATCAGGCCTATCCTGAAGAAAGTGACCTTAGACCCTACTGAGGTGAAAAACTACCGCCCAATCTCCTGTCTCCTGTTTCCGTCTGCAATTTTAGAAAAAGCTATCAACTCAGAATTAACAGAATATCTAGATAGCAATCATATTCTTGATGACACCCAACATGGCTTTAGAGCCCGACATTCCACTGAGCCAGCACTTATCATGGCCACCGAAGAGATTTGTAGAGTGATGGATGGTGGGGGAAGAGCCATCCTCATCTTGCTTGACCTATCAGCCGCGTTCGATACTGTTAACCACGCGGTATTGACGCAACGGCTGAGGGCGGCAGGCATTGAGGGGTCGGCTCTAACCCTATTGACATCTTTTTTGACATCTCGCGAACAACTGATAGATTGGGATGGTTTCAAGTCTGCAAAATTCGGCCTCCCGTGCGGGGTCCCACAGGGATCCGCGTTGTCTCCCACTTTGTTTAACCTTTACGTTACCCCTCTGGCCAGACTAATAAGAGATCATGGTCTGATGCTTGTATCATACGCAGACGATACCCAGATTGTGGTATCAGTAACCCAAAGTGTGGATGAGATGGCGGCTAGGTTCAGGAACTGCCTAAAGAATGTTATGCAATGGATGAGCTCTAATTTTTTAAAGCACAACACGGAAAAGTCGGAGGTGATGGAGGTGGTGAGAGTCGGAGAAAGTCGGTGGTGAAAGTCGGAGGTGATGAAGCCTTCCATCTGGAGCCAAGTATGGTGGCCCACTGAGGCTGGGAACTGCCCCAGTCCCATAACAAAGGCCAGGAATCTTGGCTTTATGTTTGACAACAATTTAAAATTTGCCCAACAAACTAATCAGGTGTCATCTGCTTGTTTCTGCACGCTGAAAAACTTGCGCAAAATCCTTCGGTTCATTCCCTTAACCATGAGGAAAACGGTAATCAGGGCTTTGATTCTTTCCAGAATCGATTATGGCAACGCCCATTACCTGGGAGCAGACAAGGGCCATATTGCCAAACTACAGTCCATTCAGAACGTGGCGGCCTGGGTGCTTTACGGTCTTCCCAAACATCACCCTACTTCAGCCACCATTAAACAGCTCCACTGGCTCCCGGTTCGGCAGCGAGTGGATTTCAAGGCTCTCTGTCTTGTACACAAAGCCTTGTATGGTGGAGGAGTTGCTGACGTGCAGCTGCTATTCAAGCGGTACTCTCCTCAACGCTGTCTCAGATCATCGAATACAGGTCTGATCCTGATCCCCAAGATAAAAAAAGTCAGATGGGGAGGCAAGGGTTTTTCGTACCAGGCTGCCAAGCTATGGAACGCGCTCCCCGCACAGCTCAGACTACAATCAAATAGGACTATTTTTAGGAAACAAATAAAGACCTGGCTCTTTCCCAAACCGGCAGTTTAATCAGTGTGCCCAGCATTCTTTCACTCAGCGCCAAGACGCCTCGGCATTCGTGCGCTTAATGAATAAGTCAGTCAGTCAGTCAGTCTGTGAAGTCACTGATTACTGTGTTTCGTGAATTCAATTTCATAAACTGCCTGATATTTTGAAAGAGTGAAGAAGCTAGAGGTGGAAAAACCATACCTCTACAGAAAATTAATCCAAAGACATTTTGTGGTGAAAGACAGAGAAGGGAGGTTCAATGCTGTGGCTCCAGATATGAAACTGGAACAGATAATCCAGAGATCACAGAATTGTTGGTCAGACACGTAAAAGTGAATATGTTGCTCAATGGCAGCTAATTTACTATGAAGTCCTTTCTATTTCCAATGTTTTCAGAGAGAAAACAAATTCTAAATTGATGGACAATTGTGAAACTGTTCCTCACCTCAAACTTGTGGGAAAGAGAGGGAACATTTTAATAAACATGTTGACAGCCTTCTTCATTTTATGCAGCAGCAAGAAAACCCCTTTAAAATGACTGAGCCTGTGCGACTACACAACTTCGTGACCAAACAATATGTGGATAATGATAAAAAAACACATCTACTAGACGTCCTGGAACATGGATCAAAACTATATGCAGACCTGAAGCAGGAGAGATTTGTATTGAGAGAGAAAAAGCTGTTTGACATAATCACTAAAGCTAAACTTCCACGCTTTAATTGCCATAGTAAGAGTTTCGTCCAACCAGCCACTACTAAATAGGTTACAAAAACACAACTTTTGCTAGCACATAGAGAGATGGATGTAGCAAAAGAAGGGGTGAATATATCAAGGACATTCTGTTGCATGATCTTCTTCCAACAAACGCATTATTTGATTGAGATGCTGCAACCAAACCAGTGAAGCACAAACTTGTACAAGAGCCCGAAAAAAATTTTACACCTGAAGAATTTCAGTTCAAAAAGGGGTCCTCAATGAACACTGCTGTTGTTGTAGACTAAGGGCCTCATTATGATGTCGGTCGGAAAGTCTCCGAACGGCATTCAGATTTTCCTAACCCTTGTCGGAACCCATGTTTCCGACCGACTCGGAAACATTTCCGACCAACCGATTACAATAGAAGGTAACCATTCGGTCTTTCCGACCGGTATTTGGAGACTTTGAGTCAGTCGGAGCTGAATCGTACAGGTCTACGGACCGTGTTTCCGACCGACATATTACGATGTCGGATTCGGACACCCTTTCCGAATCAGTCTGTCTGACTCGGAACGGCTGTCAGAAACTGAATTTGGGGGCCTGTAGCAGCCCCCCTTCACTCAGAGGCCTCCGATTGGGACCCGTGGGGGCACCCATGGGACCCCTCTTTACAACCATGGACAGTGTGGCAGGCACCATGGGGTGCCTGCGACAGGGTGCAAGGTTTTCTGCAACCACCCCTTTTTTCAAAGGGAGCCTGTGTTGTCGATCGGAACACAGGCTCCCATTGAAGTCAATGGGAGTCCGACCGAACGGTGTTCTGAAACATCGTAATAGGTCGGTCGGTCTTGCCGAACCCGAGTCGGTCGGAACCGATTCCGACAAGGAGTCGGTCGGAATGCTTTCCGACTGACATCGTAATGTGGCCCTATAAGCCACAAGTGCGAATGGTCAAGTTTTCATTCATGCAAAATTTCAGAGAGGTCGTTCAGGCTGTTCTACAGATAGCAAAGTCAGTGTGCACCTTGCAAGAACTTCATATTGTCTTTGACAGTTATCTTGAACTATCTGTCAAAGAATGTGAGAGAATCAGACGAATGACTACCAGTGGAACAATTGACCTTGCCTGCATCAAAAATTCGACACCTATACCTGTGCAACTTGATAAATTCTGGTCATCCACATCGAACAAAATGAGCTTGGTGATATCAACTCGCCAACACATTGCTAATGCTTCAATGAACACTGAATTTCCAATTATTGACGATAGTGCCGGTGAGTGCGAGGTACACCCCGCGCTTAGCCTGCGTTTTTTAACTTGCTCAATTATATGCAGCTATTCGGTTTTTAACATCACAGACCCTTCATCTTGCTGCTTATTCCATTTGCTTTTTAAATTAGTGACTTTTTAACTGTTTAACTTTTAGCTTGCTGCTTATTCTATTGTACTGGTTTGGGGAACGTTGCCTTAGGGTGAGGGGCAATCAATTTTACTCCATTCTCCTTACTGAGGGGACCTGCTGGGGGCGTGTTGACTCCCGTCGCCGCCGCCGTATTCCTGCTCTCCCGCTGTGTCTCCGGTCCGCCGCGGGCTTGCCGATTGCACGGAGAGACACAGCCCCTCCCCCTCCCTCCCCACCCACGTCAATTTCCGCTTCCGGCCAGCAATATAACTCGGATGCTGAGCCGGACGTGCGCAGGGGGCGCGCTGCTGGCGTGCCGCTGGCGCGCCTAAGGCAAGCCCGTCTGCGCCCGTCCGCGCCCGACCGGGACCAGGGGCCAGGAACCCTGATCCTCCATTTGCAGGTCGGTATAAATACACTAGGGAGCAACTTCTAGCGTTCAGGCCCTCTAAATCCCCTCCGTGTGTACGGCGGTGGGATCCCACCCATCTTCCTGGGCCCAGAGGAGATTGTCAGATATGCGGATTTAAGGCACTCACCCTTAAGGACAAACACCTAAGGTCCCACAATCTCCAAGACCCCGTTTGGCATCTTGGATTGATTAATGCCAGGTCAATCCCTAGACATGCCATAGACATCAGGAATCTGTTAGAAGAGGATTCCCTCGATGTACTATCTATTACTGAAACTTGGCTCAAGGGTAGCTCTGGGCCGGACATAAATCTGGCACTCCCCCCAGGATTTCATATTCACAGATTAGATCGAGAAAAAAAACCCGGGGTGGAATTGCCATTATCTTAAAAACTGCCTTCAACTGCACCTCAACCCCATTTTCTCTTCCAGACTGTGAAAGTGTGCAGTACCACATCAACCTCTCACCCTCCTGTACTTACTCGGGCATCCTGGTCTATAGACCACCAGGCCCCTGCTCTACGTACCTAGAGGCATTGCCTGATACTTTTGCTAGCCTGTCCCTAGCGAAAAACTCCATTACTCTGTTAGGGGATTTTAATTTTCACTTTGAAGTACTGGATGCCCCATCCACCAAGAGACTTCAAGATGATCTGGAGGCCCTTCAATTTACCCAACTGGTCTCTGCACCCACTCATGAAAAAGGACACACATTAGATCTCATTTTTTCAAATGACCCTCAAGTCACGGTATCAGATGTCATCCCAGTTCCCTGGTCCGACCACTGTCTCATTCGGTTCGGGCTGTCCAAACCTACCAGACAAACTATAGGCAATGTCGAGTCCACTATAACTAGGAGTTGGTCACAGATCGACGCAGATCTCTGGTCAAATGCCCTGAAGCACACACTGCCCAATCTGGACGGCAGCCCAGAAGAGGACTTTAAGCAATGGGAAAACTGGATCAGCCTGTCACTGAAGACCTGTGCCCCTCTGAAAAAAACGCCCAAACATAAACACCAGACCATAAAAGCCCCATGGTTCAATGAACATCTGCTTTCATTGAAGAAGCACTGTAAGAGATTAGAGAGGGACTGGAGAAAGGCGTTCAACCCTGACAAAAAAATTAATTATAAAATCTCGATCAGGTGCTATCACAAAGAACTAAAATTGGCAAAAGCTAAATTTTACAAGAAGAAAATTAACCAGGCACTCAACTCCCCAAGGGAATTATTCAAAATAGTCAAAAATTTGACTACCCCCCAAGAAACTAACGGCTCCCCAAAGGCCTCGATAGAAAGATGCAACCAAATAGCATCCTTCTTTCATAAGAAAGTTACAGACATCTATGACCACTTTCAGAACGCAACTCAGTCTGCCCAAGAAGAGCCCCTCATGGCCCGTGGCCCAGCCTCTGCCCCTAGTCTAACACAATTCCCTGGGCTGGAGGAGGAAGCTACCCTCAAGCTGCTCAAATCCATCAAATCTGGCTCCCCTTTAGACTCTGCACCTCCGCACGCTATTCTCAAGGTGACGGATGCCATTCTCCCCCCCCTAGTGAAGATCCTTAATAAGTCACTCGAGTCAGGGTCCGTCCCGAGCCTGGAAGCATGCAATAATAAAACCAATCTTAAAAAAACCCCACCTGGACCCTCACCTACTGGCCAAACTACGACCCATATCACTTCTCCCTCTCCTTGGCAAACTCCTGGAAAAGCATGTCAACCAGATTTTGGTCAACTATCTGGAAGAGAACAAGCTTCTCCACCCCACGCAGATGGGTTTCCGCACCCTTCATAGCACTGAAGCAGTGCTCCTGGTAGTTACCGAGGAACTTAAAGCCATACTAGACAACGGAGGGTCAGCCACTATCATTTTGCTCGATCTTAGTGTGGCTTTTGATACCGTGAATCACGCCATACTATAAAACAGATTGAGGGAGATAGGCATCCGGGACAAAGCCATAGAGTGGCTATGCTCCTTTCTGGACGACCGGTCGCTCCAAGTGAAGGAACAGGACTGTCTCTCGGACAGCCGACCCCCAAAATTTGGAGTGCCTCAGGGCTCTTCCCTCAGCCCTACCCTATTTAATATATACGTTAGACAGCTTGCCACCATCTTGCAGGAGTTTGGCATCCTAGGCGTATCGTATGCTGACGACACCCAGTTGATCGTTTCTTTGTCCCAAGATCACAACCAAGGTAACTCTCCACTGGGTCCCTGCCTCAATAAACTGGCCCAATGGATGTCAAACAGTTACCTAAAACTTAACGGTGAAAAGACCGAACTCATGATTCTAGGTAACAGGGCCATCCCCAAGCCTTTGAATAACTGGCCGCACTGTATGGGAGACCAGCCGGTCCCTAAACCAATGGTAAAAAACATAGGCATCTGGCTTGATAGCTCACTCTCAATGAACCAACAGGCAAACAAATTGTCTGGTATCTGCTTCGGACTTCTGAGAATGTTCAGAAAGATCCTGGAACTCATCCCGGAGCAGCTTAGGAAAACTGTCCTGCAGTCTTTGATAGTCTCCCGTTTGGACTATGGGAACTCTCTTTACTTGGGCTCACCTAAATATGTGATCAAGACGTTCCAGACAGTGCAGAATGCGGCAGCTAGGCTCCTGTTTAAAATCCATAGACACACGTCTGCAAGAGAATCCCTGAACTACACTGGCTACCAATCGCGGCGAGAGTAAAATTCAAATCACTTTGCATCGCCCACAGGGCAGTAAACAATAAAGGCCCAGAAAAACCCAGACATCTGATTTCTGCATATGCCCCTATTAGGCCACTAAGGTCCTCCCTTTCACACCTCCTCAGCACCACCAGAATCAAAAAATCCAGATGGGGAGGCAGATATTTCTCACACCTGATCCCAAAACTGTGGAATGAGCTACCTCTGGACCTAAGAGGGCCGCAAAGTGAACTGGCATTTTGGAAAAAGCTGAAGACCTGGCTATTTCCGCTAAACCACTAATATGCTTTTCGCTCACCATTGCTCTCATCGTCAGCGCGGGGAAGCCTTTGGGTAGCCAAGCGCTATATAAATCTCAAATCAAATCAAATTGCAAGTGGAATGATTTTCAATGAGGACTTGGTGCCTGTAGAGATATATTCAAAAGATATGGGCCATTTTGTTCAAGAACTTAACAGGAAATTGAAGGAAGCTGACCTGTGTGTTGTGCCACATGTTGAGTGGGCTGTTTGAAATGGTTCCAATCGAGTCACTGTACTGTCAAATTACACAGATGTTATTATTGTGCTATTTCGATTTGTTGCAATGTTCATAAGTCAAGGATTGTCAGAGTTATGGATGAGTTATGGAACAGAATAGAAAAAACACTTAATCCCGCTTTATATTCTGTACAAGAAACTTGACCCAGAGATGCCCAGTGTTCCTATCAAGGCAAATATTCTTATGAGCAAAACTGGAACAAAGCTTAGAGCTTTAACTGCTGAACCTGTGAAGTTTCTAAAAGGATTTGCTGAGACAGAAGAAGAATATGACTTTAAAGATAGAAAAAATACCTTGTGCGTGTGTTGGAAAATGAGTTCTCACTATCACACATTTGACAATCAAACATTTAATAAGAAATACAATGATTAAAAGATCCCGCATATACAATTAAAAAACCAGATTACGCAAGTCAATAGGCTAAAACCAGCAATACAAACAAGTACAGATTAAAAACACATTTTTTAAAAGCCATCACTAAGCATTATAAATATCATGAAATACAACAAATTAAATGCACAAATGATAAGGCATTAACTCAATAAATAAGCTAGGAGATTACCCTAATGGGCACCAGATGGCATGTATAGTTCCCAGAGCACAGTTAACAGGTACAGCCTGGCTACTACAAGGACAGCCTCTTCCTATGTCTTATGGCCGCTGTTAAAAAACTTGCACCCCAAAACAAACCATAGGAGATGTAAGCATTTGAAGATATAGTAGTGCAGGCCTCACTTGAGCAAATTGACAGTTTCTGAGCAGCGGAAGTATAAACTTTTTGCGTAGGGGGGCGTAAAAATCACAGAAAAAAATAAAGTGTAATGTATCCTGCTCAGAGAAATTGTCACAAGGGCAAGGCTTTAGGGTTCCAGGTTTCGTGTAGCCTTTAGGTACGGCTAGTAGCCAGGGTACCAGATTCCATCGGAATCTGGTAACACAAAGTGATGAAATGCATTGGTAACAAGCAACAGGTATGGCTGTGCCGGTGGGCTCAGACTCAGTGTGACAAACCTTCTCACAGTGGGCTTAACTAACTCGTTACCTTCCCTGAACCCCAGCCTCCTGGCCATAAACTGTAATTTAATGTCTCTAATGGCTACCGTGCCTAAGGGCCTAGGGTTAACATTCAAATCGGGGCAGCCCAGCCATTTTGGTAGCTCCATAATGTACTTTAGCCAAGGGATGCGTAAGGCCCCCTCGTGTGCAATACAGTCCGTGATGACAATTTGATTTAGTGTGGGGGTGGGACAAGGCCAAATTCTCAGCCAGCGCAACAGCGGGGCCACAGCTATCAGGTCTGAGATGTACCCCACACCCAGTTCTTCATGTAGAATGTACGTCAAAATAGTGGGGGGAACTGCAAGAAGTTTACGCATAAATTTATTTTATGCCCCCTGGATGTCCCTCACATCTTTATAACCCCAAACGTCAGACCCATACGTGGCCATGGGAATACTTTTATCTCTGTACATCTTGAGCAAAACGGGGATGGGCTTAGACCACAGCCTTTTGGCAAACTCCAGGGTAGCCCCTGTTGCTCTAGCCAAGATGATCTTTTTGAGTATTCTTTGCGCGGACCAAGACCCTCGATCATCAAACAACACCCCCAGATATCGAAAGGTTGACACTTTTATTAGTTCTGCCCCCTTACAAAAAAACTTAATCCTAACAGCCTTCCGATGGGCTATTGACATAGTGTGCTATTTAAAAAAATTGGTGGCTAGATCAAGTGAGTCCATAAAATCTATAAAATCATTTAAAAGTTTTTGGAGACCCACAGCGGTTCTGGCGAACAGGACCGCATTGTCTGCGTACAAAAGGGCTGGGATCATCTTGGGTCCGACTCTTGGGATGACAGGATGTCCCCCAATGTATTAATATACAGCATGGGGCCCAAATGCACCCCTGCTGGACCTCTCTCTTGACCACCCAGGAGTCTGTCACGCCTCTATCCTCATTAAATCTCACAGCTGCAGTGGTATTATTAACGGCGACTTGTAAGAAAGCCACCAGTTACAAATCCAGGCCCAAATCCCGAAGAGTCAGCCACAGCTTAGATCTGTTTACACAGGCAAACGCTGATGTGAGGTCCATAAAAGCCAAATGTAAGGTTCCCTTCTTGGCAATTGTGTATTTCCCAACCACCAAGTGCAGGTTGAGACATTGGTCCAGCGTCCCTTTGCCTTGCCTAAAACCGTATTGTAGGTCAGAAATAACATTAAAATGGTCTAGCCACACTGTTAAGCGATCCAGTATCACTTTCCCCATGATTTTAGCGGCCGAGTCCATGAGCAAAATTGGTTGATAACAGGCAGGGTCATCCCTTGAACCTTTTTTGAAAATAGGGATAATGATAGCCTTAGCCCAGGAAGGAGAGAAACCACACACAGGCAGCGTTGAAGACCCATGCCAGAATCTTCGACCAGACCACAGGATCAGCCTTGTACAGATCTGAGGGGACTCCATCCAGACCAGGGGCTTTTCCGCCAGATGTTGATCTAATGGCTTTATATACCTCCTCTGTACTAAAATGAAGTGAAATACTGGCTAGGCCAAGGTCCCCATGTGCCTCCAGATCTTCTGAATTGTCACCGCTATACATACCTTCAAAGTGCTGAACCCAACGCTCAGCAGATATAGTACAGTCTGTTTGGTGATTAGCTGTATCAGAAAGGAAGGGACTATTGACCACAGCCCAAAACTTTGTGTTATCAGACAAAACACTAGCTTGTCCGAGAGCCTCCCAGGCCTGTTCCCAAATACACTTCTTCCTTTGTTGGACTACAGCCTTATAGGCCTTCCTGCAACTCCTAACCTACGCCTCATCCTTCGGGGCTTGTTTGAGTGCAAACAGTAACTCCTTATGAGCGGTGGTACAAGTACCATCAAACCACCTCTTACCCTTGGGACCTTTGGTCCTGCTCTTTATAATTAGGCTGATTGGTTAATTTATCAAAGGCATCTATGACAGCTCTATCCTGTGTTTTGATATCCATACATGCTGAGATTTCTGGGGAACAATCGGCATACAGATTATCCAGGAATATTTCCGGTATCACCTTCCCCCACTTCAGTCTAGGAGCCTGATCTTTAGTACCAATGTCCTCATTTGGATACTCCGACCCTCTGCTCCTTGTAGAGCAGACGGATAACCCAGCTCAAGCATTAGGGGGTTATGATCACTGTGACTGCTCCAGGAAGCGCAAATTTTCACCACAGCCTGGGCTAGAGATGCTGAAAGCATTATATAATCAATAATATTGGTACAGCCCCTGCATGTATAGGTGGGGACCGGCGTGGCCACCTCTGTTTGCTCTAGACAGTACATATTGTTTGATGAGAGAAGCCCCTCTATCTGAGTGCCTGATGGTGAATACTCAAAATGTGTGATCGAGGATGAAGGACCCCCATGATCCATTGTGGCTATACAGTTAAGGTGACATTGATGGGTATTAAAGTCGCCCAGAATTATTATCTCGTAATAAGACTGTTTCTTCTGACCGTCTTGTTCAAGCAGCCCCTAAAGGGAAGATGAATGCTCTGTCTCCAGGTTTCTGGAAAAATAATCATAAAAATTAATGACTAACAAAATAGAATGATTCTTAAAGGTCAGCTCCACTGCTAATGGATGAAGTGAATGGCACTCTACCAATCTACTTGTACAAGTTAATTCAGGTGAGACCAGTAAAAGAAGACCCCCCAATTGCTCTACCCATTATTGAGGATGTTGCACAATTAAAGAATTAAATAAAACCATCCAGAAAGAAACTATTTGTAGTATCCCAGGTTTCCTGTAGGGCAATGATGTGACACGGTGAGAGGAGGCTCTGCCATATTGTGTCGTCTCTTTTTGACCTTAGGCCTGCTATATTCCACAAAAGTTTCTTCATGCAAGGAGGGTCTGGAGTATCAGACGTTAGAGCTAGCTTAGGTGGGCGGGCAGGTACTGTCTTGGGAGTGGAGCACATAAAGCTGGAATGTTAAGGGCCAGAGCCATGGGCTTAATGCCCTGCGGTGTAGCCTGGGCCGATGTTAGTCAATTATTTTCATCAAGGCCCGGTGCACTTAACAGAGGTTCAAATCTATTAGCCAGGAGAAGAACAGAGCCTAAGATTATACCCTGGGCAGGTTTAGTTCCTCTAGGAGGGAGCTGCCAAAGATAATTCAGAGATGTCTGGTCAGAAGGATAGAAATACTGAAGGGGGAGAATCCTAATTGCTGTTTTAGAAGTATGCCTAAGATGACTACTAACAAGCGCTTTAGACTGTGCAGGTTCTCTTACATTAACTATAACACAATCCCCCTCCTTATTTTTTCCAGTCTTATGGCCAACCCAGCCCACTCTTCTGGCCATAATAATATCAGGAGATATATTTTGCTCTTTGACCACATTGTTATTACACCAGTGAGTAACTTTATGTATAAGGTCCACAGTGGTTTCCCTTGAGCTTCCTGAGAGTAGGTGAACTCCCACTAGAACTACGGCCAAGGGCGCTGATTCTGGAGGCAGATCTAAAATGCACTGACTTGCAACTTTTGGCTTAACAGGTTCATGCAGAATAGATGTATCAATTTGACCCCCGAGATGTTTGCAGCCCTTGTGCTTGCGTTTGAGTCACCTGTGCTGCAGTGATCGGATTACTAGGGGCGCAAGTGTTCCTAGACCCATGGGATGACCCCACTCCCAGTGAGACAGATTTTGTGTCTGCTTTGTTGCTTGATTCACACTACCAAGAGCAGCAGAAAATTGCCCTGTGTCAGTCAGCCACGCAGGAGCTTGGCTACCGTAACAAGGCATCCCTCCCCCCACTGGCTCTGACCCGATGGTGGGATGGGGGACAATTGAAAAGAAAATATTAAGCCTCACCTCTATACCCTCCAATTTGTGTTGTATAGGTACTACAAGCTCTTTGGTCATGTGTTCTATCCTGGAAAAAAGATGTCTAACAGTGATTCAAAGCCAGCGTTGGAGATGGCTGATGATGTAGGCTTAACCAATGATGTCTTCCGGGGGGCTTTTTTACAACCAGTTCTCTTCCTCTTGGTAGGGGGGCTGTCCTGGGCTGAGTCATCTCCTGCCTTAGACATGGTTGGCTTGATATTAGAGACCGCTGTAGATGGAAACGTAGGCACAGGCACATGTGGGAAGAAGTCCGGGCTAGGAGTAGCCGCTATAGTCCCATGGTTCTCCACAGTAGTTAGATCCTGGACAAGTTTCCCAGCTGCCAGAGACAGTCTTCTTTGATATAACATTTGCTGCCCTGGTTAGGAAGGAGTCAATAGTCGTTACTGTGTTGCCCCCAGTGACTTCCCCCAGCACCCCCAGTGGCCGTTTTCCTTTTAACCATGTTTAGTGGGTAATAAGTCCTGTAAGAATCCCATAAAAAATATAAGACACCAAAATGGGCAAAATACACACTTCACTTGGCAATAGTAAGTTGTAATAAACTGTCAACGAAACCTGGCGGGCAATCAGTATACAAAAAGTCAACTGGAATGGGAGTTGTAAACAGTACCTTAAGCTTTATAAGGCACCCAGGAGTCCAGAGGTCCCAGAAAAGGAAAAAAATAAGCCAAGAGACCTGGCCTAGCCCAGCCTCAGCCGGCTGCGGACGGGTGCAGATGGGCCCACCCTTGGCCCGATCTTTGACCGGGCATGTGCCCGGGGCGTGCTGCGTGTGTCCCACGCAGTGGGAGCCCACAGCCAAATTTCAGAGCGCCTCCGGGCACGAGTGGTGCCGAGGCGTGTGGTCCTGCCCCTCTGGTTCCGGGATTGCAAGTCTCCCGCACAGCGGGAGCCCGCAGCCAAATTTCAGGGCGCCTCCGGATGCGAGTGGTGCCGGGGCGTGTGGTCCTGCCCCTCTGGTTCCAGAATCGCGAGTCTCCCACGCAGCGGAATCCCGCAGCCAAATTTCAGATCACCTCCAGGCGCGAGTGGTGCCAGGCGTGTGGTCACGCCCCTCTGGTTCCGGAATTGCAAGTCTCCCATAAACATTTTTTGGTGTATACATAAAAGGATTAAAAAACATTATTTTTTGTTAAATTTCTACATATGTCTCTTCTACTTCTATTATAGCTGCCATTTTGGAAAATGGGAGAAGGGTTGCTCTGAGGATTTACTTTCTGTCTCTATAAGACTATTTGACCCCCAAAAACTATGTTTTGACACTAAAATGAGGTCTCATGGTTTCTGAAATATCACATCATCACTGCAACACATTCACCATTTTTAAAAATCTCGTCCCAAAAATTCGGCCTGCATCAGCAAAGTTTACCCAAGCTAAATTACTTCTCTAATGATCCAAAATCACAAATCAAAAATGAAAATCTCTGGACAACTATTTTTTTATGGAGGTATATCAGGGGGCTGGAATTAAAAAGACCCCCGTTTGTCATTCCTTTTTGATGTTGGGAAATCATAAATGCTACAAATTGTTGTAAAGGGCTTTATAATTACCTCTCAGATGATTATCCATTGGCATCTCATTTTCTTCTTGAGCAAGTTCAGTGTTTGGATTGCACCTGATTCTTTTTTAGTAGATTCATGGAAGACAGAGCTGGAAGGCAATAAGCTTGGTGAGTTACACTGTAATGAAAGGGGGTAGCGAGCACTCTGCATCTCATCCCAGCACAGTTCACCCCATTGCATTCTGGTAAATGTAGGACTCCTACTTTAAAGTTGCTGTAGTTGTTTACCAAAGTTGGTGCAGGTAGTGCTGTTATTTCTAGACATGTGTTTCTGGGTTTAGCCCTTCATCAGTAGAGCGCAGAAGTAGTAGAGAGCAGAGAAAATTAATCTGGGGGTTCTGAAATACTGCCCAAGTCTTCACAGGTCACAGTACCACTCCACAGGCACACATGTGCATCCCAGATGAGCTTTTCAGCTTGTTGGCTCAAGGGATCCTTTTAAACACAAGAGGGAAGAAGCACACTGCCTCTCATCCCAGCACAGTTCACCCCATTGCATTCTGGTAAATGCAGTACACTTACTTCAGTAGCTGTAGTTTTTCACCAAAGTTGGTGCAGGTAGTGCTGTTATCTCTAGACACAAGTTTATTGGGTTTTGCCCTTCATTAGGTTGAGAGCAGAAGTGGTAGAGAGCAGAGAAAATTAATCTGGGGTAGCTGAAATGCTACCCAAGTCTTCAAAAGTATTGTCAGCTCGTTGGCTCAAGGGAGACTTTTAAACACAAGGCGGGAGGGAGCACATTGCCTCTCATCCAACCACAGTTCCCCCATTGCATTCTGGTAAATGCAGCTTTTTGCCTCCTTTAGCCCATTTTTTCTGAGTGCTTTCAACTGCTTTTGCCTCTTATTTTACTACATTCTCCTTCCTCTCCTTCGTTTTGTTGGGTGCTTTCTCATTCTTTCGCCTCACCTTTTACTGTTTTCTCCTTCCTTTCCCCCGGTTTTTAGCCCCAGGGTTTTTAGTCCACGGGGCTTTATGTAAATATTGGATAGGGGCAATGCTCACCTACCTCCATGCTCTCATATGAGCCCCGAGGACCACCACCTCCCCGGGGCCACCTCTTTAATTGAAACTGAGAGGGGTGCCATGTGGCCCCCCTCCTAGGCTGATTTTGGTCCCAGGGACCCCATCACCCAGGGACTGGTCATACTTCAGTAAGGGAGGGGGCCCCCATCCCTGGGCCAATTTTGGCCCCCAGTGACCCCATCCCCGGTGTCCGACAATGTTTCTGTGGGTCCCCTGGAGTCTTTCCAGGTCACCCAGAGTGCAATGGGACCGTCAGGGAAGCCTCAAGGCCCCCGCGATCCCAGTCATCTCACCACCTCCTGGGGGAGCCAGCACTGCTCTTGCACTCAGGGACCTGCTGAAAATGTAGCTTTCTGCGTGTGAGAGCAATGTTTTCATCTGTTACCCTGCACACATATTTGTGTGCAGGGAAACAGATGAAAACTCCACTTTCTACAAGCAGGAGCTGTTTCACTGCTCCTGCTTGCGGAAAGCACATGTTATGTTTGCTTTTACTTGGTGGGAGCTGTTGGAAGGATGGTTTAGTCGACTGTGGGTAAGTGAGTGGGTGTGTGAGTATCTGTATGGTGAGTGAGTGGTTGTGTTAGTGGATCTATGGGTTAGTGAGTGGGTGTCTGAGTAGTTGTATGGATAAGTGAGTGGATGTGTGAGTGCCTGTATGGGTGTATAATTGGGTATGTGAGTGGCTGTATGGGTGAGTGAGTGGCTGCATGAGCAGTTTATGGGTGAGTGAGTGGGTGCATCAGTAATGTAGGGTTAAGTGACTGGGTATGTGAGTGACTGTATGGGTTAGTGCGTGACCATGTTAGTGGCTGTAGAGGTGAATAAGAGGGTAAGTGAGTACATGTAGCGCTGTGTGACTGGGTATGTGAATAGCTGTATCGGTGTATAAAGATAGGTCAGTCCCATGATCATTGTGTGGCTTGGTGTTTACCATGACAATGTAAGTTTTGTTCCACAACATAGAAAGACCTAATTAGGAAATTACACTACTGTAATAGATGGTGCTATTTATATGTATAAAAAGAACAGGAACATAAATATAAATTAGTATTCATTTTTCCAAAATTAAAATATTAAACAATTGAACAAAAAACTTCAATCCAAACAGTAGTAATTTTGTATAATGTATTAGTATCCTATATAACAATAAAGCATTTCATTTTCCCTTTTTTGGTGCTCTCAGCTTTCATACGTGTTCATCATAAACGATGTACTATATGAAGCTTCATCCTTGAACAGTGGGGAAAATACATTCATATAAAATGTAGGGAAAAAAAACCTGCACGGTATATCACTGTAATTAAGTGACACTATGCATTGCACTCACTACAATTTGTTAATCAGTTGTTTTACTTACAGTTACTACACTACTCCAAAAAAACCTATCTTAAAAATATTTGTTTTATTATTACACCTGGTACAATACTACTAATAAATATAAATCCTACTTGAATTTTGCAAATCATTTTTTGAAACATCACCTCTGGCAGGTTGAATAATGTCTAAAATGCTGATGATCCATGTAGACAAAATCCCATACACTACTTTTTTTCCCACAAATACTACATAGAAGTTTGGTTGAAGAAACAAAGAGTGACAGTTTTGAAGTTTGAGAGGCAGTTTTGGTTTCAATTTAATGTTCCTGTGATTGCATTGTGTCCATCCAGTTTCACTCTTTAACCCCTTCGATGCTCATGACGGAGCGGTTCCGTCATGAGCATCGGTTGGGCTGTGCTTATGACGGAACCGCTCCTTCATGAGCACAGCCCCTGGGGGAAGCACTGGCGCTCCCCCCCGGGGCATCGATCTTGCCCCCACAGAGGGGGATGGCAGCGGAAACTCTTCCGCTGCCACCCCCGACCCCCCCCACGCTTTCCCATGACGTCAGCGCGCACAGCGCGCTCCGACGTCATCAGGAAGCGCTGGGTCACCTGGAAGCCATTTGCTTCCAGGCGTCCCGAGGAGCGAGGTGAGTTTTCTCTGCTCCGGTGGGGCGGGGGGGGGGCATTTGGGGACGCATTGAGGCATCGGGGGAGAGGAAAGAGTATTTCCTTTCCCCTGATGTCTCAATGCAGGGCATTCCTGCTTCACGATCGCGCACAGCATCGCGATCGTGCAGCAGGAATGCCCCACTAGACACCAGGGCTATGTTCCCAGTAAGCTGCGCGCATGGGCGCAGCACCATTTTCCAGTGTCTCTCCTGGAGCGCACACGTGCCCAGACCTGAAACGAGGACGAAGTGGATGTTTTGAAATGTGCCTCATGAAAGGCAAAGGTCACTCTATCAGTAGAAAGTCTGCAGAAATGAAAACGCCTTGTCCTGAAATGCGTGTGTGTAAGAAAGTGCAGAAATAAAAGTGTCTTCTCCTGAAATATGCATGTATTTAAATCATGGACAAGATTTAAACACAGGCATTTCAGGAGAAGGCATTTTTATTTCTTCAGACTTTCTACTGACAGCCATGATCTTTGCCTTCCACAAGGCACATTTCAAAAACATCTTCTTCAACCTCCCTTTCAGATAAGGAACAGGATATCTAATCATCACATGCTGATCATCCCCCAGGGGCAGCAATACAAATGCTAGGACTACAACTGAAGAACCTTCATGGAGGAGTGTTCTTTTGACACGAATTTCAAAGTAATTAAGACTGTTGGAATGGATGGAGTAATTTTTTCTGCTTTCCTATAACTTTCCTTGATGCACACAATAATCACTATCAGTGAAAAAATGTAAAAAGGAACCTTAACCAGTCAACAGCCCCTGAAGTCCAATAGGGTGCTACCTTTGGTCGCAAGGAATGCGTGTTTTAATTAAATTGTATTTATATAGTGCTTAGAACCCCTGACGAGGCGTCGAAAACATCAATATTTATATTACGTAATAAAACATAGTTATGTACATCAAAAGAATGCCTAAAAGGGCTGCATGCAAACAGAAGTTTTAAGGAGTGTACAGGAAAGATGAGCGGAGGAATAAGGGAACTTTATAGGAAGTTGTTTGCATAAAGAAAATATGCTACCTTAAAGCTTCTTTAAAGTGCTGAAAGGGAACAGAATCAGAGCTAGAGGAAAGAGGGAAACATTCTGGCTGGTTGGGTACTTAAACAACTCTTATGCCGCCCCAAGGCTGCTTCAAAAAGCTACAAAGGGAACTGATAAGATAAGGTGGAAGATGAAGTGTAATCCTTGATGAAGGGGATCTTTAGGCGGGCTTCTTCAAACGTAGGTCAGCAGTCTAGCTGCGACGGCCTCTTCGCTCACCACTCCTCTTAAGGGGCGGATGACGCGGCCGCGCAGCGAGACATAGCCTTTACCGATCATTAGCGGCTCAGTTTAGGAGTTAGAGGCTGCGGCGTGAAACCTGCTTTTTTTAAAAATACATTGCGCTGTTTTAAAATTGTTTTTATGTATTGAATTGCCTTTTTGCACTGAATTTGGGAAAGGAGCTGTATTTAATGCTCCGGGGGGCTCTTTAGGCGGGGTTCTTCAAACGTAGGTCAGCAGTCTAGCTGCGATGGCCTCTTCGCTCACCACTCCTCTTAAGGGGCGGATGACGCGGCCGCACAGCGGACGCGCGCAGCGGGCGCGCCGCTGGCACGCCGAAGGCGCGCCTAAGGCAAGCCCGTCTGCGCCCGTCCGCGCCCAACCAGGTCCAGGGGCCAAGACCCCTGGCTCTCCTACTAGAGGTAAGCTCGCCTATACTTCTGACCAATTGATCCTTCTCAGAGAGACTCTACCCCTTAAATGTGTTCACACTATGTTGCCAGCCAACAGTTGTAACAAATGCACCCACTGCCCCTTTGAATTTAGATCATCAATCACGACTACTGCCGTCTAAACCCCGTCCTCCCAAATTACTTTTAAAATGTTCCTTTTGAACTGCCGCTCATTACCTAAACACTCCACTGAACTTCGTTTATTGCTGGAGGAATACGACCCTGATGCCTTGTTTCTTACTGAAACATGGCTCTCCAGCACCTCAGACCCTACGGTAGTTCAAGCCCTGCCCCCTGGTTACGTAATTCAGAGACAAGATCGAGAATTAATGAGAGGCGGGGTTCTGGCCATTATCTGCAAAGATAAATTCAACTGCCAGACCTCAGCTAGCCTGATCCCGGACTGTGAAAGTTGCTGCTTTGCACTTGGCTTTTCCCCTACATGTACTTTTTCTGGTGTCCTTATTTATCGGCCGCCAGGATCAATTGTCCACTTCAGTAGGGAGCTTCCAGAAATGATAGCCAAATCGGTTAGCTCCGTCTCTAATTTCTCCGTTCTAGGTGATCTTAATATTCATTTTGATTTGGCATCCTCCCCCGACGCTGAGGCTGTAATTGACAATTTGGGTGCATTGGCAGTGAAGCTAAAAGTGTCCGGCCCCACTCACCAAAAAGGACACCTTCTTGACTCGCTCTTTTCCAATATTGATAGCCTCGTAGTGGAAAAGCACATTCCCCTGCCATGGTCAGACCACTACATGGTCCCCTTTGTTTGGACCCTACAGGAGGGTGGTCAGCCACGGGAAAGGGTAAAAACGTGGAGTCAGAACTGGTCCAAACTCTCTATGGACTCCTGGGCATTAACCCTTGACAACACCAGACCTGTTCTAGGTAATGACCTTGAATTTGCCAACAACAAAGTTAATCAATGGCTGGAGTCATCTTTAGATACGCTAATTCCTAAAAACTGGACGACCAGTAAAAAAGTCGGGCATTGTGCAGCCTGGTACTCCCCCAAACTTAGAGAATTGAAACAACTATGTAAGCGCCTTGAGAGAAGCTGGAGAAAGGACTTCTCCACTATTGAGAAAACTAAATATAGAGAAGCCATTAAGGCCTATAAGACAGAAATTAGAACTGCCCAATCTGGGTATTACGAAAAGATAATCATCTCAGCCTCCAACGCCCCCGTGAAATTTTTAAAATAACGAAATCCCTCCTTAAACCTCCTGAGCCTCCTCTGCCTTCAGAGGATACCTTAGGACGCTGTAATAATTTGGCACACTTTTTTTATAAGAAAATTGAAGACATCTATTCTACCTTTCCCCCTATCAGTCTCTGCAAACATCCCCCTGGCTGATGATCAATCCCGATTTCTAGACCCTCTTATTAAAACAATCCCTCTCATGGATATGAAATCTTTAAAAATGTACTTCGACCGTCTGAAATCTGGCTCCCCTAGTGATATTGTACCCCCCATCTTTCTCAATCAGGTCTTTGACTCTGTCGCTCCAGTTATTCTGAATCTCGTTAATATCTCATTTTCCTCTGGGATCGTTCCTTCCTCATGGAAACGGGCCATGGTCAGAGCTCTCTTGAAGAAACCTACTCTTGACCCTGAAGTCTTTGCTAACTATCGGCCGATTTCGCTCCTGCCAGGGATTGCCAAAATAAGTGAAAAGTACGTCAACTCCATTCTCTCCGCGTTTTTGGAGGAGAATGAACGTCTTCACCCCTCCCAAACGGGTTTTAGACCCCAACAAGGCACGGAGACGGCCTTATTAGCGGTGGTTGAAGAATCGAGGAAAATTCTGGATGTCGGAGGGTCTGTGGCCATTGTATTGCTCTACCTCAGCGCGGCCTTCGACACGGTCAATCATCAATTACTGATAGCGAGACTTAGAGAAAGTGGGGTTACAGGAATTTTACTCAAATGGCTGGAGTCTTTCCTGGTAGATAGGTCATTCCAGATCTTTGAGGACAATTTCATTTCTGATAGGATGCCTCTGCGATGTGGGGTGCCTCAGGGCTCCTCCCTGAGCCCCACGCTTTTTAATGTTTATTTGCGCCCTTTGGCCGAGGTGGTCAAGCCCTTTGGGGTTAGGATCATTACGTACGCTGACGACACTCAGCTGATTGTGTCCCTCAATCTTTTGGACAATACTAAGATCAATTTGGCCAACTGCTTGGAAAGGGTCTCAGCGTGGATGGATGGCTCATTCCTAAAGCTGAATGCAGCTAAAACCGAATTGATGTTTCTGGGTAAGCCCACTAACCTTGATACCAGTGCACTCTGGCCTAAATGTCTAGGTGTTATGCCACCCCCAAAGATCAAATAAAAAGTCTTGGGGTATGGCTGGACCACAACCTGAATTTTAGGGAACAGGCGAGTAGGGTGGCAGGTACCTGTTATGGTATCCTGAAAATGATTAGGAAAATTCTACCCCTTCTGCCCTTTAAAGCTAGGAAACTGCTGGTGCAAGCCTTGATCCTTTCGCGGCTTGACTACGCCAATGTGCTTTATCTAGGCTCCCCTTGCTCTACCATTAAAAAACTGCAAACGGTTCAAAATTGTGCTGCACGACTTCTCATGCAGGCTCCTAATCGGGAATCTGCTAAGCCACATATCATCTCTCTGCACTGGCTGCCGGTGGCCAAAAGAATCCAATTTAAGGCCTTGTGCATCGCCCATAAGTCGCTTTCGGCTAGGGCCCCGCCGATTCTTCAATCTATCATCTCCCCTTACCTCCCAAAAAGATCACTGCGCTCTGAGAAGAAACATCTTGCAACCGTCCCCAGAGTAAACCGAGTCCGGAGTGGTGGCCGTCTATTTTCCTTCATCGGGGCAAAATGCTGGAATCAACTACCTGATCATATTCAGCTTGAGGCCAACCATCTCTCATTCCGCAAACTTCTGAAGCCTCTGTTGTTCCCTTGAGCTCCTGATATACCTCGGTTTAGGGCTTTGTCTCTAGCGCTGGGAGGCCATTGGTAGCCATGCGCTCTATAAGTGTATATTCATTCATTCATATTCATTCATTATAAGAAGCAATATAAGTCCATTTTTCCTCACCTACCTCTCGCTCATGATCCATTATTCCCTGGTTCTTTCGCCATTTTGCATCTTGAAGTAGTCTTGGGC
Source organism: Calotriton arnoldi (assembly GCA_963921515.1). Classification (NCBI taxonomy): domain Eukaryota; kingdom Metazoa; phylum Chordata; class Amphibia; order Caudata; family Salamandridae; genus Calotriton; species Calotriton arnoldi. The sequence continues at coordinate 462,716 of CAWUFW010011624.1, forward strand.
AGCATAACAATTAAACGAGCACCCAACATGCTGTATTGTTCTCATCTTCCATATAACCCACCTTTCCTCCCTCTTCATTTCCCTTGTTCGCTTGGGAGGAGCCTTAGGATAGCACATGTACTACACAAACTTCCAGAATGCCCTAAAAGTTCCCTGTTCTCTCTCCTCATCTTCTCTCTCTCTCCTGTCACTTCTTTCCTATTTCTATTCTCACACAGCACTTGGAAGCTTCTTAAAGACTGCATACGGGCTATGCAAAATTCTAAAATGCTATGACATTCCTCTTTTCTCTCTCTCGTTTGGAGACAAATATGTAAATATCAACTATTTATATTATGTTTAAGACTGACATTTAACCACTTAGCAAGTGCTTACAATTTTGACAGTTGGGTAATGGAGTCACAAACATTAAGTAGTCAAGCTTGTATGTAGTTTACATTGGGGATTGTTTTGCACTCTTGCAATGGCAAAAGCAATTTTACTTTGAGGTACAAAAGCCTCGTGCTTCACCTTCATCGGTGATGCCTTGTCTGCTGGAAAACATGCCTCCCAAAACCTAAAATATATAACCGCACATCTGATACAGTGGGTAAATTACAATATCTAGTACGTTGGTTGGAGCCTTTGTAGAAAAGGGGATGTGCTGACATTGTTTTGATTCCAATAAATTTTTTAAATGTGTATAGGCCAAAGTCCCAGGTAAGACAGACAATTATTGGGGAATAGAAAAACTACTATAATAGTTGTCAGGCAATTACCAATTGACATGTTTACAGCTAATGTTGATTAGATGTGACATGTGAGTTTGTTGTCCACAACCCACCAGAAGTTGAGTAACTTCTTGCTCTGAGGATTGTACCATAGACTACTTTTAATAAGATGTTTGTGAACGTTAGGAGACAAATTCTGTGTAATACAATCGATGCATGGAACCTAAAGACGGAAGTGAATGAGAAGATATCTTAGATCAGATGTCGAAATACTCAGGTATTTTGTGTGAACTCACATTTTTCCATAACAGAGATTGTAAAGTGATCCATTGCTGCAGTATATTTAGCATCATGTTGGATGGGAAATTATTTATGTCTCACATGTGCAGCGGCGGCCGGCACAGGTTAAAGCGGCGGGGCAGGGTGGGAGGGGGTTAAGTCGACAGACGACAGAATAGGTATAAATAAATAAATAAATAATACCTATTCCGTCGTATGTCGACTCCCCCCCGCCGCACCCTGCCCCACCTCACCGCACTTACCTGTGCCGGCCGCCGCTGCACATGTGACTATTACATGCAACTAAACTGAACCAAAACGCACCATTTTACTTTGATTTTCAAATAAATCTTTGGAGGGAGAAACACCACTGATTTTAGTACCTCATGTGCTGCACTCACTTGCATTGTAATATTTCAAATCTTTGGTGCACATAGCCTGGGCTGAAGTGCACAAAGACCTTTCGTTGCTGCACACAAAGGAAAATAATTAGAGGGAACATTGCACTAGGGATGTCCTTTTTTGTTCAAAGGAAGCGACCCCTTGGGCAAGGGTCGCTTCCTATGGGGGCCAAATATTTCAAAGACTTTTCTGCCCCCTCTGGGGACAGATCGGACGTTTTTTGGGCCGTTTCTGGACCCAGGGGGGCAGAAAAGCCCACTAGACCCAGGGATTATTTTTAAATTTAAATGGAAGCGACCCCTTGGGCAAGGGTCGTTTCCAGGGGGCCAATTTGGTTAGTTTGGGAATTTTGCCCCACCTGGGGGCAGATCACCCCGTTTTTTTGGCCTTTAAACCCCCACTAGACACCAGGGAATTATTTTAAATTGTAATGGAAGTGACCCCTTGGGCAAGGGTCACTTCCAGGGGGCCATTTTTTTTTGTAATGGGAATTCTGCCGCAGATCGGCCCGTTTTTTGGCCTTTCTGCCCCCGGGGGGGGGCAGAAACCCCCACTAGACACCAGGGAATTATTTTAAATAAAAATGGAAGTGACCCCTTGGGCAAGGGTCGCTTCCAGGGGGCAATTTGTTTTTTAATGTGTATTCTGCCCCCCCTGGGGGCAGATCAGCATTTTTATTGGGCCGTTCTGCCCCCAGGGGGGGCCGAAAACCCCACTAGACACCAGGGACTCATTTTAAAAATGAAATGGAAGTGACCCCTTGGGCAAGGGTCGCTTCTAGGGGGCATATTGTTTTTGTATGCGTATTCTGCCCCCTGGGGGCAGATTAGCCTGGTTTTTGCCTTTCTGCCCCAGGGGGCAGAAAACCCCACTAGACACCAGGGACTTCTTTTAAATTAAAATGGAAGCAACCCCTTGGCCAAGGGTCGCTTCCAGGGGGCAGATTTTTTATATGTGTATTCTGCCCCCCCTGGGGACAGATCAGCCTATTTTTTTGCCCTTTCTGCCCCCAGGGGGGGGAGGGGCTGAAAACCCCACTAGACACCAGGGATTTTGTTTTGTGAGTAATGGAAGCGACATGGTTGCTTCCTGGGGACAGATCTGCCCCTTTTTTTGGCCTTTCTGCCCTAGGCGGGAGGGGGGAGGCAGAAAACCCTAATAGGCACTAGGGATTTATTACTTTTGCAAGGGGGGCAAATTTCTGTCTGCTGTTTTCTGCCCCACCTGGGGGACAGATTGGCCTGGCAGACAACCTCACCCGATCCCTTGGGCAAGATCACCCCCTATTTTTCTCAGCCCTATTTGAAGGCCCATCTGGCCGATTGACCATTTGGGTAGTAACATAGCGTGTTATAATGTTAATTGTTTTATTTTTTGTGAATTGCAATTGTAATGCTTTATTTCTCCTTTTTTGTTCTAGTTGAAGGCTTTTGCTCTTTAGACTGTTCCAGGTTGCGGTTTCGTTACTGGTGGTTCTGCTGTTTGTGTAGTAGCATGTGTTTGGTAAGAGACTTTTTTGTACAATGTAAATGTTTTCATTTCTCTGCATGAATGTGCTTTTTGCAAATGGTGTAATAATAGCAGTATGTTTGGCTTCTGTTTTTTGAGTGTCAAAAACTTTTTGCATTTGTGCTCGATGTGTATTTTGTTGTCTTGTGAGTAATTGGTTTTGTTTTTTTCTTTCTAGTGGGATATCGTTGGTTTTTGCTGTGTCTCTGCAGAGTAGGTGCTGGTTAGTGTAGCTGTCTCTTGTAAGTGAATTGTATTGTTTTTGAGTATATAGATCTTTGTGTAAAGGCACACATTTTTTTACTTACTTATTTTGCACAGTGTTGGTTGTTGTTGACTTGTTTGTGCAGTCTCCTTTCTTAGTAAGGATAATGGCTAGCCGCAGGATTACTGCTCAGCAGGTTGTTGGTAAGCTTTTTGAGTCTTCCTCTGACCATGGTTCAGAGACTGACTCTGCATCTGAGGCAGAGGAGGCAGGGGAAGATTCAGGCAGTGAGTTTTCTCTCCACATGGAATCATCGGATGATGAAGCTACTCTCAGTGCGGATGAAGCTACTCTTAGTGCGGATGAAGTGCCTGTGTTAGAGAAGGACATTGATGTGCCGATAGTGCGGCAAGAGGCATCTGGGCTGCAGCCTGGGGCTGCAAGGCTTCCCGTTGGTATAGTGCGGCAAGAGGCATCTGGGCTGCAGCCTGGGGCTGCAAGGCTTCCCGTTGGTATAGTGTGGCAAGAGGCATCTGGGCTGCAGCCTGGGGCTGCAAGGCTTCCCGTTGAAAGTGCTGACCTCTGGGTTGCCCCAGGCATGGTGCAGCCGGCATTGCCAGACTTTACTGGTGTTCCAGGGTGTAGAGTGAATACTGAAAATCTTTTGCCGATACATTTTATTCAGTTGTTTATGGACGATGTATTTTTGGCAGAGATTGTTGAGCAGACTAATTTGTATGCCGAACAGTTTTTGAGGGACAACAGTGCCAGCCTTAAGCCCCACTCTAGAGCTACCCGGTGGACTCCCACAAATCTGGAAGAGATGAAGAAGTTCTTGGGTTTAACTTTTTTGATGGGCTTGCTAAGGAAGCCATCAATGTCTTCATATTGGTCTACTAGTCCCTTGATGGCAACAGCTATATTTCCGGCAGTCATGAGTCGTGATAGGTATTTGCTTCTGCTTCGGATGATGCATTTTGTCGATAATGGTTTAGCGTTGGAACAAGATCACCCTGATTGTGACCGTCTTTTTAAGATTCGGCCTGTCATTGATCACTTTGTTGATCGATTTTCTGAGATCTATGCTCCAGGGAAAGAAATAGCAGTGGATGAGTCTTTGGTATTGTTCAAGGGCCGCTTGGTTTTTAGGCAATACATTCCTAGTAAGAGGGCACGCTATGGAATGAAGCTGTATATGCTGTGTGACAGTAGGACTGGATATGTCTCTAATTTTAGGGTGTAAGGAATCCAGGATTAACCCCCCTGGTTGTCCGTCCACTTTTGGAGTGACTGAGAAAATTGTGTGGGAACTTGGTAGAGGACTTTTTAACAAAGGCCACCATTTATACGTAGATAACTTCTACACTGGTGTGCGGTTGTTCAGGGAATTGGCCAAAGTGGACACTGTTGCTTGTGGCACAATCCGCTCTAACCGTAAAGGTTTCCCAAAAGAACTTGTTTGTCAAAAGCTTGTGCGGGGACAGTGCAGTGCGTTGGGTTGCGAGGAGCTTCTAGCTGAGAAGTTTTCAGACAGGAGAGATGTCTACATGCTGACTACCATCCATGATGAAAGCACTGCACCTGTGACTGTTTGGGGTCAGATTGCTTAAGTGCGCAAACCTGTGTGCATTTTAGACTATAATAGGCACATGGGTGGTGTTGACAGAGTAGATCAGAGGTTGGAACCTTACGCTGCTCTTCGTAAAGGCTTACATTTGGTATAAGAAGTTGGCTATCCATCTTTTCCACTTGGCAACCTTTAATGCTTTTGTTGTGTTCCAGAATTCTTGTCCTGAGTCAAAGATGACTTTTGCTAAGTTTCAGGAGTCTGTAATAGGCAGCCTTGTTTTAGTGGAACAGGCAAGTGTTCCTAGAGTTGGAGTGGTGGAGGATGTGGCTAGATTGAAAGATCGCCACTTTCCTGATCACATTCCTCCCACACCCTCAAAAGACTTTCCCAGTAGGAGATGTAGAGTCTGTTGGCGAAGAGGTATGCGGAAGGAGACTCGTATGTACTGCCCCGAGTGTCCTTCTAACCCTGGGCTGTGTGTGCCTGCTTGTTTTAGAATGTACCACACGCAAAATATTTTTGGGAGCATCCATGAGTGGTAAAGTGAACTGCCTGGCCTCTATTGTTTAATATTTTTTGTTCAGTTTCAAGGTTGGCATTTGTGTAGTGTATTTAGTTTCAGATTTTGTGTTAGTAGATTTGTATCTATTTGCAATTTGTTTGTGTTTTCTTATTTATATAAAAAAAAATCCAAAATGTGATGGCGGTGTGCGTGGAGTGGCGCTTGGCTGGAGGTGTGTTTGGATAGGCGCTTGGCTGGAGGTGTGTTTGGATTGGCGCTTGGCTGGCGGTGTGCGTGGACTGGCGCTTGGCTGGCGGTGTGTTTGTACTGGCGCTTGGCTGGCGGTGTGTTTGGACTGGCACTTGGCTGGCGGTGTGCGTGGACTGGCGCTTGGCTGGCGGTGTGGTGTGCGTGGACTGGCGCTTGGCTGGCGGTGTGTGTGGACTGGCGCTTGGCTGGCGGTGTGCGTGGACTGGTGCTCGGCTGGCGGTGTACGTGGACTGGCGCTTGGCTGGCGGTGTTTGAGTAGTGACTAGCTGCTGGTTACTACACACACTGCTAGCCAAACGCCACTCAACGCAATCCGTGAGCTATGTGGTTGCTGTGTCAGGAATGTGGGTGTGTGAAAGTGATGGGCCCTTGAATGGCGCTGTCTGCTGGTGTGAGTGTTGTAATGTGCTGGGCCCGCGGCTGGCGTTGTGAATGGCTTTGTATGTGTCACACGTATGAAAGGTGTATGAATGGCCTGTAAAGAGGTTGGTGCCTTGTCGTGGCTTTACAGCTCACGAGCTGTGAGTCAATGGCTCAGTTTCTCGTCCTTTCAATTAACAGTGCATTTCATTTTTGTGAAATCTCTGGTTAATACAACTGTATATACTGAACCATCACTCACCCTCATGCCAAATCCAACCAGTATGTATGTGTGCTTGAGGAATAGGTGGTTGTGCATAAAAATGTGTCTTTTCTGTTTTTGTCAAGCAGGGTGTACCTTGTCCTTTTTTGTGAATGTTGTAATGTGTTGGTTTTGTGCCTGGTGGTGTGAATGGTCTTGTGTGTATCATGTATGAAAGGTGTGTGAATGGCCTGTAAAGCGGTTGGTGCCTTGAAGTGGCTTTACAGCTCACGAGCTGCGAGTCACTGGTTCAGTTTTTTGTCCTTTCAATTATTGACAGTGCATTTCATTTTTGTGAAATCTCTTGTTAATAAAATTTTATATACTGAACCATCACTCGCCCTCATGCCAAATCCAACCAGTATGTGTGTGTGTGCTTGAGGAATAGATGGCTGTGCAGTAATCTTTGTCTGTTTTGTCTCTCTGCCAAGCTGTACATTTCATCTAAGAATAACCTAACAACTGTAGTTTTTGTCGTAAACTAAACACCCATGGGAGTGCATGGTGATTTCTCTCTTGTGGATCCCAACAAGTTATCTTACCCACAATGTCCTGCAAACCTCAAAATGTGACTGACATTTTCCTTGCATTATTGTGCCCAAATTTACACACTGCAGAAAGTAACAACAAATTTCCAACCCCCCGGCATTTCTCCAAGTATCCCAATATAAATGGTACCTCACTTGTATGGGTGGGCCAAGTACCCGCGGCAAGGAAGGGCCCAAAACCTATTGATGCGACATCAAAATGACCTATCACAAACCAACCTGGTTTTGCAAGGGGGGTCCCATGAGTTTTTGGACCGGGGCTCGGCGGCCATCTAGGGAAACCCACCTAACCCACACATTTCTGGAAACTAGACACCCAGGGGAGTCCAGCGAGGTATGGCTTGCGTGGGTCCCCCATCCTTCTCCTACCCAGAATCCCCTGCAAACATCAAATTTTGAAGAAAAATTCACTTTTTTCTCAAATTTCTGTGTGGGAATGTTCTGGAATCTGCGTGGATCCACAAATTTCCTCCCACCCAGCGTTCCCCCAGGTCTCCTGATAAAAATGGTACCTCACTTGCGTGGGTGGGTCAAGGACCCGCGACAGGCAAGGGCCCAAAACCTATTGAGGCGACATCAAAATTACCTATCACAAACCAACCTGGTTTTGCATGGGGGGTCCCATGAGTTTTTGGCCCGGGGCTCGGCAGCCATCTAGGGAAACCTACCTAACCCACACATTTCTGGAAACTAGACACCCGGGCGAGTCCAGCGAGGTATGGCTTGCATGGGTCCCCCATCATTCTCCTACCCAGAATCCCCTGCAAAACTCAAATTTCGACGAAAAATTCACTTTTTTCTCAAATTTCTGTGTGGGAAAATTCTGGAATCTGCGTGGATCCGCAAATTTCCTCCCACCCAGCATTCCCACAGGTCTCCCGATAAAAATGGTACCTCACTTGCGTGGGTGGGTCAAGGACCGCGACAGGCAAGGGCCCAAAACCTATTGAGGCGACATCAAAATTACCTATCACAAACCAACCTGGTTTTGCATGGGGGGTCCCATGAGTTTTTGGCCCGGAGCTCGGTAGCCATCTAGGGAAACCTACCTAACCCACACATTTCTGGAAACTAGACACCCGGGCGAGTTCAGCGAGGTATGGCTTGCGTGGGTCCCCCATCATTCTCCTACCCAGAATCCCCTGCAAAACTCAAATTTTGACGAAAAATTCACTTTTTTCTCAAATTTCTGTGTGGGAAAGCTCTGGAATCTGCGTGGATCCACAAATTTCCTCCCACCCAGCATTCCCCCAGGTCTCCCAATAAAAATGGTACCTCACTTGTGGGGGTAGGCATAGTGGCTGCAACAGGAAATGGCCCAAATCGTACTGTGGAGACTTCAAAATTACCTATAGCAAAACTACCTGGTTTTGGGGGGGCACCTGAGATTTTGGCCCCGGGCTCGGCGGCCATATTGGGAAAGTACCAAACCCAAACATTTCTGAAAACTAGACACCCGGGGGAGTCCAATGAGGTATGGCTTGCGTGGATCCCCCAACGTTTTCCTACCCAGAATGTCATGCAAACCTCAAATTTAGCTGAAAAAAACACATTTTCCACATATTTTTGTGTGGAATCACTGTGCCGGCACAAATGTCCTACCCCACAGCGTTCTCCTTAGTGTCCCGAGTAAAATGATACCTCACTTGTGTGAGTGTCCAAAGCAGAATTGGCTAAAAACGTATTTTTTGTAAATGTAGCGCTTAGAACTCTCGGTGCTATACTCTAAATCCCTATGTTTTGGGCTCTTCCTAGCCCCAGGCCTTTGGCCCACCCACACAAGTGAGGTATCACTTTACTCGGGAGAACAAGGGGAACGCTGGGTTGTAGGACATTTGTGCCGGCACGGTGATTCCACACAAAAATCACAGGTGCCCCCTCCCCAAAACCAGGTAGTTTTGCTATAGGTAATTTTGAAGTCTCCACAGGACGATTTGGGCCATTTCCTGTTGCAGCCACTATGCCTACCCACACAAGTGAGGTACCATTTTTATCGGGAGACCTGGGGGAACGCTGGGTGGGAGGAAATTTGTGGATCCACGCAGATTCCAGAACTTTTCCACACAGAAATTTGAGAAAAAAGTGAATTTTTTGTCAAAATTTGAGTTTTGCAGGGGATTCTGGGTAGGAGAATGATGGGGGACCCACGCAAGCCATACCTCGCTGGACTCGCCCGGGTGTCTAGTTTCCAGAAATGTGTGGGTTAGGTAGGTTTCCCTATATGGCTGCCGAGCCCCAGGCCAAAAACTCATGGGACCCCCATGCAAAACTAGGTTGGTTTGTGATAGGTAATTTTGATGTCGCCTCAATAGGTTTTGGGCCCTTGCCTGTCACGGGTCCTTGACCCACCCACGCAAGTGAGGTACCATTTTTATTGGGAGACCTGGGGGAACGCTGGGTGGGAGGAAATTTGTGGATCCACGCAGATTCCAGAACTTTCCCACACAGAAATTTGAGAAAAAAGTGAATTTGTCGTAGAAATTTGAGGTTTGCAGGGGATTCTGGGTAGGAGAATGATGGGGGACCCACGCAAGCCATACCTCGCTGGACTCCCCCGGGTGTCTCGTTTCCAGAAATGTGTGGGTTAGGTAGGTTTCCCTAGATGGCTGCTGAGCCCCGGCCCAAAAACTCATGGGACCCCCCCATGCAAAACCAGATTGGTTTGTGATAGGTAATTTTGATGTCGCCTCAATAGGTTTTGGGCCCTTGCCTGTCGCGGGTCCTTGACCCACCCATGCAAGTGAGGTACCATTTTTAACGGGAGACCTGGGGGAACGCTGGGTGGGAGGAAATTTGTGGATCCACGCAGATTCCAGAACTTTCTACCACAGAAATGTGAGGAAAATGTGGTTTTTTTGACACTTTTTAAGGTTTGCAAGGGATTCTGGGTAATAGAACCTGGTGGGAGGCAGTCAAGTCACCCCATCCTGGATTCCCCTGGGTGTGTAGTTTTCAAAAATGTATAGGTTTGCTAGGTTTCCCTAGGTGCCGGCAGAGCTAGGGTTCAAAAACTACAGCTAGGCACTTTGCCAAAAAAGGGTCATTTTTCACTGTGAAATTGGGGTGTGTCCAGATTGCGTTTTGCGCCGTTTCCTGTCGCGGGCACTAGGCCTACCCACACAAGTGAGGTACCATTTTTCTTGGAAGACTTTGGGGACCGCGGGGTGGGTGGAAATTTGTGGATCCACGCAGATTCCAGAACTTTCCACCACAGAAATGTGAGGAAAATATGTTTTTTTTGACAATTTTTAGGTTTGCAAGGGATTCTGGGTAACATAACCTGGTGGGAGGCAGTCAAGTCACCCCATCCTGGATTCCCCTGGGTGTCTAGTTTTCAAAAATGTATAGGTTTGCTAGGTTTCCCTAGGTGCCGGCAGAGCTAGGGTTCAAAAACTACAGCTAGGCACTTTGCCAAAAAGGGTCATTTTTCACTGTGAAATTGGGGTGTGTCCACGTTGCGTTTTGCACCGTTTCCTGTCGCGGGCACTAGGCCTACCCACGCAAGTGAGGTACCATTTTTCTTGGAAGACTTTGGGGAACGCGGGGTGGGTGGAAATTTGTGGATCCACGCAGATTCCAGAACTTTGCACCACAGAAATGTGAGGAAAATGTGGTTATTTTGACACCTTTTTAGGTTTGCAAGGGATTCTGGGTAACAGAACCTGGTGGGAGGCAGTCAAGTCATCCCATCCTGGATTCCCCTGGGTGTCTACTTTTCAAAAATGTATAGGTTTGCTAGGTTTCCTTAGGTGCCGGCAGAGCTAGGGTTCAAAAACTACAGCTAGGCACTTTGCCAAAAAAGGGTTATTTTTTACTGCGAAATTGAGGTGTGTCCACGTTGGGTTTTGAGCCATTTCCTGTCGTGGGCACTATGCCTACCCACACAAGTGAGGTACCATTTTTATCGGGAGACTTAGGGTAATTCAGATTTGTAAAGCAACTGTTATTACCTATTGACTTTCGATGCATTTCTGCCTACCAAATGAAAGACATTGTGTAAAAAATAAGTCATTTTGAAAAATGACCGATAATTCTCATGCTAGTATGAGTATTCCCAATTTCGGAAATGTGCAAATATCTACTGTTTCTAAACTCTATATTTTGTTCCCATTTCAGAAATACATAAGTGTCTTTCATACCGATTTTTCCATGTATACATTTTCCCACAATAATTGCTATATTCCCGGTACATAATAAAAAGCCATTGCAAATTGCTGCTCAGTTTTTGACTCTGGGTTTGTCGGGTTCTTGGTGAACCTACAAGTCCTATATATCCCCAGAACCAGTAAGGTCCAGCGGATGTAACGGTATGTTGCTTTCAAAGAGCTGTCATAATTAGAAGAAGTTACAGGTGAAAACGTTGACACAATAGGCTGTTTTTTCAACTAATTTTCAATTTTTACTATATTTAACTGTTAGTTTCTATAAAGAAACCTTGATGGATCTACACAAATGACCCCTTGCTGAATTCAGAATTTTGTCTACTTTTTTAAAATGTATAGCTTTCCAGGATCCATTATTTCTTTCATACCCATTTCTACCATTAACTGGAAGGAGGTTGAAAGCACAAAAAATAGCAAAAATAGGCTATGTCCCAGAAAAATGCCAAAACTCTGTAAAAAATGTCGGTTTTCTGACAAAAGTCTGTCATTCCCTAAAAGCTGGGAAAAAGGTGATTTCAGCCCCACAAACCCTTTTTTGATACCATTTGCAGGGAAAAACCCAGACGCTTTCATTTGCAGCCCTTTTTTCCCATTTTTCCCAAAAGAAACAAAATGTAGCTGTATTTTGGCTAATTTCTGGGACCCCTTCAGGGGAATCCACAAACCCTGGGTACCTTTAGAATCCCCATGATGTTGGAAGAAAAGGACGCAAATTTGGCGTGGATACCTTATGTGGTCAAAAAGTTACAGGGGCCTAAGCGCGCACTACCCCAAATAGCCAAAAAAAGGCTTAGCACAGGGGGGGAAAAGGCCTAGCAGGGAAGGGGTTAACTAGTCACTGTAGTATCCGGATGTTATATTAACTCCTTTGTGGAAGAAAAAAGCACTCTTGAATTTTGGAGAACATTTTAAAGACATCACCCCTGATAGGCAGAATTATGTCTAAAATAGTGATGATCCATGAAAAACCGTACACTACTTTTTTTCCTGAAATACTCCTTAGAACTTTGGATATAAGACCACTTCTCTAAGAATTTTCTAATTTGAACAAAGAGACTGGGTATGTTCCTTACTTGGACACCTTGCGATATAGTGCCAGATCTCAAGTATTGGAGCATAAATTCTCCCTAGGATTTTATTCCTTTTATTTTCTTTTTAAGTGTCAATAATATATTCCAGTCCTCATTTGCTGAATTTGTGGTGTTGGACTGACTGTCCAGGGTCAACTGATTCCCCACAAGTTTACAGAAATCATCATCTGAAAATCCAAATGTTTGCAACATCTCCATGTTGGTTTTACTGGTCTACTAGATCCAGATATAGATATGATAAATCCTAAGTTGAAATAGTCATAGAGTATGAAGCAGAAAAGAAATTAAAATGAAAAACAAAAAATAATAATCAACATAAATACATCCCCAGTACCTCACCAAAGGAGCAATAAACTTACGGCTCTTGTAGGCCAGAGCACAACATTTCTTAGGAGTGGAAATCTAGTCCCTCACAGACAGAAAAAAGGACCCCCTAAAAAACTGTAAGATCAACGGGGCAGGGAACAAATTATAAACAACCAACACAGGAACCCCTGTCTAAATATAGCAACCTACAGGACTATGATCAACAAGCTGCCATCATGTGGGAAAAATTAATCAAGAGAGGATATCCAAAGAGACTTATCTGTGAGCCCTACAAGAGAGACATATTTTATTATCGAGATTGCCTCCTTAGGCAGGACAAAAGACAGAAAGACTCCCAATTGGCATGATTACAAGGCATTCAGTCATGAATTAAAAGGTGCACCAAGCAATCAACTCTAATTGGCACATCGTAAATATCAATTCTGATAACTCCACTAGGCTGCCTGACCCAATGTTTACCCATTGAAGGAATAAGATTTTTGAAAGATTAAGCTGGTCAGGTCACAGTTGAAAAAAAGCAAAAATTTTATTCAGAAAACTATTGATGGCAAAAATCCAGTGAAAGGCAATTTCAAATGTGGCCAGTGCATGGCATGTGACACTGATAGCCCCATTTAAACAGATATTTGGACACATAATAGAGTCAAGATATGGTTTCAGAGAATGACTAACTGTAAAACCCGTGTTCCAAACAGGGTCATGTGTGTTGACCGACTTAAAAAAACCTCATTCACGTACAGATGCCCCGGTGACGCAGGCCCGTAGCAAACTTCTTTTATCACTTGACTTTCGTGATGAGCATGGTAGAAAGCTCGCTACAGGCCCACGTCACCGGGGCACCAATAACAGAGCGAGCACAAGTCGAGCTATCTGCCAAATACAGGTAGTTATTAATGGCCGAGCGGTCATTTCTGTCCGAAACCTCTCCGCTACTCTCTAATAACCCTTCCTCTTCACTTCGCAAAGCAGGTCTCCATGCCCGCCAGTCCCCCGAGGAAGCCCCGCACAGGGAAATGCAAGGTAACCAAATGTAACTTGTATAGCCGCGTGTAATTAAATTGCTCATGTCACGCTAGCTCGCCGTTCCCCCATTTACCCACTGACTCATAGCTGATCATATGGGGTATGCACCACAATCTATACCCGGGATTGTCGAATGGGAAAAGTGGCGCCAAACTTTCAACTTTCAACACTGACTACACGCTGGCAGCCCATGTATCATAACAGCACCGAACGCAGGTGAAAAACAGCCGCACCACTTAGTTTCTAGAATATCCCTAAATGCGCAACATCAATAGACATTTTGTTAACTTTTTATCGTGAACGCACAATTGCTTAATGACGAGTATGCACCATCACTCGCATCATTGATGACCCAAGTAGAGACATTTGGGACACCTCTTTCACTGCGAACCGCTGTCATAGGGTCATTAATCTTGCGATACATTTGCAAGCACTGACACAGTCGCATAATCCCTGGCACAAGCTAATTTTACCAACACAAGTCATTTTACCACATTAGCAGAGGCTTTGACAACACACTATATGTCACTATTCTGCCAAGAGCACTAATGCATGCCTATAGCTCTATCTTAGAAACTAAATTCAGTTTCGCTTTGAATCCCTACCTGTAGTAATGCAACTTGCGCTCTACCTAGAAAAGTTTTTATGTACGCTATCAAGCATTTGCATGAGAGAGTCCAAACGAAAGATTACATTATTATGCACACACTGTCTATGATATTACCTTGACTCTTTCCTTTCCAGTTATAGGTACAATTGACCAGTAACTTTTAAGAAGAAGGGTAAGTCACTTTTACTACCCGTATTAGGAGCCAAATTAGCTACCTCACTTCCTAACAGGTCCTGAAGAAAGCCCCCCGACCCGCCTGGGCTTAAAAAGGGCTGAAACATGTCGACCTGTCACATGGACAACAAGGTGCTATAGAACATAACTATTTCTATAAGAGCATCGCACTGCTTTTAACCTTGCCTCATCTCCAACTGAATAAAGTCTTTTTGGAAAGGAGTTGGAGGCAATTTGAATTCACCTCACCCTACATTACCTTATCACTGATCACTACTGTAATCACCAGATGGTCAACCTCCAGCTGGAGGAAAGCATATTGTCAAAAAAAGACCCAATGATGATGCTTTCACATTATGTAGATACGGATAATCAAGATATACCGCTCCACCATACATGTACGTGAATCAGGGTTTTTTAAGTCGGTCAACACACATGACCCTGGTTGGAACACAGGTACAAGTAATCCATTCCCTTTTGATTATCTACCTTTGACAGGAAGCCGAATGGATCTCAGCTTCTCTCTCCCCCCTTTGATCAAATACTATAACTGTAAAACCCAACATTTGGTTTACCTACTGCTTTGCCCATGCGATTTAGGGTACATGGGGGAAACCATTCGTAGCTTCTATACTCGACGGACAGAACACTGTTCAGCCATTAAAACCCAGAAATTGGTGCCACTTACGATTAAACATAGTATGGAAAAGAGTAATTCCCTAGACAGCTTGAAATTGCTCATCCTTGAGAAAGTTAATGCTATAAAAAGGCAAGGATTGGTCGGAAAAGAGGAAACAGAGAGAAGTGTTTTGGGATTTCACCCACCAAACCCACACAAAGGCAGTCAATGGTGAGATACTGTGGGAAAATGCCATCCGCTATACATAGTTCCTATATGGCAGTAGTAGGGCCCTTGGATTCCTTTCGGTCCACCACAATGCCGGTTTGGGCAAAATGATATGGATATCTGCACTACTTCCCAGTCCCATTTTCCCGGCTTGTCCATATGTGCGGTGTATCTTGTCAGGAACTTTTTCACTTTCCACCCTTTTTCGGAAATCTTATTGCTTGCCTGATCCTTATCCATCCGGTTATTTTTCCTTTTCAAAAAAATGTGGAGGAAGAGAGAGTGGATTTCTGTATAGTACTCTCCTGAGCTGACTCCTCTGTTAAGATGGACGCCATATTAGGAGGAGTTTCACTGCTGAGTGCAGAGGACGTGATCCTTGCACCCTGATTGGGTGATTTGGCACAAGATTTAAGGAATCAAAAACGGAAATTATGCTTTGCGTCCTTCAGCGGTAGATGTTGCTCTGAGCAGGCCCAAATTCCTATACCAGTAAGCAGTCATCTATGGGGCCATTTTTATTCCGATACTATTTGCGGGACGAGTGAGTATGGGGCTATAATTCATGACCGCGGGAAATAAAGGTGTTAGTGCGGACCGTTCCTGTTTGACAAACTGTTGGGAGTATCCGTCCACATGAGGCGTTTTTTTTGTCTGGTTTATTGCCTGAAGTTCTAAATAAATTACCGCATTTGTGTGCACAGAGATTAAGAGTTGCCGATAATCTCCCTCTAGCATGTTCACCCCAGAGACCCGCATTTAACTGAGACATCTGTCCCGGAGGGTTTTGTCTAGGCCTGGGCGGAAAACTATGCTACGCTCGTGGAGTTTGCGTAGTTTGCGTTACTACGCGCTACGCGAATTGCACATAGCACAGTGCAAAAACGCGTAGCGGGCATTTTTTGCTTGCTCGTGGTCCTCAATGTCAAGTTGGCGAGCGAGCAAAATCAACATCCCGGCGAGACTTTTTCCTCGTTCGCGATCAGCACCATCAAGTTGCCGATCGCAAGTGAGGAAAATAAACCTCCCGGCGAGATTCTCAACGCGGGGAGGTCAGGTTTCTCATTGCGAGTGGTCGCGCATGCTCGCGACCGCTCGTGATGAGAAACTACCAGTCCGCGTTGAGAAAGCTGCCGCTCGAGTACAAATCTACTTGAGCGGCAGAAAACGACCGCTTGCACAGTGCAAGATGCCGTTTGCAATGATTGCACAGTGCGGACAAGCATCCGGCACTGTGCAATCAGTGCGAACAGCATTTCCCTACCGCACTACGTAGTTCGCGTAGCTACGCGTAGCGTGCGTAGTGCAAAGTGCACTTCGCGTAGCTACGCGTAGCGCTACTACGCGAACTACGCCCAGGGTTAGTCTACACAGTACAGAGCTACAGGAAACCAAAGAGACAACCCATATTTTCAAACATCACAGAGACATTGAAACAAGGAGGACTAATACTCCCCTTTCCCTGTCCGCAGCATCTACATCTCCACCCAAGATAACGGACATAATAGAAGCCACACCCATACCTGATTTGATCATGTAGTGTTTTTGAGGCATATCACAGCTTGTTATCTCCTGGTATGTAGGATTCTAAGGCTAATTATAGTTTGCATTCTATCCTTATGTGTTTCTTCATTTTTAATTTAGTGAGTGGACGTAGGGACAGCATTCTTTTGGCTACATCTCCAGGCTAGAGGTTTTACCAGTGAGGGGTATGATTTTAAGGCAATAATTATGGTAGGTGGTTACTTTTCCCTCTCTGCTGATGTTAAAACCACAACAACTTGAGAGATCCATGTTGAGGGCAAAGGAATCTCACATGTCTCTTTTGGGAGCATGCTTGATCACACTCTAGATAGGATTTCTCTCTCACTGTAGCCCTAAGTATTATTTCTATTTTATTTATTTATTATTTTTATTGTAGTATTTTTTTTATTTTTTTTCATTTTGGTGTTGGACGTATTCATTCATTTGTGGACTTGGTGGCCGAGAATATTGGTTGTAATTGAGTTGCACTTGATATACAGTGCATGGGTGCTATATGTAGCTCAGTATTGTCATATTGTATGCTTACAGGCTTTCAATATTATATGGGGCTATTGCTTTTGGCACTCCTGAGGAAGGTGCTACGCCAAAACATGCATTGAGGATAACTGGTCACGCCACATCAGAATACAACAACCGATGAAGAATTGTAAAGTGATGACGATATGAATTGGAATGTTACCCGGAGATGAAATGTTATATAGAAGTGAAAAGTCACATAGCATTGTTAATACAGTGTTCAATTGTGTATATTGATAGAGAACTTTAAAAGTTCCAAGGGATGAATAACCGTGATGGTAGTATGTAGTAATTAGCCTGAAACAAGCCTGAGATGTATGCAAGTGTGCAACAACCTTTTGGTCTTTCAGAAACAAAATAAATGAGCAATGAATGAGTAAGTGAAATGTATGTGCGAGTAAGAGGAATGAATGGTATATATTTTCGTGTGTTGAATGTTTTTAAAGATGTTTGGTATTTTTTAGTGGCACATGTCAAATTATGTATCGATGACAAAGATAAAATGATTATGAAAAATAAATGGATGTACTGAAGATATGATGCAAATAAACATATGACAAAATTGATTTGAGTGGATATTGAGCCATTAGCAGTTTTGTGTTCAATTGTAGATGTACGACAATAAGTAGCAAGGTCAGACGGGGGTTCCCATGTTGGTTGTCTAGCATTATGGGCAGTAAAATGCCAGAAAACATGTTTTTTTCCACACGCATGATCCACGGAACCGTCACTGCACTCAGCTCGGCCCCCGTGTAAATCCGCAACGGATCCGCAAACCTCGCTGTGAATCAAAAAATTGATATATACTCACACACCCACTCTGATACTCATACAGACACTCTCACACCCACTGTGTTATCTAAACAGACATTTTCACACCAAGTCGCACACACAGACACTCTTACACCAACTGTGACACCCAGACAGACACTCCCACATCTACTCTAACACCCATACAGATACTCTCACACCCACTCACACTCCCAGGTAGACACTTTCACACTCTCTCTGATGCCCATACAAACACCCTCACACCCAATCACACAGACAGACAGACACTCTCACACCCACTCAGACACCCATACAGGCACTCTCACACCCACTTACATACACACACAGACACTCTCACACCCATTCACACACACAGACATTCTTACACCCATTCTGATGCCTATACAGACACTCTCACAACCACTTACACTCACAGACACTCACACTCCAAATTTGATGTCCATGGAAACACTCTCACACCTACTGTGACACCCAAACATACGCTCTCACACCCAATCATACACCCAGACAGATGCTCTTACACCCACTGTGACACCCAGACAGACACTCCCACACACACACAGACACTCTCACACCCCCTCACATACACAGACACCCTTAGACTCACTCTGATGCCCCTATAAATGCTATCACACTCAATGACAAACACAGACAGACAATTTGACACTGTCAGGAACTTGGATGTGTTTACAGTGTTGCCCCACTTTTTGACACCATTTTGAATATTAGATGCTGGTTTTCTAAGTCTGATTGTGCCCTGGACTCTGATAACCAGACCCAGGGCCTGTGCTCTGATTTAAAGCACATGGTGATTAGGTATAATTACATTTGGTACTGACAACCTACCTGTAAGTCCCTAATATATGGTAGGGCATGTAGGAGTAGAGGCCCAGTAGACTTAATGTACTTAAGTGTGGAGTACTGTGGTGACTGCTGTCATTTTAAAAGCCAGCCCTGCCGTGCATGTTGCTTTTAAAGTAGAATTACATGCAAATTTGACTTTGGAATTAAAGGTACTTCTAAAGTAGGAAATTGGCTTTTTTGTACATATAAGTCACTGCTAAGGTCTTCCCTAGGTGTCTGAAAGGGTAGGGTGCCTTGCAACTATAAACATGGACATTATAACATATGTTTTATATGCCCTGGTGAGGGAAAAACTGGCAATTTCATTTTCCCCCATTGTAATGCATTGGCTCCATAGGCTAACCTGGGAATACTTTGATAAAGTATAACTATTGATAGTAAGCAGCTAAAAGTATAATTCAGTGACTTAAAAGAATAGTTATGATAAATACAACTTCCCATTGTTAGATTTGTTATAACTATTACAGAAAATACGTTATAGAACTTTCCTTTCTGTCAGCCAAAATCCAGCCTTCCAGCAGTCCTTCTCTGATTGGCCAGCCTCTGCCAGGCTGAACAAAGCTTTCTTAATGAGGTGTGAAGTGGACTGCAAGAGAAACAAAATATTTCCTGTGGGGGGAGGACTGAAACTGTAGAAGCAGAAGGCAGGAAGGGTTGCAGTGGCCAAACTGGTCTTCAAAAAGGGAATGAAAGTTTGGATAGGACACAGCCTCACCCCCACATCCTGCACTCCCAGCCAGACAGGAGCCCCAATAATTACATGTGATAGGGGCTAGAAGGGGAGTGTTTGGGAATCTTAGCCACACCAGTGGCTTAGCCACATCTAACTCTTCAGGAGAGACTTTCTCCGTTTTGGATTTTTGAAGAATAGTGCTTTCTGGGACAAGAATATGCCACACTTTTCAGGATATGGTCATACATCTGGGGGGCACCCTGCATCCCATTGGTCAGGTGTGCCCCCCTGCTTGATGCCCAGGAACACTGAATAAACATGATAGAGTTGCCAAGCAACTCAGATCCCTCCCTGGAATAATCAGGAGAAGGACTACCCTGTTGGAACCCCTGGTCTGCACACCAAGACTGCACTCATAAGTACTGCACCTGATGCACACTTTGGAACTACAGCCCTAAGGACTTTGCCTTGCTTAAAAAGGATTATGGAGGGACTCCCTGAAAGCAACAGGTACACAAGAGCTACAAGAAATCCTGGCCTAACACACAACCTCCCTGCTGGAACCCTGTTCTGCACCCAAAGGATTGCACTCTGGACGACTGCACCTGCTGCACCCTTGGAACTATAGCCTCAAGGACTATGCCTTTCTTCAGAAGTGGAAGAGTGGACTCCCTGACAGCAACAGGTTAAAAGATCACCACCAGTGGACTTTTTAGAATTTGGCCAGATGCATTGTGGGAAACGTAGTCCCAACATCCCAAGGATGATGTCAGAGCTTCTAGTCCCTTGGATTGGTGTTTTGGACACTTTGAACCGACAAGAGGAACTTCAGGACAACGTTCCAGAAGGTTGGAGAAGCTTGGAGCAACTTTTGTAAAAAGCTCCATAGGTTGACCAGGTGCATTGTGGGAGTTGTAGTCCCAGACCCCAAGAGGCAAACCAGAGCATCTGAACCTTTGGCTGGTGCTATGGACCACTTTCCTGCATCAAGAAACACTTCTGGAAGTTAGTGTAAAGAACTCTTGACTTTGTCCCGGTCCAGCACGAACTTTTTTAACCCTTTGAGCACCATTAGCTTCTAAGCGCTATTTTTACTTTTAATCTTTAAAAATTCATATCTCTGGTTCCCTACTTTGGGTATTTTGTCATTTTGGTGTCTATTTGTTCATAAAAATATACCCTATTTTTTTAAATTGGTGTTGGATTTTTATTGTGTGTTGTGTCTTACATATTTAATGTATTGGGGTTTTTAAATGTGCACACAGCTGTCTACTAAGTTAAGCCTGCTTGCTCGTTGCCAGCCATCAAGTGTTGAGCATGGGAATAATTTATTGAGACCTGGACAGAAGCTTTCATTGTGATTGTGGCCTTATTACTAGTGATTGGTCCCAACTTATCGTGACTAATAAACCACTTTCCAACAGACACCCTCTCACAGACTGACAGAGACAGTCAGACATTGACTCACAGACCCTCTCAGATTCTCACATACTCACTCACAGACTCAGACACACCCTATACACTTACTCACACACACACATTTTCACTTAAACACCTACTGTTTGTGATGAACCACTCACATATCCAATAAGATATTCTGTAGTGTTACTGGTATGTATTGGATGAGCGCTTCTGGTTTGTGAATCCGTAATGGATCCGCGGATCCGCATGAGATTCAAGAAATTGGAATGAAAAATTGAAAAAACTGTCTTTAATGAAAGGGTTGGCTATGAAAAGAGCCTTTGTGTTTATGATGTGTAGGTGATGACTACACATAATACAAGATGCAGTCTTTGAAGTTCTTTAGGAAAATCCTGTTGCCTTTTTCTGTCAATTGAACGTCAACATTTCTAAATATATCCTCCATGTCAAGGCGTAAATTGTTGTTGAAGATGGACCCCATGTTGTGGTCTCTCAGGGATGTAGAAACTGTTTTATTGACATGTTTCGTGGCTTTGTCTATTAGTGGACAGAATTTGTCTGACCACTTACATTTCTGCCTTTGCCAAATGTTGGAGAACACCAAGGCAGTGTGAGGGATAGGTGCCATCAATTGAGCAAAGATACCCTTCATTAGGAAATCCAGTCCAACCCCCAGTAAGGGTGCCTAGGTCATTGCCAACACCGTGCACAATCATGAGGTACGATGTTGGCAATCCGCAATGCTTTCAACCAAAGGCATCAATTGAAGCCACTTTAACTCCCTCTGGCGAACCCAAATAATGTCCACATTAGGCAAAGGCAAGCCATGTCAATGCCACTCTTTGTAGCACACTCTTTAGCCCAAAACACAAAGCTATGATTCAAAATCCACACTTTAACCATTTTGAAGGCAAGGATAAGTAGCACACAGGAGAAGGCTGGAGCTGAATGAGACAGTTTTCAAAATGAAAAGCAGGTAACATGAAGGACAGCACCTAATTTAGAACAAAAATTACAAAAATCATTGAATGGTGTAAATGTGCAGGTAGTTAAAATTAGGTAGTGATTTTGAGAAAAAAGTAACTAGATTTGTGATTGGCTCTGGAAAATTAAAAAAAATGTTATCCTATTTGGGAAATGCTTATATTTCCAAACAGTCAACCACTCCTGCTATAGTTGTATTTGAAGCTAGTATGCTGCTTAAAGAAAGTGTTGTGAATGTTTGACCTACTTGTGCAAGAGAGTGTTCAAAGGTGGTTGCTATGGAAAGTGAGCTAAAGCAGTGTGGGGGGAAGGGTTTTGAAGAGATTGTACTTTAAAACATAAAAGTAGAGTGGTTTAGACACATTCCTTATGATGGAGGAGTTATTTTCTAAATCAGTACTATCGTATAAAGTTAAATGTAGATGCAAACTTATATTAGTATATGTTAAATCGGTTAATGGACTGCTGTATAAATACATGGGGGGCACGCTGAGCGTCATGGATGATTCACTAATTTTTTAAATAAAGCAACCAAACTGGGCTTCTTCACGGGAAACATTGAAAGGATTAAAGAAATACTGATCATTGAGAAGTGGTATATCAACATAGAAAAATGATAGGAAGCCTGTGATTTGTTTACTAGAGCACCATAAGTAAGAGCACATAGTGAGGGGTAACAATTTTACATGCTTTTCTACTGAAGGATGAGGTGGTTTACTGGAGTTATGATTGGAGATTTCAAATGTAAACAGATGTTAACAGACATAGAAATAAAACTGAGAGAACAGCAAAGAGCTTTTATAGGTATGTTAATTAGGTTGTAGAATATAAAAGTATATTTAGAAAGAAAACAGTGAGTGTATGTGAGCTGAAAGAAAATGTGTAGCTTCTAGACACTATACCAGAAGGGAAAATAGAGGATGCTTTGATGCAAACATTAACTTAAAATACAGTAAGCAGGAAAGGAGAAAGAGGAGTTGGTATACTGAGTGAATATTAACTTTATTATGCCAGTATAAATGAATGTGTTTCAAATTAGATATGGGTGCTTACTTATAGTATGTAATTTAATAGTATGCCATTTGCATATGCTCATAGAGTCAGGCAGGCATTTAAAGAGCCAGTTACACTCCTACTAAACAACTTAGGCACCCATCACACATATACAGCTAGACAGTGACTGCCACACACACTCATAAGACCATGCACACACCCATTTACTCACCTGTATATCCAAGTTTTGGTACTTGTTTGCCCTTAAAGTCTGGGGGGACATCGGCAGAATGCAATCTGCACCACAGGAAGAGTTTTAAGAGGACCACTTCAGCACTCTTGAGAAGGGAGAACCCTGATTGTAGTTGACCTTAGAATCAGGGCCCTTAAGGGTACTGGCTCTGAGAAAGAGGGAGATGAGTTCCAGAGATGAGATGGGATCCCCCACAGAGAGAGTGTTCCCTACTGGATTCAATGTAGAAAGAAGTGTCTCCTCCCAAACCCAGTCTCCTGAGGAGATCAAGGACAGACAGTCTGAGAGGGACCTGAGGGTGCGGGCTGCAGCTGGCCCAGGTGGCTGCGGAGGAGAGAAAAGCTGAGAGAGTCTTTTTGACTCATGAAGTGACTGTCAAGGAGGTGGACTTGAAGAACAAATAGCTCTTAGAGTGTAGCAAAAGTAGCGGGAGCAAAACTACAATGTTCAGTGCAGAACAAACAGTCCATATACCCAAAGATTTGGTATCTGGCTGTAAGGGGGGCATGATATAGACAGGTTGTTTCAGGCAGATGAAGTAGCTTTAGAGGTACAGAGAATCTCTGAGGAGGATTGGGGAGCTGGCCTTTAGAGTCATATTACTGGGGATGGAAGGGATGCCCTAGTGGCCCTAGAGAAGGGGTAGAGGTTGAGGTAACCCATCATGAAGGAGGCCCTTGTCCGTAAGTATGAATTCACACCAGAGGAGTGCCATTTCAAATACAAGGGCAGTCAGAAAGTGTGTCAACAGTCCTGGGAGAATTTTGCGGGGTACTTTTAGGAAATATTTGTAAAAAGTACTGTTGTTTTTTAAGGAACTGTTTCCAACAGTTTTCTACTTTTCCTTTTTTTGCAAAGAGTACTGGGAAGAAGAAACTGGCTTCAGCCTCTGAAAAAAATGAAGGTTCAACGAGGAGCTAAGGAAATAATTAAAGATTTCTGCTGACAGTACTTTGGACATGTATGTGAATGGAAACGCATTACTTCCTGCTTTATGCGTCTTTCTTTGGTGTCGCTTGGAATGGTACATGTAATATACTGTTCTATGAAAGAAAGTGCAGACTCATCTGTGTCTGTTCCAAATTTAGGTGCATCTTTTACCCACAACAGCATAAGAACATGAGGCGCACGTCTTGCTTGGTACTCTTTTTGTATTGTATTTGTATTTTTTTGTAAAGCGCAACATTCATCTCAAGGGACATCACGGTGCTAGGATAGACAGAAAGCAGTTTAGCGTAAAATGTGATATATGATAAGTACATCGGATTTGGAGCCTTAATCCGAGGAAATCACTACTTGAGTCCTGAAAAGAACCACTTTTTCAGCTTCTTTCTAAAACTCATGTGATCTTCAATGAGACAAAGCTCTAAAGGGAGGTTGTTCTGTCATGTGGTTTGTGGCCTCCTGGTCTGCTTTGCTGCGCTGACTTAGGCCTGGCTGCCATGATGCCTTTTTTGCGCACGTTACTCTAAGCCGTTGTTCTATCAGCCTCTGCTCCTGCCAAGTTATTTTAGAACTGTCTGCATTTTCTGTCTTTCACCTTTTCTCCTGTTCCCTTTGGGCTACGTCTGCACATCCTGTACAAGGTCGAAAAACAACGTCCCTTGTTCTTGCTGATCTGGCCAGTCCCTCGCACCTAGACATAACACTATGTACAGCTGCCATGGAGAAATTTGTGTGCTTTTAATATTGCGCTTTTCATGCTTTAGACACACTTGGAGAAATACCTTTCCAGGGAGAAGAGCTGTGATTGTCTGCTGATGTAGACTTTGCATCTAGACACTGAGGTATGGGGGTTCTCTAGACACTGCCCAGAGGTCTTCTATTTTTATAATAAATTAGCTACTAGCACGGGGAGGGTGGTAAGGTCATTTAGCCCTATATCCACTGCTTTATGAAATGCTTTCCCCGTTTGTATTCTATGGTGTTGTAACTATGATGTTATATTATTCCTATGCATTATGCTGATAGTACTGACACGTGTACTGTATCTGAGAGCACGTTAGTTGAAATAAACATTTTAAACTATACAGTGTCTCTTATTATGCATGTTGTGGACAGGTATGAGTGAGTGATGAAAGGGTGTTCTTGCTACTGCGAGTCCTGAGAGAGAGATACCGTGTTCTGGGTTGTCTAATCATTGGTAACCTTGTTGCTAATGAGACGCTAAGGCTAGTCGGGTTGGGGTTTTAGGTGCTAAGGTTTATGGTTGGATCACCACTATATTCCGAGGTCCTATCATCCTGTGCATAGCTCTGTATATGTGCAGAATCCCTACAACATGGCGCAACCAACGAGTGGGGCTGCTTATCTGCGAGACGCTTGAGTAGTGTTTGTGCTTGTCCACAACCCCCTCACAGACGCTTCCGGAAGCGTGTGTGACGGCGATACCTCCTATATTGTCG
Organism: Calotriton arnoldi; assembly: GCA_963921515.1. Lineage (NCBI taxonomy): Eukaryota > Metazoa > Chordata > Amphibia > Caudata > Salamandridae > Calotriton > Calotriton arnoldi. Next base: position 488,015 of record CAWUFW010011624.1, read on the forward strand.
TTTTTATAGGTTCTTTCAAGCTTGAAGTTGTTAAAGGGTTTCTTAACTAAAACCCTATTTGTGCTGCCTCCTTTTAGATTGTCGACTACTTCCAGCCTAAAATGGCTGTTCAAATTGCGGCACATAGCCGCGCAGCGCTCCGGGCTCACTTAACGGTGTATGGAGTGCCTGACGCGGGTGTCGATCTGATCTTTGTGGTACAAGCTGATCCAGCTTACCACTTTGAGGTGTTTTACTCTTGGGTCACCTTTCCGGCGGTGGATGGGACTGACCATATGTTCCATGAATATGAAGCCACCGTAGTTCCTAATCACTATAGACCGTATAGGAATATTGAAGTACCGCTCACGGCTTGGCAACACCGTGTTTGGTTTGATGGCGCCCTCCCCCAACCGGTTACCACGGTTCGTTTAGGTCCCTTATCAATTGAAGGGGCCACTTGACCTGTTTTGGACGGGTATTCCCCACATCCACGTTATATGTTGGTACCCGTCGCTGAATTGCGTGATATGCATTCATCTTTGATACGAGTGCATCGAGCCTTAGTGCAGTATGTTACAGGCAACATCCAGGGAGCCCCACCTGGAGTTGCGGCCCATCCAGCTGGTGCAGGAGGGGTGACCATCAGTCCTGTCATGGTGAATTCGGTGATGGGCAAGCGCCCACAAAATAAGGATGATTTTCCTTATCGGCTTGCAGAAAAATTTGACCAGCTGGAGGCAGTTTTTCCTAACACCTCTCCCGTGGATAAACACAGGATTTTAACGATTAGTTTGCCAAAAGACTTAGTCCCCGAGTTGGCAGAATGCAACAACTGGGGTAGGGTATTCGCAGCAGTATATGCGAAGTGTTTCGGCACCCCCTCCATGACGGTACTCCCCTCTGTAATTAAACGAGTGCAGGATGAGCATGGCCCTGAAGCGGCTGTGGAATTAGGGATGAGACTGGTGGGAGTGTTCGACGTAGTAGCTGAGTTGATCCTTGCGAATGTCAAGGGCGATGCAGTGAACTTTCAAGTAGCTAATGCTTTGGCTTTAGTCCCAGAACCGGACAGGCCGCGCGAATTACCGAAAATTATAGCCCAGGCTTACAAAACTATTGGCAGAAATAGCCTGGGAGTTAAGCCTTTTGCTAAATCGCAACAACAATCGCAACAACAACAACCAAAAACTCAATCTGAGAAAGATGAGAAACCAGTCTTTACTAAAAAGAGCTGGAGGTTGAAAAAACAGGGTAAGCAACAAATGAAACCGGGGTCGAGAGGCGCATCCCCAGTTTCCGTCTCTTCTGAACGCACTTATGATTTGCGCGATAGGGCGAGAATTAAATCTCCGGATAGGTTTCAGATCCCTGATACGCGTTCTCCTCGTTCTTCACAGGCACAGACAACTTCGCAGGCCGGTGGAGGAGATCGCCAGGATAGAGGAAGGGGTCGAGAGGCTCCCCAGGGACGAGACCAACCTCGACAACAAGTCAGAGGGAAAGCAGAAGAATTTCAATGTTCTCGCCCGCAATTTCAGAAGAAGAAAGTTGCCGCTGTAACAGCGAGATATGCCACAGACGGTGAGAACGAGACTCCTGAATTGGACGTGGGCAGTGACCCTCCTAGACAGCGCCGCGGAAGTTACCATAGTGCGGGAGGTGCTACGTCCTCATGTGGAGGCGACAGCAACTGAAACATTCATTACTGTCGAGACAGCAGACACCAGAGTGGCACCCCCTGACAGACTATTTAATATTGTCATTCAAATTGAAGGTGATATACAGCGTGTAATTAAAGGGATTTTTTGGGAAAATCTGACCTCTTCGTACGACATTTTGTTGGCAGAGGCGGATTGGCCACCCCCATTTGTACTTGCTGCGCGTAAAGGGGAGGAGGTAATCCTTCCGAGCTTTTCTCGACATGTCCCAAAGGACAAAGCGGAGTCTCTTGCAGCTGAGTGGGCTGTGTCCCTGGCTCCAGCGTTATACCGCAATCACGTGGGCTGGGATGAGGACTCTCCCCCCATGAAATACCTTTGCGGTCGCTGCCACAGCCACAACCCCAATATCCCATTAAACGGGAAGCAAAAGGCCCCGTTTCCGAAATTCTGACTCAGTTAGAATATCAGGGAGTAATTGAAACATGTGTATCACCAATGAATAATCCCCTTTTCGCGGTTTCTAAACCCGATGGATCGTACCGCTTGGTTTTGGATTACCGACATTTGAACTCTCATTGTCGGACCTTTGCGGTGCAAAACACACATAGTTCTGCGCTTGTAGACAGTCTTGTTCGTAAAAAATATAAAACGACACTTGACCTCTCCAATGGATTCTACACGCACAACTTAGCCCCGGAGAGTAGCCAATGGAGCGCTTTTACATCCGGTGGTAAATTATTCAAATTCCGGCGTTTACCTATGGGCTACAAGAACAGTCCAGGCGTATTCGCTGCCCGTGTTGTCTCTTTGTTAGACGGCATAGACCCAGATGCATGTTCGTACGTCGATGACATTTATCTGACGGACGACGAACTATTCCTGCATCTTTCCCGAGTGGACCGCATTATTCTAGAATTTGCGGTTTTAGGTTATAAGTTTAACTTTGCCAAATCTCACATTGCTGAATTTACCGTTTTGTTCTTGGGCTATGAGCTCAACAATGAAGGTAAGGGCTTAGCCCCCATTTCCTAGAGAAATGTGCACTTTTGTGCCCTCCTACTACTCTGAAAAAACTTCAGTCTTTGCTGGGTTTTCTGAACTTCGGGCGTACTTACATTCCCGAATATGCCCAGCGTATCAAGCCACTGTATGCCTTGATACAACCTAACTTTTCGAAGTCATGCTGGCTTCCGGAGCATACCTCCATTCTGCAGTCTTTGCAGACAGACCTTCTTGAGTCTAAATACTTGTTGACTCGTGATAACCACACAAACCTGGTGATTAGAATAATTCCAGGGGCAGTGGGTTTCACGTACTTAACCTTCAACGAAGGTGACACAGTTCCAATCGCATACAAGTCACATCTTTACACTTCCGCGGAAATGCGCTTTTCCTCTGTGGAAAAAGTTTTAACAGCAGTGCAAATGGCGATTCTTAAGGAACGCGCACTGGCACAGGGAAAACGCATTCTGGTGGTAACACCATATCCTGCTCTAGAGGCAGTGACAAAGGCAAGTGTTCCGAATTCTAAAGCTTTGCACCCCCGTTGGATTCAATGGGCAACCTCTTTGACGTCTCCGGATGTCACTTTCATCTTTGATTCTTCTCTACAGACTCAGGAGTTTTTACAGTATGAATTCGTTCATCCACCTCCTCTGTCATTGCTACCGCTTGAGGATTACGAATGTGTGATCTACACCGATGGTTCGGCACAACCGGCCACGGGTTCCAAGCATGCTTATTCAGCCGCATGTGCTATTGTTGCAGGTACCTTTGTGAACGGAAAGTTCAAATCTACTGTGGTGCACACTCAGGCACTCGGGGACAGTACTGCACAATTGGCCGAGCTGCGTGCATTGGTGCTCGCACTTGAGTTCGCTAATCCGGATGTGACCACTCTAATTGTATGCGATTCTTATTACTGTGTTCAATCTTACAATGACAATCTGTTCTTTTGGTCGCAAAACGACTATAGAGACGCCAAAGGTAGCACAATTAAGCATAAAATGCTTTGGGTACGGGTGGCAGATTTGCAACAACGTCTGCCCCTCACACAGGTGGTTCACACACTTGGCCATCAGCGGGTGGGCGCACACGCTGTTGGTAACGGTTTGGCAGACGAAGCAGCCAAATCAGCAGTAGTCACGTGTTCAGTAGCAGCAGTTACTAGATCCATGTCTAAAATAGATACTGATATTTTAGCAGCTATTGCTGCAACAAAAGAAGGTGCTAATTACCCTAGGGGTTTTCCTTCCAAATATTCTTATCAGTTAGGTCCTGAACAGGCTCCTTATGTAACAATACCCGACGTTGGCGATCGGCTGATCCCCAACGCGGACCGCAGACTTTCCTTGATAACGGCTGCACACGAAGGCATGGCTTTGGCTCATGCTGGAGTGTCTGCGACCGTTTCCATCTTGCAGCAGCGTTACTGGTGGCGTGGTTTATACAAAGACACCCGTACTTATGTGCTTTCTTGTGACGTTTGTCAACAGATTAAGCCTTCTACGGTTACAAGACCACCACAGACCCGCTCTGCATTTCTAACAGACCCTTTGGGTGTGTTTACCTGGATCACTGCGGTCCATTTTCTTCAGACACTGCCTATAAATATATCTTAGTGGCAGTGGACTCGTGCACACGTTTCATCTGGGTCTGGCCACAACGGAGTGCTGACGCTCGAAATGTCATCAGGGATTTGCGTGTCTTTGTGGGAATTTTCGCCTGTGGCACCTTCCATTCTGACCAAGGTCCAGCGTTTGCCTCGAAGGCTTACAAGGACGCAATGGGTTCACTGGGGGTGCGGGTGAAATTTTCGTCTCCGTATCGGCCTGAGGGCAACTCGATCGTTGAACGAATGAACCGTGACTTAAAGCAATCCTTGACAGCTAGAGTCTTAGGTACTGGCAGGAACTGGCTGGCCCACTTGTATACCGTACAACGTGCACTTAATAATCTCCCTAGAAGACCTCTGGGTGGGCGGACCCCATACGAAATGCTCTTTGGCATTAGGATGTTTGTGCCTGACCTTGATGGTCTAGACATGGCGGCGCAATCCGCCATCTTTGATGTAGATAACCATTCTACTATGTTACAGGACTTACAAGAAGCCCGAGACAAACTTGCAATCGCACATTTACCTTCAGCCACAGACCCTGCACTGCAGATTCCGGTGGCCGGCTGGCTTCCGAAGATTGGAGATCTGGTTCGAGAGAAGGTGGAGAACAAAAAAGAATTCGGCCCCTCTTATCGTGCACCGGTTCCAGTCCTGGGCTTGAAGGGAACACGTACAGTAATCCTACCACCACTTCCTGGTCGCAAGGAGAACAGATACATCTCAGTGGAAAATGTCAAGCTACAACATCTGGCCGATCCTGAATAGCGTTACACCAGCGGTCTCTTGCCCTGCCATTTACCGGACAAGTGTTCGTGGCCCTCCTGCCCGAACGGTCACTGATGTTGCCGTTGAGATGGATGATTTGCCTGAAAGCTCACTCGAACACCCGGTTTCCCCCGGCAACGACGAGAATGAGTATACCTATCCCGATAACGAGTCGGTGGCACACTTACCAACAACGCCACTGAGCCCAACGAGTTATTCTTTTGATTCGGATTCCACCTCATCTATTGTCCCGTCCAAGTTCAGTATTTTTGTATCCTGGTTCAGAGACAAGTTTTTGATTCCCCCTGGACATACATCTGGTTGGTGCTGTTCCTAATTTTTTTGTTCATGTCCATTGGCTTTGTCACGGTGTTTTTTCTACTCATCAATGGTCACTATTTACCAGAACGCTCTGCTGTGAACAGTGTCGCTGGAACTTTGGCACCACATTCCTCATCTCACATCATGAAGCGTGACCACACATTTGTGAACATTTCAGCTTTTCCAGTTGCTGATGGCATCGTATGGGATGCGGTAAATTTTCAGATTCATGGACCGACAGAAATTATTAATGTACCAAATGTCCTTCGAGTTTCGATGGGTGATGTCGTAAAAAGTAATATTCATTCTGACGATTGGGATGTGCATGCCGTTGAAGCATTGTTTGCTGATTTAAAATATTATGCTTCCTTTAATGCTGAAGATTTGTACATGAATTCTGCAAATTATGCTGATTTGTATTGCTTCCAGCATTGGGGCAACCACTTTGTCCATAAACCAAGTGCACTGCGTGGTCCTTTTAACTACACCCAGTGGGAGCATTGTCCAACACCTTTACCTGGTAGCTCCCAGACTCTTAGAAATAAATTTGCTTATTTTTCAAATTTTGATAGATCGAACCCTGGGTCCTATTATTTTAAATTAAACGCACCATCCACTCAGAAAATCATGTTGACCCACACCAAATTGCTATATTCGGGTTCCTTTTTGAGCGCCTTAGCTGTGGGTGGTTATGAGTACTGGAAGGACACAGTGGATTTGAAATCAATATGGGGCTCAAAACCATGGCAGGTGCAAGGCACTGAAGCCTTGCACCGTGCTTGCCTTATCCCGGCCCAAATGGTGTTTCTGAATACTTCCATCTATCAGACTACGTGTTGGGGTTTGGCTACAACTAAACAATTAAACGCGCCTTCCATTCCATCGTTGTCTTCCACTCACAACGAAAGCTTGCACTCTAATATGTCCCTTGCCACTTTGCAAGCTTTGTTTCAGAACAATTCGTTTAATGTTTCTACGCTTGTTCAGTCACCCTGGTTGGCTTGGCCCATATCATCTAATGCGTGCCAATTGCGTTTTCACGACTCAGTCCCTGGATACAAACAGGATAGACCAGATCCTAGGTTTTCTAACTCCCGTACTGTTACAACATATTCTGTTGGTAAATTATGTAAACAGTGGTTGCAGCACTCTTCCCTAGAATCTGTTAAACAACATTTATCCCTCCTATCAGGCAACATTGATCTGTCCGACTTTATTCTGGGACCCCGTGGTCCACGACCTAAGAGATTCATTTATGAAGCTTATAATGAACTCTGGAAGCTGTCGCAAATGGAAGCTGCTTCCCGTCTACGGGAAATAGACCAAGCAAATTTGGAAAAGGTGCTTGCTGTTGTTGACAATAGTATTAATACCCTGTCTTCCCGCATTTACACGTTAGAGAATATTGTGTCCTCTGTTGTTGATATTGTACAAGATGATGTTTCTGTGTTGTACCATGGTCAGAATCAATTACGTTCAGTTATGCAGTTTGCGTGGACTTTGCAAACACTTAAGTTGGGTAAAGTTCCTTGGCATTTTTTGAACACCACAGCCTTATTTCTGCCTTTTAATTTAACTGACAAACAGCAGTTCATGTCCATGAAGGATGCAGCATACACTCTGTTACATATCGAGAAAGTGGAGCCCTTACCATTCTCTGTGGCGGAATTGGATTCTGCTGTGTGGCTAGTTCATGGAATTATCGCCTTGCCTTTTTCTTTATTTGAATTTAGCTCGTGCATGAAGCATTATCCTGTGGGCCATTTCCAGCCCTTGGGAAGTGCCTTCCTGCATGAACTTTGGTCCCTGCCTTTCATGTATAAATGCCTTAGAGACGAAAAGGAAGTTTTTCTCACGGGGGAGTCTTGCGATTCCACTGTGGGTCATTCCCTTATTTGCAAACACATTAAATTGCACGGGGCTTGTAACGTTTCGGCTCCGAATCTTGCTTGTGTGTTAAAGGGTATTCCTGCTCCGGCTATTTCTCCTACTTTCACTGTGCTTTCGAATGGTAGCTATCTGCTTTTGAATAACCAAAACTGCTGTGGCATGCTGGCCGGCATACCGTATATTGTTACAGTTTCCCACAGGGTTGTCTGCTGCAAAAATGTGCTTTTTCCTCCCCCGCACGACATCATAGATAGTTCCGTTTGGCCTTCCATTCCTACTCTGAAGGCGGATTTCAACAAATTGAGCAGAATAAAGGCGCTATTATTGAATCAGGAGGTTATGCTCACGTCCGCCCGGGAGACATTCATTCTCCAGGTGGCAAGTACCCACAGTGAAATACAGGCCCTTTTGAACACTAACCTCCCACAACATTTCGGTGAACTGATTCACCGTGTTTTTAATGCATCTCGCACTGAGGGTCTGGTACACTTTTTTAAGGTTGTGGGTTCCGGCCTTGTGACCTCTTTTCAAACTATTTTTGGTGTGATACCGGCTTTTATTCATTCCATTTTTTCCAGCGTCTTTGGTGGCTTCCCATTAATCCTCGCTTTGGCGGCTGGTGTACTGCTGTTGGTCTGTTTTCTGCGCCATGGCTGCTCCCCGATGGGCCCTTCTCGGCCCAGGTCGGCTCCAGCTGCTCCATGAGCGCATCCTCGCTGGCTTCGGTGTCCTGCCATTGGCGACGCTGAGTGTGTCCTATACACTTTCTTTTCGCTTTGCGTATTTCACTTGCGTGCAACCGGTGCTGTCTTGCATCCGCTGTCCTTTCTCCTGGACCATGGATTATTGCCTCTCCAATACGTCGTTGTCTGTTCCGGATTTTGTTCGGTTGGTGGGTCCCTTAGAGGCCCATGAACGGGACTGTTCCGTTGCAGGCTGCATGACGCGTGCGGCTGCACTGGGGATTTTGGCACAATGGGATATCTGGGCGGCTGCTCAGAATCTCCTACAACAAAGTTATATTGAGTACCACGCAAGTTGTCCCGCATTGCTATTTGATGCTCCCTCCTGTGAAGAGCATGTCTGCAGTTTTGATTTATTGGACTGGATGGCGTCACTGTTTTCTGACGATTCCAATGATGTCCTCTTAGAGGGTGTGGCGTTTTTCTGCACTCACACTCTGATGGATTAACATGGCCTTCGCTCTCTGTGACCTGCCTCGCTGACTGTATTTTTTCATCTCAAACATTTTTTTTCTTTCTCTTCCCCTCTCCCATTCGTTGTCCTTCATGGGGACTGCATCGACTATGGACGTTTCGGTTCTGCTCAGTCGATTTGAACTCTGCCTGCGTCCTTGGTATTGGCCGATGGACTGCTCAGGGGAGGGTGTCATGTGGTTTGTGGCCTCCTGGTCTGCTTTGCTGCGCTGACTTAGGCCTGGCTGCCATGATGCCTTTTTTGCGCACGTTATTCTAAGCCGTTGTTCTATCAGCCTCTGCTCCTGCCAAGTTATTTTAGAACTGTCTGCATTTTCTGTCTTTCACCTTTTCTCCTGTTCCCTTTGGGCTACGTCTGCACATCATGTACAAGGTCGAAAAACAACGTCCCTTGTTCTTGCTGATCTGGCCAGTCCCTCGCACCTAGACATAACACTATGTACAGCTGCCATGGAGAAATTTGTGTGCTTTTAATATTGCGCTTTTCACGCTTTAGCCACACTTGGAGAAATACCTTTCCAGGGAGAAGAGCTGTGATTGTCTGCTGATGTAGACTTTGCATCTAGACACTGAGGTATGGGGGTTCGCTAGACAATGCCCAGAGGTCTTCTATTTTTATAATAAATTAGCTACTAGCACGGGGAGGGTGGTAAGGTCATTTAGCCCTATATCCACTGCTTTATGAAATGCTTTCCCCGTTTGTATTCTATGGTGTTGTAACTATGCTGCTTATATTATTCTTATGCATTATGCTGATAGTACTGACACGTGTACTGTATCTGAGAGCACGCTAGTTGAAATAAACATTTTAAACTATACAGTGTCTCTTCTTACGCATGTTGTGGACAGGTATGAGTGAGTGATGAAAGGGTGTTCTTGCTACTGCGAGTCCTGAGAGAGAGATACCGTGTTCTGGGTTGTCTAATCATTGGTAACCTTGTTGGTAATGAGACGCTAAGGCTAGTCGGGTTGGGGTTTTAGGTGCTAAGGTTTATGGTTGGATCACCACTATATTCCGAGGTCCTATAATCCTGTGCATAGCTCTGTATATGTGCAGAATCCCTACAACAGTTCCAGCGGATAGCTACCAGATAGGTAAAGGAGCAACCCCCTCCTCTGACTATTTCGATTTGTGTGGAGTTTTGGCTAGAGCGAGGCTGCCAGACCTAAGGGCGCGAGAGAGAACACAGAACTCCAGTTTGTCCTGCAGTACTCTGGGGCCAAGTTTATACAATGCTCTGTGCGCATGCAATGAGTGCTTAAACTTGGCTCTTTGTCTGATAGGCAGCCAATGTAAATCTTTCAGACAGGCCGAGGCCGAACTGTACTTGGGTTTGTTGCGAACCAGTTTGGCTGCAGCATTCTGTACAACTTGTAGGCGGGAAAAGAGATAGTCGGCCGTGCCAACATAAAGTGCATTCCCGTAGTCCAGATTGCTGGTCAGTAGAGCCTGGGTAATGGGTTTTCTCCAGTTCAAAGGGATCCACATAAAAAGTCTCCTAAGTAGTTTTAGCGTGGCAAAACGTTTCCACAAAGTGCTCGGACTTGGTCCTGCATGTTTAGTGCATTATCTACCAGGATCCCAGATTTTTCACCACACGTTTGGGCATGGGGGCAGTGCCTAGTGGCTGGGGCCACCACGTTGTGTCCCAGACTGAAGATGCATTGACAAAGAGCAGTATTTCTGATTTGTCGGTATTTAATTTCAGGCAGTGGGCTGACATCCAGTCAGCAGTTTCAGAGAGGCAGTGTCTCAGATTCCTTTTGGTGGTCTCATAATTCTCCTCAAACGCAATCAACAACTGGGTATCATCAGCGTATGACCAGATGTTGAAATTCCATTTCCTGCCAATTGTAGCCAGGGGAGAGACATACGCATTGAAGAGGGTCGGACTGAAGGAGGCTCCCTGCGGAACACCACATTTGATGGTTTTGGGGTTGGAGGTAAAGGAGCCCATTTTTACTGATTGGGTTCTATTCAGCAGAAAGGAGTTGAACCATTGAAGGGTTTTAGAATGGAGCCCTTTATTATATAAAGTTCTTAACAATTGGTCATGTGAAACGGTATCAAATGCTGCTGACAGGTCCAAAAGGATCAGGCCAGCAGCTTTATTCTGGTCTAGTAAAAGTCTGATGCTATCAAGTACGGCCAGCAGGGTGGCTTCGGTGCTATTGGAAGCCCCGAAGCCGGTCTGAGTGGGGTCCAGAAGCTCATTTACCTCAAAGTAGTCGATTAGATGTCGGTTAATCAATCTCTCGTTTTTTGATCGGTGACCTCTATGCCAGCTTTTTTTGCCAGGGGGGATACAATAGTTAGTTTCCAAGACTCAGGGAACACGGGAGTATCTAGAGAATGATTAAAAATGTGTGTAACATAGGAGCAAAGAACTGGCATAAGATGAGAAAAGATAAAATGTAGACAGGGACCGAGCAGAGAACCTGATTTGACCTCAGACATGGCTTTAGCCACTTGTTCTTCTGTGAAGGAGACAACATTTCCTATGTGGGAGTGGGCACCAGGATGGGGTTCCAGGGTTTCCCAGTCAGTGTCCTCAGGGAGAGCTGTTTATTAAAAGTAGAGTACATTTGGGTAATTTTGTCAGAGAAAACGTTGCTAACATTCTTGCACTTGTCTGCCTATGGGGTCAGAGTTTGTACCAGGCCCGCTGGTTTACATAGCCCCTTCACAATTTTGAATAGTTCTTTACTGGAATTGCTGTTAGCTTTGATTCGTTTTAAGAAATGCGCTTTCTTTGCTTGTTCAAGGGCTGTGTGGTAGTACTTTCTTTCAGTTTTATAAGATAATCTGTCGTTCAGATCTTTAGCAGTTCTCCATTTATGTTCTAACGATTTACATTTCCTTTTTTGGCACCTAAGGTTGGCAGAGTACCACCTGTCAGGTGAGTTTCTTATAGATTTGTTAACTATCTTCGGGGCACATACGTCCACTGAAAAAGTGATCTCAGAGGCTAAGGTGTCGACCATTACCTGGACTGGGGGAGACCCTAAGAATGCCTGATCTCTTAGTGGAAAATGCGAGGCAAACAGTTCAGGAGTAATAAGGTCCCAAGGTCGCTTTACCCCTGTCGAAGGAGTACCTGAGTAAGGTTCATTGGCTGGCAGTGAGAAGGAAAATGTATTAGATAATAGTCAATCCAAATGAGGGGCTTAATTTCTGCGATCTTTAAAGACTCAATGTTGGAAAATAAAAGGTCTAGGGTGTGTTCAGCAATATGGGTGGGTTCATTGACCCATTGTTTGAGTTGTAAGATCTGCATGTCGTCTTTTAGTTGTTTGCCCCTAGAATCGGTCCTGTCTTCATAGTGGATATTAAAGTCACCTATAACTAGAAAATGGTTTTGTTTCAAGAAGGAGGGAAATAGTTGGGCTAGTAGGTTGGTGCTGAATTCGGGCTTATAGCCTGGAGGTTTGTAAATGACTGCACCTCCGAGTGTTTTGTTGTCCCCACTAGAGACTTGGAATATCAGAATTTCGTGTTCACCTAGTGACATTACTGGTTCAGGGAGACAGGTAAAACAGTCTTTAAGAATAATGGCAATCCCTCCTCCTTTCCGCCCCCGTCTGCCGCATTTTAATAGTTTATAGCCTGCAGGAAGGGCTGAGGCAATATCAGGGGAATTATTGCCATCTAACCAGGTTTCTGTGATAAAGACCAGATCTGTTTTTTCCTGTTAAAATGTCCCAGATCTCCAGACTATGTTTGGGCAGAGAACTGGAGTTTAAATAAATGCAGTTTAATAAGTGCCCGGACAGATTGCCTCTATCTAAAGGAATTCGTTCTGTCATTGGCCAGCTTACCTATTTGCAGTTGAGGCAAGAGAAGGGGCCCTCCGTCTCTCCTGGGGGCGTCTTGGCACAAGCTATAGCAGTGTGTGTTTGGGCTTCGCCTATTTTAATGAGCGCCTCTCTTGAATAACAGATCAGGTGTCTGGAGTGAGACTGAGAAGGGGCAGGGTTCCTGGCCCCTGGTCCCGTTCGGGCACGGACAGGCGCAGACCGGCTTGCCTTTGGCGTGCCGGGGGCGCGCAGGCTGCGCACGTACGTGCTGCGGCCGTGCTTTTCAATCCCCTTGGGCTCGGCATCTAGACCGCCGACCCTCGCACCAGTGTAGAACCGGAACTTCCGGTGGTGCTTCACTCTGGCCGCAGTTACGGCTTCCCCCACAAAGTGCACAGGCTTTTTGTGGAAAGAAATCAGTAATTTCTCCTAGAATTGGATTTTTTTGTTGCAGATGAAGGACAACATAGTTTTAAATCAGTGCTTAATGTACCTGCAAACATTTGCCGGATCTAAACAGCAAAGTTCTCCTGGTGTCTTGAATTTGGTGCTTTTATTTTTAAAGTTTCTTTCTGTGCCAAAAGTCATGTTAGTCATTGTATTGATATTCTGCAAAGCTCAGAGTAACAGGTAGAGTGTCTGCCTTTGCTTGAGACAGTTCTACCTACCAGTGTTTACTCTGCATTTGGGGGAAATTTGGCATATTTATGTGTTTTTATTATTGAAACTGTTTTTCTCACGCACCCATTTTTCATCCCCGAGTCAGCGCATGTGTTTAAGTGCCCGATCGTGACTTGACACGGCCCCCAATTTGGAGGTCATGTTTTTCCGCTTTGTTAGTGGTTTAGTGTTTGAAACTACCAGCCATATTTAGTCATGGTCACAGCGCTGGCACGCTGTAACAGGTAAAGTGTTTCCCTTTGTTTGAGACATTTCAGCCTACCAGTGTTTACTCTGCATGACTCTATGCAGCTTTGGGGGAAATTTGGCATATTATGTGATTTTATTATTAAAACTGCTTTTCTCACTCACCCATTTTTCCTCCAGGAGTCAGTGCATGTGTTTAAGTGCCCGATCATGACTTTACACTGCCACCATTTCGGAGGTCACATTTTTCCACTTTGTTTGCTGTCTAGTATTTGGGACTATCAGCCCTATTTAGTCATGGACACAGCGCGGGCACACTGTAACAGGTAGAGTGTCTGCCTTTACTTGAGACAGTTCTGCCTACCAGTGTTCACTCTGCATGACACTGTGCCGCATTGTGGAGGGGGGGAATTTGGAATTTGTATGTGTTTTTATTATTGAAACTGTTTTTCTCACTCACCCATTTTTCATCCACGAGTCGGTGCATGGGTTTAAGTGCCCGATCATGACTTTACACCTCCGCCATTTTGGAGGTTGCGTTTTTCCACTTTGTTAGCGGTCTAGTGTATAAGACTATCAGCCCTATTTAGTCATGGTAACAGCGCGGGTGCGCTCCCAGTGTACCAAAGGCATGCCATAGGCAAGCCCGTCTGCGCCCGTCCGTGCCCGAACGGGTCCAGTGGCCAACAACCTGCCCCTTCTGGGTCCAATAGAATATCTTTCTCGGTGGAACAGTTAAAAGCCTTTTAGCCCTTATGTCACTTGAGCTTTGGACTTGCTGAAGGATTTCAACAAAGCAAGAGCTATTCGTTCAACTTTCAGCCTGCATATCCACTCCACAATGGTTTTATTTCTGATATTTCAGAGCATTATGAACAATACTAGGCATGACTGTTGGTTCAACATCTTTTTGAGTTTTTAGAGGAGCATGTTCCGAATCCTTGTTCATTACAGAAACATGGCTTCATGAGGCATCCACGCTGGACTTAATTGCTGCTCTTCCTCCTAACTATTCTATTGTAAGAAGGGGCAGAGCAGATAGGCTCTGAGGTGAAATAGTGATAGTTTTCAAAGACATATATAAATGTCAATTGCAAGATTTTTCCATTCCATCCTACGAGGCTATATGTTTTGCACTGGGACTTTCTTCTCTGTTCACTCTCTCTGGTGCTCTGATCTACTGCCCCCATGGTAATGCAAGTAGTTGGGCCACGTCACTGCCTGCTATCTTAGCTCCCTTAATCAGCCAATGTTGTAGTGTTGGGGGACCTGAATGTTCATTTCGATTACCGGTTATGTAGTATGGGTCAGACTTTTATATAGATTTACAGGCATTGAACCTGAGTCTGATGAACTTCTCCCCCACTCATCAAGCAGGTCACCTGCTAGATCTGGTCTTTCCCAATATTAAACATCTCCTCTCCCTTTCTTCAATACCTCTTGTGTGGTCGGATCATCTGGCGGTCCCTTTAAATTTAGCTTTTTCCCCTGTTACTGTCATATATTAGAATTGCACAGGAGCACGTGTTCCCAACTCCCCTCCAAGAACCCACTGCACTCTGGACTTTACTTAACCCTAGCACAGCTGTGCCTCAAGGGGGGAATGGGAGAAAAGGGGAAGGGGAAGAGAAGAGACAGTCTAAACAGTGGTTTGCCTAAAAGGGTTCTTCTGGTCTTCTTATTGGTTCTTCCTAGTCGTCTCCCTTCTGGTTGTTGAGGAACTGTAAAAGAACATTTAACATGCATTATCCTACTCACCCTTTCTCCACCCTTATGTTACTCTAAATATCTCTTATTCTAGTAATTATAACATACCCTTGCTGTATCAGACCTTAGCTCCTCTTCTATAATTATTACGATTGTACTTCTTCAAAAGTTGAATGAATTCAAGTGTCAGCTTACTTCTTGGTCTTAGTAACATTCTTATCTGCACATACATAATGCAATTAATGTTCGTTTTTTCCCCAATAGGGAGGTCCTTGCGTGTCAGCCGATACTCGTTTGCCACGTTGAATCGATTGCTTCTCAGGTGAGTCTTTTTTTTCTTTTTTCTTTCCTTGTCTTAGTCTTTTCTCGTAGTGATTTTCTTCCTAGGCTCAAATGCAAATATTTTTACCTTGTCATCTCCGAGTGTTATATTATTATATTATCCTTACTGAGAGGGGAGTTTCGGAAGTACACTAGTCTCAAATTTAATCTGCTGGAGAGGCTGGGATTCACACTCTTAATGGATACGCTATTCCATAAAGACGGAGACTCCGATATACGCGAGTCTCGATAGGATTGAAAAAGACAGAGAGCGTTCCGACTCACTACGGAGGCGCTTATCTCTGAAAGGATTTGTGAGTGGACTTGTGCTCTGACTCCAGTCTGCAGTGCCTACTGCTGCCGTGAGGGGAACGGCAACCTTGCCCATCACTCCTGCCGTGAGGGAAACGGCTTTCCATCGCCGCAATCCAGCGCCGTGAGGGGAACGGCCGACCGGGGGACTACATCCCCCAGAATCCCCTGAGCCCGCTCTCCCAGTGACGCCGCAGCTGCGCCAGGACAAAAGCACCGCCGTACTCCCGCGGTGCGGGACGCGCGCTGGCGTGCCTGGGCCGTGCCCGGGCGAAGGGCGGGCCCGTCTGCGCCCGTCGGAGACCGGAAGAGGCTGGGCTGGGCCATACCCTTTGATTCATCTTAACGGATTCAGCCGTATGGGAACATCTCCTTACCAGATTGATTTTATAATCACATATTCAAGGTACAGTGCACATTTCCCTTACTTGTAGGTTCTACGCTTTCGTTTTTGTTAAATAACCCTGTTTCACATACATCTGAGCGTCTCTTTTTTAGTGGAATCTGAAAGTAATGTGTTTTCCCCCCTCTTTTGCAAACTTAGACATTTGATGATCAGCTCATTGGTAAACAGGATCTTATATTATAAAGCGTTTTTCTATTGATCAGCCATGAGCAAAGGAAGCTATCTAATGGTCAGGGGGGCTCGCAGAGATCTAATGCAGTTGGCTCAAGTGGGACTATAGATTCCTTTTTGATGAAAGCTGCTAATGTTATTACAAAGGAAATAGCCCTAACCGAAAAAAGGTTGTCTCTTGGAATCTGAGAAATTAGTTCTGGCATCAGCGAGGGAGGATGAAAGGCTGACTAGCACTGGAATGATATCCCTGCCAATGTCTGGAATACCATCGACAGCAGGTCAATGCGAGGAGGAGGGAGCACCAAGCTGCACTTCTGTTGCAGTCTCGACTCTGGGTGAGGATCTGGGCAGCCCACCTTCCAAACGAAAGAGAAACGGCGGCAGAGGAACTTTGAGGAAATCACCGCTGCCTCAAACTCTCAAACCCCCTGTTGTTTGTACCTGTGAATGTAAAATTGAACTGTTGCTGGACAATCTTACTACTAAGCTGGGGTCTTTGACTAAGGACTTGTTGGCGCCCATATTTTTAAAACTGGATGAAATTGAGCTGAAATTTAATTCTTTTATCTCCATGCATAAACCATGCCCCTCTGTTAGTGACACAAAAACAAGGGGGAGGGGGGACACCTGTCCGGAACCTGGTGGTGTGATCCAAGTGCCGCAGATGAACAGCCCCCAAGATAACACTGCACCATCTCTAATTAGCATATCTAGCATTAATCACATCAACCACAAAGCTGGGGAGACTGCCACTGCTTTGCCCACGGCCCAGACGGAAGGTCAGGTAAAAACTAAGGTAGGCCCATCACCCATACACCCCTCCTCAGCCCCAAACACGGCCATAGCCAAAAATTTTAGTACCATCGACCTTCCCCCCGAATCAGCGCCTCTAGTCGCCATCTTAACAGGGGTACCCACACTTACTCCTGGCACCAAGGAAACAACTCTGGATCTTATGTATAAGATGGCTCATTGGTGTAATAACAATGTGGAAAATGGCCCACAGTTTACTGCCGACATCATTATGGCCAGAAGGGTGGGGTGGGTAGGCTATGGGACTAGGAAAACTGTGGAGGGAGACTGTATTATTGTCAATTTTAAGAATCCCAAGCAGGCAAGAGCAATGGTAGGCTGTCAAGTCAGGGATGGTACTAAGTCCCGAATTAGAATAGCCTCTTTATTATCTTTTTATCCCCCTAAACGGCCCCCGAGAAATTCCGATTGGCAGTTTCCACTCAAGCCGGCCAAGCCCCATCAACAAAGAAATGTGAATTCAGGGTTAATTTTGACTAACCGTTTCCTACCTTTAGATTGCCCATTGAGCCTTGATGAAAATGACTGACTATCTCCTGTGGTTATAAATACCCCAGGCAAGCAGCCAGTATTAAACACCTCCACTAACCCATGTGTTTTTGTGCCCACACCTCCCCCTCTACCACTGCTGAATAATGTATCTACACCCATTTCTACCCTGGTTAATTCTGTAGATCCTACTGTGAAAGTATTGTCCTGGAACATTGCAGGCCTTAGGTCTAAACAGGGTAACATTGCTTGGGAACAGTTTCTTAGAATACATCACATTATTGCTTTACAGGAAACATGGGAACCTGAAAACTGTTTTTACCTAGATGGTTATACTACGTTTTGTAAATATGCTGTCCCCTCAAATATGGGAAGAGCCAGAGGGGGTCTGCTTTTAATGTTCTCACTAAAGCTCTCTTATCAAGCAAAATTGATTTATTGTCGCTCACCTAATGTGTTAGCAGTGGCATTGTCACGCAAGAATTTCCCCACTCTGTTAGTGGTCAATTTTTATAACTCGCACACTAGATCACATGAGACAGAACATCTCTTAGCTATGGAGGCTTTATTAGAAAGCTATGGGGAAGGAAGTCAAGCCTACCACGACACACTAATTCTTGGGGACTTCAACATCCATCAGTGCAGCCTCAATTGTATTCCCACAATGGAGAAGGATGACGGGCATGATGATCTGTTTAATCATTTTGAGCATACACCATCGGGTATTTATTTAGAAAGCTTTCTTTCAGACCACAATTTGTTATGTCTACAGCAATCAGATCCCTCAGCACTGGTCCCCACCTATGCAGGCAGTGGTAGTTCTAGTGTTATTGACTTCAGCATGATATCTGTATCACTAGCACCAGTTGCCAACAACCTAAGTGTCACGTGGAATTGCCTTAGTGATCATAATCCCTTAACACTGGATGCCTCCCTTTTGGCCGCATTGGAGGGGCGAGCCACAAGTCAAATTGCTAACGAAAATATCAGCACTAAACACCAAGCTAGGAGACTGAACTGGGAAAGGATTACACCGGTGAGTTTCTTAGATAATCTATATTCAACCTGTGCACCGGAGTTCCAAGTGTGTATGGACCCTGCTTCACAAGACAATGACACTCTCGAAGCTTTTGATAGTATTATTAAGCAGGTGGCAACTGACCTAACTTCTAACTCTAGAACAAGTTCCCCAAATAACAAAAGGTGGTTTGACAAAATGTGCTCAGTTACTCACAAGGAACTAAAACAGGCCCTGATGCAAAAGCCAAGGGACGCTATATCGATTAGGCATTGCAGGAAGGCCTATAAACTTGCAATCCAGGCAAGGAAGAAACAGTTAAGGGAACAGGCCTGGGAAGCACTTACTAAAGCCAGCATTTTGGCCGACAGTACTAGATTTTGGTCGGTGGTTAATAGTAATCCTGGGCAAAGCACTACGCTACGCTAGCGTAGTTTGCGAAGTTTGCGCTACTTCGCACAACGCGAATTGCACGTAGCACAGTGCAAACACACGTAGCGTAGCGTAGCGTAGTGCAGCGGTCATTTTTGCTTGCTCGCGGTCCTCAACGTCAAGTTGGCGACCGCGAGCAAGCAAAATGACATCCCGGCGAGACTTTTTCCTCGTTCGCGATCAGCAACATCAAGTTGCCGATCGCGAGCGTGGAAAATAAACCTCCCGGCAAGATTCTCAACACGGGGAGGTCAGGTTTCTCATTGCGAGTGGTCGCGTATGCTCGCGACCGCTCGCGATGAGAAACTACCAGTCCGCGTTGAGAAAGCTGCCGCTCGAGTAAAAATCTACTCGAGCGGCAGTAAAAGACAGCTCGCACTGTACAAGATGCCGTTTTCAATGATTGCACAGTGCGGACAAGCATCCGGCACTGTGCAATCATTGCCAACAGTGCACTACGCAGTTCGCGTAGTGCTACGCGTAGCTCGCGTAGTGCGAACTGCACTTTGCGTAGCTTCGCGTAGCGCTACTTCGCGAACTACGCCCAGGCTTAGTTAATAGCCCTTACTTCTCAGACACACCTAATTCCAGTAGCGACTGCACAATACCAGCTGAGCTCTGGGTCCAGCATTTTAGTAACATCTATAGCGATACAAATTTGGAATCTGCCGCGGGACAATCAGTTCCCGGCTTACCTAGTAACCCCCTTATTTCTAACAGAGATGAGGTCCAAAAAGCCATTGTTTCAACTTCAGCAGGCAAGGCGCCTGGGCCAGATGGGGTTCCCGCTGACCTTTATAAAGCTGATCCAAATGTTTGGGCCAAGATTTTAACCCATGTTTTTAACGCAGTGTGCACTAAGGGTTTTCCCTCATCATGGGCCAAGGCGGTTATCGTCCCTATTTTTACAAAAGGAGCTCGGGACGATCCCGCCTGCTATAGACCAATTTCTCTTTTAGACTCCGTGGCTAAAATATTGGGGAAAGTAATTCTGGATCGACTTACAGGATACCTCGATCAGGCCAATATCATCTCTGACCTGCAGTATGGTTTTAGGCAGGGGAAAGGGACCTTGGAGCAGTGCCTAAACCTCCATCTAGTTATTGGAAAGTACACCGCTGACAAAAGAGGTACCTTACATCTGGCCTTCATGGCCCTAACCTCAGCTTTTGACTATGTCAACAGGTCTAAGCTGTGGTTAGTTTTACGTGATCTAGGGATAGATGCGGAGTTAGTGTCCTTTCTGCACACTGCCCATGAAAACACCACAGCAGCAGTAAGGTACAACACAGATGGTAGTTTGACTAATTCCTGGGAAGTAAAAAGAGGGGTCAGGCAGGGGTGCATTCTGGCACCTCTGCTGTTCACACTTTACATTAATAGATTGGGTGAAACCCTAACAGCTTGTTGTGAAGACATCCCCAGAGCGGGCTCCAAAATGATACCCGCACTTCTGTATGCAGATGATGCAGTTCTGCTGGCCAGAACTGCATTGGGCCTACAACGTCTTTAAAACTGTTTTATAAGTTTTATGGAAACATTAGACCTAACTACGAACTATAAGAAATCGCACAGTATGACCATAGGTTCAGGAAAGGCTGCAAAGGTCAAATTTTATTGCAAAGGGGCAGAACTGACTAAGGTACCCACGTTTCCTTATCTAGGGGTAGTTTTTGACGAAAAAGGATCCTGGGGTCCGCAAATCATACTTAAAAGGAACACCCTGGCCAGAGCCGCGGGGGCTACTTTGAATTTTGCAAAAAGATTGGGGTCTAAACCACTCCCTGAACTATTAAAGATCTACAACGCAAAATGCATCCCGATGGCTACGTATGGGAGTGACATTTGGGGGTATAAGGATGCGAAGGGGATCCAGGTAGCTGAGAATAATTATATGCGGAAACTCCTTGCGGTCCCCATCGCAACACCTGTTTTTAACGTGCATGAAGAACTGGGAGCTGGATATATCTCAGACGAGATTGCGGTTGCACCGTTGCTGCGCTGGCTCAGAACTTGGGCGTCCCCAGCACCAAATCTGGGCCAGCTCATAATTGGCAACTGCTCTACTCTGGATGGGGCCTTGCGCATCCCCTGGTTGAACTACATAAAAGAACAGACCGGATGGCTTGGCCACCCAGATCTGTCCCTGAACCCAGGGGTACTGAGCAAAACTGCTATCAGAGATTTTAAAAAGCAGTTTTTGGACAAGCGGCAGATGCTTAGGGAGGAGGCGGGAGTAGTAAAACCGTCTGTGAGGAGTTTTGTTATATTGAGTATGGGCCCACAGATGCAGCCTTATTTAACTTATGTTAACAAAGCTTATCACCGCTTTGTATTGACTAGATTTCACGTGAATCTGGTCCCTTGGCTCTTGGCATTTCCCCTAGGCTACTCGAAGCCTGATTCGCTCAAACCTTGCCCCTGCGACAATTTTTCAGACCAGGATACATTACATTTTATGTTTTTCTGTACTTTTTACGACCCTCAGCGCAGGTCTCACATTCTACCACTGTTTAAAGACAGACAGTTTGCTCAAGTGAGGCCGGCTTTGACCTATCTTCAAATGCTATCTTCTCCCACAGTTTGCTTGGGGGTTGCAAGCTTTTTAATAGCGGCCGTCAGATACAGGAAAAGCTTGTCGGCTCTAGAGTCAGTGTGCTCGGTTATTTAATGTGTACTTCACGAGACAGATCCAATATACTTTGGTCATTTATTTATTGCTTGTTTGTACCTTATATTGCTGCTCTGTTTGTATACCTATAGATGTTTGATGAATTTATAAATTGGAATACCTTTTTATCTACTCTGCATATAGCATTTTTAGAATATAATTTTTTAATGTTTTTTAAGGTTTTATGTACCAATGTCTTGCAATGAACTGTGTTTTTATGACTCTTAGCTGTCGAATAAAGTATCTTTGACTTGACTTGACTTGACTCTCTGCAGAGACACTTGTCTTAGATAGGATTCATTAGGGGGAAGAGCTCCGACTCTCTGTGGAGACACTATTCCCTCCGAACCCCTGAAGACGTGGATTAAACAGGAAGCTCTATAGACTGCACAGATACCAAAGAGTCTAAACGACGCCCAGATGCCTACTACCTTAATCTAACGAACACAACGGAACTTTCAAAGTACGTTGCTTCTTCCTGTAGTCAGTCAGGTGAAGTGCGCGTTCAATAAGCTGCGCGTGCTTCACATTCTATTCTTGTTTGACAGTTGAAAATAACTAGAACGCTACAAGGAGAATCAAGCTGGCAGACATCTTGGCTTTCCAATGCTGCCAGCTCAATCTTCAATTGTTAACCTTTAAGGAATTTGGTCCTCTTTTAACAATCTTGCCCATAGTGACAATAGCCAAAGAAGGATAATTAGCAGGAATCCTCCTTAGGACCCTGACAGTTACCATGCAGGAGTGGAATAAACCCCAGATCAACGTAAGGGCTTGGTCAAAGCTTGACATAGGTGCTTTGAACAGCCAGGTGAGGAAGTCAATTCCTAACTCACTGGAAGATGTCATGTAGGACCAGTGCTGAGTTGATGACTGGCTATGTAGTTCTTTAGACCACATTCTGCCTTTGAAAACTCGACACTCTACTAGATACCATCTCCCAGCCCCAGGGTATACTGAGGAACTACAGTGAATGAAAATGAGCTGGAATAGGTTGGAAAAGGCTTGGAGGCTTAGTTATGATGATGTATCCAAGCGTAAATATAAACTTCCACTGAAGCACTATCATAGTCGCTGTAGATTAGCTCACGCCGCCGTTTTTTTAGATCTGATTGTATCAGCCCACAATTGTCCTAAATTATTATTCATAATAGCCAATTAACTTTCTGATCCAGGCAAGACTGATCCTGCATTGTTATTATCTCAGGTCCAATGTGAGGATTTTGCCCTTTTTGTGAATAAAGGGCAAGTTATCGAGCATCCTTTGATGATGACAAGCAGGGTTTGTTCTCAGACTAACAATAGTTCATCTATTTCTGATTCTGACATCCAATTTCTGGAAATTCTCTTCCTGTACAGCAGATGTCAGATTCCTGGGACTTGTTGGATCTGCAGTTGTTTGTGTCTCTGGCTCAATCTATAAAATCGGGCTCTCCCAAGGAACCTATTCCCCCTACTAAACT
The DNA here is from genome assembly GCA_963921515.1 of Calotriton arnoldi. Classification (NCBI taxonomy): domain Eukaryota; kingdom Metazoa; phylum Chordata; class Amphibia; order Caudata; family Salamandridae; genus Calotriton; species Calotriton arnoldi. Next base: position 510,939 of record CAWUFW010011624.1, read on the forward strand.
CTGCCTGTTAGACTCTGATATCATGTTTACGCTGATTAGACTTCTTAGTTGCTCACTGCAGGAAGGTCTCATTCTGCAAGCGTGAAAGCATGCCAAGGTCCTTCCTCTTTTGAAGAAACCCAACCTGGATCCTACCCATTGATCTAATTACAGACCTATCTCTCTTCTCTATTCGCCTTCTCAGAATTTTCTACATGACTCCTAATCAGGGTTTAGAATCGGGCACAGTACCAAGTCCACCCTCCTGGGAGTCACAGAACATCTCAGAGGGCTCCTAGATGAGAGCAAGACAGCAGCACTGATTTTACTTGATCTCAGTGCTGCTTTCAATACTTTGTCCTGTGACATGCTTTCGGGGAGACTGGCACACCTGAGGATCTAGGGTACTTTACTATGATGGTTTTCTTCTTTCCTAAAGGGCCGTACCTTTCAGGTCTCTTCAGGTAGCTCCTCATACATGAGTCATTCCTCAGGGATTGGCATTGAGTCCTGCACTTTTTAATATCTATGTGCGCCCTATTGCTGACCTGGTGGAAAGCTGTGGCCTCATCCTATTCTCTTATGCCAATGATACCCAAATCATCTTCTCTTTATAATCAGCTCAGGACCACACCTCCAAGTCCTTGAACTCCTGTTTGGATCAGGTAGCCTCATGGATAAATAACAACTTGCTGAAATTGAATGGGTAAAAAACAGAGGTGCTGATCCTGGGGAAGAACCCATGTCTCTAGGGGCCACAGCATTGGCAACCACTGTGGGTGACACCCCTATTCCTGTGGTTAAAGAGAAGAACTTAGGCTTCTTGGTGGACTATAAGCTCTTCCTGAAGTCCAGGAGGCAGAGGTCTCTGGGACCTGTTTTGCTATCTTGAAATGGTTACGGAAATTCATCTGAATTCTCCCTGTACCTGCCCAAAGAACCATCATCCAGGCTCTTATTTTATCTTGTCTGGATTATAGTAACATTCTTTAATTAGGGTCTGAGAAAGCCTCCATGAGATGCTTGCAATTGGTGCAGAATGCAGCCGCTAGGTTTATCTACAGACTGACAAAATATGCCTCGGCTACTTCGCTTCATAGTGAGCTCCATTGGTTGGATGTGGAAAAACATGTCCAATTTAAGGCCTTGTGCTATGTTTTTAAAGCAAGGGCTGGGACCGCCCCACACCACATCAATTGCTTGCTAAAACTGTATCAGCCTACTCACTATCTGCACTCTAACAACCTTTCTCTGTGCACCGTTCCGAAAATTAAACATACTCGTATAGAAGGTCACTCTCTTACATTTCTAGGCCCTAAGTTTTGGAACACTCTGCCAGAACATCTGAGATTTTGCTCTTTGTTGCTCTCCTTTCACAGACAAATAAAGACGTGGCTTTTCTGAATCCATCTGAGCTGGGAGTAACTCTATCTGTTGCCAAAAGCGCAGAGAAAAGTGGGTAATAATAAGTATTTAACACAATATCTGAGCTAGAAACCAAGTTGGTGTTCCTAAATGTCTCCATCCTGTAATTAGTTAGCAACACATATAATGGCGTTTGGGGTTTTTGTGTGCAATCTTTATGATTGTTCTTCCCCCAATGTTAATTGATGATTCTTTCAACAGTACATCACTTTTGGTGTATGAGTATAGAGCCTGAGAACAGTAAAAAAGGGAAAATGCACCCACAGAAGGCATTTGTACAGTGAAAAGCATGTGGGATTTCACACAGTGATTAAGCATCTCACTTAAATATTTGAAGCCAGATGCTATTTTGATGACTGCAGCTGGTTGTGGTTTTCCCAAGGGTACTGTACAGGTGGACTGTCCTGCTGCACCTACTTGATTTAGTTGTTGCCCCTTTCTGGAATTGTTTTTAAGTGCTTCCACATGAAAGTTGTCCCATGTAAATCATTATTTGTAATGCCCCTGGATAACTGTTTGCTGCAAGTATTACAGTAAGATATTTATCTGTAAACCTTTCTTTACCTTGACGGTATTGTAATTTACTTCAAAACATCACTTTGGTTTGTGCTTCCTGAACTACTTGTGCACAAAAGTGTATTTGTAAATATTTAAATAAGTTATGTTATGTTTATTTGTTATTTGTTTGGTTTAAATTGTTTTGTAATGTGCTAATAAAATGTATTGTAAAGTTATAAAAATGTATATTAGTAACTTTAATTATAGGTCACAAACACACCCACACAGGTACTCATACTTGAACTCGCATACCTATAGAGTCATTTAATCAGGTATTGACACACCCACACATACTCTCATACAGCCACTCAAAATCCCATACATTCAGCCACACTCCGATTTTCACATGGAAATTGCTACTTAGACTCATACACCCACACAGCCATTCACACAACGAATCACACGCTCATACTGTAACTCACACACCAAGCCAAACACTGATACAGCAACTCATACACCCAGTTATACACTGATACACCCACTCACACACTGATACACCCACTCACACACCCAAACACATACATCAATACAGCTACTCTCATACCCAGTCATACACTGATAAAACTACACAGATATTGACACATTCATCCACAGATCAATGCAGCCACTGACACACCCAGGCACTCACAGATACAGCCACTGACAGACCCAGGCTCACATTGATACAACCTCTGACACACCTAGGGGCACACTGATACAGCCACTGATATACCCAGGCACACACTGATGCATCTACTGATACACCCAGCTACACTCTGATACAGAAACTGACACACTTAGGCACGTACTCATACAGGCAATGGTGCTCCCAGTCACATATTTATACAGCCACTTAGACATTCAGCCAAACACTGATACAGCATCTTAAACACCCATATACATACTGATACAGCAAGTTACACACCCAATCACACATCAATACAGACACTAACATAGCAAGGCAAACACTAATGCATCCAATAATACACCCAGGCCCACACTGATGCATACACTGACACATCCAGGCATACACCAGTGCAGAGACTGAGACAGCAAGGCATACACCAAAGCAGACACTGACACATCCAAGCAAACATTAATGCACCCAATATTACGCTCAGCCACACATTAATACATACACTGAGACAGCCACTATAACACACTCAGTCACACACCAATGTATATGCTTACACACCCAGGTAGACACTGATGCATACACTGACACAGCCAGGAACACACTAATACATACACTAACACACCCAAGTACACACTCATGCATGCACAGACACACCAGGTACACACTGACACATTCACTGACACACCCAGGGATACACCAGTGCGGACACTGACACACCCAGGCATAGAGCAATGCAGACACTGATAAAGCCAGTCGAACACTAATGCATCCAATAACATAAGCAGGCACACACTGACACACCAAGGCATACACCGATGCATAGACTGACACACCCAGGCATACAGCAATGCAGACACTGACAAACCCAGTCAAACACTAATACATCCAATAACATACTTAGGCATACACTGACACACCGATGCATACAGTGATGCAGATACTGACACACCCAGACATACAGCATAGCAGAAACTCACATACCCAGCTATACACTAATGCATGCAATAAAACACCCAGGCACACACTGATTCACACACTGACACACCCAGGGACATACCACTGCTGACACTGACACAACCAGCCAAACACTACTGCATCCAATAACACACCCAGGCACACACTGATGCACACACTGACACACCCACTCTCACACTGATAGAGTCACAGTCACATTAAAAACACAGATTTAGATCTCTGTTTGACCAGATGTTGGTTCTAAAAAGAACTGGGTTTTTTTCTAGAAGGATTTTTTAACAGTTTTTAAACGTTTTTTCTTCTTTTTTATTTTTTCAACAAAAAGGGAACAGGGTAGTAAAAAGAGTAAGGCTGGGGAAATGCAAAGAAGCAACTGGCTTCAGTCTTGAAAAAACATTATGCGGTCACTGGAAGCAAAAAAAAACCAAACTAACAGTGATGCTTCTTCACTGTATCCAAGAATGGACTCATAGGAGACATTTGTACAGCAACAAGCATGTGGTATTTCATCTCATCTTGGATGGACGATATAGCTTCTTTCAATGTGTAAAAGCAGAGCACCACTGGTTCTCAATCCTCCTTCTAGAGACTTAACTGGAGAAGTAACTGGTTTTGGGTGTAGTTTTCCATATGCATTGGTGGGGTCCTAATTATCCAATCAAAAGACAAGCTTTGGGTGTGTTTTCGAACGAATTTGCGAATCCGGCCCGTAAATTTGTGGATTTGCGAAACTCGTAAAATGGATAACTTTGTTGAAAAACAGATATAAGGTGGTTTGTATATACTTGTAAATATGTTCACAGTGATGTCATTAATGACAATGGAGGAGTGTACATATTTAGAGGAATTTATAAAATTTTCGGCAAATCCGAGGTTTCGGACCCATGGATTTATTCCAGTCATCTGATGGGGCTTAAAAACCATAGACTAGTAGTCTGTCTATGTTTATAGACCCGCAAAGGTACTACGGTACCCAAAAAAATAATTTAAAAATAAAATTAGTTTAATTGCATTTAAAAAACTTCATATATTTTGCATTATATACATATGTTTTTTTATGTTTTTAAATGTATATAAAGTAACCCTACAAATTAGCTAAAAACTAAACATTGGAGGGGCATGATACTTTTGAAATGGAATTTGAAAAAAACTTTGATATTCACTGAAAAAAACAAGTTACAGGGATGTTATAGTTAGGAAATAGAACTAAAAAAAGCTTAGAAATTAAAAGAAAAAGCAAAGGTTACATGGACGTTATAAACAGTTCATTGCGGGGTTGCAACTTATAGTTAGCTCAGGTAACTATAACTGCTGAATTTCACTGGTTTTGTACGAGTGAAATCTGAGCCATGCTTGGTTCTGACTGCCTTGTAAAGGCTGTTTCCTGTCTTCAGCATGTTCTTGACTTTGTGCAGGGAGAAAATATGGAACTTTATCATTGCATGCATAGGCTTAACATTTGGCTCCTTTCTCATTGAACCCAACCTATGCACCATAGCCTTATTTACTTTTTAGTGTTTGATGCCTCTCATTGTTTGTCAAAGGGACTCCGGGGAAAGAATCTTCACCTTCTGCTCCTTGACCAAAGTCCTAATTCTGATGTTCTCCGTTCTTGAATGAGTTTCCATATCCTCATATTTATCTTTGCAGCATTAGGACTGGAGAGATTGTGTATTTCCTTTTTCCTTCCTAAACTGATCAGTAACCAATCCAAGAAATCACACCCTCTTTGGAGCTGGCCCTTTCCCTGAAAAACCTGATGTCTTTTAACACTTCTACAACTGCTTCAAATCAGTTTGAATTTTGGAGTACAGACTTGCTTGACTTTTATTCAGCTTTTATTTCATTAGGGGTTGCCCAGTGCACTGGCATCTCATCTAGCACTCTCCTCAGAGCCCTTTGTATGTGTTGAGTGCTGTTCCATAAAGTATATATTAATATTGTCATGTTTATTCCCTATATGAGGCTGACTTTTCTTCGAATTTGTATCCAGCAAGAAGGTGCTGGGAAATTGTATATTCATTTATTATAACCAGATCAGTTTGTGTTAAATAGCAAACAACACACTACAACAAGAGTTTTCATTTAAAATAGGGACCACTTTTCTTTGAACAAAGGTCAGCCTGACAGACACTGTTCATTTTCAGGTCAGGCAGACATGCGCTTAATGCTCAGGCTGCCTGACCGGAACTTTGCTGGGCTGAGGAAGTCACAGCTCCCGTGGGCGTGATTTCCTCAGCTTAGCAAAGGTCCCTGAGGCCCTCCCCTCAGTGACGAGAGGTAGGGCCACTGATTGCCTCACACCAGGGCGCTGAAGTTTTAAGCCCTGAAGCGCCCAGGGTCGAGTGTCAATCAGTGACACTTCATCACAGAGTGGGATGGGGTCAGCAGTCTCACTGACCCCATCCCACTCTGTGATGACGTTGGGACTACTGCCTTCCCTCATTGGCTGACCTTAAGTCAGTAAGTAGGGCAGCATTCCCAAGCCTCCTGGAACCTTGGAGGCAGAGCTGGCGGCAGGTAAGTTATGTGTTTTCTTTTAAATTAATGTTTGGTGCATGCGTGCATGTATGTATGAATGTTTGGTAAAGAGGGATGTGAATGGATGTGTTTGTGTGTGTGCGTGCACACATGTGAATGCATGGCTGTGAGTGTTATGTGTATGTGTGCGTGTGTGTGTCCCGTCCGCCCCCTCCCTTCAAAACTTACCGGACGCACTGCTGCTTGGATAGCTCCATCCCATCTATTCATGAAGGAGGCTTAACCATCAACAATACAGAGCTGAACTTAGGGACCTCTCAAGTAACAACCTGCCAGCATTCCTCACACCCTGATGTGGCCCTCTCACAATCTCTTATGTTGCATTTCCGTGGGTGCTACACAAGAGTAAGGGCCAGATATACTAAGAGTTTGTAAAAGTTTGTAAAAGTGGTTGCAAATTGCATGCTAACTTTTACCAAATCCATTCTGTTTTTGTGAACCAATGTACTAATAGATCACTTCCCAAAAACTTGATTCGTACTTCTTTGGGTTGTGAGAAAGGGCCCCGTATTGCATGACCACCCCCATTTTTTACTGACTGGTATTGCTGGTGTATGAACTCTGCACACTGGAGCACTGCTGTTCAGGCCTAAGTGTATAGGCTCTGACCCCTAACACAGCGTAAAGTAGGCTAACTTCTAATTGGAATATTTATTTTCCTAGTAAGTCTATCGCATATAGTGCAGGACATAGACTAATACCATGGAAAAGTTAAATGTCACCTTTGACTGCATAACATGTTGTGCCATCCACTAGGCTAACCAAGGAAACGTGGTTCCAGGCCTACCCATGGAGTCCTACTTCTGAAGCTTTTTAACCAGCAGGACAGCCTGTCAAAATAACAGTTTCTAACAGTAAAGAACCATACTTTTAAACTATTAAATAAGACACTCCTAAGTAGGCCTTGTAGCTCACAAGGAAGAGTGGCTAGTACTTAAATATAGTATGCATGCAAGAATTTAATGATGAACTTTACTTACAGTGACTAGCCCCCAAAAGCTATTTTCACTGTGAAGGACTGTAGCTGTCCTATGAGAAAAACCATAGTCCAGAATACAATTATAACTATGTTATCTCTGGTTTAGGACAAGCTACTGAAGTAGTTCAAGCAATATTTTTAATGGTTATAAAAAATCCAGTCGAGCTGTGAACGCATTAGCATTAGTCTGCCTGCCACTGACCTGTCTGAGTATGTGACACATATCAGCTCAGGAAAGATAGCTGGGTAAGGTTTAGCAACTTGATTAACTTGAAAGGGACCAAAGGTAACCATGAATGGGCAGGCCACACCGATTCATAGTTAAGTTAATGGGAGACCGGGAGAAGATGAGCCTTTTGCCTCCTGGGCTGTCTGTAGCTAGCTTGGCACTAGCCTAGTTGGAGGGAGAACTGGCCTCCAGCACCAGTTGGGTGTAATTGTAAAAGATGAGGCTGCTCATCTCCTTAAACACATCACTTACTTGCAACCAAGCCACCGCCAATGGATTTTACGTATAATAGTGCACTTTGGGATAGTTTGCAGTAAGGCAAATAGCAGGACCTACAAAATGTGGACGGTTAACACTTAGGATTTTTTTCTCATTGATTGGGGAATGCCCAGGAGTCACTCTCACTCACTGGTTAGTGAATCCTACAAACTAGCACCTCATCCACAGCTCATCAGAAAACATTTCAGACCTGCAGAATAACAGAAGAGGACGGGACCTATTGTCTGTGACATGTGTGGTGACCTGAAGAGTTGGACCTTCTCCCACATATACTCAGGACTGAGAGGTGGACTCAAAGGATTTACTGGCTGACCTCCTGTGTGGCTACAGGGACACAACAAGCTCCAAGAGGCCTTTTACCTGAAGTAGCCAAATGACCAGTAGCAACTGGAACTGGACTGGACCCTAATGGTGGCCTTTGCTGGACTGAGTCCTGGCCCCATACTGCTGTCCCTGAGGTCCTGTGGGGCTTAGAAGTGACTAAGAGAAGCTGCTCCATAAACTCAGAAAAGTTAGGACTTGGAGAATTTTGCATTTCCAAAGCCTTCAGAGCGTCAGCGGGTACTCACAACAAAGGTTTCAATTTTTAAGGTACTTCATCGGTTACCGCTATAGGTTTGCGTGCTGGAGGATTTTGAGTTTCACAAAAAGACCAAGGGCCTGATTTATATTTCAGAGGGTGGCCTGTTTCTCCGCCAAGATGATGGAGTAAATTACTCCATTTCCCTGACAGAGATGCCGCCCACCGAATTTAGAAATGACCATCCGCGCTGGGGGGTCATGTCTAACGCATTGGCAGGAACTGTTGTCACATTAGTATCCATCAATGCTTTTCACAGTTTGGTGCATGGCTTCATCAACATGATGGAGCCTTCCAACAAACAGGATTTTCTTTTTGAAAATAAAAAACATTATGCCCCCCCTTGCCATGGGAGGGGGACATATTTCGTTTTCTACTGCCCTTTACTGCCAGGGTTTGCCTGGCAGTGATGGACAAGAACAAAATGGCTATATGTCTGCCCATCCTAATTGGACAGATGGATATATAGCCAATTCCCCGATGGCCCTTGCTCCCTTGGGCTGTTGGAGAAGTTTAGATGTGCAGGGACAGAGTAGTCACCGTTGTAGTCAAACCTATGGTTCACCTACATTTAAATTGGGTGAACGGACCACTGTGTTGGTGGGGAGGGAACTCTGTCACCGTTGTGATGGAGTTACCTCTTTGCCAACATCTAAATTGGGCCCTAAGTCTGCAGGTACAAATCTTGATGAGGCAAAGGCGTGAAGATCATCTGCTCAAAGAGAGGACTCGGTATCTGGGAAATTTGAGTTTCTCCCACTCAGAGTTCTTCCCTCTAAAACCAGCATCTTCAGCGGGACCTCATCGAATGGCTATCCAGCTTTGAGAGGCATTTCGAGTTCCATTTCAGAGATTAAGTTAGAAGGCAAAATATTTTCCTGGGATGCACTATTGGTGTATCCAACACATGCTCCATTGTGGTTGGCCTGAAATCGCTCCTAGGTCCTGGTCAACCATGAAAAGTGACTGATGATTAACGCTTTACTTCTTATTGGTGATTTTTGCCTTAAATCTTTAAAAAGTCATAACTCTGGTTACTCCTTTTGGATTTTTCACATTTTTTAAGTAATTTTACTCATGAAATGTTTCTCTATTTTTATAAACTGGTCCATCATTTTTATTCTTTTATGCTTTGACTATTTAACTTTTTGTTACTGCTAAATGATTTACACATTTTCCTAAGTTAAATCTATCTTCTCTGTTTTATGGCTATCAGGGGCCTGAACCCAGGTTTAAATTATTGAAACTATGTTTTACTCTGACATATTTGTGACCTTAATCCTTGTGGTGAACTCAAATCCGCACCAATTAATACCCACTTTCTTTTATTGGGTAATTGTTGCCTATAGCTATTTGTGTTAGGGATATTTTAAAATGTCATTTTAATTGGTTTCATTGTAGGCCCGAAGGTGTTATATTTTTTTATTTTAATTCATGTTTACTTTCACAGTGCTACTTTAGTCATGGTGTACTTTGGCTACATGCTTGTGTAATTGTTGTCTAGCAATGCGGCATGTGTTAGTTGGTGGTGGAGGAATGGCGAGGCTTCTGTGCAGGTAGCCATTTTCTCTTTGTCTTCCTTGCCTCCCTCTTTCTTTCCATGTCCTTGTCTGCCATTTCTTGAAACAAATGTGTGTTAGACAGCCATTTTCTTAGTTGTATATGCCTCCTTCTTGCTTGCCATGTACCAGTCCACCATTTTGTTAAATCTGTATGTGTATGTGTCTAGCAGTTGATTATTAAGCATTTTCTACCACTTGTAAAAAACCTTTTTCTAGAAGTTTTGAATGCTAGGGGCCTTTGTGAGCACACACATATGTTTACTCATTTTGTCTACTTTTTTGTTATTGTAGGCTGGTTGTAATGTGTAGACAATGGTTATTATTATTAATTAAGTTAATTGATTTTTGACAGCCTCCCCATGGTTTCATATGGGTCTTATGGGCCCTAAGGGACACCATCAGGCACATGCATCAAGGTAGGATTTTGCGAGTCCTTAATTGCAATTATTAAGGAATCGCAATTAAGGATTCGCAAAAGCCTATGCATGTAGGAATCGCTATAAAAATAGCGATTCCTACACATTCCTTATTTGTGACTCGCAAATTGCGAGTCGCAAATAAGGAATGGCTTCCCATTCATTCCTATGGGCCTACAGGCCCATAGGAATGAATGGGAAAGTACATGCGCAATTTGCGAGTACCAATTGGTACTCGCAAATTACGCATGCAATTTCAAGGGTGCAAGGGTGTCAAAAGGACACCCTGTTGCACCCTGAAATTGATCTGTGCACAAATATTGGCACACACATGTCCAAAGGACATGTGTGTGTGTAACCTATAACTTTGAAAAATGCACTTTAGTGCATTTTTCAAAGTTTTACAAATTACCATGAAGTTCAACTTCATGGTAATTTGCGCCCTAATAGCGAAATCGCTACTTCAAAGTGGTTCTTGCATTGCATTTAAGGAATCGCAAAATGCGATTCCTTAACTTAAATGCAATCGCAATTTGAGAACTCGCAATTAATTGCGAATTCTCAAATTGCGAGTGCCTTGACCCTTCATGCATCGCAAATGCCCTTTTTGCGGGCGCAAACGGACGATTTTTGCGAATCGCACCGTTTGCGCTTGCAAAAATGGTTGATGCATGTGCCTGCATATGTTTATTATCTCGTTCTCTTCACCATACACCTCTGCAGGTGTTGTATTGGTGTTGTTTCAGATTCATTGCATCAAATGTCAGTATCAAAGTAATTTTTGGTGTTGTTTTTTTGTAACATTTCTATAATAGCAGCTTTTCAAAATATTTTGTCGTACTTAATATCCTGTATAACATTTAGCTTACAAATCGGTGTTATTGTTATATGTTCAGACACTAGAATGGGCAAGTCTGACAGCTTTCTTTCTTAATTTTTATTTCCGGCAGGTGGATGACACTCAAAGATAGGTCTCTGAATTAGCTGACACTGGAGTCCTTAGATCTATCTGGTAAATGCCAACCAATGAGATGTCAAGAAGATGAAACCCAAGAAATAGGTTTCTGCCAATAAGGGGCCAGTGTGTAGAAGAAACCAGGCACCGCAGAATGGCATTAAACTTCTTATGTTTCTGCCAATGTGGTCAAAGAGTATACGTGATGCACCTTCTTTTCCGGAAAATGTTGGGATCACCCTAGGATCAACAGTATCATTACGACCACCAACAGTACCCATGTAGATGTCTCTTAGTGTTGCACTGACTGCAGTCGTGACTGAGACCAGTGTGCCACAAATAGAACTGTCTCAGCAAACAGAATCTTCCCAACAAACTGAGCAGGAACAAGAATGTCACCCTGATCTTCCTGAGGTAGGCATGCAGCACAGAAAAATGTTAAGCCTGCTCTTCCAGCACACACGTTGTCTTCAGCAGCTCTTCCTTCTAGAAAAAGAATGACAACTCCACCATCTTCTCCAAGGCCCCATCAAATGAATGTGACATGGAGATATCTAGGAGACACTATGGACCGCCCAGCGAGGTCTGTTTGCTTTGTATTCAAACTGTATGCTATACTCCTATTGTATTTAGATGTCTAAGTAGCAATTTTCAGGGGTTTCTTTTTCAGTTACTCAATAGAGGGCTGTGTGTTCACTACTATATTGGACACTATACAAAAAATATTTTCTCATCTGATTGAGGGAACACCCTACATCCACACCATCCACAACATACCCACCCCACACCAAACAAGGGCCAGGAACATCATTGCAATGAATATCCATCCAAAATAGAAAGTCTTAGCTTGATTTCACCCTCCTTTTTTGTTAAGTCTACAGGCCCTCCAAGACCTTTCAGAGGTCCTTTGTGGATGTAGGGAGGGTGGTTTTTCCAGGCTAGTATGGGGCAGCGTGGGGCCTATGGCTCAGATGCCTGCAAAGGCTGTGGGATCTAATTTCTGCTGTCAGTTGGGAGTTGGTTGGATCTACTTCTGCTGCTTCCTTCTCCTCTTACATTATGTCCCTGTCTGTCAGAAAGTGGCTGTCATTGCCTGGATTTCTCCTTGGGTGTAGTCAAGCTGCTTTAGAATTCTAGAGCACTGACCATAAATAACCCCCTTATTATGTTCATTTCTAAAGGAAATGCTTTAAGCATTTCACCTTTGATTAGTCAATCTGGCATTCACGCTGCCTCACTTTTGGCATACATAGCGAATATTAGTGCTTGAGTTATTCATTAGAGCACTGTGGGAAATGTGAGATGGTTACAAGATGGTTGACTGACTGGCTGCTGCTAGAGTTGGAAGTACATGTTTCACTCTGCATGCCAGAATTTTATACTGAAATGGAGAAGGCAAATATTTGAGAACTAATAGAAAATGCGTCATCATTTTAGCTTTCTAGAGCACTAACCATAACTTCTATAGCAAAAAGAAGCTCCTCATTTTTTCATTTCATTGAGTTATTCAATAGAACACCGTGGGAAATGCGAGATGGTTACTAGATGGTTAACTGACTGGCTGCTGCTAGAGTTCGAAATACATGTTTCACTCTGCATGTCAGAATTTTATACTGAAATGGAGGAGGAAACTATTTGAGAACTCATAGAAAGAGTCATCATTTTAGCTTTCTAGAGCACTAACCATAACTTCTATAGCAAAAAGAAGCTCCTCATTTTTTCATTTCATTGAGTTATTCAATAGAACACTGTGGGAAATGCGAGATGGTTACTAGATGGTTAACTGACTGGCTGCTGCTAGAGTTGGAAGTACATGTTTCACTCTGCATGTCAGAATTTTATACTGAAATGGAGGAGGAAACTATTTGAGAACTCATAGAAAGAGTCATCATTTTAGCTTTCTAGAGCACTAACCATAACTTATATAGCAAAAAGAAGCCACTCATTTTTTCATTTATTAAGGGAATGCTTTATGCATTACAGTTTTGATTCCATTTAGCTTCAGGTATGCTGCACCTGTGCCATAAATACAGATTGTTAGTGCTCTAATTGTTCCTTAATACACTGTGGGTGTTGCTCTAGAACACTGGGGAGTTCACTGACAGACTCACTGGGGTTCAATGTGCATGTTTCTGTCTGAATATCAAAATGTTGTGCTGACATGGATGAAAACTTGTAGAAAATGTGTCCTCATTTTAGTTTTCTGGAGTACTAACCATAATTTCTATGATATAACAAACCCCCTCATTTTGTTCATTTCTAAAAATAAAATGTTTTATGCTTTGATCCCAACAATAAGCTCCATATGCGCTACAGTTTTGTCATAAATACAGAATGTTAGCAATCTAATTGTTAATTAGAACACCGGGGAAGCTGCAGTAGAACACTGGGCAATCAACTGGCATGCTGCTACTGCTGCTAGAAGAACATGTGTTACTCAGAATATGAGATTTTGTTCTCAACCTGCCCCATTTGTATTTTTTAATTTCATTTTCAGGATGCAGGGACCAATGGCAGCGGGTGTATAGGGAGCACTAGGGCGTTCCCCCCATGTACCAGCCAGTTCAGAAATGGAAGAAGAAAATGTAAGCAGACAAACAGACGGATCTGTCAGTTCATTGTTTACTTTTCCGAGGCATGTTTTGCTGACATCGTAAAGTGACATGTCAGCAGCAAAGGAGAGAGGAATACAAAGAACCACATGAAATGCGCATGTATGAGAGACGCTTTTCTTTTCTACTCTCGTCAGACATGCACAATAATAGGCATGCTGCGCATGCTCCGTGCAGCACTGCAATGCACAAAGTAGGAGCCTGCTTGTGCAGTGATGCATTTTCGGTCACATCACCCCAAACCCTATGAGATTGCAGGACAGAGCCAGTACACAGACAATAGGCCATATTCCCTGCTGTAACCTGTGTTCTGATAGGACTGCCTACACTACAGATTCCAGGTGCAGAGATCTACATTCGTTACATGCCTGTGGCTACTAAATAGGAGCTGTGGTGATAGCTAGAGAGGTCTTTCCATAGCCTGTATGTTAGAGAGGGAGGGAGACACAACGAGGGACCTGGAAGTATGTTCATATGGTATTTGGAGGAAGTGTTCTATTATTTTTCATTTCAAGTCCCAAAGTACCCTTGTCCTACGAAGGATATAAGACTAAGTGGTCTCACCCAACCACAGGTCAAATCTTATTTGTAACAAAAATTGGCAGTATTTATTTACAATTTCTCTTTAGAGACTAACTAAAAAAAACAACTTTGAGGTTTATTTTAATGCTGGAATGAATCTTTATTTTATCATATGCCACAAAATTATTATTTTTCTGTCTAGTGGGGCAGCGATTAACTCTTGGCCCCACAATTTTCAAAGTTCACCTACCGCCACTGGCAGGGACCATGTCCCTGAGTCTTGTAAGGGCTTCCCCAACATATTGGCCAGGTTGTGGCCAGCCGAACAGGATTGACTAGTGTTCATTAGGGTGGCCAATCAGAGCATATCTGGACACCAGCAGTCCAGATTTCACTCTTTTTAACTCCTTCTTGATCACCCCAAATACCTCATTCAATGCAGATTTCTTGAAAACGGCTGCACAGATTTACACCATATAACGCAAAGCACACTTTCTGAGGAAAAAGTGCTACTTTCTGCCAAATTTGGTGCAATTGCCTTCGCTTTTTTCCTACATATTTCTCTTATCCTCTGTCTCTCTCAAGATGTCTGACCAGAGAGTCTGGACCTGCTGCTGGGACTGCGTGATGCTCGTTCTGCAGCGCATACAGAGCTGGACACACCTCTTGCCGGGCCTGTGCCTGATTCCAATAAAGGTGAGGGGTGTGTGGCAGCATGTAAAAGAATCTTGGAAAAAAATGTTCAGCTCGTTAGAAAAAGAAGTTGGTCACGAAGTAAGAAAAAGGACAGATGGTAAGGAAAAAGGTAAAACTGGCATGGAATGGGTGGGAAAGATTTGAAAACGGTGGCAGTAGCAAGCAGAATTGAGGACCTTAGTCAAAAAAGGACATCTAATGAGGTGACAGATGCTGTGGGGACTACGAGTCCCATATTCACCATGGAGGCAGCATGGGGAAAGACGGGGCCACACAGCTCATCAAGCTCTTAAGTGCTCTATAGATTCCCACCACGTGGGAGGTGACAGTTGCTGTGGGGACTACGAGTCCCATATTCACCATGGAGGCTGCCCGGGAAAAGGCAGGGCCGCACTTAAGCGATCTGTGGATTCTTGCTATGTGGGACGTGCCCAGGCACCGGCCCGGGTGATGACTGGACCAAGAGCTGGCCCGTCTGCGTCCATCCGTGACTGGACGAAGCTAGGCTGGGCGACCCCCCTTGACTCTAGTTTGGCCCCCTTGGACTTATGGTGAGTGGAGTTCAGACTTTTTCTACCTGTTGTCCCTAATTTGGCTCTTTTTATTACATCCTACAAGGAGTCTGTACATCTGTGCTCACTGAAGGCAATTTTTTCCCTCCCCTGTGTGGCTTGTGGGCTGGCTTTTAATATGGGGAAGAGGAAAGTAGAGTAAGCCAACGTGACCAATAAGCAGCCATGGACCCACAACTCAATATTCGCATTTCTTAATAACGCTGTGGGAGTTATATCTGATGAAATTATTCAAGCGGAAGACCAATTGGCTCTCACTCGCCCTATGGGAAACTCTGTGGTCAATCAAATAGAGGAAGTGGATATTGGGTTGCATAGTATCAGTCCCAAGCTCAGCACTTCCCATAATGTTGTGAATGTCCACACCCCAAGTTTTGCCACATGAACACCCCTTTAAAGGTTTTTTCCACATCCTTAAAGAGCACTGGGACTATAGGAGGCACTCTCAAGCCCCCTCTGTTGGTTTCCCCACTGTACAAACAACAAGCAGCAAGACCCTTTGTTTTCTGCACAGAGTACTTGTGGCCAATTTCCTTCTAGACTCTCCCTTGTAACTCATATAGAGAGAACAGCTGTAGGCCATTCTGAGGAAGATGTTTGCCATTCTTCCCCTCTGAATAGAATTATAAGGGACAAGCCCTCTCAGGTGGTTATTCAGTTGCCCCCGACCTCAACACTTTATGTCCTAGAGTTGACTAAGGTCATGCCTTTGAAAGAAAGTATGTAGAAAATTTTGAGCAACTTCAATACAAGGTGACACACTGGCTTTCTAAATGGGTCACTAAAATGCCCCCCCTACATGAGGAAAGTATAATGGTACATAGAGTCGGCTGGATAGGTAACACCACTAAGCCGGGCACTGGTGATTGTATAGTTATAAACTTTAGAAGTGTTAAGTGGGTGGAGCAGACTTTTTCTAAGCTTAGGTACAGGTGGCCCCTGGGTAGTAGTATTTCAGCTCTCCCCTTGGGTTCATTTTATCCACCATGTATGATGAGATCACATCTGGGGAGGGGGGTTGCCTCTTAGAAAGCCATCTGGATCCCTGCTCTCATCCTTGTACCTGTTACATTCCAGTATTCAGTCTCACAATAGGTTTGAGCCCCTGGCCCAGTTGGACGACCAGGACTGACTCCCCCCCATTGAGCAGCAGCTATTCTGGTTAGGGAATGGTACCTATCCTGTAGCAGGACTCTCAAGGGGGCCACTTGAAATATAGCTGAGGTGCAAAATAAAGCCTTGGAAGAAGGATGTATTCAGTTGTTATGTTGTATTGATATTATTTGTTTACAAGAGACTGGGATGTCCAATGGAGTTTCTATATAGACGGTTTTGCTTCTTACATTGTTAATGCAACTTCCTTCACTCATGGGAGACCAATGGGGGGTCTTATGACACTTGTACACCTAGGCCTGAATTGTAAAGTGGAGAGGGTATCTTGTAATTCCCCTAACATACTAAGGGTTCGATTACAATGACATCCGGAAATGCTCCGAACGGCATTCAATTTATTGGAATCCGATTCAGAACCCGCCTTTCCAACCGACTCGGACACGTTTCCCAACGAGCGATCATGATGGCTGGGAAGCGTTCGAACTATCCGGCTTGGTTCTGAAAGGCAATGGGAGTAACCGAGTAATTTGGAGCCGAATAATAGCAGTCTATGAAGCACGTTTCCAGCCGAGCGATTAAGATGTCAGATTCGGACAGCCTTTCCGAATCGGTTGTTCTGAAATGAATCAGCTTTTGGAATCTGACTTTGGGGGCCCGTAGTAGGCCCCCAAATTGGGACCTTGGGGTGACCAAAATCTGTTGTCAGCATCCTTTTATTGGGAGGAGGATTCCTGTGGGAATTTTTCTCCTGTATTCAAGGAGCCGGTAGAACCTACTGACCAGGGACTTAGGATTAGCTAGGCTAAGGAGGTTCCTTCGGATCTACTTTCTAGCCTGGTTGCCTCAAGATGCTCCGATCTCACCATTTGCCTATATAAGAATGATCCTGATCCTGGTATCTTGAATTCTTTCTCAAAAATATGCAGTGCAGTCAAATCTGCCCTTACTAGGTCAGTTTCGACATTACCTCTCTATCAGCATAAATGGTTTGATGGGAGGTGCTCAAAGGCACATAAGGAATTATTGGTGGCCTTGCATAAAAAGCTGCGTATACAGGATGAGGTAAAGAAGGCTAGGGCCCAAGGGCCGAATATAATCTAGTTGTTGAAGAGTGAAAATTTGACCTTAAGAGAGAGGTCTTGGCTAGTTTACTTGCTGCCTCTGCCTTAAAGAACAGCGCAGCCTTATGGAAAGTTATGAACCTACCCTCATTCTGCGCAGTGGCTTTGTCTAATTTGGCTTTTACAGTCACTGAAAATGACTGGATTCTCCATTTTGAGGCCATCTATAATTCTGTAGGCTCAAGCTCCCAATTATCTTGTACTCGGATGGAGGAGTAGCTTAATTTTTGTATTAAGGATGAAAAATCTGTCATCATAGCCCTTCCCTCAGGGAAAGTTCTGGGACCTGATGGGGTCCCTTGGGATCTATATAAAACCTGTTTTGAACTTTGGACTCCTATTATAACTTTGCATTTGAATGCTGCTGCCCGAAGACCTATGCCCATGTCCTGGCATAGGTTGGTAATAGTCCCTGTGTTTGAAAAGGGAAAAAGAGCTAATACAGCCTTTTTCAGACCAATATCCTTGGTAGATTCAGAGATAAAATTATTGGTCTGGTTGTGCTGGATTGATTAATGGTCTGGGCAACAGAGCATAGCATTATTTACAGACCTGCAACGGTTTTACACCGGGTCAGGGCACTATATAACAGAATTTTAGTTTATAATTGCTTATTAGCAAGCATACTAGAGCCAAGGAGGAGACATCCATCATCATCATCATCATAAAACTGTATTCGTTTTTTTCGATGAACCATAAAAGGCACACATACACACCAAAAAATACAAGACATTTAAAATGCATGAAAGCATGAGGGACATAAAACAAACCAACCATGGGCAGCTGAACCAAGTGCAACTCATGTGTAAAATATTATCAATTTTCTGCTGCATCAGAACAGTTTTCCCCTTTTTTCATTTTTTTTTATTTTAAATTGCATCACCACACCCCAACAATAAAACAATAATAGCAATCGCTTTTCAAAGTGCTTAGTGCCATTTGTTAGTGCAAACTTTCTTAGCTAGACAACAGTATGTAAACAGGGCATGTAAATATTAGATAAAGTGCATGATAGCTTATTTGCTGAGACGAACAAGTTTCAATCAAATATGATTCTATTTCTTGTTATCATTCACTTTCTGGATGCAATTTGAGAATCATCACATGAATAAGTGAGTAAATGCTGGCTTAATGTCAGTCATTCTTAAAGTGCAATAGTGCTCTTTTTTTTTGACAATGTCAGAAAAATTCATGTATGCAATATAAAAGCCTCCACAAGTTACAATGGATCATTTTAAATAGCAATCTAGAAGGGTGACAAATAAAACAGAATCTCAAATGAGAGGGACGACATCCATTTGTCTTTTTTAGACCTCAGCACGGCCTTTGATACAGTTGATAGAGCTACGCTCTGGGCTGTGCTGGAGTCCATGGGGGTAGAACTCGCACTTGTCACTTTCCTGCTCAATTCCCACAAGAGGCTTTCGGCCTCTATGAGCTACGGCTCTAATGGAGAAGGCACTTCGCACTTTAAACTGTTGAGTGGGGTACGACAGAATTGCATCCTGGCAGCTTTCCTTCTTATTCTTATATATTATTAAATTGGAATTTGTTTTACTTGAGCACTGCCAGGATGTTCCTAGGGTGGGGGAATAGTTTTGTGCCTGCTCTGCTATATGCTGATGATACGGTTTTAATCATGCAAACTGCTAATGGCCTGCAGCAAATTTTTGTTCAATTTATCATTTTGTGGATAGTTTTGGACCTGAAGACCAATTCTACCAAATCTTATACCATGGTGGTAGGTCCTGAGAGCACTAAATCCAGGAAATTTATGGCTAAAGGTCAACACATTAGCATGGCTGACAATGTTCATTATTTAGGGTTTTTTTGGACTCCCAGTTCTCTTGGAAACCATTGAATCAAAATAATATATTGTCTTTTAACAGGGTCACTAATTGTATAGGTGACTTGTCCTAGCATCTACGGCACACCCATGTTAAAACGGTTATTGACATCTACAAAGCCAAATGCGTTCCCACAGTGAGTTATGGGTGTGAGATCTAGGAATATTCTTCTGCACATTCTATTTAGATATCCGAAAATACATTTCAGAGAAATTTACTAGCTTTGCGCATGCTAACAGCATGATGACCAACTATTACTTGGTTAAACTTAACAGTGATCTGGAACCCTATTTGACACTTGAGATGTCAGGCTACCATAAAAGGTTACTGATCCTTTTTGGACTAAACATGATCCACAGTTATTGTATGTCACTAATGGTTGGCTTAAAACCTCGGAGTTACCTGTATGTATCTGTGACAATATTTCAACCCCGACAACTTGCATATTGTTTTTTTGGATTACCATTTACAACCTCTGGTCCAATCATGGAGTACATATGTCAAAGATACAACGGACTTTCTAAAAAAACTGGACAGTATTCAACGAGAAATCACCAAAGACGCGTGGTTACGTACAATAGACGTGGCAGCGTTGTATACGTCGATTCCCAACGGTGAAGGCCTGGAGGCGGTTGAGCGGCTGCTTTTGAACAACCACCAAGAAGGAACTAATAAAATCTTCTTGATGGAACTGTTTCATTCCAGTTTGTTCCATAGTTATTTCGAATTTTTCCTGCAAAGGACTGGCACATCGATGGGTTTTCCTGGGGCACCTTCCTATGCCAATATTTTCATGGCCTCTTTTGAACACACTTACATTTTATGCAAGGAAGCTTGGACAAGGAAACTCATTATTTACATGAGGTATATAGATGACATTCTTGTCATCTGGAAGGGGAATCAGCAGGAATTGGAGGACAATATCAAGGTACTCAACAATCAGAATCCACGGATTAAGTTCACACACCAGATACATCAACATACAATAAATTTCCTGGACATTCAGATCACTAACACAGGTACCGGTCTACAAATGGCAGTCTACAAGAAACCGACAGATAGAAACAATGCATTACATTACTCCAGTTCTACCCTCCGTCTTTGAAAAGACATTTACCGTTGTCTCAGTTTATCAGGATAAAAAGAATCTCATCAATACAGACACAGACGCATGGAATGATAGAGGAGGAATACTCAAGATACACTAGGAGAGGTTTACCCGTCGGATGTATTGGACGCAGCAAAAAGTAGAGTAGCACTCAAATCACGTGAGAACCTATTAACTCCAACACCACAACTGAAGACTAGGAGAGAAGTCTGTGTTTTAAAATTTTCTACTCAAGCTCCAGCCATAAAATGCATTATATCACGTAGATGGGAAGTGTTGGAGCAAGAGCCTGATTTCAGCACACTATTCCCTTCTAAGCCTATGTTTGCTCACTCTCGCTCAAAGAACATAAGGGAGATTCTGAAATCAACAACTCAGCATGATAAACATACATACACGGGGATGAGGAAATGTTGGAATTATAGTCACTGTGGGAATGTTATACTAGGCAATGCATTCACACACCCTCAAACAGGCAAGAAAATAGCACTTAAACACTCTTCTCATTGTAATTCTGAATCAGTGATTTACGCTATAAAATGCCCATGCGGGCTTACATAAGTGGGACGTACCTCACATAAGATTAGAGTAAGGATCACCGAACACAAGATTGTGATTCGGACAAAAACCAGAAATTCCTGTCTGGCAGCTCACTGGTTAGACACACAGCATTCCATACCTCAACTCCGTTTCACAGTTTTAGAAAAGATACCTTTAATATTAGGTAAGGACACACAAAAACAGCTTGCATGTAGGGAGACATTTTGGATTAAATTTCTTGACACTTTAATCCCAAGGGTCTCAATGATAAACTTGAAATGATCTGTTTCCTATGACTTTTCAAGTGGTAGTCATGATATCAAAATTTGTGTTCTCTATCATTGTACATGTATATTACATGATGGTTGATTTTTGATACGTTTTTAAGTATGAGGCATTACACCATGATGGTTACCATTGTAATTCCATTGCATGCAAACATTGGTCGACAAGACACATTTAACATCACTGCACGTCATTTAACCTTAATGCACATTTCTTCTGTATTGTGCGCGCAATGCACTAAGTAAGTAATTTTATTGTATAAGTTAATTAAAACCTTTACAAAATCGCTCAACGGTAACAATTCCTGAAAATAAAACCACAGTTACATCATGATTAGTATTCAACAGTAAAAAGCAATGGTACAGTTTATATTATCTACGCAACGTGTTCCATCTAACTAGGTTGTGCAGTACTCCTACGGAATATCTGTTCATTTAATATGCATTGAGCAGTCCTTGATTTCCCGGTTTTAGCAGTCTCGTAAAGTGCCTGTTGCATTGTGCGTAAAGAAAAAGGTACCATTGGGTTGCATATATTATAAAATAACAAACTTTTTTATTAAAAGGTTTTGCCATGACGTGGCTGCCTCGTCGTTGGAGTTATAGCGGAATAAGTGCTGAAGATCCATAAAGTGCCTGGTGCCCAGTACTTAACAAGAAGTTGTTTTTTGATATATTAATAAGGAAGATTACCATGCCTTAAACGCGACTTTTTTGCGTCGTGCGTTTCCTAATGAAGAGTGCCAATTCTGGGAAATGGGGAGCCTTCGTTCGAAAAGCTGCTTATTGTGCACCGGTTCTCTTTATTTTTTCCTCTGCCATCCCCATGAATTGTACAAACCGGCACGCCAGCTGTAGATCTCCTCCTCCAAGGCAAGCATTCACTGGTTTTCTGCAGGATCTTAGCCTCCTGTTGTTAAAGATAGTTTTCAGAAGCAGTCGTCATTCAGGATCCAATTCTCGACAGGTGCATAATAGATGGATGATACTCTCTTCTGCTTTCCCGCAAAGACGGCATTTAGTTGATTCCAATAATCACTTCCATGGTGGAAGGTGCGGCAGGACTGAAAGGATACCCATTCGGGACTGTAAATATTTTTCCTTTGTTTTCCTATTGAAGCCAGCGCCTAGATAGTTTTGCGGGAGGGGTCTTGTATAACTCTGCAGCACGCACCATCCATGGGCCCTTTCCCTGAGCATTTCTTTGTCCTCTACTACTGACAGCCTTTTCACAGTCTTATTTACCAATAACTTGAAGCTGTTATGCGTTCCCAAGGCCACCCAGAGCTCCTTCAGGCCTAGGCAGTTTATAGATGCTGTCAGATAATCCCTTGCTATACAAACCTTGCTTGTATTTATCTCGTTCCATAGGTGGAAGTTCAAAGAACTTTGTTCGGACCTTCTAATCCTATGCCAGCATTTCACATAGGCGCCATTGCGGGCTATTTTTTGAGACTGTACACCATACTCCAGCCTGATTTGTGCGGGTGAGACATAATTTGGGAGACTGAAAATTATTCTTGCTGATCTTGACAGGGTACGGTCCAGGATATCCGCGTCTCTTCCCCTAAGGCACTCGCTCCCATAGGTAATGGCTGGAATTAGCTTTGCTTGTAAAACCTGTAGTAGTGGGCTGAAGCTTGGGCCGGCGGTTTTAAGTTTGAGGGATTTTAAAGCTACTGCTATTGAGTTGCCTCTCCGCTTTATGGCTTCTTTTTGTGATTTAAAAAAACCCTTGTTGTCAATCGTCACCCCTAGATACTTGTATTCGTCCACAACTTCCATGGGTGCACCTGCCAGATACCAGTGATAGCTGGATGTGTTCTTTTTTGGGTTAAAACGCATGACCTGCGACTTATCTAAGTTAATCGTTAGGCCGTTAGATGCTGCATGGCTGATGGTTGTATTTAGCAGGTGCTGAAGGCCAATTGGAGTTCGGCTAATCAGCATGACGTCGTCGGCTACGGCGTACAATAAGTTGGAGAGTGACAGCCCCCCCAGCCTAGGAGCATGTGAGTTGCTGCTGTTTAATTCCGATGAGAGGTCTGCCATGAACAAATTAAAAAGTGTAGGGGCCAGCACACACCCCTGTTTCACACCCCTCGTTGTTGGTATTTTCCTAGACAGGAATTAGCTGATTCCTAACTTTACATGAACCCACGTGTTGGTATGTAGGAGGATTATCTGCTTTAGTAGCGCAGCTGGGATTTTCATCTTCTCTAGTTTAGCCCATAATTTGTTCCTGTCAATGCTGTCGAAAGCTGCAGAGTAATCGATAAAACAAAGAAAGAGGGGGAATTTTGCTGCTTTAACACCATCCATCAGTAGCGTCAGGGCAAGTAAGTTTGTGATTGTTCCTGTGCCTTTGCAGAAGCCTGTCTGGTTGATGGGAATGAGCGATTTGTCATTTGCCCAAGCTGTCAGGTCATCCAGGAGGAGTCCAGCATAGTATTTTGCCTCAATGTCAATGAAGGTTACGAGCCGGTAACTGGTTGCTTTGTTCTTATCTCCTTTCTTATAAATTGGGGATATTATGGAGCCTTTCCAGGAATCTGGTATAATGCCGCCACCTCCTATATGTTCAAACACTAGTAATAGCACAGCCGCCCAATAATCTGGGTCAGTTTTTAATAGAATTGGGGGGATCCCGTTGGGGCCCGGTGCGCCCTCCAGCTTACTTTTGGCTTTTCGGTTCTTGATCTGCAAAGTTGTAAATTGAAGAACGTTTATTTGTGTTCTGCTAGTGTTTTCATAGGGACTTCGTTCGTCGGACTGACTAGGCACCCGATTTTGCTGTAGAGGGGCTTTCCTCTTTTAAGTTGAAGTGATCCAACAGGTGGACTGCCCAGGTTTCCTCCGTCAAGTGAGAGTTGATGCCTTGAATGTTGGCGTTTCCTAGGCTGTTAATTGTTCACTAAAATCTTGCGCTTCGATCTGTCTTCGCGTAATACAAAAGCTTGGCCCACAAGGTGTCTTCCGCTTCCCTTTTTGCTTGCCAGATAACTTTTTTCTTTGTTGCTTTTAACTGAGCAAGGGCTTTCTGTAGTGTGGTTTCATTACTCCTTTGTCTGAGCCTTCGTAGTGTTTTATTTATATCTTTTTTGATGGCCCTCAGAATCTGTATTTTAGACACAGGGAGATAGTTGAACTGATTTCCTGACCGCGAGCTTGCGAGCAGAGTTTTAGGCGTTCCCTACAGGTTAAGGGGCCGCCTGATCTTATGCCGTGCTGATCCCCTAATTTTTTGGTCAGGGTTTCCCAGTGAGTTCTCACGTTGCTATGTGCCGCTTCTTGATTGTCCCAGATTGACTTTGCTATGGCTTGCAGTTTGTCTGGTTGGCTGGTTTTACAAGTTAGCCTTCTAAAGTTCACAGTGTGAATGGAGGCTGGATCCTCCACCTGGTAATCCAGGAGCAGCCCTTGTATGCTCCTAGAGATTTCCTGGGGCAGATGGTCGCTATGCTCTTTTGTTCTGATCTGGAAGCTTGTAATCCTCCTAAACAGTTGTAGAGTAACAAAAGTGTAATCTATTGTAGAGCTTGCCGTAGCTTTATGATATGTTGCCGCGGGAGGCTGATTTCCCGGAAAGCGACCATTTAGTGCCACAAGGCTTAAGTGCTCCATGTCCTGTATGAAGGCCCTGGTAAGAGCTGACTGATGTATCTCTTTGCCCTGTTCTTGGCTGGGAATCTTCCAGGCCATGAATTGTTCCTCCAGTTCCTTGTCCCTTTTTTGCGACCCCAATAAATGCATGTTAAAATCTCCAGCCAGCAGAAGGTTGGTCGTTGATTCTTCTGAAAATAATCTAGTTATTTCCGAGCCCACCATTTTGGCTCCTCTGGCTTTGTCGCGTGGGTGTATGTACGCATTTAGCACTATAATATGTTGTTTAGTGTTGCCGTCCCCTAAATCCACTGCGAGAATTTTGAGCCCATTTGTTGGAGTTAGGATGGAATCAACATCTCTTGTCCCCCTTATGGTGCTAATTGATGAGAAGATAGATAGGCCGGCCTTTAGGTGCCCGAATGTGGCTCCTTTGGTTGCTGGTAAGTGATGGGTTTTGTAACGAAGTAGATGCCGGGGTTCTTCCAACCAAGTCTCCTGCATTAGGATAAGGTCGAAGCCTTGGATATAAGAAAGAAATTCTATGTCCGATGCCTTACTTCCTAAGCCGTTTACATTTCAGGAGCAAATTCGGAGTTGCAGGCCGCCAACAAGGGATTGTTTAGAGCTGAGTCAAGCGCTCTCTCCTTGTATGTTTATCGTTCTGGCTAACCAGGTCCAATCATCCTGGGCAGTTACTCGGTCCTGACCTTTCCCTACAGGTGGTAATACATCCGAGTTACGGGCCCCTTTAAGAACTGATTGGGCGTGCCTGGCCTGTGGGTGACCTGATTGATCAGGTCTATTTGATATCAAAGGTTCTGGATAGCCCGGTTGGTGATGTAAGAGAATTTTAATTCCCCAAGCTTTTAGTTGGACCTCCTCCGCCAGAATCCTCCTTGCTATTTCCTCTGAGGCCCAGGTTGCCTTGGTCATTTCTCTACTTGAGAGTTCTTTGATGATTTTGAACACAATTCCTTCAAGATCTAAGGAGCTAATATCTGCCAGGCTCCTGATTGATTGAGTCAGACGCAGGATATTCCCTCTATTGAGGATGTCCCCTCGGCCTCTCAACTTAAATTCAGGAATGAATAGAATTGAGCGGCTTTTCTGTTTCAAAATATTGGTGGGTGGATGCTTGGCCCAATTAGCCTGGCCCATTCGGAGGGGAAGATTGGAAAGGCTAGCTGCACCCTCAACAGCCTGCTTGGGGCAGGCAGGGGCTTTTATTGGGGCGGGTAAGTGTGCCTGCATGTTGTTGATTGAGCAAGCCGGATTGCTGTTAGTCACGGTCGTTGTGCTTTTGCCACCCGTTGTGCGTTCTTGCTTGGGTGGTTTTCCTCCCGGGCTTTCCACCTCTAGTTCTGACATCCCCTGGGGAATTGTCGTGGTTTGAATGGCCCGCTTTGTTATCTGTCTCTGACGACAGGAGTTCGGAAGTAAGGATGTCGACTGGGCTTTTTGTCCAGTGCTCCGGTCTATCTAGATGAAAGTAGTCTGTTATAATCTTATTCCTCTTTCTCCCTTTCCTCCTCTTCTTACGACTGTGTGTCCGATTCTCCTTACTTTGTCCGTTTTTCAGGCCTTGTAGTTTGATGGCGTGTGTTATCGATTGTTCCCCTTCTGACTGTTGCGTATGATCGGTTTGTTCTAAATCCCCACTCGCTTCTTTGCCGTTTTTGATAAGCCATTCTGCCCAGGACATCTCGATTAGCTGATCCTCTGTGGTGTTAGATGTACTAGAAAAAACAAATTGAAGGAGTATGCCCCAGAGAGCCAAAGGCTGTTATGGGAAGCGCCGATGAAGAGAAATACCAGAGAAAATTTCTTTGGTTTTAAAAGACCCCTCACTCACCAACCTATTGGTGACATGCTTCATCATTGGGGTCCCACCCGAGCAGCCGAATGCCACTCGGGTGTGCTACGACACCTGATTACAGTGGAGCGGGTATTTTGAGTGAATCAGTGAAGTGGTGATCATAAAATTGTCTTTATTGTACTCCGTTACTTTTATTATGGAGCAAGTAAGACAAGGTTAAAAATGAGTACACAAGAGTATTACCGTAGTGGACCTACTTGTCCACGGGTAAAGACTGTTGGTGGTGACAAAGTGAAAAAGTGATAAGTGGGTCTACATGTTTCAACCTACAGTGTGTATTACTAGGTTTTCATCAGGACCTATGACCCGGGCGGTGTACACACGCTAAGGTGTACCCTACCCTCGGTCACAATTAAAATACCATACTGTGTACTTACAGGATGGAAACCCTTTCAGTCTTCACGAAAGGAAACAAAAAATTCTGAAAAGAAAAAAGCACATAGATACCATGCAGCAAATTAATCATGTAACCATGAATCAACATATCCGTGCATATCGCACACAGATCGCTTCCGTAATCAAAATGCATGTGCCTGGTGTCAGTGCTCATCTAGCACCCAAAATGTGTGAGATCACACTCATGACAAAGACAAACAATACATAGCGACAAGTGTCTAAGTGAACCCAAGAAATGCGTGGTGTCATACCTCACTTGTCAAAAAGTGATTGTCTGTTTTGAGAGACCGGAATCACTGTCTCTGTAGAAAAGAAGGAAAATAGGCATAACACAATATTATGAAAATCGGCATATATGCGCGACACATAGTCTAATCGTACAGATAACGATAGAACTAAATCTGAAAACAGGAGGGTCGTCACAAAGTTGTTATACACGAAATCGCTACAGAAAGAGGGCAATATAGACATGGACCTTTTAAGGTGGCATGTAATCATGAATGCCAACAGGCAGGTGATATTCGTGAAAGTGAAAAGTGGCAGATGATCATGCCGAAAAAGCATAGAAAGTACCCAAAGGTGGTTAATAGGGTATACTGACATGGTAAGTGTACACTGATATGCCAATGTAATCCCCGTGCACGAAAAGGATTCACTGATTATTTACATTTTTGACACGCCCCCTTGGCTTTTTCTAAAGCCATTGCTTGCTTTTGATGTCATCACGCAGTACGCATCTCACCCGATCACGTGACACACCCGGAAGCCTCTGGGTTTGTTATAGACCGCGAGGACGCCGGTTTTACTATCCTCGGGTTTCCTGATGGGGTCACATCGCAGGTTTGAGTAGCGGATGGCATGACTTGATGAAGTGAGTACTCGGGTGGGCTCCGTTTTTCAACTATCCTAATGGATGAGTTATACTATCATTTAATGTTTTATGCTTCTCCGCAGAGTTTGACTAAAGTCAGCATCCATCCCCACGGTAACCATGAGGCAAGACGTAATTTCGTCGTTATGTAAGCCTCTGCCTTGATATTTCTTTTCCCATTTCTTATCCAATTTTTCGTTTTAGTGTGGTAATTAGAGTATATGTACTACGCTTTATCAAGAGGAACTTTTTGCTTGTTCTCGAATCCACTGGATTAAATAGTACCTTGACATCTGGTACACCTTTGACAAGTGAGGTATGACACCACGCATTTCTTGGGTTCACTTAGACACTTGTCGCTATGTATTGTTTGTCTTTGTCATGAGTGTGATCTCACACATTTTGGGTGCTAGATGAGCACTGACACCAGGCACATGCATTTTGATTACGGAAGCGATCTGTGTGCGATATGCACGGATATGTTGATTCATGGATACATGATTAATTTGCTGCATGGTATCTATGTGCTTTTTTCTTTTCAGAATTTTTTTGTTTCCTTTCGTGAAGACTGAAAGGGTTTCCATCCTGTAAGTACACAGTATGGTATTTTAATTGTGACCGAGGGTAGGGTACACCTTAGCGTGTGTACACCGCCCGGGTCATAGGTCCTGATGAAAACCTAGTAATACACACTGTAGGTTGAAACATGTAGACCCACTTATCACTTTTTCACTTTGTCACCACCAACAGTCTTTATCCGTGGACAAGTAGGTCCACTACGGTAATACTCTTGTGTACTCATTTTTAACCTTGTCTTACTTGCTCCATAATAAAAGTAACGGAGTACAATAAAGACAATTTTATGATCACCACTTCACTGATTCACTCAAAATACCTGCTCCACTGTAATCAGGTGTCGTAGCACACCCGAGTGGCATTCGGCTGCTCGGGTGGGACCCCAATGATGAAGCATGTCACCAACTAGGTTGGTGAGTGAGGGGTCTTTTAAAACCAAAGAAATTTTCTCTGGTATTTCTCTTCATCGGCGCTTCCCGTAACAGCCTTTGGCTCTCTGGGGCATACTCCTTCAATTTGTTTTTTCAGTTAATTCTTAGGGGACTAGGAGTACCCCCTTAAAATACCCTCGCTCTCTTATTGTTTTACGTAGTTAGATGTACTAGGCCATCTGGGTCTTGGGCGGATAGTGGTCCTAGAGTCCTTATGGGAGACCTTTGAAGGGGTATTAACCCTGCTCCAGTCCTCGCATGCCACTGCTCCGTTGGTGGTTGTCTCTATATTGCCTTTTTTGTGGGTCTCTTGATCGTTTGTGCTGGCTTTATTCCTTAAAATCCTGATGTCACTCACCAAATCCCCCATTGCGGCCGGAAGTGTGGACAGTTTGTCTACTATGGCGAAGCAGGTGCAGTGTGTTTGCGATAATTGTGTTTCTTCCTGAATCCTGTGGATCAGTTTAGTCATGTCCTTGTGTCTGTGACCCGTTTGCGCCTGCTAAAATTGGTATGGCCATGTACTAACACAATTTTGCGAGTCGCAAATGAATTGCGACTCACAAAAAAGTGTTTAGAGACTGGCTATTTGGAAGCGGCGTTCCCTTCCAAATAGTGACTCTCTAACCCATGTACTAATGTTTTGCAACCGCAATTGCAGTCGCAAAACACTGCAATTACCACCTACTTCAAGTAGGTGGTAATGCAGATCGCAAATGGGAAGGGGTCCCCAGTGGACCCCTTCCCTTTGCAAATGCATGCGAAAATATTTTTAAGGGCAGGCAGTGGTCCCAGGGACCACTGCTTGCCACTTAAAAATGAAACGAAAATGTTTCATTTTTATTTTATTAAATGCATCCCGTTTTCCTTTAAGGAAAACGAGCTGCATTTTTAAAAAAAGCTGCTTTATTTAAAAGCAGTCCCAGACATGGTGGTCTGCTGAGCCCAGCAGGCCACCATCCCTGAGAGGGCCAGTCATTCCCAATGGGGTCACAAAATGCGAGTGCCTCATTAATATTAATGAGCCTCCCATTTTTCGACCCCATTGGGAATCGCAATAAGTGTGTCTGACACTGTTGTACATACTAAATTGCGACTCGCAAACGAGCGCAAATTGTGAGTCGCAATTTAGTATGGTCATACATCTGGCCCATAGTCTTTTCAGGTTAAGATGAGTTTTTATATTTAGCGGTTTGAAAGCCTTTTTTAATAATTTTTTTTTAATTAATTCAAAAGCGAATGGACAGAGGTTCACTCGGTGTGTTAAACGTAGTTTTGCAAGGTAAGTGTCACTCGGGTAGATAGACGCATTAGAATATATGCTTCAGGATTGCTTTGTTAGCGTATTTGCGGACCGACGTATAAAGTTTTGGGTGTTGTCAACATGTTTTTTTAAAAGAGGGTGTGGAACTACTGGTTCAAATATGCTGAAGTCTGTTTACTCTGTCTACTACACAAGTCGCGGTACAACGCGCGGTGGTTGGCGGAGAGGAGAAGGCACTCGCACACTGACGTGCACGCACAGCGGTTTGGAGGGTAAGGCACTGAATTCTATTGTTGATAGCGTATACTTGCCGACTATACCATGTAAACTTTTTGAAACGGAGGCGACTTTGTATTTGTTTAGACCTACAATATAGGAACGACTCTCGGCGTGAGTCCAGAAATACCGTTGACAACCTGATTTGTAAGTGTTTTCGGTTACGCACGGTGATATTGGTAACAGAGTATGATGAGTCTTCGATGGGTGACATTGTATTTATCTTGCATTGTAGCTTCATTGGATACGAAGCAATAGATTTTTCAGTCAAGGTACGCTAGAGCTCACTTGAGACATGAGAGCACATCAGGGTAAAGGCAAACCATGGGTAATGCATGACATCTATGGTGGCACACATTTGTATTAATTTACTCATTATTTGACGTCTGTGGAATTGATGGCACAGGGTAAGGTGTACTTATATGAATATTCGTTATTAACTTTGGCACTATTATGATTATTTTCGATATTTCTTCTGGTCACCTGTTGACTCACATGTTAGCAGGCAATGGGACTTTGATTCAAGCATTGTGTAATCTCTACTAAACTGTGTATATTGATTGTGTCATAATTATGTCTCAATGATTGGCATTTCTTTGTATATGTTTCGGCAGGTGGCCGACAACAGTTTCATTTTCTCTACGAATCGATCCCCTGAAGAAGGGTTTCTAATACCCGAAATGCATTGGGGGCATCACACGAAACATATGTGTTGAGTCGTTCGTTTATTGTTTCATGTGTCTTTGAATTGCACAGATGTTTAATTTAGGAGGATGAGAAGTCACATTAATGCATGCATATGTACTGAGTTGTTTATGTGTTAATGTTGAAAAATCATCAAATTTAAAAAGATTTTTTTGCTGAATGTCATGAATTGCATCTTTTATAATTGTAAGAGTATGGAAATATTTTGAACCCTTCGGGGTCACTGCATAGTGATTTTTGTAGAAAGTGTGCAGGTTTCTGCACACTAAGCTTAGCAATTTGATTGTTAAGGGCAGCAGCAGGTCCCGTACACAAAGCAGCACACACTGATTACTTTTTGATAAACAGGTTTCACTATCTAGTAGAAGTTGATAGCTTTGGTGTGCAGGTTGAATTATCCATAGTGATATTGTTTTTTTTTGCCATAGGTTCAACTATAGCTATACGTCACTATAAATATATTAGGCCCCTCCGGTTACATTAAAATTTTAAACAAGTGGGTCCTGGTTTACTTTTTTCCCTATTTAGTCGTCATGTATGTTTTTTTAATGTGGTTTTTATCTGGTGTTCTTAGAATGAAATATTGAGAAGCACTTTTATTATTCACATTAATTTTTGGTATTTTCTTTTTATCGATCTGTAATGTAATTTTATGATTTTTTTTGTTTCTATACTTTTATGAATTGCATTGCTCAATTCAAATAAAGTTTCCTTGACTTGACCTCTAATGTATATTGTGTCATGTTCCATCTTGGAAGATTTGTTTGCACAAAGTATATTCTCACTTCCATTATTGGACAGGCACCTGTAGCCAACTACTCACAATGTCACATTTTTGGGAATCTTGCATAATTCCCTAAAGATGAAATCATCACAAATTACGCACAGGCTTTGTCAATATGTACAATCTCGAACATCTTGCTGATCACATTAGAGAACTTCAATAATGTCTATAGCAGAGTTAGAAAACGTGCCTTAATAAAGTGATTTTGATACTCCAAGTAAGCAATGTATTTCATTGCGAAGTATTTCGTAGAGGTCTGAAAAATTCTGTATATCCTCAGAGGGGCCCTCTCTGGATGTCTCTTGTTGTGATACCACCTTCCTTACTCCCCAAAAGAGGTCATTTTAATATTCAAATTAATATGTGAATGAGAAATTCGAATAATGTTTGAATGATCAACATTTTCTTGAAAAAATGCTATTGAGTTCCATAAAAATACTTGCATTTTAAACTCTGAAGTAAATGTGGTGCTTTACATCTAAAATGTATACAAAAGAAAGATGCTTCAGCAAAACTTAACTCTACAGCAAAAATAAAAAAAGTTGTTTCTGTCTTCATATTTTAGGATACAGATAGTTACTAATTTATGTAATTTTACAGCACATTTTGATAGTGAAGCATGCCACATTGGACAGGGAGCACTGGGCTGTGTATATATCAGAGGCAAAAATGCCTAAAGATAGCTAAGGCATGGGGACACAAAATCATTTTGTTGTTCAGCAAGTGGGCAGTTAGAGTGCCTGATCATTTCCCTTTATTTAGCAGATTGTTACGCTAAGAAGATTAAATGTAGGAGATTGTTTGAATTTTGGATTATGGCATTTCAGTGTCATCAGTATTCTGTAGGAAAATACTTTTTGTCACAAGGATATAGCATGGAAAAGACATTTGGGCCATCATTATGAGTGGTTCGGTAAATGGGCAATTACGAGTTGGACACTGAGGGCCTCATTTA
Organism: Calotriton arnoldi; assembly: GCA_963921515.1. Taxonomy (NCBI): domain Eukaryota; kingdom Metazoa; phylum Chordata; class Amphibia; order Caudata; family Salamandridae; genus Calotriton; species Calotriton arnoldi. The sequence goes on from CAWUFW010011624.1 coordinate 544,188, forward strand.
TGAGAAGTGCTGCATCGCTGCGTGAAAGCAGCGATGCAACACTTCTCTGTGCGCCCTCCTTGCGACACCAATGATGCATTATATTTACAGTATGATGCATCATGTCACAAGGAATGACAGATACTTCAGTATTACTGGGGTTGTGTCGGAAGCGTGACGCAACTCCAGCAATGTTCCTTTCGCATGGGGCAAGCCCCATGTGAAAGGGCCTGCGTCACCCTTACACCTGCCATGAGGCAGGCGCAAGGTTATGACGCATTGGCGTCCTAAAAGTGGCATAGCGAAATCTCATAGATTTCACTGCACCACTCCTACGACCCTTTCTTGTGTAGGAACGCCCACCCTGCATACATTATACCTGACGCAGGTATAATGTAGCGCAGGGGTTTATGAAGTGACGCATCTGCCTAGATGCGTCACTTCGTAAATATGGCGCAACATGGCGCATTATTTACGCCACCACTGCGTCACTAAAAGTGAAGCAACGGTGGCGCAAAAGGGATGCAGGTCTTCATAAATAAGGCCCTGAGGGTCCACTCAGAAATGAAGAATTACTTGGGAAATTGATAGTTCCAGGTTCGATTCCTTGCTAATTCCTCATTTTTAGGCCGAACTGTCAGCAAGAGATTTCCACTGCTTTTAGCTGCTGAAATTGTAAGGCGTAATTTAAGAACTCTGTGGTATTTCCACAGGTCTCATAATACCGATGGGGCCGGTAACTGTTTCTACCAGCCCCATCGAAATTAAGAGGCCACTTGTAATGACGGCCATAGTATCTTTAGTGTAAGCATTGGTACTCTATGCCCATTTAGGATTTTTAAATAGATTTTTAAATTATAAATAGTTTTCAGAATAGCCATTGACTGTACAAAATATTTCCATTAACATATATTTTATGTAAGTTTATCCAATGTATATTTTTCTGACCCTCCTGGACCTTTGTGGGAAAACCCTAGTATAATTCAAGAAACACTAAAGCAAATAAGCATCATCCATCTGTGACGTGACAGACATTGGGCTTCGTATGTGTATGCAGTACAAATTACAATTTAAAGTTGTGTTTCTTCAAATTACAAAGACTTTATATTTCTTGGGCATAATTGAAGAGCAAAGATTATAACTGATACAAAATATGGCACAATTCTTAAGCACAAAAAACTGAAGACGTTCTTGGTTGCAATACCAGACAAATCCCTTAAAAGACATGAAAATCAGTTCTAAAGCGAATACATGTCGTCTTTTTATGTATTTGTCATTTGCAACATACTCTTAAACTGAATCAGGACTGATTCTTCAATGTTAATGAAACAGGTCTGCAGTAGCTTTCCCGCTTCAGTGTTAACATACAAGAAATTTAATCATGGAAGTACATGGTTAGATGCTAACTTAGAAGAAAAAATTGCTTTGTTTACTGTAAACTTTAGTAATATTGGAAGGCATCAGCTTTTTTGCATCAAGCACAAATCAGATAGCCGATTCAAGGGTTTTGCAAACAACATTCTGAAATTCCATGGCAGGGTTTCCACTAAGCTTGGTACATTTTAATAATGCCAGTGAAATTTGCATTATTTTTTAATTTTGTTATATATGAAATGTACAAAATGTTCATAAATTGAAGTGTTCAGTTGCAAGAGATACTGTCAAACGACATTTCGTACTACAAAGCTTTTTTTAGCAAAGTTTTTGTGGACTTTTGTGAAACTTCACTAAATAAAGTTTCATTTAGCACAACCCAATCTTTAATAAAAGAGAAACAGAAGGCCACATAGCCCTGAGACGGCTTTCTTTTCCTGCAGGGCATGAAACGGTTACTTCTTATGCGGTCTGACCATCAGGCACATCTGGGAGTAAGGTATGTGATTGTTTACCTATTTAACTGTAGAATATCACTGTTCAGAAACTCAGAACATACACTTATCAGTGCTAAAAATAAATGCCAGGAGGAATCATTTCATGAACTGTTTGTCACCCCTGTAGATGATGTGTAATACACTGCTATACACTGATACTAGATTGCAGTACTTGAGTCTGTCAGTTAAATTACTTGTGAAATGTTAAATCTTGTTATTGTTAAGTTTACAAAGCTTCAACTACAGTACTCCAGGTGGTCTTCTTTCTGTTGTCTCCTGTGATTGATTACTATGATTTACTGTTAGCTCTGAAAAACTATAAATATAAGTAAGCGAAATTACAGATTCATACAAGCAGAAACAAGAATATGAATTTGACAAACTGGTGCGCTTCAGTGTATTGCAAATCCTGGTATTGTTGATCTCAGTTCTCATTTGTACTATTTGAATGGCTAAAATGCAGTTTTCCACAGTGTGCATGCTCAATACTTAGGCCCAGATTTGATAAAGTTTAGCATGGGAGTAGCATTAGGAGTAAAGTGACAAAACAACAACGTCAATCGACTTATCGGTGCAGATGGTTTTTTGAACCCAATGTCGACTCCAGCACAGCAGAAAGTTGTATTGTACTACATTGCACAATATGGCAGATAATGCATGCAGAATGGGCGGTATGGGGCAGGAACACTGCAAGCACCCAGGGACATCTTAAGGAGGGCCCTGGGCCAAACATAATTTGGGGCCCCCTGCTCGGAACAGTTCTGAATTTATTATCCATCTTTGCTCATTCACGCCCTCGGCAACTATTGTCTGATCATTGACAGTGCTCTTCACTGGCCCCCCAAACCTTTAAGGGGCCCTTCAGGGGCCCCATTCAGTGCAAAGCCTGTGAATATTTATGAGATATTGGAAACTTGAGAGCCCCTTTATATATTGTGCAGGGGCCCCATGATTTTTGTGTACTGCCATTGTCAGGGACTGCCTTGAAAGCTTAATGATGGGGCTCCTAGAAAGGTGGGGGCCCTGGGCCAGATCCCACTTTTCCCATGCCTTAAAACGTCTCTGCAAGCACCTTAACAACCAGCTCTGTCCTATGTCTGCTAAAATGGCAATAGCATGAGTGAGCCCGATGCCAATATGGATTTAATAAATTGCGCAAAATGAAAGCAGATACAACTTTTTTCCCACAATATATTCCACAAAATAAAAGACACCTGATATACTGTTCTCCCTTTCACGAAAAAGTCTCAAAGGAAGATAACTGAGATCTTGCGTGCTGCAATTAGCCAGATATGACCACAGAAGATGGCTGAGTAGGGAGAAAATCTTTAAAGTGAGCGTGAAACTGTATGGAAGACTTGAAGTGGTAGTGAAACAAAGGTGTAGGTTAATCAGTGATATGACATTGAGGCTCTGTGAACAAATCTCTCCCTCTCTTCAGCCTATAATAAGTAGATTGCATCTAATACCTGCTCACCTCTAATTGTGCATTGTACATCATCCAGCAGCATTAGGCCCCTTCCACAGAACATGTGCAGAAGTACCTGTTGAGACGTAAAGGCCGCTAGTTCCATTCCTGCAATGTGTATCGGAGTTAATGTTGTCCATCACACCACAAAACCTCAGGCTCCTGAAATGAGGTTCCAACCAGCAAGAAGTAAAGACTGTCTTCTTTGCAATTGCTAACTTCCCACAAATCCTGGGTGTACTTGACTGCATGAATATTACATTAGCCCAAGAAGCTGATATGGCACACAGTACAGATACTTAAAAAACCCACATTCTTTATAAATGTGCAGGCAATCTGTGATGCCAAATTCTGTCTCAATGATGTTGTAGCCAAGTACCCCAGAACTGCTAATATCTCATAAATATTCAAGCACTGTACCATCAATTAATGCCTTTAAACTGATATATCGACGAGTTCTACTAGTAGGAATGTATGATACACAGGGCCATGAAAACCCATATTCACATAATAGGTCAATCCACAAGTGAAAACTGAGCTCAATTCCAAGTTCATGCTCAAGGTTCAACTCAATTCCACATCATTGATGACCTGAGATCTGCCTTGACACCATGGCTGATAGCACTCTATACAAATCAATAGAACTCACCAGAAGAAGCCAACAATACATTACACAGGAAGACATGTGGCATAACCGAACAGTGTTTTGGCATACTCAACTCTAGACCTGTATGTGGGTAGACTCAATTACCATCCAAATATTACTATGTCATAATTGTTGTATGTTGACTATACAGGCCCGACACTGACACACACTGGTAGAATGGATGGATAAGAAGACAGGAAATTGAACAGAACTTCTTTACTTCTATGTTCAATGAAAAGTGTGACGTATTAACTGCATGCATCACAGAAACACATTTAATATACTTCTCAACAGAAACATACTGACAGGCATAACACAGCAAAAAATGAAAAAATAAATTAAAAGATGGATCTGATACTCATTCTCTTGACACTGTCAAGCATGTGGCCATTGTTCATTCCACTGCAGCCATGTTTCCCTTTATTTTCACCGCACACTGTGACATGCGGTAACTTGCCCCTCTTCAGCAGCCTGCCCCACTATGATTGATGATGAAGTTGTAGGGCACTCCCTGGGTTGGGCACATAACCTCTAGTTCATCAGCTATGCTGTGAGGAACAGAAGCAATGTCCCCTAGAATATGTTATTTGGATATTAATGGTCTTGTTTTGCATTACAATTGTATGGATAGTCCTTACCAGATTACTTATCTTCCACCCCGTGCCCACACAGACCTTTTGATCTCACTTGCATATCACCAAAGGCTTCCTTTACTGTTTGCTGTAACTCTACAGACATTGTTATGAGGATCTTTTGGATATCATAGAGTGGTGGATTGTTCACATGGTCCTCCCTCTCCTTGATGCCGATCAAGATGACATCAATTCCTGTGAAGAAATTGTTCATGATTTTTAACTGCTCACCCATGGTGCACAAGGGCTCCATGTTTGGTAGAATGGGTAAGATATTGGCATGAATTGTTGCTAAACCCCCATGGCAGGGAGGGTCTGACACTCTATCATACTATTTCCAATTGTCAAATCTGATTTTCTGTGCCAGGGGCATCATACCAACCTTCACTTTGAGAATGCAGCTTTGACTGTTCCAGATGGGGTGTTGTTTGTCCAATGTACTCACAATCAATGCTAGCAGTTACTACCTGTTGTTGAGCATCAGTGATGTCCCCAAGCAAAAACATGATGGTTTCATCATTGCTGCATAATATGTAAGATGTCTATGTCATGGCGACATTGGGGTTTGGTGTCACATGCCCTGCTGTTGTGGTTCCATCTAGAGTCTGAAGTGCTGTTTTATCATGCCCATCATGATGATAATAGGGAACAAACTCATATTCTAACTTTTTTGACATGTAAGAGACAGACATAGACATGGTTTCCTTAACAATAGTCAATGGCCATTCAACAGCGTTCAGTATTAATTATTAAATTACATATTTAAATTTAAACATACTCCTTGGTTTACACTCCCAGTTTGTACTACAATGAATTGTGGCATGACGCATGTAGTGGCTTTGTATATGTTGTGCTGCAAGGTATGGCTCAAACAAGTTGATGTGTGTGAGAGGATTATTCCGGTTCTAAAATTTTCTGCAAGTATGTGTGCAGAGACAGGTGTATTGATGCTGTGTAATTCACACTGACTGTTGGAAATTGGGTTACTGGGTGAGAGAGGTGAAACCCTACTCAAGCAGAAATCACAATCTCTGTCAGGGTGAGATGCAAACAAACCTCAAATTAACCTGTGCTCAACTCTCTGCTGGGTTGGCACAAAAGCAGTCAGGCTTAACTTAGAGGCAATGTTTTAAAGTATTAATGCAGCACTTCAAACAGTAATAAAATGAAAACACAACACCAGAAAAATTCCACACCTATTTAGAAAAACAGAATGATATTTAATAAATTATTTGAGACCAAAATGACAAAAATCCATTCAGTAGAACCGGAGATATGCAATTTCAAGGTTTTCGGTAAACATCGCTCCTAGAAGCCCAAAGCACTAACTGTGGTTATCTGGATGCACTGGACAGGGACAAAGTCACATGCTCAGACTGACCGCGATGGTACGTGGCCAGGTATAGAAACCAAGTTAGGTCCCCTGAAAAAGTACCTTAAATACTGGGTGCTGAATGTTGCGAGATTCTGTGTCAAGAATACAGTTCGCTACAGCGGTTCTGTGGAGCTGCAGGGCTGTGATGCAGAGTCCTACATCGTTGCTGAGGATGCCATCGGCAAGGTGCTTGTGAGATGCAGTAATGCGTTAAAGATGCATTGGGCACCGGCAGTTCTGAAGAAGCTGCGGGGCTGCAATGTGAAGTCCTGCATCTTCATTGAGGATGGCGTTGATAAGAGGCTTGTGATGTAAAGGCCTGCGATGAGGATGTGTTTTGCAGCAGCGGTGATCATTGAGGATGCCGTTGATAAGAGGCTTGTGATATAAAGGCCTGCGATGAGGATGTGTTATGCAGCAGCCATTCTGAGGAGGCTGTGGGCTGCAATGTGAGGTTCGGTGTAGGGGATGTGTTGCGCTGCGACGGTTCTTAAGTGGAGCTGCGAGGAGATGTGTTGGGCTGTGTCACTTCCAACCACAGAACCACAGATAGGCTCGCAGAGCACATTCAGGCCCACTTCCAAGGATCCTGGGGGGCAACACTCACAGCAGAGAGAGTCCTGGTTCAATATGGTTGGGCCCTTTTCTGTCTCTGAGGCTCGGATCAGGAAGCCAGCCAACTAGCCATTGGAGTCATTCTCGTGTTCCTGGGATCAAGATGCAGGTCCTGCCCTTTTCACTCAGGCAGCAGGGCACAGGAAAACTCAGTAGCAGTCCTTCTTGCAGAGTTGCACAGCAGTCCTTTTGAGTCTTCCATGGGTCCAGAGTTCTACTGAAGAGTTGGGTCTGAGGGCCATGGTTTATACCTGGTGCCCACTTTGAAGTAGGAAAAGGTTCTGAAGGTTTTCACCCCTAGAGGTGTTTGGAATTTCCTGCCTCCCTACCCTGGCCTCAGCAAGTCTTGGGCCACAAAAAACTAGTGTCAAACCCTTTGTGAGTGTGCTCAGGCACAGCCTTAGTGAGGTGCAAGGGTGGTAGATGACAGCTCGTTTCCTGCATAAAGTCAGAGATGGTCCATCCTGCCAACACCTATTCTCCTTTGTCTCACTATCTGGGAGCAATACACAAAGACCATTTGCCAGCTACATGTGTATTGTGACCCAGCATACAGGCTGTAGGCACCAAATGGTTGTTGCAACAAAAGATCAACTTTCTAAAAGTGGCATTTTCAGAATTGTGACTTAAAGTCTGACTTTACCATTAAAGAGGGTTATAAATTAAAATTAATTTAAGACTAAAATTGACATTCCTACCTGCTCTCAATCAAATGTTATCACTTATTAAATATAACAAGGTAACCCAATATTATCTAATGGAAGAGGCAGGCCTTGCAGTAGAGAAAACCAAATGTAAGTGTTTTTCACTACCAGGATATGTAAAAGCTTAAAATGGATGTCCAAATCATTAAATACACTGCACCATACCTTATAGGCTATATAGGTACTACCCTAGGTGTGACTTATATGTATTATAAAGGAAGGTTTATGCCTGGCAAAAGGTCTATTTTGCCAGGTCGAAAGGCAATTTAAAACTGTACATACAGACTACAATAGCAAGCCTGAGACATGCGTAAAGGCTACTTAGATGGGTGTCAAAATCACTGCTGCGGGCCCACTAGTAGCATCTAATTTACATGCCTTGGATACATGTAGTACCATTTTACTAGGGACTTATGAGTAAATTAAATGTCAATTTCACCACGTTTAAAGGAGAGAGCACGGGCACTTTAGCACTGGTTAGCAGTGGTAAACTGCACAGAGTCCTAAAGCCAACAAAAACAAGATCAGGAAAAATGGAGGCGTAAGGCAAAACGTTTGGGCGGAAGACCACTCTAAGGCAGACAGGTCTAACACTAACATTAACATTAATTGTACTTGTGTGACTCATTACTGTGTCAATATGTGCCATTTTTGTGGATGCCACAGCATTACTTTTCTCCAGAATGTCGTTTCACAGAGCAGCTTTTTTGAAAAAAGCAACTTTGATGACCCAAAAACTTGTATGTAGTGTTTATTCATCTCACTCTAATGGTTTACATCTCTTCACCCAGCCACTTCATCTTCCTGTTCCTCATCCTGTTTTCACTAATATGAGCTTCATGGAGTCCAGGATGCCCAATCAGGTCAGGGCTCTAGAGCCTCCCGTTGTGGGTGGTGCTGTGAGCGGCACACTTTATGATTAGTGTGAGGCTTGCGCCACACAGAGTTCTTAGCACGTGCACAGGTGATTTCGCCATCATCGTTTGACATAATACATCCGTAGCTGTGCTAAATGAGTGGCTTTGTACAATGCACTGTTACATGAAAAAATAACTGCACAGCATTGTACTAAGCCAGGCATTTAGCGCAATGCCAAATTCAGTAAGTCTGCCACTTAGTTTATTATAAACCTCACAAAGATTCAACACACATTAGTAGCTAACATACATTTTTCCTGCATCCATTTAAACAGCATGTGGGGATGAAACAGGACCACATTTTTTATTTTAACCCACTTTTCACTATTCGGTTTAATATGAGCAGCCCCTCCATAGTTGGTATGCCATCTCTTACGAGAGACACTATGGTCCTCATTTCAAGAGTTGCGGGATTCCTTATACGGTAATCCCCACAAGGAAACTCTGATAGAACAGCTCCAGAATTTCTGGGTGTGGTATTATTGCACTAGTCTGACATTTTCCTAATGAAATATGGAATAACTGAGGAATCAGTGCCTCATTGTGCATTCCTACATGTTTTTCCTGCATTCTAAGCCAATTTTCCCTGCGTACATTGTGCCAGATATTTGGGAGCGCAATGTTTCTCCCGTCACCGGTCAGGCCATTGTTACCTAGTATTTAGAGAAGAAGGCCTACAGTAGGCTCTTCCGGCTGTACTCTTCAAGGGATAGCCCCCTACACCCTGTTACTCAGGTCCAGGTTGGTTTCAGCATCAAACAGTTTTATGATGTTGTATCTGCACAATAGTGTTGCCCACTGACCTTTATGTTCAAACTAAATCCAGGAATCTGTGGTGAACTTTGCACTTTCATATTTAATTTTTGGTAATGAGGGTAAATGTTTGCAAATATTACATGAATTGCTTAGGAAACACTGATCGCGAACACCAAGTGTGAAAAGAAGGCTGATCTGTTACTGTGGTGCCTTTGTGGTTATGGTAACCAGTATATTGTTACAAACCAGTATGACAAGTGAGTGTAGGATGGAATATGGCGAAAGCCCAGCCGAAGTCGCAGCAGGTGGGAGCAGTGGGGCGGTGGGGACGGCTGGGGGGGTTTTCAAGAGATGACCACGAGAGACAATTAATTATTTATTTTATTTTCCCTTGTGGTTATCCCTCGAAATCCCCCCAGCTGGCCCCACTGCTCTTACCTGCAGTGGCCGCGGCTGCTGCTCCCTATAGAGAAATAACAAGGAGAGCCCCACCTCACATCAACTTCTGTAATCCATTCTGGAGTAGGGCAAAGATTTACCACCCCAGCCCTCTTTCTGTGCACGGAAAGGCTAACACGATCTGAGTAGAGTGGGTTTTAGTCTGGTTCTGTGTGAGAATACTGATAACACAAATATTGTCCAACATAAATAGCATGGCCTAAATGTTGCTTACAAAACTATTGCAAAAAATCAAAAGAGGGGGGAATGGACCACTTGTCCTGTGTAACCAGGGTCTAATTTGTTGTAAATCCTTCTTAAAAAAACCCTGATATATGTACACAGGCATCTGGCGGTGTATCTTGATTCTCTGCCTTCCTGTACTATGACAGCATCATCATTGGGTTTAGTTTATTTGTATGCTGACCTCCACCAGGAGGAAGACCAACTGGTTTTGCAGTTGGGTCCAGAGATGAAAAAAGGTGTGTATTGGTGCTCTTGTGAGGTGAGTTAAAATTCCCTACACCGCCTCGTAGAAGGGCATTTATTAATGGACGTGGTGGTGTGGAAAATTAAAAACAAAGTGGTGCGTGCGTAGATCCAGTTACTAATCTACCGCACTGTTGATGGTCGACATGTTTCAGCCTCGTTGTCCAATCGGATCTAGAGGCTTTCTTCAGGACTGATTAGTATGTAGAGGCACATTATGGCGACTACTGGAGTGGTCAACTTGCCACTCTTGTTATGTAGAAGTCAGGTCAGTAGTACCTGTAACTGAAAGGAAAAGGTGCAATTGTATCTTTCCAGTTTCATTATAACATTTGCGTAATCATAAACAACCCAAGATGGCTTAGCTCAACAAAGGCGCCATTAACTGGCGCGACTAGTGATGTGAACAATTCATTCTCAGATGGCATTACCTCAGAGGAGTTAAAGGGGAAAATGGCGCTTAAAAATCATATTCAGTTTAAGCATGGTGGTGATGACATTCTGCTTAAAAGGAGATTAGTGTTGGCAAGACAAAATGAATGGCGTATACACTTTATGCTAATTCATAAACAATGTGGACGTTTAAGTGAAAAAGCCGTAAATAGTGCCGTTGGTAATGATAAAAATAAAGAATAAAACATCGCGCGGTAAAGGATGCGCGTTCAGTTGCTGGATAAAATAATGTGTGTGTTTATTGATAAAACACTGTTATCCTTAGAAGTGGGTGTGGGAAACCTCATTGATCGCGCTGCTCAGCGTTGGCGCTCTAATCGTTATCGTTAATGATCATGTGAGGTCCTAAGTGCGAAAAATAACTCTGAGCCCGATGGTTGTTGGAGAAATTGTGTGGTTTAAGTTACGGTAACAGGCCAATTAGTGACTAGCACGATCCTTCTTGTGCGCATCAATCTACAATAGTGACATGCCTGTCATTGTTTTACTTTCCACATAAATACCTCTATTCTCCCTTTCCGGGCTTCCTCGGGATGCCGGTGAGAATTGGTGACCCGCTTCTGTTTAAATTAAAATAGAGGTTAGTTACGCCTTACTTCAAGTGCTCCATGCATGGCGTGGTTGAATCATGGTTGCTCACCAGTCCGAGTTCGGTCACAACTTGTTCTGGCTCTGTACACGGTGCCCCGGGTGACGCGGGCCCGTGCAGAGCTCCCGTTATCTATTGAAACTGAATAGAGATCGTAGAAAGACTCTATACTGTAATACATTGCCATTTCTGACATAGTGTATAATTAATTCCAGTTGAATAGATCTTTGACTGTTTTTGCCCTTAATTTTAGGAATCAAGGCTCAATCTCAATTATGCTAAATAGCTGGATAATAGCGCTGTGATGTACGCGCAATAACATGTCATGTGTGCAAAAGAAGAAAGTTGAATTTTCTCGTGGTGTATTGTTGTCTACATCTGGAATCTCACGGTGTTCTAAAGTGTTTGAAATATTCTAAAGTTTCTGCCTTAAAGAGCAACAGATCGATAATTGTAGGGCTCTGTACCTAATGTTGTTGCAAGGATCAATGATGCAATTATCAGTATATGCGAGTACTGTCTTTTCACATATTACTTTCTAGGACAATCAGTGAATGAGGTAATCAGTAACTTGTACTCATGGTCTTGAAGACCCTAGAGATCGTGATTGGGATCTCATGTCAATGCATGCCAGGGGATATTATCGTTCAGTTCTCCTGTATCTGTCCGGAGCCGATGTACCCAACGCTGCTCTTTCTCAAATAAGATTCGTTCTGCATTGTGAGTCTTCACAGATAGTGTCTCCAGAACCACCCAGTCCAATTCATCGGTGGTATGATTGCTGTCTATGTAATGTTTACTCATCTTGGTGGTAGCCCTCTTGCAGTTCACGTTGCACCTTTGCTCACAAATGCGTTGTTTCACTTTGCGGCAGGTCATCCCTATATATTGTAGATCGCAGGGGCACACAATCATGTAAACCACATGTGTGGTATTACAGTTGGTATGATGGCGTAACGTCCAGGTGAAGTTAGGTGAGAGTTGTAACGTTTTTGTCACTTTTGTCAATTTGCAGACCGAACACGAGCCACAGGGATAGTGTCCTGTGTTGGGACCCAAATTCCATGCTGCAGTGATTGTTTCTCTTCTTGGTGTTGGTGCTGGTCTAGTATGTACTAGAAAGTCCTTGATGTTTCGCGTTCTTTTATTGGCAAACCTCGGTTTAGGCCATTGCAGAATGCCTGATGTTAGTATCCTCCAATTTTTATTGATGATTTTCTTCACAGTGTTAGTTGATGTGTTGTAGGTCGTGACACATGTCAGTAGGCTTTCTGGTGGTTCTCGTGATGTAGTACCGAGTAAACTTTCTCTTGGTTGATTACGTGCTCTTTTTTGGCACTTCTTTATTATTCTCGTTGGGTAGTTCCTTCTTTCGAGTTTCTGACTCAATTCTTCGGCTTGTGCTTTGTAGTCCTCTAGTTTGCTGCAGTTACGTCTAAGGCGTAAGAACTGACTATAAGGCAGGTTCTCTCTCAATGGGCGAGGATCGAAGCTGTTGTAGGAAAGTATACTGTTTTTTGCTGTAGGTTTATGGAATGTTTTTGTCTGGAGAGTATTGTTTTCAACATAGATGGTAATATCCAAGAAGTCCAGTTGTTTCCTGTCTGATGAGTAGGTGAATTTCAGGCACTCATCTCTGGCGTTTATCCACTCAAGGAATTTCTGTAGAGTTTCCTGTGTGTCTTCCCAGATCATGATGACATCGTCTATATATCGTCTCCAGAATCTCACTTGTGTGAAGTATGGATTGTTTTGATTCTGGATGTACTGTTTTTCAAAGCTACTCAAATAAAGTCCCGCCACACTTGGGGCAAAGGTACTGCCCATAGATGTTCCGTGGCATTGTTCGAACAGGGTGCCTTCATATTCAAAGTAATTTTCAGTAAGGGCCAACCTACAATACTCTAGAACGAAATGCCTGGGTGTCCTATAGTCCCTTTGCTCAGATAAGAGGATGTCATGAGCATGGATAAACGCCAGAGATGAGTGCTTGAAATTCACCTACTCATCAGACAGGAAACAACTGGACTTCTTGGATATTACCATCTATGTTGAAAACAATACTCTCCAGACAAAAACATTCCATGAACCTACAGCAAAAAACAGTATACTTTCCTACAACAGCTTCCATCCTCGCCCATTGAGAGATAACCTGCCTTATAGTCAGTTCTTACGCCTTAGACGTAACTGCAGCAAACTAGAGGACTACAAATCACAAGTCGAAGAATTGAGTCAGAAACTCGAAAGAAGGAACTACCCAACGAGAATAATAAAGAAGTGCCAAAAAAGAGCACGTAATCAACCAAGAGAAAGTTTACTCGGTACTACATCACGAGAACCACCAGAAAACCTACTGACATGTGTCACAACCTACAACACATCAACTAACACTGTGAAGAAAATCATCAATAAAAATTGGAGGATACTAACATCAGGCACTCTGCAATGGCCTAAACCGAGGTTTGCCAATAAAAGAACGCGAAACATCAAGGACTTTCTAGTACATACTAGACCAGCACCAACAACAAGAAGAGAAACAATCACTGCAGCATGGAATTTGGGTCCCATCACAGGACACTATCCCTGCGGCTCGTGTTCGGTCTGCAAATTGACAAAAGGGACAAAAACATTACAACTCTCACCTAACTTCACCTGGACGTTACGCCATCATACCAACTGTAATACCACACATGTGGTTTACATGATCGTGTGCCCCTGCGATCTAAAATATATAGGGATGACCTGCCGCAAAGTGAAACAATGCATTTGTGAGCATAGGAGCAACGTGAACTGCAAGAGGGCTACCACCAAGATGAGTAAACATTACATAGACAGCAATCATACCACCGATGAATTGGACTGGGTGGTTCTGGAGACACTATCTGGGAAGACTCACAACGCAGAACAAATCTTATTTGAGAAAGAGCAGCATTGGGTACATCGGCTCCGGACAGATATAGGGGGACTGAACGATAATATCCCCTGGCATGCATTGACATGAGATCCCAATCACGATCTCTAGGGTCTTCAAGACCATTAGTACAAGTTACTGATTACCTCATTCACTAATTGTCCTAGAAAGTAATATGTGAAAAGACAGTACTCGCATAAACTGATAATTGCATCATTGATCCTTGCAACAACATTAGGTACAGAGCCCTACAATTATCGATCTGTTGCTCTTTAAGGCAGAAACTTTAGAATATTTCAAACATTTTAGAACACCGTGAGATTCCAGATGTAGACAACAATACACCACAAGACAATTCAACCTTCTCTTTCTTTTTTTTTACACACATGACATGTTATTGCGCGTACATCACAGCGCTATTATCCAGCTATTTTGCATAATTGAGATTGAGCATTGATTCCTAAAATTAAGGGCAGAAACAGTCAAAGATCTATTCAACTGGAATTAATTATACACTTTGTCAGAAATGGCAATGTATTACAGTATAGAGTCTTTCTACTATCACTATTCAGTTTCAATAGATAACGGGAGCTCTGCAGGGCCCGTGTCAACCGGGGCACCGCGTACAGAGCCAGAACAAGTTGTGACCGAACTCGGACTGGTGAGCAACCATGATACTACCACGCCATGCATGGAGCACTTGAAGTAAGGCGTAACTAACCTCTATTTTAATTTAAACAGAAGCGGGTCACCAGTGCTCACCGGCATCCCGAAGAAGCCCGGAATAGGGAGAATAAAGGTATTTATGTGGAAAGTAAAACAATGACGGACATGTCACTATTGTAGATTGATGCGCACAAGAAGGGTCGTGCTAGTCACTAATTGGCCCGTTACCTTAACTTAAACCAACAATTTCTCCAACAACCATCGGGCTCAGAGTTACTTTTCGCACTTAAGACCTCCCATGATCATTAACGATAACGATTAGAGCGCCAACGCTGAGCAGCGCGAACAACAAGGTTTCACACACCCACTTATAAGGATAACAGTGTTTTATCAATAAGCACACGCATTATTTTATCCAGCAACTGAACGCGCATCCTTTACCGAGCGATGTTTTATTCTTTATTTTTATCATTACCAACTGCACTATTTACGGCTTTATCACTTAAACGTCCACATTGTTTATGAATTAGCATAAAGTGTATACGCCATTCATTTTGTCTTGCCAACACTAATCTCCTTTTAAGCAGAATGTCATCACCACCATGCTTAAACTGAATATGATTTTTAAGCGCCATTTACCCCTTTAACTCTTCTGAGGTAACGCCATCTGAGAATGAATTGTTCACATCACTAGTCGCGCCAGTTAATGGCGCCCTTTGTTGAGCTAAGCCATCTTGGGTTGTTTATGATTACGCAAATGTTATAATGAAACTGGAAAGATACAATTGCACCTTTTCCTTTCAGTTACAGGTACTACTGACCTGACTCTACATAACAAGAGTGGTAAGTTGACCACTCCAGTAGTCGCCATAATGTGCCTCTACATACTAATCGGTCCTGAAGAAAGCCTCTAGATCCGATTGGACAACGAGGCTGAAACATGTCGACCATCAACAGTGCGGTAGATTAGTAACTGGATCTACGCACGCACCACTTTGTTTTTAATTTTCCACACCACCACGTCCATTAATAAATGCCTTTCTACGAGGCGGTGTAGGGAATTTTAACTCACCTCACAGGAGCACCAATACGCACCTTTTTTCATCTCTGGACCCTACTGCAAAACCAGTTGGTCTTCCTCCTGGTGGAGCTCAGCATACAAATAAACTAAACCCAATGATGATGCTGTCATAGTACAGGAAGGCGGAGAATCAAGATACACCCCCAGACGCCTGTGTACGTATATGAGGGTTTTTTTAAGAAGGATTTACAACGAATTAGACCCTGGTTACACAGGACAAGTGGTCCATTCCCCCCTCTTTTGATTTTTTGTACTAGCGATTGGAAGCCGAATGGACCATAGCTTCTTTTTCCCTCTACCCTGATTGAATTGTACAAAACTATTGCTCCATTTGTTTCTAATTTTATCTCCAAAGGGGTAATTTTTTTGTAAATTATATTAAGGACACATTAGTTTTGGCTTACAACATATAGGCCTTAATATTCTGGTAACACGCTTCAGTTTTTCAGGATGCGTTGCCAGTAACTGGCATAGCTGTGACCCATGTGGCATGGATCGTGAATATATGCTCATACCCTATGGTTGTTTAAGTATACCAGTACTAAATCAGACCTATGCGGACTCTGCTATGGTGCTTCCTGATCTTGTAGCTGCATGCTGCCTTTTTCCTCAAGGCTAGGAACTGCTGAAGCTCATCTACTGCCTGACTAATCTAGCCTGCTAGACTACAGTTCTTGCCTGCCAAAGGACAAAACAGACATGGTTACAGAGTGCCAGAAAGGACTAACAGCCCCTCAATGAGACCATAGTTGGTTGCCCCTGAACGTCTTTATATAAGTGCAGGTGAACTGACTGGTGATTCTGTCTGAAGATCACACTCCTTTGCTGTGACATTTGCTTTTATTTATCTTTGTTGGACCCTCCCCCAAATTTGGTGCTTTCACAGTGTCCACTATCCTCCAATTATTGTGGAGAGAACTTGGGCCATTTAGCAGCTTCAGTAGTCTGAGGTTCACTTAATTCTGTCCTGGTGAGCCTCTGGTTCCAGTCCTGATGGTGGCCACATCCAGAAAAGCCATAATATTGTATACCTGTGCTTGTGGGCTCACACTATGATTGCCCATAGGCACCGACTGCAGACTGCCCACTAGAGCATGAAGAAATAAATGTTCCTGATGCATGTGGAGCCAATGACTTGATGTTGGTATCACACCTAGGGAATAAGATATTGACTTTTCAAAGTATGAGAATGGTCCCAAGTGAGAGAAAGTGTGTCTATCAGTGCTCTGACTCTCAACAGCTAGCACTGAATCCCTTCAATGTGCTGTGTTAAAATATTTTTGTCTTACCTTGCAGGTTGTACTATTACATTTTGTGTCTGTAGTAATTTTCTCAAGTGTCACAATGTGCGAGTGATCTCAAAAGCATTTTACTGTGGAAGTTCACTATCCAATTCACACCATTGTGACTGTTTAACCAAGTTACCCCAGGGAGTCAAGTAGAGTTAGGAAGTGACGTTTAACGCAGTCCGAGTAACCAGAGTCCAGGTTAGAGGTTACTGAGGGTATGAAAATGGAAAGGATGTTAAAAGCAGTAAGGGATCCAGAAATCACTTGTTTCTGTGATGTTTCTCGAAGAGCAGAGTCTTGAGCATTTTTTGGAAGCCGAGGATGGGTAGAGCCCAGGAATCTTCGACTAGAATGATGTTGCGTATCAGAGTGTACGGGGAGAATGTCAGTTTTTGACCTTTCTCCCTCCTCTTTACTGTAATCCTGGTTTCTACAGCGGTGATGTTTACTGCTGCTTGTTTTGTAAAACTCTACAGATTTGTTGATCTCTGATGTAAAAAATTTAAAATGTTTCAAGGTTTACTGTCATAGGTCATACAAACAGGAGCAAGAAATTTCAATTTCATTAAGGGGTTGCAGAAGTTAAAACAGCTGCAAAGTACCAATAGCGCAGCAAAAAATGTATTGTCTGATGGAACACTTTCAACGGATAGGAATTGAGTTTGTCTTTGAATATATGAAGTAAAAGAGACATTCTGGGATGTAGGGAGAGTTCATTTGATAGCTTCGGTATCTTGATGCAAAAGACGTGTTTAATTTTCAGATCAGAGGAGATTGACTGCAAGGTGGTGTAATTTAGGTGAAGAGGTTTCACTTCTGTCGATGGATGATCAGGCAAGTGACACAAAGGTTGTGCTCAGTGAGCAGGGCATAGCCACTCCTGATGTGGATCAGCACATGGCATAGACACCAGAGGGAAAGTTGTTGGTAATAAAATATGGTTGGAACCTTAACAGGAGCCTGGAATGACGTAGTTTGCTGGAGGGAAGAAAGTGCTTTAATGTACATCTGTCCAAAAGGAAGGAGTTGAGCAAGTCAAAACCTGCACAGGAGAGAGCCTTGCTAGTTGTGAGAGGTGTAGTAGGCCTGATAATTGACTGTATTAAAGAACACCTACTCCTATAGCACTTGTAGCAATCTCAGGTCTTTGTTGCTGAATATTTTTAGCGAGTCATTGACTAGATCTGCAGTGTCAGTTTTCTTGTAACAGTGCCAGCAAACCTAAGAAGGGAAATTGGGTAAGGGTGCAATGTTGATAGTTTTATCAGTTCCCAGGCAATGTTTCTTGATAAAATGGTGTACATTGAGAGTTTTTAAAGAGGACATGAAGGAGTCCAATAGATATTCAGACCAAAAATGTGAGTATAGGGATGAGAGTATCAGGCAAGACAGTGTTACCTTTAAAGGTTTTTTGCTTTGACTGTTTTTGCTGGCTGGTATTCTGTGTACTTTACCCATGCTAACTAGGGGTAACATGACTATACTCCCGCTATCAAAATTGGCATAGTCTAATTGACATTTTTAACTTACCTATAAGACCCTAGTATATGGTGCGAAAGTGTACCCAGGGCCTGTAAGTTAAATATCATAGGTGGACTGCACCACCCATTGCGGCATCCCCTTCAGTGACAGTGTAAAAATGACTGCAGGCCTACCCTCTGTAGCCTGGTTGTGTAGTTTCAAACTGCAAATTCAACCTGTCACAAAAACGCTTTTGACAGCCTAAACCTTTCTTTTAAATAATGAGTCACCCCCTAAGTAGGCCATACTGGCTTTAAGGGATAGTGCATGGAATTTAAACGTAAAAGATGCATATGTTTCATGTCAAACATGTCCTTACAGTAAAAATGTCCCAAAAGCTACTTTCACTGTAGCAGGGTTGGCAGTTCCGTAGGAAAGCATTGGGATACAATTTTACATGTAATAATAGTATCTCTGGCTAGAAAACACCTACAAATTTTATTCTTGAACTTTTTGAAATATTTATTACAAAACCTAATTTACTGGTGAAGTCAGATTTGTGTACATATTTTGGAAAAGGCACATTTAGAAAGTTACCTTTTCAATGCCTACAACCTACAGAGGCCCATTTGCATGGGCTTCAAATGTCACCCAGGAGCTGAATAGTCCCTCTTGATGAATTGTGAACTGGTTCCCAGAGCTGAGACAAAGGCCTTGGGTGTGGAGAGGTGTTCTGTTCCATCTGGGCTGGGACCAGGAAGTTGAATAATTTAAAGAGATCTACCAAGTCACGGGCAAATGTTAGCTGTCTTTTGTTCCCTCAGTCAGGTAGGCATCAATCCCAGTGGCAGAGGAGATGCCCCCAGAACTGGTTTACGGTCTGGGATTGCAGTAGGTCATACAACAAGTACTTCAAAAGTGGGTAGGATTGCCCCTGGCACCTGCTGTTTGA
Organism: Calotriton arnoldi; assembly: GCA_963921515.1. Taxonomy (NCBI): domain Eukaryota; kingdom Metazoa; phylum Chordata; class Amphibia; order Caudata; family Salamandridae; genus Calotriton; species Calotriton arnoldi. Next base: position 563,480 of record CAWUFW010011624.1, read on the forward strand.
GACCTGTGAGGAGACCTGAAGGGCTGGACCTGCTTCCACTTGTACTCAGGACAAAGAAGTGGACTCCAAGGCTGAATTGGTTGACCTCCTCTGAAGTTACAAAGACACAACAAGCTGTAAGAAGCCTTTTCCTGGAAGAGCCCAGCTAACCAGCCCCAACTTGACTTAGACATTTTTTGGCTTCATAGACTTCTGGAGGACTGGACAAGCCTGCAAAGTCAACCCATGCAAGGAGCGTTGCCGCTCAAAGCTTTTGTGCAGCAGCAAATCAGTTTCAGCAGGACCTTGAGGAGAAGGTGTCCAGCCTCATGGCACCCTCTTCAGCTATAGCTTGCAGACTTTCCCCACAATCTGAATCCACACTCCAAAAGAGTGACCAAGTACAAACATAGACAAATTGACCAGGTGAAGGTGCCAAAAGTATGATGAAAGGACTTCCCTTTTCATGCATTTTAAACTTTCCAGCTCAGAGCTTTTCCCGCCTAAATCAATGGCTTCACTGAGACCTCGTCCAATTTCAAACTGATTTTCATGAACCCCTTCTCGTCTGCAGCATTCTGCCTTGCACCACTGATAGACTTTGAATTCCAGAAAAAAAGACTATGTCCCAGGGTAAAATATATGACCATATCAAACCTGGTTGGAGTATCTGACTCACGCTGCATCACAGTCAGCTTCAAATTGTGCCTAGGTCTCGCTCTACTGCAATCAGTTAATCCTCTTTTTGAGGCATTTTTATTTAGAGATTTTAAAATTCATGTCTTTTGTCCCCCTTATTGGATTTTTGTGGATTTGGTGTCATTTTCTTCATTAAACTCTTATCTATTTTGTCAAATCGGAGAATAATTTTTATTGTATTGTCTTGTTGACTTTTTACCTGTTTTAGTACTTTTAAATGCTTCACGCATTTTCTTAATTTAGGTCTGTTCTGTGCCATAGCTACCAAGGCTTGAGCTCTGGTTTAAATTACTGAAACCTTTACTGTACCTAAAAACATAGTCAAATTATTACTTGCAGTGAACTCCCATACACCCCTACTAATAATTCATGTTTACACAGATATTTTATATTTTGCAGGTCTTCAATATATTTTCCTTTGACTAATTGGTGCAGATGTACCACATGCATTTCTTCTGAGAACATCAGTGTTGCTTGTGCTAAGCTACAAAGAGTGAGCAAGGACCTTACTGAAATCACTTTACTTTGTTTTTCTGTTTGGTTTGTGCGTTGTGAGCTTAGTCACAGCCAAAATCAAAATGTGTCCACTTTCATCCATAGCTGAATCTTACAATTCCCAACATTTAGGCCTGCAAAAAGAGAGGGAAGAGCCTGGAGCTTGTTTGTATTTCACAATTTATGTTTCTAAGCCTGACTTGAAAAGAGAGTTGGCTGTGTTGAGGCTTGTTGCATAGAAATGAAGTGATACAGTCTAGTGATGTGTCATCTATACCAATTTAGCTGACCTAGACTTTGAGATTGGAGTCTCAATCTCAGGCCTCATGTTCAAAAAGTGCAAGAAACAAATGTCTTTGCTGGGAAGAGGGCCTGTTATTTTCTATCATATTGTATGATTTAATGCAGAAAAGTTGCCATAAGACCAGTACCAAAGCACAGTTCAACTTACAGTGGATTCAGACCTGGAAAAGCACTGATAGGAGCAGCACCAAAGCTTACACCAACTGACAGTGGTTACCAGACACCTGAAGAGCGCTGATAGGAGCAGCACTAAAGTATAGATCAACTTACAAAAGTTACCAGACACCTGAAGAGCACGGATAGAAGCAGCACCAAACCATAGGTCAACCTACAGTAGTTACGAGGGCTGGATTGAGAACCCAAAGCAGTCCTGGAATTTTCTATTGGGGGCCACTATTGCAGTACTGCTGCAAAACTGGTCCCCAGAAACAAAACCAGCCCCCACCACTGCAAAACCGGCCCTCACCCTTCCAGCCTCCCGGGGAAATGCCTGAGGCCCGCTACGGTCAGTCCAGCCTGGTAGTTACTGTGAGAAGTTGGCCTGGCATATGCTGTCCACTAATTATAGTGGGCACCTTGCACCAGTCCAAACAACCCCTTATTGGAGATAGGTTAAAGACAACCTTTATTGAAAGCTATCCTAGTGGTAGCTATGGAGAGCAGCCTTCAGGCTAAGTCTTGAAGGAATGTAAAGCAGCTTGTTTTACCAGTCTATAATCTCTTGAGTGACCAAATGAAAGAGGACCACACCAGGTATATATTCAAAATATATGTATTTATTACTAAACACACCCCTCTAGTCTCTTTATGAGGCTAGAGTTCGAAGTACTATAAATTATAAGTTAGTTATCTACAGTAATAGCACAAATACACGTTTGAGCCCCAGGGGGTACCAAACCATATACCAATAAAGTGGTATAAGAACCACGACTGAGCTAGACACAAGGCCTAGAGCCTGTAGAAGTGCTTGGACCACAAGGAACCACCCAAGGTAGTGATACAGGAGACCCACGGGGGACGCGTGCAGTGTATGAACACAGCCGCGAATCGCCGTTAACTTCTATGGGGAAAGTCGCGATTAGAATTTAAAAGAAAAGGGACACTTAGAGGAGGACTTGGAGCAAACCCTTTGAGAACTAGGCTGTTCTAGTGTCAATACCCACGGGAGCACCGGAGTACTCGAGTTACCTCACCCAGGGAAGCAGGGTGCATAGGTGTCTTTCGGGGTCGGGTTTCGTCGTCGCTTTCAATGGCGATCTGCTGCAAAGTGCTGCTGGCGGCCAAGTCGAAAGTGTTCGGGTGGATCCAAAGGTGGATCGAAGATCTGAAGAACCTGAAAGCAGAGGGGACAGAGTCTGGGTCACTAGCCAGTGACCAGGAAGGCGATGAGCAGATGCCCACCGATGTCGAGTGCTTCAGGTAGGTTGACGGTCATCTTGACTCTTCAGCCACGAGGTCCAGGAGGCGTCGACGACGACCAGGAGCTGGATTCGAGCTGTCCCACAACGTCTGTCGATTGCAGGGGTGTCAGCGACCGGATTGGACCCAACAAGCCTTGGCAACGGCAAGTCTCGTGGAAGTGGAAGAAGGACGATGTTGCAGACCAGCAAGGTCTGTGGGACTCACCCAGCAAGGGTAAGTCAGGGCACGCCTGGAGCAACCAGGGAGACCAAGCAGAAAAAGATTGGCCTTCGGGAGGGCCTACTAGCCAACGGACTAGCGACCGCAAAGGAGCCTCGAGTCGATGCACGTGGAGCTGGCTCACAGGACACTCATGGAGTGGAGGCCAGTGATCTTCGGTGCAGTTGGTGCTGGAGGCTGGAGCTACTTGGAGCCCAAAGCACGACTTTGTGGGAGACCCAAAAGAGGATGCACTTGCAAATGCGATCGGTGTCCAGGGGTCACGGTTCCACATTACCCACGACAGCTATGGGCCTCAGCTTTTCTGGGGACTCAGGGCAGCCTCGGGGAAGTCTGGAAATCCACCTCTGGTGATGCAAAGACTTCGGCGTCTGACGGGAGCTTCAGCGATGCAGACCGGACAATTGCTTCTTTGGTGCCTGCCAAGCAGGGGAGTCACTCCTTGACCCCAAGGGAGATTCTTCAGTCCTCTAATCTTGAAGTAGAGCGTCGAAGGTCCAGGATTCTGTATCAGAGTTTCGTCCAGGTAAATCTAAAGTCCTAATACTTATACTAAGGTAGGGGGTTGGACATACTCTGTGGCCCCACCTATGGGAGGGTCAGGGCAGAGGGGTGGTTACACCCTTTCCCTTTGTCCAGTTTCGTGCCAGAGCAGGGCTGGAAGCCCTGAGCCGGTTTGAACTGGGGTATGCACAGGGACACCAAATGTGCCCCCAGTGCAGGACTTCAAAGCACCAGAGAGTGCTCCCACCCAGCCCCAATACACACTATCCTGTCTGGGGAGGTGGTTACACCTCCCTGGGACAGGAAACCTATTGTCCAGGCCTCCCCTGCCGGAGTTTCGGTCAGCAGCAGGAGGCCAGACTCGTGTCTGTGGCAGCGGCATCCATTTTGTGATGCGAGGGCTCTGGAAAGTCAGTACCGGGTATACCGGTGTGTACATGTCTTTCCCTCTAGAAGGGTGGAATGCTACCCCCGCCGCCAGAACTGGCGGGGGGTAGTATTCCAAGATGTTTGACACCAAACACGACATGTTTCCGTGCAGCCATCCCAAAGTTAGCATTTAACGCGAGGTTATAATGCGCTTAAGAGTATATGGTCGGGCTGCACTACAAACAGCATCAGAGAAGGGTCTCCGAACGCTGCAGAGGGGCCCTGCTCATGCAGGGGCACCCTCTCACATAGGATCCACGCACTCTGCCTTCAGGATTGATAAGGCCTGCCATAGGAGTGACTTATAGGTTTATATGTGTGTATGTATGTAGTGATATAGGTAGCCTATATCACAGTAAGGGGTGCATGCACCACCTTACCCAGGCTGCAGTAGCAGACCTGTGGTGTCAGTTTGGATGGCTTTCCAGGGGTGGCACAATACATGCTGCAGCCCCTGGTAGGCCTCTGAGGTACCTATGCCCTGGGTACATAGTATACCATATACTAGGGACTTATAAGGGCACTCCAGATTCCAATCAGAGATGTGCCTAAGGCACATGGAAACCATTTTAGAGAGGAAGCAGCTAGGCTGGGGTTCTGATTAGCAGGGCCCCAGCCAGACTAAGGTCGAAAAACAGTGAAGCATCAGTAAAAAGTGGGGGTACCCATGTGAAGCAGATCCTACTCTCCTACAGTTACCAGACACTCAAAGATCACCGTTAAGAGCAGCACCACAGCATAGTTCAACTTAGAGCAGTTATCAGACACCTAAAGAGCACTGATAGACATAGCAAGAAAGCATCAATCAACTTACCTGTAATCCAAAGAAGAGCACAGATAGAGGTAGTGCCAAACCATAGCTCATCTTACAAACATTATCAGACACCCAAAGGGCACTAGTAGGAGCAGCACCAAAGCAGAGATCAACTTACAGCAGTTAGCAGACACCTGAAGAGCAATGGCACGAGTAGTAGCAAAGGCGCATCAACTTACAGTGGTTACCAGTCCCCTGAGGAGCACTGATATGAGCACCACTAAAGCATAGCTCAACTTGCAAAAGTTACCAGACACCCAAAGAGCGCTGACAGGAGCAGTAGCAAAACAATTATGAACGTGCAGCAGAAACAGCACCAAACACAGCACAACTTGCAATAGTTTCCTGACACCCAACTATATGTTACATCTAGACAAGATTAATGAGTGTCATTTTGCCATGGTCAAGTGCTAGCACTCCATTCTTCGATTCTGCTGCCATTTCCATGATAGTCTCAGCCAGGCAATAATAAATATGAACATGTAAAATAACTTAATGCAGCTTTAAAATATACCCTTCCTTTGTATGTTTTAGTTTGAAATAAAGATTTAGGAACAAATCTTTTTCATCGTTTAAAAGGAGAATCCTAAATCAACTATGATTTTAAGTAGCTCTCACCAGTGTAGGTTAAAAGCTCGACTAAGTATCTCTGTAGCCAAATAAAATAACAGCAGAGACCTTACCCTACTTTCACGAAACACTTTAAAACCCATTAAGTCTAATGGTAGGAATTAGCAGCCGCTGTTCTTGAACTCGTTACCTAAAATTACTGGAGGATTTAATGCATGTTTCAGTGACTAACAATGCTAATGAAAAAAAGTGTTTTGATGTGGGAGCTGTGTGTTTAATAACACTTAAAGCCCCAGGCTTAGTTTTGTAAGCAATTGTGAAACATGGCCAAAAAGAAAGCAATTAACACAAACTATTTTTGAATGACGATTTTAAGCTACATGCAGCATTAAGTGCTTGGTAAATTCAATATACCTGGACAACGTGAAATAAACAACAACATTTACTTGACCTTCTTTCATCCTGCAAACTCGGTATAGTTAACCTGAGGTTGTTCACAAAATAAGGAAACGGGATTATTGTTTTCCTCTATTGTGCATTAACCCCATCTCCTGGTACAGAACAGCTGCGGAGCATGGAGGTAAGAGCGGTGGAGCCAAGCGGGGGGGGGAGTATTTCGACTGATGACGACGAGGGAAAATTAATTCTTTATTTAATTTTCCCTCTTCGCTGTCTATCGAAATATACCCTAACGCTCTTATCTGCTCAGGCCGCGGCTGGTATAGAAAGGACCTGCTACATTTTAATACAATTTGGAAAGTATCTCAAATAAAGCTAACAGAGCCATTATAACCTAAAAACAACCTACAAAGCAAAATGTGTCAGATGAAAGCCACTGGAGCATATTGCATTGGATATTGTTGGTAGGCAAGGTTCAAGTGGGACTGTCAAACAGCGGTCTACAACTCTCATACAAGGGCATCTTGGACAGTATTTATCTGGTACTGGTACCTAATGTGCCCCCTGCCATTTAGGTAGTTTCAATTCTTATTTTTTTCAGCATTTTAATTTGCTTTATATTGTCAAAGTTGCAATTGTCAGTCGCCACTGGGTACTTTTAGTTAGGTCAGTGTTTCCATAGGAAATGTCTTTTTTGTTTTGCTAATAACTTTGCTGCTATTTGACGAATGTTCACAAAACTTTCCATTATAGCGTTCTTTTTTCCCTAGTTTGTGTATGGAAAGTTTTGGGTGATCCATCAAGCGGGGAATAATAAAAAGGGGTGGGGGTCCCCAAAACGGAAAATCCCCAGGCATTTTCAATATACTTTTTTAGGCAGCGCTAAACTGCTGAACAGAATTACACCAGATTTGTAAGGAAGCTAGATCTTGGTCCAGAAAGTATGCATTTTGTGATTTGGTGTAAATCTATTCAGTAGTTTTTGAGATATTAGGTAACAAAAAAATGTGTATATCTGCACAGTTGTGTTTGAGGGACTCTCGCAAGAGTTTCTCGAACCCAATTTTAAAAAATAGAGTTTTGATTGCACCAGGGGCTTAATTTTCCCTTGGGCTAATTCACTACCACAGGAGACAACAGGGAAGAATTTTAAAAAATAGGGGAGCGCCCGCGTCCCTTTCCGAGCCTCAGTAAGGCCCCAAGAACACTATCCCCAGAGCCGAGTTTAAATGAAATGGAAGGCGGTGCGCTGGACTCTCCCCAAGTCTGTAAAGGCCCCAGGGACACTATCCCCTGGGGCTGAAATATGACTATGGCGGGCAAATGGCCTCTGAGCCTCTAGAGGCCCTGTGGACTCTATTCCCCAGGGCTGGTTAAAACACTGTGTCCCAGGGAGCCCAACTGCGGGACACCGTAGTTTCCTTGCCCGCAAGGGCTTGGGCAGGGGAAACATATGTCTACTCCCACCCAGCAGAAGCATTGTTAAAGCTCCCACCGGGTGGCAGCAGACATGCCTTCCCTGCCTGCAGGAATGCAGGCAGGGAAGGCATGTCTGCTCCCACTCAGGGAGAGCTTTAAAACTGCACCCGCCGGGTGAGAGCAGACATTTGTTTCCCTGCCAGGACTCTTGTGGGCAGGGAAAATCAGATTGCTCCCGCCTGGGAGGACCAAACAAAAAAGCTGCCCCACCAGGTGGAAGCCATACCAGCTCCAGCAGCACCATGAATGGGTGCATGCAGGAAGCCGGCTAGGGGCCCAGCGGCTCCCCACCGTGGCCCCCAATTTAGTGCCACACCAAATCCGAAGAAGCATGCTTTCTAGACCAAAATCTAGCTTTCTGCCAAATTTGGTGTAATTCTGTACCGCAGTTTTTGTGGTAGCTCTATTAAAAAAAAGTAAATGGAAAATGCATGGGGATTTTGCATTTTGGGACTCCCCCTTTTTCTTGGCCCGTACTTCACAGATCATCCTGAAACTTTCCATGATGAAACTAGGCAAAAAACAAGCTTTGATATGAATCGTGAGTCCTACCATCACGTTTGAAGGCACCTGCCTTAAGAGTTCGGCAGAGCAGGTGGGGTCGGAGCTGTGATGTAATTTCTGCCAGAACCGTCGCTGAAGGACGATCGGCCGACCGAGGTCGTGGGTTATACAAACCCATGGTGAAGCGGGCATCAGACCGCTACCAGCTGATTTTACCTGGCGTACCAACCAGCGGCAGGGCGAGGGGTGTACAGCGCTGGACGACATTGTTATAGTCAGAAAGGGCCAGGTGCAAGAAGTTACTGGTATGCAGAGCACGGTAAAGTGTGGAAATTAGGACTATGATTTTGTACTCACCAATTGTGGTAGAATTGTTTCTTGGGACATCTATGTCGAACATATTGACTATTACAAAGTACAGAGACATTGCCCTTCCAATATGGCGGCCGAAATTGACGGAATCTAACTGCAGCTCTTCTTTGTTTTCCACCATTAGGCATTCACCAATGAGAAAGGTGTCTGCATTACTTAAAGCAATTCAATGTTGTACGCTACAGATGTACATTTAAAGCATTGAGGAAGGCTGATTGCCGAAACGCGTTTGTATAAATAAATGGACATTTTATATCACCCCGTGAGTGCCCCCTTGGAGCTTTGATATATATATATTAACAGAAGGGGAGGCCATAGAGAGAGTCTTTTGAGAAAACTAGAAACCAGGTACATTTTAAATCTGGACAGCAAAGCCCCAGGAGGTCTAAATACCACAGAGGACTTGTACACGTGCTTATAGAAAAGCACAGGACACAAGGAGAAACTGTGTTACAAGCCCAATTTTGATAGTACCAAGAGAGTCAATAGGCCTTAAAGGAATTTGCAGACTCTCTCACTCCAAACCAGAGGCATAAAAACAGAGGGAGGGCTATTCCAGAAATTCCATCTTAAACAGTTTTTTTAGGGCTGTGGATGTTCTTATTTTTCTTATTTATCTTATCCACTTTTATCTATTCTCCCTGTTTTTAGACTTTTTTGCACACTCTATTATATCCAAGGGTGAACAAATTAGTACCACTATACTCGTCTGCTCATTACAATATACAGGGTGTCAGGAATAAACATATATAGAATACACAAGAACGAGGCTGCCAAACTTACCCAAACCACATACATAGTGGTTTTTTAACCTTACATCACTGTTTGCACTTGCACTTTGGGATTTTTTTGCACAGGCACTTTATAATGAGTAGGATGGAAATAGGACGAAATAGGACAAGTATTATCTTTCCAAAGATCTTCCATAGTTAATAAAATATATTTGCACTAGAATCATACTGCATTTAAGCATTAAAGTCATTTTAAGGATTTCAAATAAATTAATTAAAGACTTTTTTGAATATACTGAACAATTTTAATATTTTTACATATTTAAAAGAATATTCAATATATTGTTTATGAATTGATGTAAATCCAATTTTTATACATTTATTGTATAGTCTGGGGAAAGTATTTTAAATAAGTAATAATTATTTATTTATTTAATTATTTATTTATTCAACCTAATGTGCAATAATTTCAAAACTTGTCCCTTTGTAGTTGTAGTGAAGATTCCCACTTTTTACGACTTTACCTATATATTTATACAGATATTTAAGCAACTATGCATGTTGATTTTAGGTATTTTCATAATTGAATGGGCTTGGCATGACGAAATGCAAAGAAGGTACAATGATAAAACATACTATGTGATAGTATCTTTTCCATGTCTACTCCTCTGCACCAATTAACATAGCACTGAGCACTTTAAATGTGGGAAAAAACACATCGGCGTTGTCATGTGATCAAGGTCCGGCTGGACCGAAACGCGTAATGGCCGTCTAAGCAATAAACAAAAATTGAAGCACCAACCTGTGGTCCGCGCCTGCTTAAGCCGAAAATTTGGCAGTATACGAGGGTATACGAGCTGTGAACAAAGGATATATATATATATATATATTCACTGAAAAAACCATAGGTTTTAGGGACAGTTATAGTTAGTTGGACATTTCACTCGTACAAAACCATAGAAATTCCCCCGTTATAGTTAGTTCAGCTAACTATAACTCGCGCCCCCGCAATGCACTGCTGATGACGTCACTTATTACATCACTCATGACATGGTCAGTGACATCACTGATGACATCACTGATGACATCTCAAATGACATCACTGATGACATCACTGATGACATCATCCAGTGACTGTGTGTTTCTGTAAAGTTTAAATATGTTTAATATATATAGGGAAAGGCGTATTGAAGAATGAGTGGGTGTATAAGTGTCTGAATGGATGATTTAGTACGTGAGTGACTGACTCTACAAGTGAGTGATTAAATGTATCTTACTGAATGCATGGGTTAGTGACTAAACTGTGTGAATGTCTGTATCCGTCTGTCTGTTGGTTTGTAAGCGGCTGCATGGCTTTCTGAATAGCTACATGAGCCCCTACATGGGTTATTGATTGATTGTCTGAGTATCTGTATGGGTGCCTGAGTGTTTGTGTGGGTGGGGTGAGTGTGACTCTGTGCATAGATGTGTGAGTTGGTGATTCACTGGGTGCATGGTTTCCAGAGTGCATCTGTGATGGACTGTATGGGTGGGTGAGTGTGTGTATGGGTGTGTTAGTGATTGAATGTATATCTCAGTGGTACATGTGTGAGTAACTACATATGTGAAAGGCAGTATATATGTGTGTTGGAGTATATAAATGGCTATAAGTGAGAGTGTGTGATTGTGAGAGTGGCTGTATGGATGAGTGTGTACTTGTATCAGTGATTGTATAAGAGCGTAAGAATGTGCTAGTATTTGTATGAGTAAGTGAGCTGGTGTGTGTATAACTGTATAGGTAAGGAAATGGGTGTGTGATTAAGTTTTTTGCATGACTGACTAGGTGTGTGAGTACCTCTATGGATGAGTGGCGGTGTGTGAGTGTTTATATAGGTGTATGAGTGCATATGATAGTCCTGTACTGAGTGACTAAGTATGAGTGACTGTACGGGTGAGTGAGTGGATGTGTGTGTAGACCTAAGAATCAGTGAGTGGGTATGTAGTTTTTGGTGTTGGAGTGTCTATGGTTTTGAGAATGGCAGTCTGTAATTTAGAGTGGGTGTATCAAAAGTTATATTAGGGTTTGAGAAGATGCATGAAATTATCACATGGATGATGTCATCAGTGATGTCATTTGAGATGTCATCAGTGATGTCATCAGTGATGTCACTGACCATGTCATGAGTGATGTAATATGTGACGTCATCAGCAGTGCATTATGGGCGCGCGAGTTATAGTTAGCTGAACTAACTATAACGGGGGAATTTCTATGGTTTTGTACGAGTGAAATGTCCAACTAACTATAACTGTCCCTAAAACCTATGGTTTTTTCAGTGAATTTCAAAGGTTTTTTAAATGCTAATTTCTAACTATAACGTGTCTGAAACCTATGGTTTTTCAGTGAATTTCAAAGGTTTTTTAAATGCTAATTTCTAACTATAACGTGCCTGAAACCTATGATTTTTTAAGTGAATTTCAAAGGTTTTTTAAATGCTAGTTTCTAACTATGCCTACAGAGGTAGGACATGTGAAGAAAGAAGAAAAACGCACAGAAAGAAGCAAAAGATGTGCAGAAAGAACCAACAGAGGAGCAGAAAGAGGCCTTGTTGCAAAATCATCCTGTGCCCACAACTTTTTCAGACGGGTACTGGTGGTAACTGACTCTGACTAACCAGAGCCAGTGCTATGCTAAAAGACACTTAGAATACAGTGAAAACACCTACATACACTAGGGAACACTATGCGTTGGGGTACCCCTGTGATTAGCATGACCTCCTCTGCAAGTCCCTAGTACATAATAGGGCAGGGGGATTAAAACTACCTCTTAAAACGCGCTACAGGGCGCGTTTGCACAGTGGTGAAGGGAGGGGGGCCTGAGGTGACGTGTGCAAACGCATCCCGTGGCGCGTTTTAAGTTGTGGGATTAAATCCCTTGAATTCTGAGGGTCCCTGGAGCCCAACTAGCCCCCAGGTACCTACAGTTAGGACCACAGAGCTGAGTTGCAGAGAGGCGTTCCGAGGCCACGCACCTTTTTTCACCTCTCTGCAACGCAACTCTGTTGTGCTTACTGAAGGTACCTGGTGGGCTAGTTGGCCCCAGGGTCCCTCAGGATTCAAAGGGAATTAATTCCCCAACTTAAAACGCACCACAGGGCGTGTTTGCGCACATGTCACCTGAGGCCCCGCCCCTCCCTTCACCACTGTGCAAACGCGCCCCGTGGTGCGTTTTAGGTTGGGGGATTAGGTCACCTTGAATCCTGAGGGTCCCTGGGGCCCAACTAGCCCACTAGGTACTTCCAGTAAGCACCAAAGGCCTGCGTTGCAACGCCTGTAACAAATTGTGCAGTTGTGTTTAGGTAGTGAAGAGGGTCGTGCTGGGGGTAGTGTTTTAGGGTTTAGGGTAGTGCAGTGGTGTTTGTGTAGTATAGGGGGTCATGCTGGGGGTAGATTTAGGGTTTAGGGTAGTGCAGTGGTGTTTGGGTAGTGTAGGGAGTCGTGCTGGGGGAGTGTTTTAGGGTTTAGGGTAGTGCAGTGGTGTTTGGGTAGTGTAGGGGTCGTGCTGGGGGTAGTGTTTTAGGGTTTAGGGTAGTGCAGTGGTGTTTGGGTAGTGTAGGGGGTCATGCTGGGGGTAGTGATTTAGGGTAGTGCAGTGGTGTTTGGGTAGTGTAGGGGTACTGCTGGGGTAGTGTTTTAGGGTTTAGGTTAGTACAGTGGTGTTTGGGTAGTGTAGGGTACTGCTGGGGGTAGTGTTTTAGGGTTTAGGGTAGTGCAGTGGTGTTTGTGTAGTGTAGGGGTAGTGTTTTAGGGTTTAGGGTAGTGCAGTGGTGTTTGTGTAGTGTAGGAGGTCGTGTTTTAGAGTTTAGGGTAGTGCAGTGGACTTTGGGTAGTGTAGGGAGTCGTGCGGGGGTAGTGTTTTAGGGTTTAGGGTAGTGTAGGGGGTCATGCGGGGGTAGTGTTTTAGGGATTAGGGTAGTGCATTGGTGTTTGGGTAGTTTAGGGGGTCATGCGGGGGTAGTGTTTTAGGGTTTAGGGTAGTGCAGTGGTGTTTGGGTAGTGTAGGGGGTCGTGCTGGGGGAGTGTTTTAGGGTTTAGGGCAGTGCAGTGGTGTTTGGGTAGTGTAGGGGGTCATGCTGGGGGAGTGTTTTAGGGTTTAGGGCAGTGCAGTGGTGTTCGGGTAGTGTAGGGGGTCGTGCTGGGGGAGTGTTTGAGGGTTTAGGGCAGTGCAGTCGTGTTCGGGTAGTGTAGGGGTTGTGCTGGGGGTAGTATTTTAGGGTTTAGGGTAGTGCAGTGGTGTTCGGGTAGTGTAGGGGGTCGTGCTGGGGGTAGTGTTCTAGGGTTTAGGGCAGTGCAGTGGTGTTTGGGCAGTGTAGGGGTAATGCTGGGGGTGGTGTTTTAGGGTTTAGGGCAGTGCAGTGGTGTTCGGGCAGTGTAGGGGGTCGTGCTGGGGGTGGTGTTTCAGGGTTTAGGGCAGTGCAGTGGTGTTCGGGCAGTGTAGGGGTCGTGCAGGGGTGGTGTTTCAGGGTTTAGGGCAGTGGTGTTCGGGCAGTGTAGGGGGTCGTGCTGGGGGTGGTGTTTCAGGGTTTGGGGCAGTGCAGTGGGGTTCGAGCAGTAAAGGGGTCGTGCTGGGGGTGGTGTTTCAGGGTTTAGGGCAGTGCAGTGGTGTTCGGGCAGTGTAGGGGGTGGTGCAGGGGGTGGTGTTTCAGGGTTTAGGGCAGTGCAGTGGTGTTTGGGCAGTGTAGGGGGTGCTGCAGGGGGTGGTGTTTCAGTGTTTAGGGCAGTGCAGTGGTGTTCGGGCAGTGTAGGGGGTCATGCAGGGGTGGTGTTTCAGGGTTTAGGGCAGTGCAGTGGTGTTCGGGCAGTGTAGGGGGTCGTGCTGGGGCTGGTGTTTCAGGGTTTAGGGCAGTGCAGTGGTGTTCGGGCAGTGTAGGGCGTTGTGCTGGGGCTGGTGTTTCAGGGTTTAGGGCAGTGCAGTGGTGTTCAGGCAGTGTAGGTGGTCGTGCTGGGGCTGGTGTTTCAGGGTTTAGGGCAGTGCAGTGGTGTTCGGGCAGTGTAGGGGGTCATGCTGGGGCTGGTGTTTCATGGTTTAGGGCAGTGCAGTGGTGTTCGGGCAGTGTTTGGGGTCTTGCTGGGGCTGGTGTTTCAGAGTCTAGGGCAGTGCAGTGGTGTTCGGGCAGTGTAGGGGGTCTTGCTGTGGCTGGTGTTTCAGGGTTTAGGGCAGTGCAGTGGTGTTCGGGCAGTGTAGGGGGTCATGCTGGGGGTGGTGTTTCAGGGTTTAGGGCAGTGCAGTGGTGTTTGGGCAGTGTAGGGGGTCATGCTGGGGGCCAGTGTTTCAGGATTTAGAGCAGAGCATTGGTGTTCAGGCAGTGTAGGGGGTTTTGCTGGAGGTGGTGTTTCAGGGTTTAGGGCAGTGCAGTGGTGTTCGTGCAGAGTAGGGGGTGGTGTTTCAGGGTTTAGGGCAGTGGTGTTCAGGCAGTGTAGGGGTCTTGGTGGGGTTGATGTTTCAGGGTTTAGGGCAGTGCAGTGGTGTTCGGGCAGTGTAGGGGGTTGTGCTGGGGGTGGTGTTTCAGGGTTTAGGGCAGTGCAGTGGTATTCCGGCACTGTAGGAGGTCGTGCAGGGGGTGGTGTTTCAGGGTTTAGGGCAGTGCAGTGGTGTTCGGGCAGTGTAGGGGGTCGTGCTGGGGGTGGTGTTTCAGGGTTTAGGGCAGTGCAGTGTTGTTCGGGCAGTGTAGGGTGTCGTGCTGAGGGGTGGTGTTTCAGGGTTTAGGGCAGTGCAGTGGTGTTCGGGCAGTGTAGGGGGTCGTGCAGGGGGTGGTGTTTCAGGGTTTAGGGCAGTGCAGTGGTGTTTGGGCAGTGTAGGGGGTCGTGCAGGGGGTGGTGTTTCAGGGTTTAGGGCAGTGCAGTGGTGTTCGGCCAGTGTAGGTGGTCTTGCTGGGGGTGGTGTTTCAGGCTTTAGTGCAGTGGTGTTCGGGCAGTGTAGGGGGTCTTGCTGGGGGTGGTGTTTCAGGGTTTAGGGCAGTGCAGTGGTGTTCGGGCAGTGTAGGGGGTCTTGCTGGGGCTGGTGTTTCAGGGTTTAGGGCAGTGCAGTGGTGTGCGGGCAGTGTAGGGGGTCGTGCTGGGGGTGGTGTTTCAGGGTTTAGGGCAGTGCAGTGGTATTCGGGCAGTGTAGGGGGTCGTGCAGGGGGTGGTGTTTCAGGGTTTAGGGCAGTGCAGTGGTGTTCGGGCAGTGTAGGGGTCGTGCTGGGGCTGGTGTTTCAGGTTTTAGGGCAGTGCAGTGGTGTTCGGGCAGTGTAGGGGGTCTTGCTGGGGGTGGTGTTTCAGGGTTTAGGGCAGTGCAGTGGTATTCGGGCAGTGTAGGGGGTCGTGCAGGGGGTGGTGTTTCAGGGTTTAGGGCAGTGCAGTGGTGTTCGGGCAGTGTAGGGGTCGTGCTGGGGCTGGTGTTTCAGGTTTTAGGGCAGTGCAGTGGTGTTCGGGCAGTGTAGGGGGTCTTGCTGGGGGTGGTGTTTCAGGGTTTAGGGCAGTGGTGTTCGGGCAGTGTAGGGGGTCTTGCTGGGGGTGGTGTTTCAGGGTTTAGGGCAGTGCAGTGGTGTTCGGGCAGTGTAGGGGTCTTGCTGGGGGTAGTGTTTCAGGGTTTAGGGCAGTGCAGTGGTGTTCGTGCAGTGTAGGGGGTCGTGCTGGGGATGGTGTTTCAGGGTTTAGGACAGTGCAGTGGTGTTCGGGCAGTGTAGGGGGTCATGCTGGGGGTGGTGTTTCAGTGTTTAGGGCAGTGCAGTGGTGTTCGGGCAGTGTAGGGGGTCGTGCTGGGGTGGTGTTTCAGGGTTTAGGGCAGTGGTGTTCGGGCAGTGTAGGGGTCTTGCTGGGGGTGATGTTTCAGGGTTTAGGGCAGTGCAGTGGTGTTCGGGCAGTGTAGGAGGTCTTGCTGGGGGTAGTGTTTCAGGGTTTAGGGCAGTGCAATGGTGTTTGGGCAGTGTAGGGGTCATGCTGGGGGTGGTGTTTCAGGGTTTAGGGCAGTGCAGTGGTGTTCGGGCAGTGTAGGGGGTCGTGAAGGGGGTGGTGTTTCAGGGTTTAGGGCAGTGCAGTGGTGTTCGGGCAGTGTAGGGGGTCGTGCTAGAGTATGTGTTTCAGGGTTTAGGGAAGTGCAGTGGTGTTCGGGCAGTGTAGGGGGTCGTGCAGGGGCTGGTGTTTCAGGGTTTAGGGCAGTGCAGTGGTGTTCGGGCAGTGTAGGGGTCGTGCTGGGGGTAGTGTTTTAGGGTTTAGGGTAGTGCAGTGGTGCTTGTGTAGTGTAGGGGGTCGTGCTGGGGGTAGTGTTTTAGGGTTTAGGGTAGTGCAGTGGTGTTTGTGTAGTGTAGGGGTCATGTTTTAGGGTAGTGCAGTGGTGTTTGGGTAGTGTAGTGGGTCGTGCTGGGGTAGTGTTTTAGGATTTAGGTTAGTGCAGTGGTGTTTGGGTAGTGTAGGGGTCGTGCTGGGGGTAGTGTTTTAGGGTTTAAGGTAGTGCATTGGTGTTTGTGTAGTGTAGGGGGTCGTGCTGGGGGTAGTGTTTTAGGGTTTAGGGTAGTGCAGTGGTGCTTGTGTAGTGTAGGGGGTCGTGCTGGGGGTAGTGTTTTAGGGTTTAGGGTAGTGCAGTGGTGTTTGTGTAGTGTAGGGGTCATGTTGTAGGGTAGTGCAGTGGTGTTTGGGTAGTGTAGGGGTCGTGCTGGGGGTAGTGTTTTAGGATTTAGGTTAGTGCAGTGGTGTTGGGGTAGTGTATTAGGGTTTAGGGTAGTGCAGTGGTGTTTGTGTAGTGTAGGGGGTCATGCTGGGGGTAGTGTTTTAGGGTTTAGGATAGTGCAGTGGTGCTTGTGTAGTGTAGGGGGTCGTGCTGGGGTAGTGTTTTAGGGTTTAGGGTAGTGCAGTGGTGTTTTTGTAGTGTAGGGGGTCATGTTTTAAGATGCAACGCTCCAATACCTGACCAGTCTGCACTACATAAAACTGCAAAAAAACTAAAAATAAAAAGTGTTTTGCACACTTTTGTCATTGGGCTATATGTGGGCTACATCTGGGTAATATTTGTACTACATTTGGGCTCTTTTTTCACTGGTGGCCATCTTGGAAGACTTCTTTGTTATGAAGTTTCCTAATTTCCTCATTTACTGCAGTCTCCTCAGTAGGAAATGCTTTCAGTTTTTACTTTGATTCCATCAAGAAGGCATTCAGATGTGTCACACATTTGCCATAAATTCAGAATGTTATTACTCTAGTTGTTCATTAGATCACTGTAGTAAAGCTACTGCTCACCAAGGAGTTACTGGAAGTCTACTGCTGGTATTGAAAGTGATTGTTTCAGTCTGCATGTCAGAATTTTCTAATGAAATAGAAGAGGATTTGAGATCTCACTTAAAACATGCCCTAAATTTTCTTTTTGCAGCACTAACCATAATTTCTATGGCAAAATGAACCCCCTCATTTTGTTCCTTTTTAAATTAAATGTTTTAAGTGTTACCAGTTTATTCCAATCAAGATGGCTTCAGGTGTGCCATACTTTTGTCATAAGTAAGGCTGTTAGCACTCTAGTTGTTCTTTAGAACACTCTGGGAAGCTGCAGTAGAACACAAAGGCATCAACTGACAGGCTGCTCCTGTTGAAATATAACAGGAAGATATTTGAGATCTCACTTAAAACATGTCCTAATTTTTCTTTTACAGCACTAACCATAATTTCTATGGCAAAATGAACCCCTCATTTTGTTCCTTTTTAAATTAAATGTTTTAAGTGTTACCAGTTTATTCCAATCAAGATGGCTTCAGGTGTGCCATACTTTTGTCATAAGTAAGACTGTTAGCGCTCTAGTTGTTCTTTAGAACACTCTGGGAAGCTGCAGTAGAACACAAAGGCATCAACTGACAGGCTGCTCCTGTTGAAATATAACAGGAAGATATTTGAGATCACACTTGAAACATGTCCTAATTTTCTTTCCAGAGCACTAACCATAATTTCTATGACAAGATGAACCCCATCATTTTGTTCCTTTTAAATTAAATATTTTAAGTGTTACCAGTTTATTCCAATCAAGATGGCTTCAGGTGTGCCATACGTTTGTCATAAGTAAGGCTGATAGCACTCTAGTTGTTCTTTAGAACACTCTGGGAAGCTGCAGTAGAACACAAAGGAATCAACTGACAGTCTCTGCCCTTGTTGGATGTACATGTTTTACTGAGAATGTCAGACTTCATTCTCACATGACTGAGAAAGATAATGTGAATTTACAGAAAATATGCTCTCATTTTAGCTTCTGAGGCACCTTCCAAAACTGTATGGGACAAGCATGTGAAAATAGTTTTCTCTCAAACATGATTCATGATATCCCAGCAGAAGGTTTTTCACAGGGTAAAATCACCTTAGAACACACCACAATTCCTGAAATTAGTATGGTACCATCAACAAATGAATTCTAATGTAACTAAAGTCTGTTATCACCCTTTATAGTTCTCCTTTTGGTAACCCTCAAAATCTTCGATTCACTACAATGCATTTCAATGGGGTACTATCATTTATATTGGTCCCAAGATGGCTGCCAGCAATTCCAGGATGAAGTGCTGACAGCCAATCAGATCTCACGATGACATGTGTGGTTAGGCTCCGCCCAGATATATATGTGTTTTTACTTTTGATTTTCTCAGCAACTACTGAACGGATTTACACCATTTAACAAAAAGGGTTCTTTTTGAACCAAGAACTACCTCTTTGCCAAATTTGGTGTAATTCCGTTCAGCAGTTCGGGCTGTAGCCTTGCATAAAGTTTCCTATGCGAAATTGATTTTTTGACTCTTATTTTTTAATTTCTCCGCAACTACTGAACGGATTTACACCATTTAACAAAAGGGTTCTTTCTGAACCAAGAACTACCTCTTTGCCAAATTTGGTGTAATTCCGTTCAGCAGTTCGGGCTGTAGCCGTGTCTAAAGTTTCCTATGGGAAAATGAATGGGGAAAACACGTTTGGGACCCCCTTTTCTCGGCCCCGCTTGACGAATCACCCTGAGACTTTCAGGGTAGGAGCGGACCGGAGCGGGCCATAAAGTTTGAAAATTTCGCGAAGATTTGTCAACTGACGCAAGAGTTATTTCAAATAGAATGTCGCGGATTTCCTATGGAAAATAGGTCCTAACTATAACTATCTACTGGCGACCGCCAGTAGATAATATATATTCATATATATATATATATATATATATATATTATCTACTGGCGGTCGCCAGTAGATAGTTATAGTTAAAACCTATTATCCATAGGAAATCCGCGACATTCTATTTGAAATAACGTTGGCGCCAGTTGACGAATCTTCGCGAAAGTTTCCAACTTGTTGGGGCGCTCCGGTCCGCTCCTATCCTGAAAGTCTCGGGGTGATACGTCAAGCGGGGGCCGAGAAAAAGGGGGTCCCAAAACGCGTTTTCCCCAATCATTTTTCCATAGGAACCTTTAGTCGCAGCTACAGCCCGAACTGCTGAACGGAATTACACCAAATTTGGCAAAGAGGTAGCCCTTGGTTCAGTGTCGTGCCTTTTGCTTAAATGGTGTAAATCCGTTCAGTAGTTCCTGAGAAAATCAAAAGTAAAGTCACATATATATCTGGGCGGAGCCTAACCACACATGTCATCGTGAGATCTGATTGGCTGTCAGCACTTCATCCTGGAATTGCTGGCAGCCATCTTGGGACCAATATAAATGATAGTACCTCATTGAAATGCATTGTAGTGAATAGAAGATTTTGAGGGTCACCAAAAGGAGAACTATAAAGGGTGATAACAGGCTTTAGTTACATTAGAATTTATTTGTTGATGGTACCATACTAATTTTAGGAATTGTGGTGTATTCTAAGGTGATTTTACCATGTGAAAAACCTTCTGCTGGGATATCATGAATCATGTTTGAGAGAACACTATTTTCTCATGCTTGTCCCATGTAGGTTTGGAAGGTGCTCCAGAAGCTAAAATGAGAGCATATTTTCTGTAAATTCACATTATCTTTCTCACTCATGTGAGAATGAAGTCTGACATTCTCAGTAAAACATGTACATCCAACAAGGGCAGAGACTGTCAGTTGATTCCTTTGTGTTCTACTGCAGCTTCCCAGAGTGTTCTAAAGAACAACTAGAGTGCTAACAGCCTTACTTATGACAAAAGTATGGCACACCTGAAGCCATCTTGATTGGAATAAACTGGTAACACTTAAAACAATTTAATTTAAAAAGGAACAAAATGATGGGGTTCATTTTGTCATAGAAATTATGGTTAGTGCTGTAGAAAGAAAAATTAAGACATATTTCAAGTGTGATCTCAAATATCTTCCTGTTATATTTCAACAGGAGCAGCCTGCCAGTTGATGCCTTTGTGTTCTACTGCAGCTTCCCAGAGTGTTCTAAAGAACAACTAGAGCGCTAACAGCCTTACTTATGACAAACGTATGGCACACCTGAAGCCATCTTGATTGGAATAAACCGGTAACACTTAAAACATTTAATTTAAAAAGGAACAAAATGAGGGGTTCTTTTTGAAAATAGAAATTATGGTTAGTGCTGCAGAAAGAAAAATTAGGGCATGTTTTAAGTGAGATCTCAAATCCTCTTCTATTTCATTAGAAAATTCTGACATGCAGACTGAAACAATCACTTTCAATACCAGCAGCAGACTACCAGTTAACTCCCTGGTGAGCAGTAGCTTTACTCCAGTGATCTATTGAGCAACTAGAGTGCTAACATTCTAAATTTATGGCAGATGTGAGACACATCTGAATGCCTTCTTGATGGAATCAAAGTAAAAAACTGAAAGCATTTCCTACTGAGGAGACTGCAGTAAATGAAGAAATTAGGAAATTTCATAACAAAGAAGTCTTCCAAGATGGCCACCAGTGAAAAAAGAGCCCAAATGTAGCACAAATATTACCCAGATGTAGCCCACATATAGCCCAATGACAAAAGTGTGCAAAACACTTTTTATTTTTAGTTTTTTGCATTTTTATGTAGTGCAGACTGGTCAGGTATTGGAGCATTGCATCTTAAAACATGACCCCCCTACACTACAAAAACACCACTGCACTACCTTAAACCCTAAAACACTACCCCCAGCACGACCCCTACACTACCCAAATACCACTGCACTAACCTAAATCCTAAAACACTACCCCCAGCACGACCCCCTACACTACCCAAACACCACTGCACTACCCTAAAACATGACCCCTACACTACACAAACACCACTGCACTACCCTAAACCCTAAAACACTACCCCCAGCACGACCCCCTACACTACACAAGCACCACTGCACTACCCTAAACCCTAAAACACTACCCCCAGCACGACCCCCTACACTACACAAACACCACTGCACTACCCTAAACCCTAAAACACTACCCCCAGCACGACCCCCTACACTACCCAAACACCACTGCACTAACCTAAATCCTAAAACACTACCCCAGCACGATCCCCTACACTACCCAAACACCACTGCACTACCCTAAAACAGGACCCCTACACTACACAAACACCACTGCACTACCCTAAACCCTAAAACACTACCCCCAGCACGACCCCTACACTGCACAAGCACCACTGCACTACCCTAAACCCTAAAACACTACCCCCAGCACGACCCCCTACACTGCCCGAACACCACTGCACTGCCCTAAACCCTGAAACACCAGCCCCTGCATGACCCCCTACACTGCCCGAACACCACTGCACTGCCCTAAACCCTGAAACACCACCCCTAGCACGACCACCTACACTGCCCGAACACCACTGCACTGCCCTAAACCCTGAAACACCACCCCCTTCACGACCCCCTACACTGCCCGAACACCACTGCACTGCCCTAAACCCTGAAACACCACCCCAGCATGACCCCCTACACTACCCGAACACCACTGCACTGCCCTAAACCCTGAAACACTACCCCCAGCAAGACCCCTACACTGCCCGAACACCACTGCACTGCCCTAAACCCTGAAACATCACCCCCAGCAAGACCCCCTACACTGCCCGAACACCACTGACCTAAACCCTGAAACACCACCCCCAGCACGACCCCCTACACTGCCCGAACACCACTGCACTGCCCTAAACCCTGAAACACTACCCCCAGCATGACCCCCTACACTGCCCGAACACCACTGCTCTGCCCTAAACCCTGAAACACCAGCCCCAGCACGACCCCCTACACTGCCCGAACACCACTGCACTGCCCTAAACCTTGAAACACCAGCCCCAGCACGACCCCCTACACTGCCCGAACACCACTGCAATGCCCTAAACCCTGAAACATCAGCCCCAGCACGACCGCCTACACTGCCCGAACACCACTGCACTGCCCTAAACCCTGAAACACCAGCCCCAGCACGACCCCCTACACTGCCCGAACACCACTGCACTGCCCTAAACCGTGAAACACCAGCCTCAGCACGACCCCCTACACTGCCTGAACACCACTGCACCGCCCTGAACCCTGAAACACCAGCCCCAGCACAACACCCTACACTGCCCGAACACCACTGCACTGCCCTAAACCCTGAAACACCACCCCGTGCATGACCCCATACACTGCCCGAACACCACTGCACTGCCCTAAACCCTGAAACACCACCCCCAGCGTGACCCCCTACACTGCCCGAACACCACTGCACTGCCCTAAACCCTGAAACACCACCCCTGCACAACCCCCTACACTGCTCGAACACTACTGCACTGCCCTAAACCCAGAAACACCATCCCCAGCACGACCCCCTATACTGCACGAACACCACTGCACTGCCCTAAACCCTGAAACACTACCCCCAGCAAGACCCCCTACACTGCTCGAACACCACTGCACTGCCCTAAACCCTGAAACATCACCCCCAGCAAGACCCCTACACTGCCCGAACACCACTGCACTGCCCTAAACCCTGAAACACCAGCCCCAGCACGACCCCCTACACTGCCCGAACACCACTGCACTGCCCTAAACCCTGAAACACCACCCCTGCACGACCCCCTACACTGCCCGAACACCACTGTACTGCCCTAAACCCTGAAACACCAGCCCCAGCACGACCCCCTACACTGCCCGAACACCACTGCACTGCCCTAAACCCTGAAACACCACCCCCAGTACGACCCCCTACACTGCCCGAACACCACTGCACTGCCCTAAACCCTGAAACACCAGCCCCAGCACAACCCTGTACACTGCCCGAACACCACTGCACTGCCCTAAACCCTGAAACACCAGCCCCAGCATGACCGCCTACACTGCCCGAAAACTACTGCACTGCCCTAAACCCTGAAACACCACCCCCAGCAAGACTACCTACACTGGCCGAACACCACTGCACTGCCCTAAACCCTGAAACACCACCCCCTGCACGACCCCCTACACTGCCCAAACACTACTGCACTGCACTAAACCCTGACACACCACCCCTCAGCACGACACCCTACACTGCTCGAACACCACTGCACTGCCCTAAACCCTGAAACACCACCCCAGCACGACCCCCTACACTGCCCGAACACCACTGCACTAAACCCTGAAACACCACCCCTGCACGACCCCCTACACTGCCGGAACACCACTGCACTGCCCTAAACCCTGAAACACCACCCCCAGCACGACCCCCTACACTGCCCTAACACCACTGCACTGGCCTAAACCCTGAAACATCACCCCCAGCACAACCCCCTACACTGCCTGAGCACCTTTGCTCTGCCCTAAACCCTGAAACACTAGCCCCAGCACGACCCCCTACACTGCCCGAACACCACTACACTGCCCTAAACCCTGAAACACCACCCCCAGCAAGACCCCCTACACTGCCCGAACACCACTGCACTGCCCTAAACCCTGAAACACCACCCCCTGCACGACCCCCTACACTGCCCGAACACCACTGCACTGCCCTAAACCCTGAAACACCACCCCCTTCACGACCCCCTACACTGCCCGAACACCACTGCACTGCCCTAAACCCTGAAACACCACCCCCAGCATGACCCCCTACACTGCCCGAACACCACTGCACTGCCCTAAACCCTGAAACACTACCCCCAGCAAGACCCCCTACACTGCCCGAACACCACTGCACTGCCCTAAACCCTGAAACATCACCCCCAGCAAGACCCCCTACACTGCCCGAACACCACTGACCTAAACCCTGAAACACCACCCCCAGCACGACCCCTACACTGCCCGAACACCACTGCACTGCCCTAAACCCTGAAACACTACCCCCAGCATGACCCCCTACACTGCCCGAACACCACTGCTCTGCCCAAAACCCTGAAACACCAGCCCCAGCACGACCCCCTACACTGCCCGAACACCACTGCACTGCCCTAAACCTTGAAACACCAGCCCCTGCACAACCCCCTACACTGCCCGAACACCACTGCACTACCCTAAACCCTGAAACATCACCCCCAGCACGACCCCCTACACTGCCCGAGCACCAATGCACTGCCCTAAACCCTGAAACACCAGCCCCAGCACGACCCCCTACACTGCCCGAACACCACTGCAATGCCCTAAACCCTGAAACATCAGCCCCAGCACGACCGCCTACACTGCCCGAACACCACTGCACTGCCCTAAACCCTGAAACACCAGCCCCAGCACGACCCCCTACACTGCCCGAACACCACTGCACTGCCCTAAACCGTGAAACACCAGCCTCAGCACGACCCCCTACACTGCCTGAACACCACTGCACCGCCCTGAACCCTGAAACACCAGCCCCAGCACAACACCCTACACTGCCCGAACACCACTGCACTGCCCTAAACCCTGAAACACCACCCCGTGCATGACCCCATACACTGCCCGAACACCACTGCACTGCCCTAAACCCTGAAACACCACCCCCAGCGTGACCCCTACACTGCCCGAACACCACTGCACTGCCCTAAACCCTGAAACACCACCCCTGCACAACCCCCTACACTGCTCGAACACTACTGCACTGCCCTAAACCCAGAAACACCATCCCCAGCACGACCCCTATACTGCACGAACACCACTGCACTGCCCTAAACCCTGAAACACTACCCCCAGCAAGACCCCCTACACTGCTCGAACACCACTGCACTGCCCTAAACCCTGAAACATCACCCCCAGCAAGACCCCCTACACTGCCCGAACACCACTGCACTGCCCTAAACCCTGAAACACCAGCCCCAGCACGACCCCCTACACTGCCCGAACACCACTGCACTGCCCTAAACCCTGAAACACCACACCCTGCACGACCCCCTACACTGCCCGAACACCACTGTACTGCCCTAAACCCTGAAACCCCACCCCCAGCATGACCCCCTACACTGCCAGAACACCACTGCACTGCCCTAAACCCTGAAACACCACCCCCTGCACGACCCCTACACTGCCCGAACACTACTGCACTGCCCTAAACCCTGAAACACCACCCCCAGCACGACCCCCTACACTGCACGAACACCACTGCACCGCCCTAAACCCTGAAACACTACCCCCAGCAAGACCCCCTACACTGCCCGAACACCACTGCACTGCCCTCAACCCTGAAACATCACCCCCAGCAAGACCCCCTACACTGCCCGAACACCACTGCCCTAAACCCTGAAACACCACCCCCAGCAAGACCCCCTACACTGCCCGAACACCACTGCACTGCCCTAAACCCTGAAACACCACCCCCAGCACGACCCCTACACTGCCCGAACACCACTGCTCTGCCCAAAACCCTGAAACACCAGCCCCAGCACGACCCCCTACACTGCCCGAACACCACTGCACTGCCCTAAACCCTGAAACACCACCCCCAGCACGACCCCCTACACTGCCCGAACACCACTGCACTGCCCTAAACCCTGAAACACCAGCCCCAGCACAACCCCGTACACTGCCCGAACACCACTGCACTGCCCTAAACCCTGAAACACCAGCCCCAGCACAACCCTGTACACTGCCCGAACACCACTGCACTGCCCTAAACCCTGAAACACCAGCCCCAGGATGACCGCCTACACTGCCCGAAAACTACTGCACTGCCCTAAACCCTGAAACACCACCCCCAGCAAGACTACCTACACTGGCCGAACACCACTGCACTGCCCTAAACCCTGAAACACCACCCCCTGCACGACCCCCTACACTGCCCAAACACTACTGCACTGCACTAAACCCTGAAACACCACCCCTCAGCACGACACCCTACACTGCCCGAACACCACTGCACTGCCCTAAACCCTGAAACACCACCCCAGCACGACCCCCTACACTGCCCGAACACCACTGCACTAAACCCTGAAACACCACCCCCTGCACGACCCCCTACACTGCCGGAACACCACTGCACTGCCCTAAACCCTGAAACACCACCCCCAGCACGACCCCCTACACTGCCCTAACACCACTGCACTGGCCTAAACCCTGAAACATCACCCCCAGCACAACCCCCTACACTGCCTGAGCACCTTTGCTCTGCCCTAAACCCTGAAACACTAGCCCCAGCACGACCCCCTACACTGCCCGAACACCACTACACTGCCCTAAACCCTGAAACACCACCCCCAGCACGACCCCCTACACTGCACGAACACGACTGCACTGCCCTAAACCCTGAAACACCAGCCCCAGCAAGACCCCCTACACTGCTCGAACACTACTGCACTGCCCTAAACCCAGAAACACCATCCCCAGCACGACCCCCTATACTGCACGAACACCACTGCACTGCCCTAAACCCTGAAACACTACCCCCAGCAAGACCCCCTACACTGCTCGAACACCACTGCACTGCCCTAAACCCTGAAACATCACCCCCAGCAAGACCCCTACACTGCCCGAACACCACTGCACTGCCCTAAACCCTGAAACACCAGCCCCAGCACGACCCCCTACACTGCCCGAACACCACTGCACTGCCCTAAACCCTGAAACACCACCCCCTGCACGACCCCCTACACTGCCCGAACACCACTGTACTGCCCTAAACCCTGAAACCCCACCCCCAGCATGACCCCCTACACTGCCAGAACACCACTGCACTGCCCTAAACCCTGAAACACCACCCCCTGCACGACCCCCTACACTGCCCGAACACTACTGCACTGCCCTAAACCCTGAAACACCACCCCCAGCACGACCCCCTACACTGCACGAACACCACTGCACCGCCCTAAACCCTGAAACACTACCCCCAGCAAGACCCCTACACTGCCCGAACACCACTGCACTGCCCTCAACCCTGAAACATCACCCCCAGCAAGACCCCCTACACTGCCCGAACACCACTGCCCTAAACCCTGAAACACCACCCCCAGCAAGACCCCCTACACTGCCCGAACACCACTGCACTGCCCTAAACCCTGAAACACCACCCCAGCACGACCCCCTACACTGCCCGAACACCACTGCTCTGCCCAAAACCCTGAAACACCAGCCCCAGCACGACCCCCTACACTGCCCGAACACCACTGCACTGCCCTAAACCCTGAAACACCACCCCCAGCACGACCCCCTACACTGCCCGAACACCACTGCACTGCCCTAAACCCTGAAACACCAGCCCCAGCACAACCCCGTACACTGCCCGCACACCACTGCACTGCCCTAAACCCTGAAACACCAGCCCCAGCACAACCCTGTACACTGCCCGAACACCACTGCACTGCCCTAAACCCTGAAACACCAGCCCCAGCATGACCGCCTACACTGCCCGAAAACTACTGCACTGCCCTAAACCCTGAAACACCACCCCCAGCAAGACTACCTACACTGGCCGAACACCACTGCACTGCCCTAAACCCTGAAACACCACCCCCTGCACGACCCCCTACACTGCCCAAACACTACTGCACTGCACTAAACCCTGAAACACCACCCCTCAGCACGACACCCTACACTGCCCGAACACCACTGCACTGCCCTAAACCCTGAAACACCACCCCAGCACGACCCCCTACACTGCCCGAACACCACTGCACTAAACCCTGAAACACCACCCCCTGCACGACCCCCTACACTGCCGGAACACCACTGCACTGCCCTAAACCCTGAAACACCACCCCCAGCATGACCCCCTACACTGCCCTAACACCACTGCACTGGCCTAAACCCTGAAACATCACCCCCAGCACAACCCCTACACTGCCTGAGCACCTTTGCTCTGCCCTAAACCCTGAAACACTAGCCCCAGCACGACCCCCTACACTGCCCGAACACCACTACACTGCCCTAAACCCTGAAACACCACCCCCAGCACGACCCCCTACACTGCCCGAACACGACTGCACTGCCCTAAACCCTGAAACACCAGCCCCAGCAAGACCCCCTACACTGCCCGAACACCACTGCATTGCCCTAGACTCTGAAACACCAGCCCCAGCAAGACCCCCTACACTGCCCGAACACCACTGCACTGCCCTAAACCCTGAAACACCAGCCCCAGCATGACCCCCTACACTGCCCGAACACCACTGCACTGCCCTAAACCCTGAAACACCAGCCCCAGCATGACCCCCTACACTGCCCGAACACCACTGCACTACCCTAAACCCTGAAACACCAGCCCCAGCACGACCCCCTACACTGCCCGAACACAACTGCACTGCCCTAAACCCTGAAACACCAGCCCCAGCACCACCCCCTACAATGCCCGAACACCACTGTACTGCCCTAAACCCTGAAACACCACCCCTGCACCGCCCCCTACACTGCCCGAACACCACTGCACTGCCCTAAACCCTGAAACACCACCCCCTACACGACCCCCTACACTGCCCGAACACCACTGCACTGCCCTAAACCCTGAAACACCACGCCCTGCACCACCCCCTACACTGCCCGAACACCACTGCACTACCCTAAACCCTGAAACACCACCCCCTGCACCGCCCCCTACACTGCCCGAACACCACTGCACTGCCCTAAACCCTGAAACACCACCCCCAACATGACCCCTTTACTGCTCGAACACCACTGCACTGCCCCAAACCCTGAAACACCACCCCCAGCATGACCCCCTACACTGCCCGAACACCACTGCCCTAAACCCTGAAACACCACCCCTGCACGACCCCCTACACTGCCCGAATACCACTGCACTGCCCTAAACCCTGAAACACCACCCCTGCATGACCCCCTACACTGCCCGAACACCACTGCACTGCCCTAAACCCTGAAACACCACCCCCAGCACGACCCCCTACACTGCCCGAACACCACTGCATTGCCCTAAACCCTAAAACACCACCCCCAGCACGACCCCCTACACTGCCCGAACACCACTGCACTGCCCTAAACCCTAGAACACTACCCCCAGCATGACCCCCTACACTACCCGAACACCACTGCACTACCCTAAACCCTAAAATACTCCCCCAGCACGACCCCCTACACTACCCGAACACGACTGCACTGCCCTAAACCCTAAAACACTCCCCCAGCACGACCCCCTACACTACCCGAACACCACTGCACTGCCCTAAACCCTAAAACACTCCCCCAGCACGACCCCCTACACTACCTAAACACCACTGCACTGCCCTAAATCCTAAAACACTACCCCTGCATGACCCCCTACACTACCCAAATACCAATGCACTACCCTAATCCCTAAAACACTACCCCCCGCACAACCCCCTACACTACCCAAAGACCACTGCACTACCCTAAACCCTAAAACACGACCTCCTACACTACACAAACACCACTGCACTACCCTAAACCCTAAAAAACTACCCCCAGCACGAACCCCTACACTACCCAAACACCACTGCACTACCCTAAACCATAAAACACTACCCCAGCAGTACCCCTATGCTACCCAAACACCACTGCACTACCCTAAACCCTAAAACACTACCCCCAGCAGTACCCCTACACTACCCAAACACCATTGCACTACCCTAAACCCTAAAACACTACCCCCAGCAGTATCCCCTACACTACCCAAACACCACTGCACTACCCTAAACCCTAAAACCCTAAAACACTAACCCCAGCACGACCCCCTACACTACCCAAACACCACTGTACTACCCTAAACCCTAAAACACTCCCCCAGCACGACTCCCTACACTACCCAAACACCACTGCACTACCCTAAACCCTAAATCTACCCCCAGCATGACCCCCTACACTACACAAACACCACTGCACTACCCTAAACCCTAAAACACTACCCCCAGCACGACCCTCTTCACTACCTAAACACAACTGCACAATTTGTTACAGGCGTTGCAACGCAGGCCTGTGGTGCTTACTGGAAGTACCTGGTGGGCTAGTTGGGCCCCAGGGACTCTCAGGATTCAAGGTGACCTAATCCCTCAACTTAAAACGCGCCACGGGGCGCGTTTGCACAGTGGTGAAAGGAGGGGGCGGGGCCTCAGGTGACATGTGCGCAAACACGCCCTGTGGTGCGTTTTAAGTTGGGGAGTTAATTCCTTTGAATCCTGGGGGCCAACTAGCCCACCAGGTACCTTCAGTAAGCACAACAGAGTTGCGTTGCAGAGAGGTGAAAAAGGTGCGTGGCCTCGGAACGCCTCTCTCCAACTCAGCTCTGTGGTGCTAACTGTAGGTACCTGGGGGCTAGTTGGGCCCCAGGGACCCTCAGGATTCAAGGGGACTTAATCCCGCAACTTAAAACGCGCCACGGGCGCGCTTGCACACATGTCACCTCAGGCCCCCTCCCTTCACCACTGTGCAAACGCGCACTGGCTCTGGTTAGTCAGAGTCAGTTACCACCAGTACCCATCTGAAAAAGTTGTGGGCACAGGATGATTTTGCAACAAGGCCTCTTTCTGCTCCTCTGTTGGTACTTTCTGCACATCTTTTGCTTCTTTCTGTGCGTTTTTCTTCTTTCTTCACATGTCCTACCTCTGTTGGCATAGTTAGAAACTAGCATTTAAAAAACCTTTGAAATTCACTTAAAAAATCATAGGTTTCAGGCACGTTATAGTTAGAAATTAGCATTTAAAAACCTTTGAAATTCACTGAAAAAACCATAGGTTTCAGGCACGTTATAGTTAGAAATTAGCATTTAAAAAACCTTTGAAATTCACTGAAAAAACCATAGGTTTCAGGCACGTTATATTTAGAAATTAGCATTTAAAAAACCTTTGAAATTCACTGAAAAAACCATAGGTTTCAGACAAGTTATAGTTAGAAATTAGCATTTAAAAACCTTTGAAATTCACTGAAAAAACCATAGGTTTTAGGGACAGTTATAGTTAGTTGGACATTGCACTCGTACAAAACCCGTGAAATTCCCTGTTATAGTTAGTTCAGCTAACTATAACTCGCGCCCCGCAATGCACTGCTGATGACGTCACATATTACATCACTCATGACATGGTCAGTGACATCACTGATGACATCACTGATGACATCTCAAATGACATCACTGATGACATCATCCATGTGATAATTTCATGCATCTTCTCACACCCTAATATAACTTTTGATACACCCACTCTAAATTACAGACTGCCATTCTCAAAACCATAGACACTCCAACACCAAAAACTACATACCCACTCACTGATTCTTAGGTCTACACACACATCCACTCACTCACCTGTACAGTCACTCATACTTACAGTCACTCAGTACAGGACTATCACATGCACTCATACACCTATATAAATACTCACACACCACCACTCATCCATAGAGGTACTCACACACCTAGTCAGTCATGCAAAAATTAATCACACACCCATTTACTCACCTATACAGTTATACACACACCAGCTCACTTACTCATACAAATACTAGCACATTCTTACGCTCTTATACAATAACTGATACAAGCACACACTCATCCATACAGCCACTCTCACAATAACACACTCTCACTTATAGCCATTTAAATACTCTAACACACATATATACTGCCTTTTACATATGTAGTTACTCACACATGTACCACTGAGATATACATTCACTCACTAACACACCCATACACACACTCACCCACCCAAGCAGTCCATCACAGATGCACTCTTGAAATCATGCACCCAGTGAATCACCCACTCACACATCTATGTATAGAGTCACACACACCCCACCCACACAAACACTCAGGCAGCCATACAGATACTCAGAGAACCAATCAATAACCCATATAGACACTCATGTAGCTATTCGCAAATCCATGCATCCACTTACACACCAACAAACAGACGGATACAGACATTCACACAGTTTAGTCACTAACACATGCATTCAGTAAGATACGTTTAATCACTCACTTGTAGAGTCAGTCACTCACGTACTAAATCATCCATTCAGACACTTATACACCCACTCATTCTTCAATACGCCTTTCCCTATATATATTAAACATATTTAAACTTTACAGAAACACACAGTCACTGGATGATGTCATCAGTGATGTCATTTGAGATGTCATCAGTGATGTCATCAGTGATGTCACTGACCATGTCATGAGTGATGTAATATGTGACGTCATCAGCAGTGCATTATGGGGCGCGAGTTATAGTTAGCTGAACTAACTATAACAGGGGAATTTCACGGGTTTTGTACGAGTGCAATGTCCAACTAACTATAACTGTCCCTAAAACCTATGGTATTTTCAGTGAATATATATATATATATATATATTATCTACTGGCGGTCGCCAGTAGATAGTTATAGTTAGGACCTATTTTCCATAGGAAATCCGCGACATTCTATTTGAAAAAACTCTTGCGTCGGTAGACGAATCTTCGCGAAATTTTCAAACTTTATGGCCCGCTCCGGTCGGCTCCTATCCTGAAAGTCTCGGTTTGATTCATCAAGCGGGGGCCGAGATAAAAGGGGGGTCCCAAAGCGTGTTTTCCCCATTCATTTTCCCATAGGAAACTTTAGCCACGGCTACAGCCCGAACTGCTGAACGGAATTACACCAAATTTGGCAAAGAGGTAGTTCTTGGTTCAGAAAGAACCCTTGTTGTTAAATGGTGTAAATCCGTTCAGTAGTTCCTGAGAAAATCAAAAGGAAAATCACATATATATCCATGGCCGCGGAGGGTCCGCGCACACTCCCGATCATGAGCTGCATGCTAATTGGCTGTCAACACTCCAAACCAGGAAGTGTTGGCAGCCATCTTGTTCCTCGGTAGAACCGAGGAACAAGAAAAGAGAAAAACAAGTGTGCAAAGCTCAAAAAGGGGGCAGGGTAGAAACACCCTGACCCCCTTTAAAAAGCGGCAAAAACGCGCTGGGTAGGCGGATCCTGCCAATAAAAAAAAAAAAATGAAGCGCGGTCTCCCAGGTGGGCCAAGTCCCGGGGGCATGCGGGGTTTATTTATAATATGTGGGGGGCCTCTAAGGCCCCCCCAAGCCCAGGGGACCGCCACCCCCCGGGGCTTTAAAACCAAATGGTGCGGGAGGGCTCTCGGCCTACCCGCAGACCACCAACCACCAACCCCCGGGGCTTCTTTTTTTAAATTAAAATTGCCTGTGTGGGGGGGATCCAGCCCCCCCACACGCCCCGGGGACCGCCACCTCCCGGGTCACTAAAGATTTAAATATGGGGGTCCGTTACGGACCCCAGAGCCCCGGGGCCCACCACCTCCCGGGGCTTTGAATAAGCTGGGAGGCGGGCCGCGCGGCCCCCTCCTGGAGCCCTTGATGGCTCTGTGGACCACCACCCCCCAGGGCCGGCTCCTGCAGTGTCAGGGGGTGCCTACCCCCGGGACACTGTAGTTTGCTATGACAGGACGGGAGCCTCGCGGCTCCCGTCCTTTCATAGCAAACTGCTTTGGATATTGGAAGAGAGAGCAGGAAACCTGCCTCTCTTCCAATATCCAAGCACATTGCTTTTCCACACGGGGAGCTGCATGTTAGCAGCTCCCCATGTGGAAAGCAATACCGGCTCACGCAGGACGCGGGGTGCCGGCAGGGTCCGTGGGGAGTTGGGGTCCCCACGGACCCCAAAGGATAGGGCCAGCCCCGGGGATGGGGTCCCCGGGGCAAGTAGTGGCCCGGGAGGGGGCCACGCGGCCCCCTCCGCAAAATAATTAAAAAATAAATTTTAAAAAAGGCCGGCCCCGGGGGATGGGGTCCATGGGGCCAATAGAGGCCTTAGGAGGGGGGCCACGCAGCCCCCCTCCTCCCAAATTATTTTTAAAAAGTGGCCATGCCCCAGGGGATGGGGTCCCCGGGGCCGAATAGGCCACGGGAGGGGGCCACGCGGCCCCCTTCCCCTACAGTATTTTTTGTTTTTAAAAAGGAAAAGGCATCAGGCCCTGGGGGATGGGGTCCCCAGGGCCCCAAAGTAAAAAGAAGGGGGCCACACAGCCCCCTTCAAAAAACAAAAGAAAGAAAAAGACGCGATCGAGCGTCAGGCCCCGCCCCTCCCTTAACCACTCTGCAAACGCCGCCGTGGCGCGTTTAAATTGGGGAAATAATTCCCATTCAATACTGGGGGTCCCTGGGGGCCAACTAGCCCACCAGGTACCTCCAGTAAGCGCCACAGGGCTGGGTTGCAGAGAGGTGGTCCAGGCCACGCCCCTTTTACACCTCTCTGAAACGCAGCTCTGTGGCGCTTACTGGAGGTACTTGGTGGGCTAGTTTGTCCTCAGGGACCCTCAGGATTCAAGGGGACTTAATCCCCCAACTTAAAACGCGCCACGGGGCGCGTTTGCACAGTGGTGAAGGGAGGGGGCGGGGCTTCAGGTGACATGTGTGCAAACAGGCCCCGTGGCGCGTTTTAAGATGGGGATTTAAATCCCCTTCAATCCTGAGGGTCCCTGGGGGCCAACTAGCCCACCAGGTACCTCCAGTAAGCGCCACGGAGCTGTGTTGCAGAGTGTTGTAAAAAGGTGCGTGGCCTCTGAACACCTCTCTGCAACGCAGCTCTCTGGCGCATACTGGAGGTACCTGGTGGGCTAGTTGGCCCCTAGGGACCCTCGGGATTGAGGAGGAATTAATTCTCCAACCTCCAACTTAAAACGCGCCACAGGGCGTGTTTGCAGACATGTCACCTCAGGCCCCACCCCCTTCCTTCACCATTGTGCAAATATTCCTCTAAAATCAGCCGAACTACGAATTCCGATTTACTCACCTGTTATCAGGAGATACCTCAGTGCTGCATCTTTGAGCCCAGTACTGATCCTGAAAAGTAATTCTAACCGTACTTACCAGTAACTTGAATTTCCTTCCATAGGCTAACATTGACTGGTTTCACTTGGAAATTCTTCAAAGTGTGGAGTTTTGGAACTTTAAAATATTCATCTAAAATCAGCTGAACTACGAATTCCGATTTACTCACCTGTTATCAGGAGAGACCTCAGTGCTGCATCTTTGAGCCCAGTACTGATCCTGAAAAGTAATTTTAACCGTACTTACCAGTAACTTGAATTTCCTTCCTTAGGCTAACATTGACTGGTTTCACTTGGAAATTCTTCAAAGTGTGGAGTTTTGGAACTTTATAATATTCCTCTAAAATCAGCCGAACTACGAATTCCGATTTACTCACCTGTTATCAGGAGAGAACCCAGTGCTGCATCTTTGAGCCCAGTACTGATCCTGAAAAGTAATTTTAACCGTACTTACCAGTAACTTGAATTTCCTTCCATAGGATATCATTGCCTGCTTTTTGCTGAAAAAGTTTGTGTCGATTTTTGAAACATACAAATATTCCTCTAAAATCAGCTGAACTACGAATTCCAATTTGCTCACCTGTTATCAGGAGAGACCTCAGTGCTGCATCTTTGAGCCCTGTACAGATCCTGAAAAGTAATTCTAACCGTACTTTACCAGTAACTTGAATTTCCTTCCATAGGCTAACATTGACTGGTTTCACTTGGAAATTCTTCTAAGTGTGGAGTTTTGGAACTTTATAATATTCCTCTAAAATCAGCCGAACTACGAATTCCGATTTACTCACCTGTTATCAGGAGAGAACCCAGTGCTGCATCTTTAGCCCAGCACTGACCCTGAAAAGTAATTCTAACTGTACTTACCAGTAACTTGTATTTCCTTCCATAGGAATCCATTGTCTGGTTTTCAGCAGAGAAAGTTTCAAAGTGTCGATTTTCACAAAATACAAATATTCCTTAAAAATCGCCTGTGTGACTTAAACGCATTCTTTCAACTGTTTACAGGAGATGCACCAGTGCTGGATTCAGGATCCACCACTGAGTAAGAAAAAGTAACGATAACACTACTTACCTGCTAAGTGAATTTCCTCCCTTAGGATAACATTGGTGAT
This sequence comes from Calotriton arnoldi, assembly GCA_963921515.1. Taxonomy (NCBI): domain Eukaryota; kingdom Metazoa; phylum Chordata; class Amphibia; order Caudata; family Salamandridae; genus Calotriton; species Calotriton arnoldi. The sequence goes on from CAWUFW010011624.1 coordinate 599,586, forward strand.
TCTACGTGAAAAAGTTTCTTAGTGTCAACTTTTAATACTAGTTATAATATAGGAGGCATCCATCTGTGGACTATATAAACGGACTACATCTCCCAGCAACCCGCATGCACAGTCTCATCTAGAGCAGCTGAATGTCAGCGTACGATATGGTTTAAAAGGAAGATGTGGTACGCAATGCTTTCTTCGACCGCTGTAGCCTCTGAAGAAGTGAAGCCCACGAAACGCGTAAGGCAGCGGTCGTAGGCTTTTAAGGACTGAGAAGGAAGCTGTACATACCAATAAATGCTTTTACGGGGAAAAGCGGTGTCGTGTTTGAGTGCTGCTTTACTGTTGGTCACCCTACTGAGCTTTATCTATTACGCAACCGTCCTGCCGCGAAGCAAGCACCACCCCAGGAGAAGGGGGCCACGGAGTTCCGGCAATACGTAACTGAACGTAAA